>OY744481.1:260912296-261564349 GCA_963556165.1 Tipula helvola | reverse complement strand
CAGACCAACAAACATGTCTTAAGTAACACATGGAAGACAAACTCAAGACTTGGTGTGGTAACAAACCCAAGATAGTCTAAAGACAACTCCATGTATTTGGGACGAAGAATCTTCAAAGAAGTGTCTGGTAGTCGTTATTGGTAAAATGTCTGGATGTTGTCTTTTGTATTATGTTTGGTGGTCGTATTAAGTACTTTTCATACCAAGTTTTTTATACAAAATGCATTTAAAAAATAATAAATAATATGTTGTCGAAAACATTAATTTGTCATATTAAATCAGACAAATTTTAAACTTCGTAATTATTCGTGTGGGCATGATACACACACAAATGGGATTTCTGCTTGGGTTTTTTGATTTTGAGTTAGTGAATATAATTCGCTAAGTCAATACACTCGAGTTATATACTTAATGTATTTAGCGAGAGTTGGATTTTTGTAGTTCGGTCGTAGCTACCTGAGGAGTAGAGTAGTGTTGCCATATGTTATAAAAATAAAAACATCACTTCAGAGAAAAAAACTTAATTTTTATTATAAAGAGGCACTATTCTAGTTTACCCGGGAAATTGGAACTGGGAAACGTTCCACTGTGAGTCTTCAGTGTATTGTGGTTTTCTTGTTTCCAAAGCTAAATTAACTAAATTTTGGGGAAAATTGTTCCATTTCATAGCAATTTTGTTGTTTATTTTATCCCAAAAATTTGACTGGAAATTATTTTTTCCCAAAACATAAACAATCGCTCAGTATGCTTTGGAAAAAAGAAAATTAAAACACACATCAAATAAACTCCCAATTTGTAATTCCCCGGGAAAACCAGAATAGCGCCACTGGGCTCTTTGTAATTATTAAATAAAGGATATCAGTAGCTAAAATACTACCTGTTGACATTTTAGATATGTTGCAAAAAATATAAACTCGAAAAATCGAAACCAACAATTTAAAAAGCAAATTCAAATCACATACATTTTGCAATAAATACGCGGCTAAGATTGTTAATCTAATTTGTCAGAAGAACGTCTTTTTTGTGTACCACTAAACCAAAAAATATATACATACATAAACCAACAACAAAATCCCCAAAACCACGAAAAGCAAATTGGTTTAATTTTCCTTTCCGATTCTTTTCCTTACACTACCCAAAGGTCGTTGATAGTAGAAAAATGAAATAGGTAAAATATCCACAAAAACTTCATTTGTTGGGGAAAAACTTCAAATCTTTTTTGGGGTAAGAAAATCTTCAAAATGAAGATAAAACTTTACAAAGGGCAACACTTGTAAACATTACTTTTCATTACGAAACCGAATTAGCGACACAAAAATCTCAAAGAGGTTCTCATTTTTGAGAGTCGATACATTTTGTTTGTATTGACTCTGAGGTAAAGAAAGGGGAGGGGAATAAAATTTTCTACTTTTGCTGAGTAGATATATTACTAGTGTGACTGCTTCAAATATGTTACCTAAGACAGTTGTCATAAATCTTGCTAAAGACAAACCCAAAACATGTAATCAATGAAGAACGAAAGACAATATGTAGCCTAATACAACCACCAAACATGTTACAAAAGTCAACATTCAGACATGGTGGAGTTGTCTTTTGACTGACTTGGGTTTGCTATCATACCAAGTCTTGAGTTTGTCTTGCATGTGTTATTTAAGATACGTTTGCTGGGGCACTAACAAAGACAAACAAAAAATCCGATTACAGCGCTCAATTTAATAATAAGCCTACGGCGCGCACCTTTCGTCAATCACCCCTACCAACCAATTTCAATTAACTCAATTAACAGTGTAATAATAATGCAAAGTATTTATCTCAGATGGCAGCCATAGAGCTGGCATCACATTAAAACAATCAAAAGCTCAGTAAAGTTTGAAAAAGAAAATATATTTAAACCAAAAAAAATGTGTTCCATTTCTGGATAATTACTAACCTAAAGGGAAGGGTTTTGATTTATTGAGCGAATCGTTACAAGCTATTATTGATTTCCATGCAATTTAGATTTTGCAATCTTCTGTACAAAAGAGATAAAATTGTCGCGCTTTAGAAACAATTTTTTTACTAATTATAAGACAATGCATAGAAATTTCTATGGAATCATGATTTATAACGATTATTTTTCAATTTTTTTAATACAGTTTGTAAAAAAAAATACTTCAACAAATATTTTTAGCTGGACAATTGACGATTGTGTTCTTCCGGACAAAAAAGCTCGTTTTCAGATTGTAAAAGGATAATCACAGAAGGATTTATTCATTGTTTCAAATATTGTATGGATTGAATACTATATCAAAGCTACCTACTTAGGCTTTTGTTAATGGGTACGAAGCTTTATGCTTCAATTCCATGGAAACAATTAACTGACAGAAAATAATTTCAATCAATTTTTCCCATGGAATTGAGGCATTAGTTTCGTACGATGGTATCACATTTCCTACTTTTCCAATCGTCAATAGCAACCAAAAAGTACGTATTTTTGTTTTGATATCTAATTTTTATTTATAGAAGTAACCTACCAATCGGAAACGGTTGGGTTGTTTATAAAATGGCTATTTTTGTATATAATTTCTTAAGTTGTAATGTTGCGATTTAGATATCGATATAATTTATCCAGATATCGATAAAATCGGTTCAGAAGTTTTGCCGTGAAAGGTCAACGCTAATGTGCAGAATGACAGACAAAAATTTAAAAAATGTTAGTTTATGTTTTCGCTTCTTATAAATGACGTCAAAAACCTAAAAAGAGACAATTATCACGCAAAAACAGAATTTTATTTATATTGTTATGAACCAAGAATGATATATTACAAGATTGTCCAACTCTTATGGAGAGTAAACATGCTGGTCCCTACGCTATATTTTCTCTTTGGATTTTTATTTTCTCATTTGCATTTATATACTATACGGTAGTGATATTAAATATTGCACTGAAGCGCATCGTTTTGCTTTCATCACACTATGAGCAGAACGTTTATTTTGATTTTGACTGTAGAACAAACAAAACTAAAATAAATTGTATTATGATTTTGTGTGAGTGCTACAAATGTTTAATACTATGGAAAGTAAAAGAAAGAAATATATAATAGCACGTGCACTTGTATTGATCGTACGTTATTGATTTTGTATTTCATTCATTCATTCAATCAAGCCGATTAGAATAAACGAAATGATAGATGAACCAGCTATGAGTGAAATAAAATCGTATTACGATACGAAAAAAAAGAAAGATATAGAGACTGGTCCCTACGCTTTATTAAATTTGAAAAAAAGAGAGTAACGTTTTTAGAGTTGAATAATCTTGTAATATATCATTCTTGGTTACGAACTAGGGTTCTGAGTTCGTTTGGATTTTGCAATTTTACAAACACACTATGTACTTTTATGTCACTTGACTTAAATTTATTTCACTGTACTTTTATATACTTTGATATTTGCTTTGACTTCCCCTCTAAACAAGGTGAAACAAAATTGACTCTAAAAAGAAGTATCTAATACATATATGGCGAGTACAAATTTGAATCAATTTTGTGTGTAAGTTTTTGTTCGTTTTAGAGACTTACTGGTGTGAGAATATTAGAAAAATTTCCGAAACAAAATGTTGTTTCCATTTTACTTCGCAAAAGAGAAAGAGTTTTGACACACAATTGTAATTCTAATTTGATACTTATTTTTATCTCATTTTAAATTCTAAAAGGTGAATTAATTTTGAGACACAGTTGCGATATTAAAGCGAGGCGGAATACATAACATATAAAAATTAATTCATTACAGAGTCAAAATAAAAAAACTTTTTTAGGAAAATTTATTTTTACCTTTGTCTTGCATGCGTACATAATTCAAAATACAGGAACCTTAACCAAGAACATTTTAAAATTGTTTACTGGCGCCGACATCGCTTTTAATGAGCTGCTCCAGTTCTTCGAACTCGTCCGCTGTAGTACATGGAATCTTAATGATTTAGAAAGACTGGACGTGCTGTCATAGAATAAACAAACAATGAAAAGAAATGAAAAACAATTCACATGCTGGCACACTAGTCTTGAATTTTCAGGAAAATATATGTATGTGTATGAAAATATTGGTGAATGTCAGAACCACGGGACCAAGTGAAGAATTTGAATGTCGAATATCATACACAGACAGTATACCTACATTCTACTTGTTTCTACCTTTAATGCAAACGTTAGTACCTTAACGGTTTTTGTGACATTGCATTTTTAAAGTGGCACGCCATTCTGTCGTCAGAATGATGAGACCACTCCCAGTTTCCAAGATCCATAAACTATCATGATGATCTAAATACCTCAATAGTTAATACCTAGTTACTACTTTAACATATATTCATTCCATGTTATACACTTTAAGCATCTTTCATTTATTAACACTTTAAACATTTGTCTTACAACCATCAAGTTCCACATCGAATTAGGCAATGCAATCCTGGAATCCGGTAATTTTCTGAAATCCTGATATCCCGGTCTTTTTGTCAATCCTGAAATCCCGATTCCCGGTGCAATCTCGGGATCCCGGTCTTTGCCAATCCCGAAATCTCCAAATCCATGTTTTTTTTTGTCAATACCGAATACCAGGATCCCGGTATTTTTTTTTTTTTTTTCGCTGGCGCTACATCCCATGGAGGGATTTGGCCGCTTCATTTTGAAGTTTCGTAATCATTTTTACAACAGATAATGAGTGATTAGTTCATTGATCCTTACATTAAACCAGCCGTGATTTTTTCATCACCCGCCGGGAATCGAACCCGGGACCTCCGGAGCTTAAAGCAAGCATGCTAACAACTGTGCCACCGGGGTAGTAAGATTAAGACCCAAGCGCAGTATCAAACTGGTATATAAACACGACCGATGGCAAACAGGAGTCAGTTTTTGGTTTACTTTAAATCATTAAACAAGGAAATAAATCTGTTGTCATAGCTCTTACCAGTGGCAAGCAGACAGATTTAAATAGTGACCCTTTATGCACGATTCAGAGTCTCTTTTGTGAACGCAAATTGAATCAAAACTGACACCACAATTCTTAAATGAAAACACAATATTTGTGAATGTCAGAACCACGGGACCAAGTGAAGAATTTGAATGTCGAATATCATACACAGACAGTACCTACATTCTACTTGTTTCTACCTTTAATGCAAACGTTAGTACCTTAAGGGTTTTTGTGACATTGCATTTTTAAAGTGGCACGCCATTCTGACGTCAGAATGATGAGACCACTCCCAGTTTCCAAGATCCATAAACTATCATGATGATCTAAATACCTCAATTAATTTAATACTTAGTTAATACTAAGTATATATTCATTCCATGTTATACACTTTAAGCATCTTTCATTTATTAACACTTTAAACATTTGTCTTACAACCATCAAGTTCCACATCGAATTAGGCAATGCAATCCTGGAATCCGGTAATTTTCTCAAATCCTGATATCCCGGGCTTTTTGTCGAAATCTCCAAATCCATGTTTTATTTTTGTCAATACCGAATACCAGGATCCCAGTATTGCTTCATATATAATACCGGGATTGCATTCCCTACATCGGATGGTTGAATTTCTAAACTACTCTAAATTGAAAATGACAGATGACACAAGGTTGGGCGTGTGATGTGTAAAATTTAAAGACTGATTAAATATGCACAAATTAACGATTTTATTTCTCTTAAACATTATTTTAGTTAATCTTTCTTGCCATATACATATTATACAATGGGGTATGATTTTCTTTGAGGTTTTCAGGATTCTGGTAGAGAGATCATCATAGCACTCCCATTTGGATTTTCGGTAACAGTGTGCACGGTAATGTCCAATTCCTTCTGATTGAATAGGTGGCACAAACTCAATTATTGCCAGCATAGTGTACTCTACGTGGTGTAAAGTTATATGAATAGGAACTTCATGAATGCAAATTTGATTATTGTAACTAAGTTCAAAGGAAATTGTATTCTTTAGTATATATCTAACGGTTTTCATACCATTACAATCATTGCGTCTACATGATGTCAAATTATTTTCTTCCTCCAACATGGAATCAGCAGATTTATTTAATGAACTGATGCTCTTGTTCAAATCTAAAGGAAGAAATGCACATTTGCGTTTAACATTATTTGTTGGGCATTCCAAATTAGTACAGGTTTCTTGTTGGTCTGCGCTGTAAATAACATCAATCATCAATTTTTCAAAAATATATGATACGTTACATTGGCAATCAATACAAACAAGTAATATCATTAGCAGTCTTTGTGTTAAAATGTAGTTTTAATATATTGGAACGACTTGTGTAGATATCTTCTGATTTTTCCACAAGAGATTGAATAAATTTGCCATACATATTATCTTTGGCATTAGTAATATCTCTGCGTATTGCGAAGCTATCAATAAAGGCGACAGCAAATGATTGGGAAACAGCATCAAACGCACAAGTGTTTGTTGTTATAGTTTTTTCATTTTCAACTGACCTTAAATTACCATTTTTTAATAGCATTATCTTCGGCAGAGTGTTTTTAGATTTAAGATTTTTTTTCCAGTGACCATTCCTCTCCAATTCTCAATCAGTGATGGTTCATCCTTGAAAATAGATTCATCAATAAACTTTACTCTGTTTACCTTTTTTAGGAACTTGTCTCTTAGAACTTTTTGACTGTTTTTTAATTTTATGCGCGCCTTTTCTTTCCTGATTCATATTACTAATGGCTAATTTTATTTCTCCAGAAAGGAACTGGTAATGACTGATAATAAATTCATCAATTCGAAGTCTGTTTGATTTAGTTTTGATGTCGCATAAAAACCGTTTAATATTTTTGAACGAACTTTCCACATTCGACGAAGTTGGAGTCGTGTTATCAGATCGATATATATTTTTCATTATATTGGACCACAGTGGCAATTGTTTCAATAATCTTGATAAAGTATCTAGAAATGTCGGCAAATAATGTAGATTTTCATGGTTAATCACAGAATCATCTTCTGCTAGTGTGATCATTAATTTTTCTGTTTCGATAGCGTCAGAAAACCAGTTCAGTACATTGTTGGTGCTAGATTTTTCTGTATCAGATAAAATTTGTTCGTTTTGTAAATCGCCGTCAAATATTGATTCAGTATTATGTATAGATTCTGTAGATTCCGCACTTTGAATTTTTTCGCAATCTTCAATAATAATATCTGTGTGTTTAGTTGTCTTGAACCGTGATAATTGTTTTAGTCTGGCTTTAGCTTTATAGCATCAATTGTTGTGATGATTTTCACCTACGCCATCGTATTTATTTAAGCATATTATAATCAAATCAGATAATATTCTTTTTACCTCACTATAATCTTCACTATTTTTGATTTCTTGTAAGCATTTAATATAAAAAAATTTGACACGAGAATCAGTATATTTGAAGCATTTAAGTCTGAAAACTATCTTCATAAAGTGACTCGTATCAATTCTAATAAAACAATCATGTGGGGTTGGTTTTGCTTCTTTCAATTTTTGAAATGAATTTTGGATATAATCTTTTGTTGTTTCAAAGGGAGTAAAAGCTTTCACTACAGCTCCAATTAAGGCGGACGAATCATCAATAATCACCTCATTTGGAACAGGCTTATCTGTAACCCACGCTTCTAACCACCTGTAAATGGTATCTAAGGTGTGACTGCCTGAGATCATCTGTGCTACAGGAACGTAGCTTTCGTTTGTTACCGACATCATCACGCATGAATACAGAAAAAGGCAATTTGTATAAGGGAGTATTACTATAAGGGAGTCTGTTGGACCCAAATCTTTAAATATACCGCCAGTGGCATCTATGCTTAGTATAGCTCTTTCTGTATTTACGTAATCTTTATAATACGAATTCTGTGCCTCTGACTAGTAGTGTACAAAAAGTGGTAGTAAAGAAATTGATCTCAAAATTTCATAATACGGAGCTATTTGTGACATAATCCAGAACGATAATATTTGATTAGTGTTGAAAAATGAACTTTTTCTCTCTTCATACTTTATTTGCCTTAAACTTCCAACCGTTGGCAGATGGGGAGGTTCTGATTCTCCTTCTTGCATTTCAGTATTAGCCAAGTTTTTATGAACCTTAACAGCAGATTCGTGTCTTAGAGTTCTGGCAAGTTCTTGTCTTTTAAACGGTGACATCTTAATTTTTTTTGCTGTGTTACGTTTGAAATCTTCAGAAATGTTGCTTACAGAACATTGACACTGAACTATTTTGTCCGTAGGCCATATCAAAACTACTTCTATTTTTGCATCACATTGCTTACACACTCCACGGCAAATAATTTGTTGATTAACCTTGATAGTATTATCTCTGAACGTCCAGCTGCATAGAAGTTTAGATGCCTTCCAAATTTCTTGTCGCAGTAGTTCTGCCCACTGATATTTTGGCAAAGAAAGTTTTTCACGATATTGAAATGGATTTCGTTTTACACATTTAGAAGTCGGTTGAATGCTTTGCCATTGGTACATATCTATAGTGAAACTAAAAATCTTACATTGATTACTATAAACTTTCTCCTCTGGTTTTTCAGCATTTAAAACATCATTTGCCGATTCGGAAACGTCAAAAATATACCTATAATACTTCTTTACCGACAAATATATAGCTTTTGTAGACATTTTAAACGATAACGCTTCTCTAATTTCACTAAACACTGCCTCACAAGGTGACTGGAGGTCATTTTCTTTAGGGAAGTACTGTTTGAATTTCACTAATACATTCTTTTGTTCACTTAACGACAATGCTGATTTTCTTCCTCCGGTTCTTTTCATGGTTTCAATTATTATTTATTTATATGTATTACGTTAAAAATATCCAAATAAACCGAATTTCTTTCACTAATTTTTTTTGATGTGAAAACATCTTTAGCGCCAGTGGCACTATTCTGGTTTCCCCGGGGAATTGGGAATTGGGAAATGATTTATTGTGACTTGTTTTAATGTATTTTGGTATCATTTTTTTCAAAGCATCCTGTGTCGATTGGTATTTTGTTCAAATTTTGGGAAAAAATAATTCCATTTTCAGACATTTTCTGCCTACTACATCACTGCCTACTGTGTAATTCCCAACAAAATTTTTAGGGAAAATAAACAACAAAATTGCTTTGAAATGAAATCATTTTTTTCCCAAAATTGGAATTATATGCCAATCACCACAGTATGCTTTGGAAAATAATGATACCAAAATAGTACACTAAAACAAGTCACAATAAATCATTTCCCAATTCCCAATTCCCCGGGAAAACCAGAATAGTGCCACAGGAGTAAGTAAAAAATTGTATAGAAATCATGTTACGGAAACAAAAGTGCCGGATAGAAAATATTGCATGTATGTATGAATATCGACAAGACCAAAAAATAAATAAAACGCAAAATCAACGCAAAATCTACGCATACACATGCAATATACACCATCATCCGGCAATCCGGCATTTCAAAATCATCGTGAGCCAAAAACAAACAAAAAAATTAAAAAAAACCGCCTACTTTAATTTATTTTGTTGTGAAAATATCGACTATTATATGGCCGCAGCTACCAGTGTTTTTGAAAATGAAAATTATATACGAGCAAAAGGACTACGAATTATGCTTATGTACAGTGGTAGACATTCGTATAAACGCACTATGTTTTTTGAATATAGTTCTAACAGTAAAGTGTTTTGATTTTTTTCAATTAGTCTAAATTATGTCTATCATCTTAAATCTGTTGATAAGATAGACCATTAGTAAAAATTTTAATGGTTTACTTCAATAAATTGAAAAATCTAAATTTACGGTGGACATTCGTATAAACGCACTTCTGATAATGTACTAAAATAAAAACCAAAATTAGCAATTTTTAATATATTATTTTATTTAATATTTGGTCTGGCCCCGACCTTTGTGAATAACTTCGAAAATTCGAGAAGGCGTTGAATTTGTTAAATTGTTGAGGGCTTTCAGATCAATTGTGGCCCAACATTCAAGTATGGCACTTTTCAAATCTTTAATTGAATTATATTGCTGTTCATTTCCATAAACTTTTCGGTGAAGGCCCTCTAAAGATTTTCGATAGGATTGCAATCAGGACTATTGCCTATCCAAGATCTCAGCTCGCCAGAAAGGTCTAATCCGCAAAGAAGCTATACACGAAACCGTCTATTATGCAGGCCATTGGATCTTCCTGTGACGACCCGACACATTGCACGTATTTTTAATAGTTCACCGAACATAAAATGGACAAAATTTTGTATCAAACCACTTTTAACGGCCATGCATACGAATAATCCGCTCAAATTTGCTCGTAAATACATGTCGTCGATAAAGGATTGGCAGAGTGTGATTTTTTCTTACGGAAAAAAAATTAATCTGGATTTTCCCGACTGCTACAGCTGCTAATGGCATAATTTGGAGGAACATGGCGTCGTTAGGTCGAAGCGTAATTTTGTGGCGGTGTGTTATGGTATGCGGAGCATTTTCTTATAACGAGGAGCTTCCCATCTGCTTTATAACGACACGAATGAACTTCCGTATGTACGTGAAACTTTTGGAAGACGTTTTGATAAATTATCTGGATAATAACATCAACAAAAATCATAATTTTCAACAAGACAATGCCTCGATCCATGCTTCGAAGGAGACCACACCGTGGTTTCTCGAGAGAAACATTCCCCTTCTTGAATGGCCAGCTTGCAGTCCTGATTGCAATCCTATCGAAAACCTTTAGAGGGCCTTCCCCGAAAAGTTTATGGAAATGAACAGCAATATAATTCAATTAAAGATTTGAAAAGTGCCATACTTGAATGTTGGGCCACAATTGATCTGAAAGCCCTCAACAATTTAACAAATTCCATGCCTTTTCGAATTTTCGAAGTTATTCAGAAAGGTCGGGGCCAGACCAAATATTAAATTAAATAATATATTAAAAATTGCTAATTTTATTTTTTATTTTAGTACATTATCAGAAGTGCGTTTATATGAATGTCCACCTGAAATTTAGATTTTTCAATTTATTGAAGTAAACCATTAAAATTTTTACTAATGGTCTATCTTATCAACAGATTTAAGATGATAGACATAATTTAGACTAATTGAAAAAAATCAAAACACTTTACTGTTAGAACTATATTCAAAAAACATAGTGCGTTTATACGATGTCTACCACTGTAGTATAATTGACTCAAAAAAATTAAATGGAAATAGCGAGCTGTGAAAATTGCACATATACCTTGATACATAATAAAATAATAATTTGAAATTTGTTTAATCGGTATGCTTTCTAATTAGTACCAATATATTAAAACCACAAATCACTTCTTATTATAAGTGATTTGTGTATTAAAACTACATTTTAACACAAAGACTGCTAATGATATTACTTGTTTGTATTGATTGCCAATGTAACGTATCATATATTTTTGAAAAATTGATGATTGATGTTATTTACAGCGCAGACCAACAAGAAACCTGTACTAATTTGGAATGCCCAACAAATAATGTTAAACGCAAATGTGCATTTCTTCCTTTAGATTTGAACAAGAGCATCAGTTCATTAAATAAATCTGCTAATTCCATGTTGGACGAAGAAAATAATTTGACATCATGTAGACGCAATGATTGTAATGGTATGAAAACCGTTAGGTATATACTAAAGAATACAATTTCCTTTGAACTTAGTTACAATAATCAAATTTGCATTCATGAAGTTCCTATTCATATAACTTTACACCAAGTAGAGTACACTATGCTGGCAATAATTGAGTTTGTGCCACCTATTCAATCAGAAGGAATTGGACATTACCGTGCACACTGTTATCGAAAATCCAAATGGGAGTGCTATGATGATCTCTCTACCAGAATCCTGAAAACCTCAAAGAAAATCATACCCCATTGTATAATATATGGCAAGAAAGATTAACTAAAATAATAAAATCCGTGAGAAAAAAGTACTTAAAACTAGTCTCTTAATCTTTAAAAGAGTCTCAAAGTGTCTTTCTACCAAAATGGCTGACTCGGAAAATAATAATATTAATGTGTTTGACAATTATATGGAACAATTTCTGCAAAAAGAAAACCAAACGAATGCGGATATAATAGCTGCCATTGCAGGTTCCCACAAATTATTCCATAATGAGCTGAACAAAGTGCAAAATTCAGTTGAAAAAATTATAAAAGATAATGAAGACCTGTGTAAAAAAGTGTCCGTTATTGATACGAAAGCATCAACAATCAATAATGACGTAACACAGTTAAAGTGCGAGATAAATTACCTTAAGCAAAATAAGCTAAAAAACGATATTATTATTACTGGCTTCCCAGCAAGTGCTCGTGATTCCATTGACCCTATTTTAGTAGCTCTCGATAAAAAAATGGATTTTGGTCTTGAAAACGTAGAAGAGAAATTTATCAAAGTGATTCAATTTAGAAGAAGTGGTCGAAGTGGAACTGGTTCTTTTATGCAAATAGTAGTACGTTTTAAAACTCAGTTTGTGAAACATCAATTAATGACCAAAAAGAAAGAGATGGGCCCATTATACCTCTCGGAGTTTTTTCAATCCAATAAGCCAACCTCCAAACCATCATTAAAATCCAACGATGGAGCAGATAAAATGGAAATTTCTATAAATCACCGTTTAACAAAAATCAACAGTGATATGCTAAAAAAACTTCGAATTTTAAAAAGGGATTCCGTCATCAAGTACTGCTGGTTTAATAACGATAATATATTAGTCAAGGTGAATGAAGCGGATAGACCATTAATCATACG
Source organism: Tipula helvola (assembly GCA_963556165.1). NCBI lineage: Eukaryota > Metazoa > Arthropoda > Insecta > Diptera > Tipulidae > Tipula > Tipula helvola. The sequence goes on along the minus strand of OY744481.1, from coordinate 261,551,602 downwards.
ATCGGATGACGACATTATTAAACTTCACCCAAAGTAATAAAATCTTCGCTACACACATACATCTATAATCTATTATTTTACCTACTACAGAAAGGAAGTACATACATATTAAATTTACATTTTTAATAACTTTGAAAAAATAAAAAAAGTAATTATAAATAGATCAGCTTATACTGTGACGTATAATATCAATACAACCGTATAATTATAATAATTTTTAGTTACGGTATATTGTTATTGTTTTCTTAAACATTGTTTCTGTTTTGGTCAAAAAGTTTTATTATATTTTTAGTCAACTTTGTTAATTTCTAAGCTCTAACACAGACATGCTCACGTAGAAGCTCTAGAGCGGCTAGACGCTCTTGAAAAAATAATTTGTAATAATTGTAAACAATAGAAGAGCGGATTTCCGCTCTTTATTATTAATAGGAATATTAAAAAGCAATAAATTCCATTTCATTGTTCCGTTATAAATTCAATTTTTGATTTACTTTTTATTGTTAGCTACACTGCAATTTTGGGTATATCATTTTGAATTAATTTTTGTTTCGTTTGCCGTTCGGTAACAACCTATGTATAAAACGTGATTTGATATAAAAATCAATTTGAAGAAGTATACATAGTTTTTAATTTGTACGTTTTGGTCTCGATCCTCATCATTTACCATCATAACTTCATTCCCCAGCGATTTTCAAGCAATCCAGGGAACAGAACGTAGTAATTTATTTTCTGGCTATAAATTTCTACTTCCGATTAATGCAAATCAGCCTGTTCCTTCAGTATCTATGTGATGGTGCTTTAATAAAGGATGTTTTTCTCAAAATATTAAATGGTGGGAGAACCTGCAAACAAAATGTACATTCTGATTAACAGTGTTCCTTTGTCAAGAGTCTCTGTAACGAGACGAATCCAGGATATAAGCCGGCAGTGACATCAGCACAATCTTACATCAGCTTATTGATTTCGATAAGTTGGTTAGAGATTTTCAAAAATAATCGTTATACATTTTATAATTCAAACATTTAACAGTGTATTAATTTTTGCATAATTTTTTATTGAGCTATAAAAAATATAACTGCATTTTTATATAATTTTTAAAAAATTGATGCCCGCTCTTGGGTGTAATTCACATGACCATCTCTGCTCTAACATGTTGTTTGGTGACGGTGATTATGATTATTATCTTAACTTAAAGAATTTTAAAAGTTCAATTAATTTAAATAGTGGATTAAAAATTATATACCTAAACATAAATAGATTGAAGAATAAAATCGACTTATTAGAAGTAATGATCAATGAAATAGGCATCATATTAGATGCAATTGTGTTAACCGAAACTTTTCTTTGTGAGTCTGAAGCAGCCCACATTAATCTTTCTGGATATAAGGCATTTCACACTGTTCGCGAGCACAGAGATGGTGGTGGGGTCTCTATATTTGTGCGTAATGATTTGGATTGTAATAAAATATTCTCGGTAAGTCAGCATGAAAATGATTGTGTATTTATCTAAACTAAAATACAATATAATTGCTGTCTACAGGCCTGGGCATACTAACGTGAATACGTTTTGTAAAGTGTTTAATAACCTTTTGGAAATTCATAAAAACAGCATAATAATAGGGGATTTTAATTTAAATCTTTTGGATTCATCTAATATCAATGTCATGATGTATAGTTCGATAGTACAACTTAATAATTACAAGATCTTGAATGTTATAAACGACTTATATGCTACAAGAATTTCAAATTTTTCTGGATCAATAATTGATCATTTAATTGCATCTGGTGGGCACAAAATTTCGATTTTATACGATAATACACCCTTAAGTGATCATAAATATTTAATTAGTGCTCTTCAGTCTAATTTGCCTACGTTGACAACAACTTTTATGAAAAAAAAATATTAATGAAAATTCCATAAAGCAGTTTATGAATAGCTATAATTTTGATTCATCAAATTTCGAGAAGTTTTATCTATCATTACTGGAGAGTATAAATAAAAATACTACTTTAGTTCAAGTAACTCGAACCATTAAGCCCTTCCAGAAGCCATGGTTTTCACCAGAATTAAAAGCTTTATTTAAAAGCCGTGATCATTTTTATAAAAAGAAAAAAAAATATTCGTATAATGAATATCTAAAACATAAGTTTCTATATTGGAAAGATTTATGTAGTAAAGCTGTAACTGAAGCTAAAAAAAGATATTATAATTTAAAATTTAATCAAAATTTAAAAAATCCTAAGATTGTATGGAATTTAATCAATGAAATTCTTTCTAACAAATCATCTGGCCATATTAATTCTGCTAACAAAATTGATTCTATTGAGCTTCATAACAAAATAATTAATGATAACCGTTCTATTTCAGAAGCTTTTAACCAATATTTTGTTGAGGTTGGTCAAACAATTAACACTCACGTACCTGTTCAACAAGATATTCCAGTTTCTTGTTTATCTAAGTTAGAAGTTTTTCACATAGTAGAAGAAATTGTAATTCGTAACATAATAGACCAATTTGATCAATCTACAGCGTGCGGTTACGATAATATTGCAATTAAATATCTAAAATTTGATAACAATAGTAACTTTATTACAGCAGCAACAAATTTTATTAATGATTCCATTAACAAGTGTGTTTTTCCAGATTATCTTAAAACATTAAAAGTAATTCCAATTTATAAATCTGGTAACAAGCAATTATTAAATAACTACAGGCCTATATCCCTTCCATCAGTAATGTCTAAAGTTTTTGAAAAGGTAATGTTAAGTCAGCTACTAGACTATCTAACTAATAATAACATTATTAATTCAAATCAATTTGGGTTTCAGAGGAAAACCGGAACTTTATCCGCAACTCTAAATCTTGTGAATAATATATATTGCTCAATGGAATCAAAACATGTTACAGCTACTATATTTTTAGATCTTAAGAAAGCGTTTGACTGTGTAAATCATAGCCGATTAAAACTTAAATTGAAAAGTATTGGCGTGACAGAAAAATGCATTCAAATTATTAGACAACTATCTTTCGAACAGGTTCCAGTTTGTTGAAATTAATAATGTGAAATCGTCCTTCCGCCAAGTAATTTGTGGTGTGCCCCAAGGATCAATCTTGGGCCCAATTTTATTTCTTATTTACGTGAATGATTTGTTTAATTTGAATTTATCCGGTAACCTTCAGCTATTTGCAGATGATGCTGCTATTACGTATTCTGCTTCCGATCCCAACTCGTTACGAACAGATATGGAAAGCCACCTAAATTTATTAATTCCATGGTTGGCTCAAAATTATCTGAAATTAAACGTCGATAAAACAAAGTTTGTCATTTATAAAATGAAAAATAGTTCAACGGCTAGCTGGTTTGATCACATAAGAACCGTTCAAGGTGACATAAATAGAGTAGATGCAATAAAATATTTAGGTTTAAACATGTCATCAATTATGGATTGGTCCGCACATGTGGAAAGTATTCGTGTAAAAATTATTCCCATGATAGCTGTGTTAAAACGAGTAGCCAAGTATTTACCACTAAATGTAGCGTTAAATGTGTATTTTGCTTATATCCAATCACACTTGTTATATCTTATGCCGATATGGGGTGCGTCGGTTTCTACAAAAATTGACGTTTTAGAAATTTTGCAGAAGCAGGCTCTTAAAGCAATTTATGGGCTTGCTCCCCGCACACCTAGTAAACTTTTGTTTTCTTCTAAAATATTACCATTAAGTAAATTAATAACATTTGAATACTTGTATTGTGTTTATAAAATGCACACAAATAGTATTAAACATAACCAGTTGTTAGATGTTAATATCGCAATAACCGCTAGAAATACAAGAAATGCCCTTAACTATCGTCTGCCTGAATTCCGATACAGCATAACGCAGAATAGTGTATTTTACTTAGGACTAAAGCTTTTTAATGATTTGCCAACTGAAATAAAGTGTGAAAAGTTTTCAACATTCAAAAGTTATGTGAAGGAAAAGCTGCTTAATCAATATATTGATGAATATCATTTAACACATCAATGCTGATTCAATCTATTTATGATAAGGTTAAAAAATAGAATTTTAAATTTGTAAGAAAACGATGTTTAGGAATTATTATTAAGATTTATACTGTATAATTATAAACTCAATCTTCTCTCTTTTATTAAACTATATTATGATTATAAAATATTTTCCTGTATTGAACATTTTTGGAAAAAAAAAAAAAAAAAAAAAAAAAAAAAATGTTTAAGAGAAATAAAATCGTTAATTTGTGCATATTTAATCAGTCTTTAAATTTTACACATCACACGCCCAACCTTGTGTCATCTGTCATTTTCAATTTAGAGTAATTTAGAAATTCAACCATCCGATGTAGGGAATGCAATCCCGGTATTATATATGAAGCAATACCGGGATCCTGGTATTCGGTATTGACAAAAAAAAACATGGATTTGGAGATTTCGGGATTGGCAAAAAGACCGGGATCCCGAGATTGCACCGGGAATCGGGATTTCAGGATTGACAAAAAGACCGGGATATCAGGATTTCAGAAAATTACCGGATTCCAGGATTGCATTGCCTAATTCGATGTGGAACTTGATGGTTGTAAAAGACAAATGTTTAAAGTGTTAATAAATGAAAGATGCTTAAAGTGTATAACATGGAATGAATATATGTTAAAGTAGTAACTAGGTATTAACTATTGAGGTATTTAGATCATCATGATAGTTTATGGATCTTGGAAACTGGGAGTGGTCTCGTCATTCTGACGTCAGAATGGCGTGCCACTTTAAAAATGCAATGTCACAAAAACCGTTAAGGTACTAACGTTTTCATTAAAGGTAGAAACAAGTAGAATGTAGGTACTGTCTGTGTATGATATTCGACATTCAAATTCTTCACTTGGTCCCGTGGTTCTGACATTCACAAATATTGTGTTTTCAATTAAGAATTGTGGTGTCAGTTTTGATTCAATTTGCGTTCACAAAAGAGACTCTGAATCGTGCATAAAGGGTCACTATTTAAATCTGTCTGCTTGCCACTGGTAAGAGCTATGACAACAGATTTATTTCCTTGTTTAATGATTTAAAGTAAACCAAAAACTAACTCCTGTTTGCCATCGGTCGTGTTTATATACCAGTTTGATACTGCGCTTGGGTCTTAATCTTAGCTTGCTGGTTCTGCTGAATCCTGTACACGACTGTCGGTTCATTTATTTTCTTTATAATTGTATATGGTCCCTCCCAATTACTTTGTAGCTTTGGGAACTTTCCTTTCTTTCTTTGTGGGTTGTACTGTCATACTAAATTTCCTACGTTATATCCTTTGTCGTTTGCTCATAGATCGTAACGAGTCTTTGATCGGTCGCTATTCAGCTTGATATTCCTTCGAACATGCTCATGGATTTCAGCCATTCTGTTTCTGAGGTTGCTTATGTAGTTCTCGGCTCCTTTGGGAGTTAATCCTGGTACTCCAAACTCAATATCGCACGGCAGCCGCATTTCCTTTCCAAAGAGGAATGTTGATGGTGTAAGCCTCGTGGTATCGTGCACTGCACTACGATATGCCATTATAAACAGGGAGATATGGTGATCCCAGTTCTCCTGCTATGAACCAACTACTTTTGCCAGGTGATCTTCTAACGTCCGATTGAATCGCTTGACCATTCCATCGTGGATGTAGTGGTGTCGTCCTTGTCTTCTTAATACCGAGCACTTTGCACAGCTCCTGGAACACATTTGACTCGAAATTACGACCTTGATCCAAATGAAGCTCCAACGGTACTCAATATCTGCTGATCCAGTTATTTACGAATCCTCCGGCCACTGTTTGTGCTTCCTAATTTGGTATTGATAGACTTCCGAACACTTACTGAAGTAGTCGATACATACAAGGATGTATCGACCCCCACCAACTGTTCGCGGAAACGGCCCAGCGATTTTTGAGGTGTTCGTCGAAACTTTTCCCCGATTACAATGATGTTAACTAGGTAAACGTGACATGTCTTTAGTTGGTGCATTGGCCAGGCCAAATGGCATAACGGTGAATTGCCATAGACCGATGCCCGTAGAAACTGCGTTTCTCTCAGTCTTCTTCTCGAATCGCAACTTACCAATATCCACTCTTCAAGTTCAGGGTGCTGAATAACGTTGTTTAACTTGTTCGGTGTTTATTATCCGGACAGGAATGCTTGCTCCGAGTTATATTAGTGTTTTTCCATACAGTAAACTTGTCCGATATATCTCTGTTGTTGGCTCTAATTTCCTACTTTTATGCTCTCAGGATCCCCATCCACGCATGTGTAAGCTAAGGCTTCGCATATTGGTCCAATACCCAGAGGATAACTCTGATTTCGTTTCTAGCAACAGTAAGGCCCAGAGGGATTTCAATATTCTGCCATAGTAGTAAGCACTCCTTCATGTCGAGCGATATCCCGATATATTAAGATGCATTCGTCTATAATGTTCGTCGCAATGTTTCTCCGTTAGCAGCTTTCAGTCGATATCGAATCTCTGGATTAATTGCTTCTCTCGTTACAAGGTCTGGTCTTATCACGAATTTTGATGCGCCGGTGTCAAGAGTAATCATATTCGGCCTGCTATTTATTGCTCCTTCAACGACGAGACTGTAGTTGTTTCGTGTTAGTTGTGCCACCATGATTGTGGTCTTGGAACTTTTTGTTTCTCCGGCCAACTTTTGCCCCGCAAAGCTGGCGGAATTTAGTTCTATGTCGTTGCTACTTGAAGGGGGTCTTCTTCAGAGTTGATAACCCTTGTTTGCGCTTCTTTGCTCGACTGGTATGATGGACAAGGATTTTGAATTGCTGGTTTAACTCTTGGAGCTCGTCATACTCTGGCAAAGTGTCCTCGTTTATTGCATCTGTAGCACCTTTGTCAGGATACTGCTGCCGTAGTCCTCGAACTTTCTTCCTTAATTGATTTTAAGGACTCCCTGATCATAGCCTGAATTTGACTCACGTCTGCAGCATCCTATTTCTTTAATCTAGCAGTTTCCGGATAGATCGTCTGTTTTGCGGCCTCGTATTCCAATGCGGCTATAAGATCTTCATTTGGCGAATTCGCTTAGCTGTTCTCCTCCACCTGCATCAATGTTTCGAGCCGCAATTGTAATTTTGACCTCGTTCCAGAAACTAGGGCCCCTTTCAGCGTTCATTTTGTTGACATCTGTTTTACACACGTGGGTTTTCCGGATTGCAAAATTCCACTTCTGACGCCAATTTGTTTCGAACTGGGTTTCTGAGTTCGTCTGGATTTTGCAATTAAAAGCACTGTGTACTTTTATGTCACTTGACTTAACGTTATTTCACTGTAATTTTATACACTTTGATATTTGCTTTGACTTCATTTTTAAATCTGTCCGCTTGCCACTCACTATGGTGGGGGCTATGACAACAGATTTATTTCCTGAAAAACTGAACTCTGCTTGCCATCGGTCGTGTTTATATACCAGTTTGATACTGCTCTTGAAATTTCTTTTATTGTGTGTCATAAATCATCTTCATTATTGGGTATTCTGTTTATGACCCATAATAATCAAAATATATCGTTTATGGCTTGTCATAACATAATCATCATCATTCATCTTCGTCGACGGGCGGTGTTGAATTTGTTTCGTTGTTCATTTTATTCTGCAATCACTAAACCACGCCTTTCTTTTTACGTTATATCTCGGACGTTTTTGTTTTTACTGGATCATTATAAATTTGTGCGTTGGTGTATAAATGGTGTAATACAAACATTGGCTCTGACGAGCATCAAAATCATCGACCTTTATGTTCAAACTACGCGCCAACCGTCTGAGGCCTGAGCTATCCTCTGTCCTTAACGTGAACTTGGTATATAATGGTCATAATCGTAATATTAATAATCACAATATTAATATAACGGGGTATTCGGTGAAGCCCGCCCATCTGCGGGAGTCTCGCTTATAGCTTGGCCACACTCCAATCAATCAATCAACGTGAGAAAAACACTCGTTGTTTAGATAAAGTAATGACGGGTTGAGTATTTCATAAGTTTTGGGTTAAAAAATATTATCAAATTACATTATTTATAAGCTTGATTATAAATTCTGGACGTAATAAATCCTTTAAACGAGATTGTTAAACAACAAGTTCTAATTAAATTAATTTATTCTAAAAAATTAAAGATAATTTACATTTTACCCCTAAAAGCCCCAAGACAATTAAAGTAAAGTAATTTGACCACAATTAGATGAAAAAATAACAAAAAAAAATCGCAATTTCTAAAAATCTCAACAAAAACATTTTATTAAACCGTTTCGCTTATAGCACTGCATAGTATTTTTTTGCACGTTCAGCTCATCCCCTTTAAATTAAACGAACAAAAAAAAAATTCGTTTGAAGCTCATTTTCTTAATTCCATTTAATTTACCTTCATTTAAATTCAATTAGACATTCGGGGATATTTTTTTTTTTTTTGTGTAGGGAATATACCTGTTGCTGATTTGTTGTTGTTATGGTTATTTTCCCATGATGTTCTTCATCGTCTTTGCAACGAGTAAAAATGCGAAATTTTAATTGAATCAAAATATTATCGTTGATGAAAATTTATTTTTTATTATGGGTATAGAGGTATCCATATGAAAGCGTTATACGATTATCTAATCAGTTAAATTAATTTTGCGTATAATGTAGATCCCATAATAATTTGATTACAAAAATATTGGCTGTTGATATTATGTTTGGCATTATCCAGCCTAGTCGAGGGTTTAACATATTTGTTTTTATATTTTATGATAAATAATGTGTACATCGCACTTGTTTGTTTGGTTTAAAAACATAATGTGCGTGTGTATATTGTAATAAAATTAAACGTTATTGTATATTTTACTTTAAAATAAATAAATATGGAAATTTCCACTTTGCAATGTTTTATTTATATCGAAAATGAAATTTTAATGCCAATTTACCTTTATTTATTTACAATACTGGCCGAGTAAGAAATTATGTTTTTCAATAATGTAAAAATTTTTCTTTATTTATTCCAGATACCTGTCTGCGTGGGCGCGAATGGCGCAACATATTTTAAACTTGGATCAAGGTAAGTGCAAATTGTGCAGTCAGTCTGGATTTCTTTATCACAATTATAAATCCGTATGCAAATTTGGTGTATACGGAGGCCTGTTAAATTTGAATTTATGTATTTTATATTATTTCAATTGGTTAACTGCGATTTTTGTTTTTCTTTGTTGGAAAAATCTGTGACGTTTTGCTAATTTATTGTATAAACAATATTACCAATTGAAATTGCCTGTTTATTATTTTATGGTAAGCATTTTCTTTCTAATTTGACGATACTTTTCAAATTCTAAAACATAAACATTCACTTAATTTTTTTTATTTTGTTTATCCTATAATGTTCAGGTTTAGCTTTAAAAAGCCGGCATGCGTTATTTGAAAATGAAAATTCTGAAATGGGTGCACCAAAAATTACCAATTTCGCCATTCAGATATTCTTTCTGAATCATTAAATTATCTGGAATCTACTCAAAGTTGAAATAAAAAAGGGTAGAATTATGAAAGCTGTCAGAATATTTTCGTAAATTTTAGACAAATTTTAATCACGCCATAAAATTTTGAAAATTTTCTGAAACAAATTAAAAAAAATATTTAAAGTTTCAAATTTTATCTTCGTGCAAAATTAACCAACACCAATTGAAGATATTCTGATAACCACTAGCTAAAGAAAGTTACTACAAATTTATCAAACAGGATTATACAGTTTTATCTGAAATTTAATGTTCTAAAATCACAATACTAATCTAAAATAGAGGTTTGGCACTTGCCTAAAGCCATTATTTTGCAATATATTTGTACCTACACATGTATATGAGGCATGGCCGAAACTTAACCCAATAAATGCGATGGAAAAACTAAACAATCTCTATCACAATAGTTTTTACTCTCAGGCCGAGAAAAATTCCACTATAACGACAGAATTTGCTATCACTAACAACTATCGTGACATTTTTCACTTTCAGCCCGAAATAATGTAAATAACATTTTGTAAATTGTATCTGCAATTTTTAGATTTAGTCGTTTAAATATTTTAAAACCGTGCAATTCACGAGGACTTCTTATATGTATATGTCCCGATTAATTGAGATTTCGGTTATATTTTATGCAATTTACAAATTATATCTGGAATATTTGAGTTTGGTTATCCTATTAAAGCGTGGAAGATATGTTTACGTATACGTTTTTCAATCAGTTCTTACATTTAAAATTGAAAGGATTATTGCGTGTAAATGTTTTGGTTATAACAGTAAATTAAAATGCATACGACATGTAGCTGCACGGTATATCTAGCAATACAAAAAATGGTCAATAATTGACGATTGGACTGCAATGATTTTGCTGGCAGATATTAGGGTTTATTTTAATTTAATTCCGATAGTTGTATTTTCTATATGTTGTATATTGAGATTGTCATGGATACTATATTCCATTTTATACTTCTAATTGGGTTTGTGGTGCGTATTTCGTCATTTACCAACTTCATACATTTTAGTACGGCGTTTTTATTTGAACATGCCCTACTATATTTATACAGAGAATGGGTATATTTTTGCACTCAATGATAAACTCATGGCGTGAGCAATATCTTATTAATTTCTTATATCGTGCATTAGCTGTAACACATTACTCTTTATTTATATCGTTGACAATGGCGACATAACCAGCGATTTTCTTAACGATAAAAAACTTCCTTTTTCTACTTAGCAATACTTTGCTTCGCACTGTGTTTTTTGAGCTACAATGCAGTATCACTAATACCCGGTTTCACAAAAAATATCTAATCTATAGTTAAATAATATTTCCCCAATATTTATTATAGTTAAATAATCTCCCTTTCTTCTTTTATAAAATTACGTTTTGTTTCATAATATAGGATTTTAAAGAGTGATATGATTTCTTTAAAAAAAAACAAACTAATTGTTAAGGAAATTGTAATGTTTTTTATTTAATGTGAAGTACAATCGATACAATTAAGTTCTGAATAAAACGTCATTCAAATGGCATCCACGACTTCTTCTGCAGGAACGAATTCGATGAACCCAATTTTCGAGCACTTTTTCCAATGAATCAAGTCGTATGTCATGAATAGCACGTTCAATATTGACTTGTAAAGCTTGAAAAGAGTTTGGTATATTGCTAAAGACCAATGATTTCAAATAACCCCACAAGAAATGGTCTAATGGTGTTAAATCACAACTTCTTGGAGGCCATTCAATATCACAATTTCTTGAAATAATCGAATCTCCAAAGTTTTCTCGCAATAATTCAATTGTTGCACGTACCCCCGTCTTGTTGGAACCAAATGTTGTCAAGATCAACTTCTTCCAATTTCGGCCATAAAAAGTTGATTATCATCGATCTATACCGATCTCCATTGACAGTAACGGTGTTACCAGCTTCATTTCGAAAAAAATACGGACATGATTCCACCAGACCAAAAACCACACCAAACTGTCAATTTAGGTGAATGTAATGGTTTTTCATGAATAATTTGTGGATTTTCTTCGCACCAGAATCGACAGTTTTGTTTATTTACCGCACCACTCAGATGAAAGTGAGCCTCATCGGAGAAGATGATTTTCTTAAAAAATCGTTATCGTTTTCAAGTTGTTCCAAGGCAAAATCAGCAAATTCACGACGTTTACGGTGGTCCAATGGCTTCAGTTCTTGAGTGAGAATAATTTTATACGGATGCAAACCCAAATCCTTTATCAAAATCCGCCAGGTTGTGGTTTGAGACAGTCCCAATTCTTGAGAACGTCTTGGAATCGACAAATTAAAGTCTTCAGCCATACTTGCCTGAACTGCAGCAATATTTGCATTACTTCGAGCGTTTCTTTGTCTTATTGGCACTTGAACATTATGTAAAGAAAATGTATGCTCAAAATTTTCAACAATTCGACGAATAGCGAGCACACTTGGACGATTATTACGACTATAAAATGGCAAAACCGCACGAAAAGTTGCAATTGGAGAACGATTATTTTGATAATAAAACTGAATAATTTGTAAACGTTGTGCTTGTGTATATCTCACCATGATGAAATTGTAAACATTACTGAATACAATGAAACAAAAAATGACAGATCATGACATATTACAAATGGCCGAAACGTCACTTAAAAATCATATCATTCCTATTGGAAAACCCTATACATATTCTATGCAAGTTGATTATATTTTTGTTTTACATAGAAATATTTAGCCTTCAGCTAAATAATTAGCTCGACGAAATTGGGCAGTTGAATATTTAGCTCTCCAGTTAAAATATTCATACAAAAAAAGAAATAAGATTAGCATGAGTTGAATTTGTATTATGAAATAAATCGCAATTTAATAAAAGAAGAAAGGGAAGAAATATTATTTAACCAGTGATTGCCTCTTTTTTTGTGAAATCGGGTATAACTCACTTTGTCTCCTCGGCTAAAAAAAGGCGGTGGCGCTATTTTTTGTATCTAGCATAAATTTGAATAACTAGAAAATTGCTTCATTTGGCTTGAAGTTGTTATTATTTAAACTGCAAAATAATAAAATCAAGATGACAGCTACAAGATAATTTAACAATAATCAAAGAGTTTAAATTTTACGCTCTTTTATCGATATTTATAAAAATTTTCGCTCTTGCTCCCAATAATTTATTTTCTCACTAAGCGTTTACGCTCTTTCTCTTTAATGAGAAACAAAAAAAAAAACATTATTTCTCTCTTTCAAAGTGATTTAAATTTTTATTTTTAATATTGCTCTAGAAACAGGGAGCGCAAAAGTTAAAAATAACGCTCCCAATCTATACCACAGAGCGTTTGAAACAAATATAACTATTAGGAAGCGATATTTTTTGTAACACACGAATTTCTTTGAATATCATTAAATAAAAAAAGTTCAATAAATGATATTTAAATAATTTTCCGGAATATGGCCAATTATTATGGAACTTGGCTATTTCTTAACCAATTGTGAGGCAATTCGACATATGCGTACTAAAATCGGTTAAAAAATAGATAAGTTTCTTCATAGTCTGTATTTCAGAAGTTCATTTAAAAATCATGTTAGAATGCCTATTTCAACACACATGTCAAATTCCATTATAATCGGTTAAGGAATAGGCAAGTCCAATAATAATTGGCCATATTCCAGAACATCATCTAAAAATTATATTTTAATCCCATTTCCTGCACAAATGAAAATTTTCACTAAAATCGGTTAAGGAATAATCAAGTTTCATCTTACTTGGCCTTATTACTTTATCCTTAAATCGTTTTAGAATCACATTTCCATGGCGGATGTCAAATTTCACTAAAATCTATTTAGGAATAGCTAAGTTCCATCCTAGTTGGCCATATTCTATAAATTCAAATCATTTTACAATCCAATTTCCATCGCCTATATCAAATTTCACTAAAATCGGTTTAAGAATAACCAAGTTCTATCATAATGAATTAGGTTACCAGGATCCCGAAACACCGATCAGAAAAATGTCATGTTCGTCCTTCCGTCCATCCGTCCTTCCAGTCGCACATTTTTATTATTTTTGTTTTGCCTCCCATTCTCACAAATATTGATAGTTTTGATCGAAATTTTGTACAAAGATAGATTTCAGTAATAAGCACTGTGTGTTAACGTTTAGGTCCATTCGGATATAGAATAGAGGGGTTGCAGTGGAAGAGAAAACTGCCAAACAGATTTTCTCAAAAACGAGACCGACTATTTTTTTGTTATGTTAATGATAAATTTAACAATTTATCATCTACTTGTTCACAAAATTTGAAGTCGATTGAAGCACTGCGTCGGGGTCATTTTGGCAAAAAGGAGTAATATAAACTTGTTTATCTGTTTACCGAGGTAATGTCGAACTTTCCGAAGAAATATTTTTCTACAATTAATACACCTTGCAAATTTCAGCAATTGTTCCCTAGGTGTCTTCAAGATAAAATGAATAGATTACCGTGTAATATGAAATTTAAATTTCTAAAGGGTCTATCACACCAAGCGCGGCGCGTCGGCGGCAAATTTAAATAAATTTAAATATGCGTTTTTTTGCTTATCTAATGATAGTAAATCATAGCTTGAACAAAAATAAAATTATTATTCATAAAAAAATTTACAAACTTTATATTTTTAATAGAAAAATTACAATTATAAGTAAATGGTATAAAATGAAGTTTCATCCGCCGCCCGTGAAATCCAGCGGCAAAAAAAATCGCGTTTTACGCTAGTTTATATTTTTGCACAAGCAATGATTTCCTATCATTACATAAGCAAAAAAACGGGTATTTAAATTTATTTAAATTTGCCGCCGACGCGCCGCGCTTGATGTGATAGAACCTTAAATTTACCTAAAATACTTTTCTGGTGGCAAATAATATCGTCAACATTTAAAAATAATTATATCTAGTGAGCTTTCAAATATTGCAAGATATTCCTGTGCTGAGATGTTCTAACATCACTTTCGATTCGTTTTCGATAGTATTTTGTCTCTTGTAATTGTAACAAGAACAAAATTGTACGCTATTTTCGTTTTTAATTACAATTTTTCTAATGCGATCTCAGCCTTCTGTATACTTTTCCTTTTCTTTACATCGATAAAATATCGCAAATAAAATTTTTTGTGATAAAGAGTGATGCAAGAAAATAGAAATAGAATGATGTTTTATGCGAGCATGCTGAGATCGCAATAGAAAATGCTTAATTCAAAAGTCGAAATAGTATACAAATTTATTCTTGAAAAGAGAGACATGAATACTATCGAACATCGAAAAAAGTGATGTTAGAACATCTCAGCACTGTTTCTATGACATTGACACTTCTGTGACGTTTTATTGAAATTTTATGACATTTTAATGATTGAAATTTCAACGATATGTTGATCGATACATTATTTGTGAATTGCTTTAATAGAATCGCCATTAAAGGTTGATTTACATATGCGACGTGCGACGTGTGACAAGTGGAAATAAACGTGACGCTTTTTTGACAACAATTTACATTTGCGACGAGTTCCGCCACGCACACTTTATAAATTTTTTTATATTTTAATTTTTGTTCTTCAAAAAAGCTTCGTCAAAGCCTACTACTTAGTTTTATACATACAAAAAATTTGTATGTGTTTGTGCTACCGTGACGGAAAAGATAAAATTAAACCATCTCTCGACGTGTGGCGTGTGCCGTGTGACGAATGTCAAAATTTTCGTCTCTGATTGGCTAGAAGCTCCCGTCACACGTCGCACGTTGCATATGTAAATCAACCTTTAAGGTATTAGGCCCGATTCTGCCTTCCAAAATTTTATGTTATGATATGTTATTTTTGTTTTTTCAATACAAATTCATATAGGAAGCGGGGAAATAAAATAACATAACATGAATTTTATCGTTCCAGAATCGGGCCCATTATTTCTGAGTAATACATTTTTTTGGTATTCAAATGCTGCGTTTATACCACAGTTAAATTAGCACTGCTAGAATTGTCAAAATTATTTAGCTCATGTTTATACCACAAGTTGCTACAAATGTCAAAAATTAAAAATTATTATTTTCTCCATTTTAATTTGTTACTGTAAACTTGGCACACACAAAAATTAAACAATAATTATAAATATATTGGTTAAAAATAAAAATATATCCCGAATTTTAATACATATGACTGCCTATTTCCAATTTCTCTTGATCTGTGAATATAAACAAACCACAAAAATAACAATTTGGCATTTCTAGTAATATACACTGAAAAAAATGTTCATTCTTATTGAGTTAAATCAATATTAATTTAATAATTTCATTATTTATATAGCGCCGATAGAGAATATCTATCAATATAATAGAAAACAAATAATTTATGTATTTTTTAATTATGAAATGAATAATATTTTATTAAAATTAACTATCAAATTATATTATCAATTATATAATGTTATTATCAAAATTATAATTAATTTTCATAATAATAATGCTTTCATTAATTTTTCAAAAACATAATTCTTTCATAGTGAACATTTTATGTCATATTGATATTTTATTAAATAATATTATTATTATTCTGATAAAAGGTTTGAAAGTAATATTTTCAAATAGAAAATAAATTTCAATGATATATCTTCCATTTTATAATATCCCATCAGAAATGTTTATTGAGTTGATAATTTTTATTACGATTTAATTATCAATTAGAAAATATATTCTAATAATAAATCTTCCGTTTGATAATAGGGTTTGATGAAAATCTTTATCAAAATGAATATTTATTATCAAAAAAATATTTTCTAATATACATATATGTATATAATTTACATATAATACGCATTATATAATTTCCTATGGCTTTCGTTAATTTTCCGAACTTCAGATGAAAAGAAAATGAAACAGTCAAATTTTTAGTTTTTAGCGATTTTTAATTGAAATTCGGTTTTTGTAATATACATTTATACATTTACAGAAAATTATTGTTTTTACATTTGAAGAGTGCAAATACATGTTTGATTTCATTTTTGATTATACGGTATCAATTTTAACATTTCTCTTTTCATATTAAAATGAATTTAAGTTGTAAATAATAATTAAATTTAAAGTTATTTTTAAAATTAAAAACTACTAAAAATGTCTAAATTTTTAATATTCATATTAATTATAAAGACAATATTTGCAGGATTTATTCCAGTTTATAGATTTTTACAATAATGTTTAATGTTTAAACTTTTTAGAATAAAAATTAATATAAGATTTGTGTATAATAATTAGAATTACTATTCTTTAAGTTGACATTTTGTAATACAAAAAAATTTAAAAAAAAATATAAATGAATTTTAGCATTAAATAATGAAAACTAAAACTAAATAAATTCCAAATATTTAAAAAATAATATCGACAATAATAATAATAACTATAATATCAGACTGAAATTTTATTCATTTAGTTTTTTAACTAATGCACTGATGGATGGATGATATTTGTCAAAAGTTGTGGTTATTTTATACATGTATTGTTGCAGAAAATTCCAATATAATATGGACTGGTTTGGATATTGCAGATTAAAAAAGTTGTATATTTTAAAACAGCAGTCAATTGACTTAAGTACTGATGGCAATTTGTACTTTATTTTATCAAAATACACGATAAATTCTTTAGGTTCCTCTACACTGAAAAAAATATTTTGCGTTTTATTTACGAATGGCGTTCGTTAACCACAATTCGTACTATTAATGTACAAATTGTTATATTTACGTAAAAAAATGAAATTTAGAAAAAAATCATAAGAATGTTTGCATTAATAGTAAGAATCATAGTTCGTAAACTAAAAAATGGTTTAGTTTATTGTACTATACGTAAAATACAATCACATGTTGTTTGCGTATTAGTGCAACTTGCGTCATTTTATAAAAAAATCATATTTATGAACAATTCATAACATTTATGAATGAGACTATGTACGAAATTCGTCATATTAACGAATCTGATAATTATTGATCATCATGACATCATGATACACACACAAATTAGATTTCTGCTTGGGTTTTTGAGTTTGATTTAGTTGAATATAATTCACTAAGTCGATACACTCTAGTTTTACATATAATGTAAAAATTTAGAGTAGAATTTTTGTAGTTCGGTCGTAGTCGTAGCTACCTGAAGAGTAGACTAGACCTTACTTTTTCTATATGAAACCGAATTACCAACACGAAAACTCAAAGAGATTTCTAATTTTTGAGAGTTGATAAACTTTGTATTGACTCTGCGGGAAAGAAAAGGGGAGGGGATAATATTTCTACTTTGATTGGTAGATATATTATAAGTGATTGGCCTTTGTAATTTTTCTGATTTACCAAATCGAAAATACAGTGAATGTCATTTACAAATTACAAGTAATATATTGTCTATAAAAAAGCCGGAACATTTTCAAAAAATAATCCTCATATTTGGGAATTATTCATTCATCATCTATGTATTCCATTCTTCCTAGATACGAATATTTTCGTATGCACAAATAATGAATTTCTAAACTTAACTTATATGTATGAATTTATTCGTTAATATGATGTAACATTTCGTTAATGTTACGAAAAATTTCATGTTATTTTTAATTTCTTACGTTAATCATAAGAATTTGTTCATCCACAAATGCTTTTAACTTCATTAAAATTATAACATTTTTCGTATCTTATACGAATCAATTCATAAATATTACAACTTAAGTAGTGAAGGTTAAACTATTTTTTTTTGTGTTTCACCATATTAACGTATGATTTTCGTACTATTAACGAAGGGTCGTATTGGCTCCATTTTAACGAATTTTTCGTACTATTAATGCAGTTTTTGTCTGCATTGATGTAGGATTTTTTTCAGTGTATAGTTCCTATTACTATAATAAAGGGTTGCACAGGCAAATTCTGTTGAAGTTTTTTACTGATAATTTCTTCAACCTCAGCCGCGGTCTCCCCGAAGTCAAAAAGAGAATTTTGAGAGTCCTTTATCGGAAACTTGACGAACTGTTTACTATAAGTTGATGCGCATGCCTCTTTTGTAACTGGTGGTATTAGGTTGTGAAGCAAGTATAATATTCCTATTTGTTTAGCGTCTGAAACACATAAAAATAAAATTAATTAACTGACTTAGTTAATTCAGTTTGGCGTTGAGCAATTAGGCCTCAATGCATCGAAAACCCCAGAAATTATGAAAAAAATCCCCAGAAAAAATTAGGCTATTTTCTATGCAAGAAAATATTCTAAATAATATTCTATTTAAGAATATTTCTTTGCATTTGTAGGATGGTTTTATTTGTTGAAAGACTCCAATAAACGCGTAAATGGAAAAATGCCCCAAACTAGTATTGGAAGTCATAATATTAAACGCAATACACATAAAAAACCAAAATTCTGTGTAATTTTGTTTTCGTGCAAGTATGCTCCAAAAAATATTACGAGTATGTACGTTATTGACAATTTTTGAGGTATTCTTCCATTATCCTTTTGGAGTACAGGTAGGTACAAAATACTTATACTTATTATTGGGTGAAATGCTCAACTATTACTGTATTATTTTGGTAAATTCAAAATGATTTCAAAGAAATTATAACAACTATGTATTGCGTTGTAAACATCTAAAAATAATTTAGCTAAACCATTTCGGGATTTATCCAACGCAATTGTTGTTGTATTTTATAAATTTACTAAAGCAATACAGCGTTTAATTATTTATTAATTTTATATTATTTTAAATAACAAAGTCGACCTTACTTTCAGATATGCAACTATTTTTTGTGATGTTTTCCAATATCTTTTTGTTGTGGCTATCTTTTATTTTGTTGACCAAAATCGGTAAAATTTTATGACTAAATGCTTCAAAACAATCCGACAAATCTCCGGCATTTGGATACAGATTTTTAAAATCGATATCTATCTAAAATGTTAAAAATGTATTTCATTAGCTATAACAAAATCAGATTAATTATAATTCAAAATTGGAAAAATCTTACCAATTTATATCCTAAGGGCTTTTTATAATGAGGCCATTTCTTTATTACTTCATTACAATTTGCTTCAATGCTGGCAAGATCCGAGGCCCTATAATTTTTGGTGGCAACCCAATGAAATTCCAATTCAGCGAAACTGCAGTTGTCGTTCATTATTTCTTTTAAACTTTCTTGATGATTCACTTCTGGTTCTGATATTGAAGAAAATGGTTTGGGATTAGGCATCAGTAAATGACATACATATAAATACAATTTTTGAAAAATCACCTAAGCATAAACTTATTTCGTTCCTTATCTTGTTTTCTTTCTAGGAACGAGACTCATAAACCCGCTTTCCCAAAATTCCACAACTTTTAAGATTTCTTTGCGCGTTGTAATATTTGGCTGACACTTTAGAGATTGCTGGTTTTCCAGGTTGTTTAATGTAATACATGTTCTGCAATAAAATTACATAAAACTAAACCTTATTTAATTATACATATTTAACATTTTATTCAACTTACTAAGTCTTCTTTGGGAAATTCATCAACGATTTGCTGGGAAATGTTTTTCGCTAAGTCGGTTGACATTTTTATTTCATTTTGAATTAAAAAATTGTTTATAATATCTAATATACAGGGTGACTGACACGAAGTGTTACCAAAACAAAACCCCACAGAATTTTTATTTTTTGATGAATTTTATTGAGTCACAGTAAAAAATGTTCACAAATATTTAAATTTTCGAATTGCATTAGCAGTTTTCGATTTGGCCACCCTTAGCCGCGATTATAGCCTTCAAACGGCCGACAAAGCTATAGCATGCAGCACGAAAGTGGCTCTGCGGTATTTTGGCCCATTCCCGGCGAAGCGCTTGCTTGAGATGATCGACACTTTGGTATTTTTTTGTCCCAACCTTGCTTTTCAAAATACCCCAAACCGAGAAATCTAGCGGATTTGCATCCGGTGAATTTGGTGGCCATTGGGCAGTGGAAATGAACCGAGGAACGTTGTTTTTCAGCCAATCTTGATTAACGCGCGCTTTATGACTCAGCGCCGAGTCCTATTGAAATGTCCAGGCTATGCGGCCGAAATGTTTTTGTGCCCAAGGCTTCAACGCTCCCTGCAACACATGATCCCGATAAATTTGAGCATTTATCTTGATGCCACGGTCCAAAAAACGAGCGGTGAACGGCTTTTGACCGTTACGGCGGCCCAAACCATCACCATCGGCGGCGCTTGGTTTCGAGTGGCAATCCGTTGGTCCAAATTTTCAGTAGAATGGCCGGGCAAGTAAATCCGGTCGTTTTGCTTGTTCACATATTGCTCAATAACGAACGGTGACCCATCGGAGAAAACCAAATTTGGAAAATCGCCACTTTCGTGAGCAATCACACTATTACGCTTGAATTCCATTGCGGATAACTTTTTTTCTGAATATTTCCCACTAAAATGCTTTTGTACGCTTGTAAACAATGGAATGCACTGTCATTAGTGTAAATTTGAGCGCTCTGTCATTACTGGTTTGACAGCAATGACAGTCTGAAATTGGTAACACTTCGTGTCAGTCACCCTGTAGATGCTCTACATGGATCATTTAATTTCTCATGAGTATTGTAATATTTCAAAATCAAACGGCCGTTAGGAGAATCCCTCAAAATGAAGGACAAGGAAACATCTTTTCTTGAAACTTCATCACCCGTCATTGTAGATTCATTAGAAATGGTTGAACATTGCATTATCTGCCACTTTTCAAGTGTGTTTCAAATCTAATTACTATTCCCAATTCCATTTTACCACGGGAACACAAATTTAATAAATGCTCCGTAGTTAATATTTTAAGAACCTCAATATCTATCCGTTCAGCTAAATAGAGAAAGTTAGTTAAAAAAAAAATTAACAGGGTGAACAGTTTTAATAAGAAGATTGTTTGATAAATAAGAAAATATATGATATTTTACCTAAAAATAGTTGATGTAAAAACCTAAATCCCCAGTTTTCTAGAAGTTGTAAAACTTGATTTGCGGCTTCTTCAGTTATTTCAGGGCTAGCTTCATATTTTGTCGAAGAATCGTGTATTATTGAATTTTTGTTTACTGGCTGCATTTCATGATAACTTATTGGTGAAGGAATTAATATTTCGTTAATTTGAAAATCGTCGTCATTAGATATGTTAAAATTATCCATTTTTTATTTTTAGTTTAGTAATTAATGCTGTATATATGAGTATGTAAAATAAACTAATTTAATAATTTTAAAAATGTTGTTTTATTCTGAAAAATAATCTTCCGTCTGCTAATTTATTAGGTATTATTGGAGGAGACTGAAAGTTAGATAACTTAACTACAATATCTTCAGAAATTTTTATTTTATTGCGCTCTATTTCATAACTCAACATGTGTCTATCGAAGCTTTTGATTAAAATTTCGTTAAGACGTAATATAATTTCAGATTGTGTTTTTACTACGTATATTTCTGAAATTTCGAAAATACTATTATTTGGTTCATGCTTGACCAGAAAATAGCCTACACTATATATTGTTCCCTTAAACTGGACTGTTTTGTAAGATATTATATCATGTTCATTCAGGCCAAAAACTGTTTCTAACTTTGCACAAAAATTAGTGGCGATTTTATGTTTTTCGCCTAAATGAAGATCAATATCTTTTTCTTTTAATAAAATATATGCCAATTTAAATTGGTACTTTTTAGCTAATGTTAATATAATATTTTTTCTGGATGTAATTGATCGAGCGTACGTCTTAAAATCTTTATGTTTCGCTTCATATCTAAAAGACCAGAAATATTTTGGTGGACCTGACTGTTCGATAATAGGGTAGTGAGTTAACAAATGAAATTTAGGTTTTAGGGTGTCATTAAAAAGTGAAATATATTTTGAGTTATGTTCTTGTATTAAATTGCGAAGTAGAGATAATGACTCCTCAGTAAAATAACTTGAAAGAAGAAGATCGACCATTTGAACTAAACATAGTAAGAATTTCCAAACTTTGTTTGTCTTCGGAAATAAATCTCCGATTAATAAAGGCAGAAAGTGAATAAAACATTTCATTTCGCTTGCTGCCATTTTTAAACGATTACTTTTCAAACGATCTAATTTAATGGGCTTTGATTTATTGCCAATATCGATCATCCCGTAGTTAAAGTTCTGTTTTCTCTCGTTCAATAAATCTAGCGTGAAAGATGTTTGATTTATAAAATGCATCAAAATTTGGCTTATATCATAATGACATACACCTTCAAAAACATCGTGCATCAAATCCACAGAAAAATTGTTTACTACATGAAATGATTTGATTTCATTAAAAATTGAAGATTTATAAATTCCTGTTTCTTGAAAATTGTTTTTATCGACATCTTCATTGTAGTTTTCGATATTTCTGAGTAAAGCGGAATTCTCGATGCACAATTTTTGACTAACACTTTTATGTACTTTAGAAAATCGACAAAAATAGTTGCTCGAAAAGGATTTGGAAAAATCTAAGGCACTATTAATACCCAAATTGTCGCCAAGAAATAAACCTAATATAAATCTAACTTTAATTTGGCCAGCTGATGTCTCTATAATTAGTCCATCTTCCTCGAGAGAGTTTATTTCTAAAATTAAGTGCTTCAAGCAAGCAGTATTCCCAAATGATTTTAGATTAACCGTCTTTATGAAACCAGCACAATATATATTTTCAAAATCGTTCGAATACATGAAAAAAGGAAGTCATATTTCATTTGGATATTTAGCTTTCTTTTGCTGCCATAAATGGCCCTCCAAAAAGTGTGAAATGCATTTAGCGTCAACATTAAATGTTTTTCTAGAATATTCTTCATAGTTATTTTCAATAATTTTTTTAAATTGAAATTTTAAAGGGAGCAATATTCCTGATGTATTTATTTCTTCATAAAAAGTTTCCCCTTTACGATATACAACGCCTATGTCACTATTGATAGAAAATATCGTCAGTTTATCGATTAACCCGATAGCAGATAAAGTTTTTAAAAGCATGAAATCAGTTGCACAGTTTAAAAATGGATTTACCAGAATTTTCTCTAAACAGTTAATATTTTCTTTCAAGCCAATATCGGCATTATTTTGTTTGAGTTCTAAATTCAGAAAATTTGCAATTGGTTTTGTAATTTGAGTAACCAGTAAAGTTTGAATAAAACTAATATCCGAAACGGCAAATCTGTTAATATTGTGAAGGGAAATACAGAAGTTGATCGAAGATCGCTTGATATGATCTAATAATTCTTGAGTGTTCAGTGTCGATCTATTCAAACTAGTAGAACTAATGTCTTGTTGCAATGTTTTATTCCTTGTATTCCCATCAGTTTCTGAAATGCTTGGGATTTTAACATCACTTGCATTCATATTTAATTGCTTCTCAGTATAGTCTGAACGAAACGGGGCATGTTTCCGTATGATATGTTTCTTGAATGCTTTGAAATTACTAAATGATTGGGAGTAAGGTGTTTCACAACATTCATATATACTATCACTGCTCATACTGTGTCAAAATTTAAAATGCAATTTAAGAGCTTTTATGTTTAAAAAAATTTGTAAACTAAACTAACAAATGGAATTTAAATCAACTAAATAAACTAACCAAATAATAAATGAACTAAACCAAAGTAATTGAGAAATGATTAATTGACTTTTAAAATGACGAAAATTTTAAGAAGATTTTATTTTTAACTGCTATTATGATTGTCCTAAAAATTTGTTCTTAATTAATAAAAATATATTTATATTATTATATAATACAAACCTGAATCTTTTGCCAACTGTTATTTGTGATGCAATTTTAATTTGAATACCGACTGGAATATTATACTTTGAGAAAAAATAATTTAAATACGGATAGCTTATTTCACAAAGCGCTTGTTCATCTATTGAATTTTCTAAAAGAAATTAATAAAAACATATTATGTATAATAATTATATAATAATATAATAAATGAATTTTTAAAAAATCGTGCGAATTTGTTCTTAACCTTAAAAACCGCGTGTTTATCTAAAAAAGAGTTACACGTATAAAGGCATCAAATTTTATCATTTTGATAAAGTATTATACGAAAAATTGCAAACCGTTTGAAATTTTTTTCTCGGAGACGCGCAAACAATTAATCTAACAAATCGTTTTCTAATGGAACTATATGGAAACTATACAATACTTTTCACAAAGTGTTTATGTTACTTTTCACAAAGCACAGAATAAAACTCTTTAACTAGGTTAAGAATTCGCACATTTTTTAAAAGAGGTTAGGCCATATTTTTTGCAGAAAACAAATGCAACACTTTATTTTCCAACATAACCACACTAATGTTTTAATTATTATATTTAAACCACTCACCTAAAAACTTTTCAACAATTTTATATTCATAAACTACACTTTTATTTATTTTTATATTATGAATCAATAGTTTTAATAAATCACTCATATTACTATTTTTATTCAAAATAAATTAGCAGAAAAACCACACGATAGCCAAAGCTGCAAGTCCGATCAACACGAGTTTCAAAGGAAAAAGAATAATTGAAATAGATAGTCACGTAAAAACTACCGTTATTTTAGATCCGTTTGATGATAAGTATTTATCATTTATAATAATTATTATCATTTGCAATAGTTATTATCAGGTGTATCAATAATTATTATAATAATCGGATTTTTCTAGAATATATACAATAATTTAATACAATTTTATGGTCCTCTGGCTATTTTGTTTTACCGCAGGATAAAAAGTTAAAATTCAATTCAATGGCAATATGAATATTCTACAAGAAGGCCTGAACTTTTTATTTTGGTTGGGCAAGTTAAAGTAAAACTATATTCCGTTCTCGTAAAACAATGTGACAGTAGAGTCTTTAAAGGTTTACTTCTATTTTAGTGTTAAATATACTATAGATTTTTGAAGAAACAGGCAAAAATTCAAATTAAAAAAATTAAGTTTTAAATGTAAACACTGTTTTAATCTAGTTCTTCAATATTTAATTAACGGTAAATTTTACGCAAAAGAAATAAACAATAAGATACACATATCTAGTAAAATATTATCTCATTCGAACATATCGTCGCTACCACAGCAAACTATCGAATGTGAAAATTTCCTTTTCAGCACGGCAAAAAATATTCGATAATTTAACAAAGTACCATTAAGAAAAATGCTCATAATAATCCAAACTTTTCCAGAACCATTATCTATGATTGATGATTGTATTAAAGTTAACAAAATTCACGACGTGCCACTATATTATACCCAGTTATAAAAATTATTTTTTTCACATTCGATAGGTCGCGATGATAGCGACGATATGGCTGATGATTTGTTTCACAATTTCTATAGTCAAATAATGCGGCCTATCGCTTCCTATTTTATGCTACATTTTCCTTCTAAACTGTAACAGATATAACTTACCTTACCATCCTTCTTGCTATTAACATTAGAACTACCACCCGTCAAAATGACGAATTGTACATTTATTGAATGTTAATATTTTTTGGGAAGTTTATGGTGAGGTTTAACATAATTTTTTTGTTGTCATAATAAAAGTAATCACAGATTCCCACAAAAATATTAACATAATAATTAAAAAAATTGAATTCAATAAATGCATAACCGGTCATTTTGCCCGGTCGTTAGTTCTAGTGTTAATACTTAATTTCGAGAGAGAAAACGCATTAAAACAATGTTACTAGAAAGGAATAGGTACAATACAAAGCAATTTTTTATTTTGCTTTTATTTTTAATGTTACCAACAATAAAATAAAATGATTTATAAAAAAATAAACGTGGATGGAACCAAATGATTTGCTATTTTAATGTCACTAAAATTTATACTTTGTACCTTCCTCTTGAAGTTATATCAACGCTTTATTTCAACGGCAATTTATAATTTACTTCGTTGTATAATTTTTCAACAATAATGAAAATCATAAAAAATGCTGGAAGATGTTAACAGTGTTAACAAACCAAACAAAAAATATCTACATCAGCTGATTTTTTTACAAAACATCATTATGTTGAGAATGTTTTATTATGATTTTTCAGATATTAATACATATTGACGAATTAACTATACACAATGATGGAACAGAATACACCATACAGAGGTCTGTCTATGCAGACATTTAAATTTAAAAAATCCTACACGCATTTACCACTTGGTAAATTGAAAGGTTGGTTTACTGGGTTTTGTGGTTTTTGACCAAAATGTTATTTATTCTCCCTAAATGAGGGTGGAGGGAGCCATAGGGGTGACACTCAAGAACGATTATAATATTATCAAATTAATATAATAAGAAATATTTTTATTATGTAATTTTATTTTAAATTCAATTAAAATTTTTGTTCGGTTCGAATTTGCAAATCTTACACAGTTCAACAATAGTTGTTTATCAATTTAATAATATTTAGTTTAACATAAAAATTATGCATGTTAAAATTATTTGTCACTGTAATAATGAAATTATTATCAAGATTTAAATGAACATTTATTTTCAAAATGAATCGAAGATTATACCTATATGTACTGTTACTAATACATATACATCATCAATGCCTTACATTTTATTATATCGACTAAATATTGTCATATCAATAAAAAGACATACTTTTAAAACAATTATTATAACAATAATATTATCAAATTTATGATAAATTTTAAAATCTTAAATTTTTGTTTAATTTTTCAAGGACAAAAAAATTTATCATTTTGATAATTTTATTTTAAATTATATTATACATTTGATAAAACAATTTCATTTCGAAAATAATTTTAAAATTTACGTAGCTCAACAATACATTGTTTATCATTTTAATAATATTCCGTTTAATCTAAAAATAATATTATACATGCTAAAATTATTTGTCACTGTAATAATGAAAATGTTATCAAGATTTAAACGAACATTTATTATCAAAATGAATGGAATATTTTTTTCAGTGTAGCAATGTTTATACCGTAGCTATGTAGCTCAGCTAACTACGTAGCAACGCTAAATTAGCGGTGCTATTTTAGCTAGCTGAACTATGTATATATCACGTTTATACCATTGCTACAGTTGTCATTTCGGTTTAGCATTGCTAATTTAGCTGTGGTATAAACGCAGCAATAGTCGTATATAAATCTTAATAGCAAATTAGTATGGGAGACTTTAAAATAATACCACGCCTTTAGGATGGCATAGGTTTAGGATAGCTGGGAGATATATAAAATGAAATGCTATATGACAAGGAGGTGGGATTCGGTATTAAATGATAAGTAACGTTAATTCTGATTTTGTATTTTCGATTGGTCCACAGCGATTCAGACCGAAGTACTGAGTAAAGAATTATATCAGCAAATCCTCACGTTGCTCACATAATATTGTGATCTGAACAAACGGCACAAATTTTCAGAAAATAAATTTTTGAACATTGTGGATACTCTCTGAATGGAATAAATTAAATTCTTAAGGACTTTCAACGGTATACTATAGATGTATAACTATAGATCTAATTGTTAAAGATCAAACATGAAAATTGGCGAATACGACTTTGATTACTGCTCAACACATGTCAGTTCTAAATAATCTAACATTATTTATGGGTCCGTGCTTTGGCGGTATGAGAATAGAAGATTTATATTGTCGTGACGAATTGTGATATTGGGAAGAAGCCTCAAAATTTAAGAAAAGCCGTGACATATTGTGCCTATACCAAAATATCGAGAAATGTTTGTAAAATATAAATGGTTCGTTTGGTGATTTTTAACGGATGCTTTCTGAGAAAAGTGTCGTCCGAGAGTCGGATAGACCCAATTTTTGTTTACCATATCCCTCCTTATGAAGGATTATTTTAATATTTTTATTATCGCTCTTGAAAAAAATGAACAGGGTAGAGCGAAATCAATAATAACTCAATAATAATAATAAGAATTCTGACAATAATATGAGATTATTCACGTAATGCATTATTTTTAGTATTTGATTGATTGATTTAGTATGTACACAACCAAGAGAGCTCTTTGTGTGATGCCAGAAAAAAAGAAACTAAAGGTCCTGGTGTAGCGGGAAAAGCAATGCATGTTTCGCCAGATGTTGAAAAATGTCCATGCTCCAAACGTCAACACAACTTAAGAAGATGCATCTCGTTTAAAAAAATTACGATAAGAGAGAAGATACGAACCATGGTGAATCGTTTTGGAGTGTGCTTTAACTGCCTTCGAGAAGGACACGTTGCTAGTAACCGCTTAGTAGATGATTCATGCCATACATGCAAGCCTAGACATAATACGTTACTACACTTAAACACAACAACTAAGGTATCAGATAAGCCAATACCAACCACATCTACGCCTCAAACTCAAGCACTTACAGCAAATCCACAATCAACGAATGCCAATTTAACTTTGCAAACGAGTTCAAGCCTGACCGCATTTGATACTAGTAAATCAAATCTCGCCTTATTACCGACAGCGTTGGTATATGTTCATGATTCGGGCAGGAAACAAGCACATGGCTCGAGCACTATTACATTCTGGATCTCAATCGTCGTTCATCAGCGAAAGTTTATCTAAAATATTAAATCTCGAAAGATCTTTCGCAAATGTCAGAGTAGTAAGAGGTTTGGTAACATTAACGCTAGAGTCAAGGTTCGATAATCACGAATGCTTCGAAATTAAGGCACTCATTCTCATGAAATTAACGTCTACAATTCCACCGCCGAAAATAGATGCTTGTTGTGCAGAAGAGCTGAGTAGTCAAGAACTCCAGTTAGCCGATCCCGCGTATCACATCCCTAGCAAAATTGATATTTTGCTCGGAGCGGACATATTCTTCGAAGTTTTAAAGCCAAATAAACTGAAATTTAGAAATCAGCTCATCGCACAATCAACCAAAGTGGGAAGCAAAGAAAATGTTGAGTCAAAAACCTTCTCAGTACAGATACAACCAGATGAGTTATCCAGATCGCTTGAGAGATTCTGGAAATTAGAAGCAGTTCCAACGGTTTCCGATGGAAGGTACGGATGGAAGGTACGGAGCTCAAATGGAAGGTACGTTGTCAGACTACCATTCAATAGGGAATCCGGAGAATTGGTGCACTCGAAATCGGCAGCAGTCACCCGGTTATTGTCTATATGGAGCGTAAATTTAACAAAAATTCATACCTCCAAGAGCAGTACGCCAATTTCATGTAAGAATACTTGAGTTTAGGACACATGGAGAGGATAAAACCCAGTGAAGTTATACGCGACCAGAAGTAGTGTTTTTATCTACCGCATTATGCTGTGGTGAAGAGTGACATTACTACAACGAAATTGCGAGTAGTATTCGATGGTTCGTGTAAATCTTCAACCAGAATATCATTAAATGATAAGTTGTTAGTTGGTCCGACAATTCAAAAGGATTCGGTTACTATTTTGATGATGTTTCGGAAGCACGCAATAGCTTTTTCGTCAGATGTGAAGAAAATGTACCGCCAGGTAAAGGTCAATAAGTCCGACCACGATTATCAACGAGTTCTGTGGAGAAAGGTAGCTTCTGAACCCTTAAAATTGTTCCGATTAACGACAGTAACGTATGAATATCTTGCGCTCCCTTTCTGGCGGTCCAAACGCTGAATCAAATAGCCGATGATTATAAACCAATTTTCCCAGTTGGATTCTATTATAGCGAAACGTGATTTTTACGTGGACGATTGTCTATCAGGTGCAAACTCAACAGAAGAAGCAATGGTGGCCATGGAAGAAGTTTCAAATATGCTGGTTAAAGGTGGATTTAAATTGCGCAAGTGGAAGTCAAATTCAACAGAGCTGATGAGCTGCATTCCAGCAGAATTGAAAGATGATGAAAACTTAAATATCGATGAAAATTCCACAACCGTAAAAACCTTAGGATTACAATGGAATCCAAAAAGAAACACATTTTCTTACCAAAAAAGATCGACCATCAAATAGTGTCTTCTAAGCGCCAAATGTTGTCACAAATAGCACGAATCTTTATCCGTTGGGCTGGGTCTCACCCGCTATAATAATATTTAAAATAAGTCTACAAAAATTATAGCTCAGAAAATTAGACTAGGACGATCCACTTCCGGAAGATATAGAGCAGCAATGGACGGCGAACCAATCATCTTTATTGGAATTGAAGAAAGTCGAAGTTCCCAGATTTTTGAAGACAAATTCTACAACAAATGTTTAAATTCACGGATTTTGTGACGCGTCAGACCATGCATATGCAGCGGTCGTATATCTCCGTTACCAGCGACGAAAACGGGACAACAAGTACAACCATTGTTATTTGAAAAACCAAGGTTGCACCGCTGAAACAAGTGTCCTTACCACGTTTGGAATTATGTGGAGCAGTATTGCTAAACAGATTACTCCAATACACCAAAAAGGCTTTAGGCATAAACAATCCAGAATGCTACGCATGGACCGACTCTGAAATCATGTTATCATGGCTATTCGATGTTCTGAGGCGGTGGAAATGTTTTATCGGGAATAGGACCTCGGAGATATTGGAAACTGTACCAAGAGATAGGTGAAATCATGTTACTTCGAAAGAAAATCCAGCTGACATCGCTTCGAGAGGTGTGACTCCTAAGCAGCTACTGGATTACCCTCTATGGTAGACGGGACCTCCTTGGTTACTCAATCCTACGAATAAATGGCCAACCCAAAAGAAATCGCAACACACGACGTTAGAAGAAAGAGCTTTTGTATTAAGAATCAACATCGAATCGCCACATAACCATACACAAGAAGAATTATTTACGAGAGTGGCATCATATTCAAAAATATTAAAATTGGTGATCTTGTACTCATCAAGGAATACAACATGCCTCCGTCTAAATGGCTAATGGGTCGAATCGTAATACATCATCCGGGTAGCGATTGCCTGATCCGCGTTGTGTCAATAAAAACATCCACTGGGATAATGAAGCGGCCAATAGTAAAACTTTGTCCAAATTGTGACAAATTTACTCAAATTTACTCCGTTCTCAAAAGTCCAAGCGAAAATTTAATAGCACTTTGTGGATTTATCATTGTTCGGGTACAATTGAACATATGAAACAATAAAATACCTTTAAAGTATTAATTCCTTTTACCCCTGTTTTTTTTCGACATAGTCAATTGACGATTGGAGCATCACGGATTCCACGTAGCGGAATTTTTCTATACTAAAACTATCTATCCATTGACATCTAAAATTTTATTTCCTTGCTGAAACAATTGCAGTTCCTTCTTTCAATTTGTCCTATATTGTTTTTATGCAACAGAAACTTCAAATGGATGGTTCTTTTAAATAAACAATTTTTCCATGAGAGGCGTTCAGTAGGTAGATTCCGGTTGTGTGGAATTATTTTGTGGAACGGGATTTTGTTCTAAACGAGAATTTCGCATTCCGGTTCAGTGGAATGAGAAAATAAATCCCGTTTTTGTGGAATGAAACGTCAAAATTTCTCGTGGTGGAATTTGACGGTGAAATACAATTAATAGTGCCGCGGAATCCAAAAAATTCTTAATTATAAAATAAATTGACCGTGAATCTACTCAATTAATATTATTTTTTCTAATAAAATCGGAGCTAGTGTGAAAAACGTTTGCAAAAAGTTTCGTTAACTCAGAAGGGCCTCCCTCAAGATATTTGGAGCAAAATGCGGGTCGGCGAATGTAAATAATGGTTTTTTAATTTTTTATTCATTATTTATAAACTTAGCAGATTTCAGAACACAGGCGGGTGCTTATTTTATACTTAGAAAAAGAGCAGCAATATTACACTAGTATAGTAATAATCGATATAAAAATAATATGTAACACCATAATTCATTAAAAATTTTTATTTTCAATTAAAATTAATTATGTACAAACAGTTTTATTTAACACTATCAATATTCAATCTTTCGCACCATTCGCATTCTCCGGCTGCATTAATTTAAATTATAAGATTGTTGTTGGCTATGTTATGCTGCTTATGTACGACTGTACGAGTAACATCTATTGCTTTACGTAGACCATATATCTATTTGTATAAACAAATATTCACGCCAACTAAATAATAAATGCGTGCATTTTAACAAATCACGACAGAAACGTAAATAAAATGACAGAAAAATATTTCACTTTTGACATATTTCCCCGTATTAGACCTAAGTAGTACTAAAATCTTTTTCTCGCAAGGAGAACTAGAATACAAATTTGTGGAACGGAATTTTTCAGCGAGAAAACGAAATGTGGGAAAAATAAAAATTCCATTCCAATCCAATTAATTTCACAAAACCGGAATCTACATACCTACTTTTACAATCGTCATATTGTAAAAGTATGAAATGCGCCTCTAGCGGAAAAAAACATAATTGGCCCAACGCCGAAATGTGACGTTTGAATTTATGATAATCGTCAATTAGTAAAAAATGCATTTGATTATAAATCAATATTTACATTCAAATGTCAAAAAAAAATGTATTTTTATAAAAATAAATGGCAAAGTACAACACGCCTACTAAGATTTCAAATTTATTTTAACAATAGGCGAACCAAAATAAGTTATTTTCTGTTATTTTATAAGTTGTATTAGCAGAGATATAAACTAAAAAAGTTCTAATTTTCCGGTTTGCTAAATAGCGCAATCAGTCGATTTTTTTTATACATCTGTATATCAATTTTAATATTACTAATTAGCGCTTAATTCAACTGAATATAAAAACAATGCGTCGATTCATTAAATTGTTAATAAACAATTATAATCAGAAGACGTTGCTGTTGAAAATCTCCAAACCACACAAGCCGGAATCAGATAATTGGTAGAGAGATGGAAGAACAACACATGATAAATACCTGTTGATAAATTCAAATCTGTATTTACAATATGTCGCAAACCTAATTGTTTAAAACGTTTCAGATTAGTTTCTTAGCGAACAGAAATTGGCAATTCATTGTAAGATACTTAGCCTCGAAACAATACATTATTATTAGATGCAGAAGTTGTAAACTTTGTGCAACGTATAAAAGAACAACGTCGAATATCATATATATGAACCTCACTAGATCGGATTAAAATAAAATTGAAAGAGAAGTTTAGTTGTCTGTACACTGAAAAAAATATACTGCGTTTTATTTACGAATTGCGTTCGTTAACCACAATTCGTACTATTAATGTACAAATTGCTATATTTACGTAAAAAAATGAAATTTAGAAAAAAATCATAAGAATGTTTGCATTAATAGTAAGAATCATAGTTCGTAAACTAAAAAATTGTTTAGTTTATTGTACTATACGTAAAATACAATCACATGATGTTTGCGTATTAGTGCAACTTGCATCATTTTATTAAAAAATCATATTTATGAACAATTCATAATATTTATGAATGAGACTATGTACGAAATTCGTCATATTAACGAATCTGATAATTATTCGTGTGGACATCATACACTACACACACAAATTAGATTTTTGTTTGGGTTTTTGATTTTGATTTAGTTGAATATAATTCACTAAGTCGATGCACTCTAGTTTTATATATAATGTATAAAGCGAGAGTTGAATTTTTGTAGTTCGGTCGTAGCTACAAGCTATCTGAAGAGTAGACCTTACTTTTTCTCTATACGAAACAGAATTATGTACCAACACAAGAACTCAAAGAGATTTCTAATTTTTGAGAGTTGATACACTTTGTATTGACTCTGCGGGAAAGAAAAGGGGGAAGGGATAATATTTCTAATATGAGGTAGATATATTATAATTATAAGTGATTGGCCTCTGTTATTTTTCTGATTTACCAAATCGAAAATACAGTGAATGTCATTTACAAGTAATATATTATCTATAAAAAACCCGAAACATTTTCAGAAAATAATCGTCATATTTGTGAATTATTCATAACCACTAAGTATTCGATTCTTCCTAGATACGAATATTTTCGTATGCACAAATAATGAATTTCTAAACTTATATGTATGAATTTGTTCGTTAATATGATGTAACATTTCGTTAATGTTACGAAAAATTTCATGTTATGTTTAATTTCTTACGTTAACAATAAGAATTTATTCATCCACAAATGCTTTTAACTGCATTAAAATTATAACATTTTTCGTGTCTTATATGAATCAATTCATAAATATTACAACGTAAGTAGTGAAGGTTAAAATATATTTTTTTTTTGTGTTTCACCATATTAACGTATGATTTTCGTACTATTAACGAAGGGTGCTATTGGCTCCATTTTAACGAATTATTCTTACTATTAATGCAGTTTTTGTCTGTATTGATGTAGGATTTTTTTCAGTGTATTAAATCAATAAGATTCTTTCGGCTTTTTATAGACACAATATATTAATAATAATGGCATTCACAACATTTTCGACTTGTCAATCAGAAAAATGAAGAGGCCAGTCATTTATAATATATCTACCAAAAAAAAGTAGAAATATCAAAATCCCCCCCGTACTTTAACCCCAGAGTTAATACTTTTGACTCTAAAAAAGAAAACCTTTCCTTGCGTTTTCGTGGGTAAGTCGAACAAGTCGAAAATGTTGTGAATGCCATTATTATTAATATAATGTGTCTATAAAAAGCCGAAAGAATCTTATTGATTTAATACAGACAACTAAACTTCTCTTTCTATTATTCGTGTTGGCATAAAACACACAGAAATGAAAAGTTTTCCTTGTGTTTTTTGATTTGGTGAATTTATTTATAATTCGCTAAGTCAACTACACTCTTGCTTCATACTTAAAGTATGGAATTGGAATTGTATTTTTGTAGTTTGGTCGTAGCTACCTGATGAGTAGATCGAACTTTTTGTTTTGAGATTATCAGTACGAAACCAAACTACCCACGAAAACGCAAGGAAAGGTTTTCTTTTTTAGAATCAAAATACATTTTGTATTAACTCTGGGGTTAAAGTACGGGGGGGATTTTGATATTTCTACTTTTTTTTGGTAGATATATTATAAATGACTGGCCTCTTCATTTTTCTGATTGACAAGTCGAAAATGTTGTGAATGCCATTATTATTAATATATTGTGTCTATAAAAAGCCGAAAGAATCTTATTAAAATAAAATTGTGTATAATCACAAGCCAAGTTTTTTTAGCCAAGACAAAGTGAGTTAGTGATACTGCATCGCTTCCGATTTTCTGCATTTCAGACTATTATTTATTTGGTTAGTACGATTTTTTACCCAAGTAAAATTTGACTTAGCAATTTATCCATCACAGCAAACGTAATGGTAAATACAAATTGTATAGGCAGGACTTTGCCAAACGAATGTCTGAGTTAGAGAGCCCGGCAACCTAAAAATATAGTAAACAAAAATAAAAATAAAACATTTTTTTTAAAATTTAAATAGAAATTACAATAACAAAACTTTTTGGGGTTTTAATTGTGCAAATTTACATAAAGCTTTATTTAGGTACTCGAATATGAATTCACATTTAAGGTTTTTGTCTAAGAGAATTAATAATGTACACACAACTAAACCAAACCCACATGTACATACATACAATATAGTATACATACTCAAGATACATAAATTGTTATTATGATTGATATCCTCGTGAACAATAGATTTCTTATAAAAATAAGTTGTTATCCTATTCATACATGTTTGCCTTTTGATTACCACAATGATAAATATTTTTCTTACAAATCTTGTGTCATCTTATCGATGTACTTATATGAATACGAGTGTGTACGTTTGTTTTGCCATCACATATTGTTTATTGGTTTAGTGTTGGGAAAATATTTGATTTAAAAGAAATTAGTATTTTATCAGTTAGTACATTCCAAAGAGTTATCCTAAAATAATACAACAATTCTGATATCCCCTGTAATCCATGCATTTGTTCGATTATACATTTTTAATTATTCCGTTAATCATATTTGTATGGTATGTAAATTTGATTTTCATTTAATTAATTTCGTTATACAAATTTTAATGATATTTTTAATTAAAAATAAAACGTATGCTCAACAATATAGTAAATGATACATGTATGTATGTACATATTAATACATATGTATTTATGTTGCACATATAGTTACATACGTACAAACATTGATTAATTTATCAAAGGAAATTAATTTCAATTTGATTTATTTATTGTTAAATAATTAATGAGCTTTTATACAATTTGTAGTTTGCTTTTGTACAATTATAGCTCTGCTAAAGTGAACTCTATATGTAAATTCGCACATTTGACGTACGTTGAATGGATCCGTGAATTTGCCTCCAAGATCATGTGATTTCATTTAACACCTTTGGATTATTTTCTGTTCCGCCGTCGTAATGGATTCGTGAATTGGCCTCAAAATCACGCTAAGCAGTTGTCCATACTAGAGTCACCAACCTCGAAAGATGGTACATGTTTATCATTTCTTCCGGTAAAGACACATGATTGAAACTTCTTTGGGTTAAATGAATGAATTCTGGTATCTCCCGATCTAAACGCCGCAGCTTTCACCACTGTGCTGTTTAGACGTTTTCTTCGGAGTCATCGTTGAAACAAGTCGTCTTGATATCAAACTGCACCATTTTAATGTTTTAGCTGGACAACTGGTGAAAACTAGGTTTCATCATAATCGATGACTGCGATAGCCCGCTGTTTGGTCATGTTTTCAACTTGAACCCATTTGCAATCAACAATATTATAATCATTTGGCCTGTCAACCAAATGTGTCGTTTAGAAGCAAACCGGTGTCTATTCCGTGTTAGTTGATTTCTTGTGAATCTAATATTTGTTATTACTTACGAAAGTACAGGAATAGACTGATTTTGCAAATTAATTATGCGCAATAGGCTGGTTCTTCATACTTGGGATAATTTTTCAAAAACAACACGTTACTTTAATAATACGTCATTGGATTTATTTTTGAAGTAACTCTATTTTAAAAGGTAATTTTTGGTAATGCTTTCTGTTTAAAGTACATTTTTCACAGATAAAATTCACCGCATAATTTCAATATAAAATAAATAAACAAAAGTTAGATTCGAAGATCCTCGACCTTCAAATCTCGAATCTTCATTTCCTCCTCTCGAATCTTCATTTCGATCAGTGATAATTGGCTCTTCAGCTGCACTTTGCATTACATCTTTGTAAAAAACTAAAGCTAGATTTGCTTTCCATTCAACCCCAAAATGCTTTTGTAAAAGCCTGTCGACGTCTGCCAGCCTCTCTTTTTTACGGCCACTCCTGGTTGAATCGGGGCTGGTCGCTTTAATCTGATTGTTTTACCTCTTTTCTGAACTGATCTAGCTATACCAATGTCAGATTTATAAAATGTTTCTCCTCTTATTACACATTCTTCATTCTGTTTCCTAGTTAGTATCATTCTTTTTTGGTCTTAGGTGATTACCTACCTCAGTTTTAAAATCAAGAACTGGGCAATCCTTACCAACACTAAAAGTTGTACCATGTTCACGATAAATATTTATATAATCTGCAACGTCGATGATGGTTTATTTAGCTTTTATTTTTTTTTCGGGCTAAGCAAACACGCGGTCCGGTGGAATGAAAGAATGACCGGCATATTAGTTCCACTCGCTTTATATTTCTGGGTGCTTGTGATTCCAGCCAGTAAAATAGCATGGCAATCATTGTGCTGTTCTTATTCTGACCTATGCACATCCATCAGACACTAATCTGATGGTATTTATATTTTTAAGGCCAATATTATATAGGCGGTGATAGACACAAGATGAAATTTTGTTAGATCCTTTTTGGTGTACGTTTTCCGTCCAATGGTACAAGAAAACACTATTTTGTGTTAGTTGTGAGTGCTCTGTGCCGATTACCATTCCAAACAGATATAAATATAGTGGGCGACTATAATATGGCGCTTGATCGGCAACTTTAGGCAGCACCATATTTTTTTGACAGTCGAACGAAATCGTTAATAGCCCATCATTTTCGAAATCTAGCACCTGGACGAATGCTTTTCCACATAATTTGTGTATTCGAAGCTTCGTAATAAGCAGCTGCTTTTTGCTGTATCTTGTTCTATGTATTTTTAAATTTTCTTTTAATTGTAAACAATTTGAGAACATATCGGTTGAGGGTTGCTTAAAACGTATGTATATTAAATTTCATCCGGAAATAAGACGCTTTGATTGAAAGGCCCGGATTAGCTTCCATGAACATTTCATACAATTATGCGATCGAAAGATCACCGCTGGGATATTGTCGTCTCGCAATGGTACCTCGGCAATAATGCAATTCCAAGGTCTTAATTTATTTATCAAATTAATAATTTTTTGTTCCGATCTTCATATTTAATGCTCACTCTATCGCCCCTTGGCCCCTGCCCCACCTGCTCCCTGCCCCACCTGCCCCCAGCCCCACCTGCCCCTGCCCCATCTGCCCCTGCCCCACCTGACCCCTGCCCCCTGCCACACCTGCTCCCTGCCCCCTGTTTGATCGGTCGTTCGCTGCGACTACGATGGGCTAAACCTTGTAGCCTGTGTTCAGCAAAGCTATACCGCGATAGTGGTTGCAGTTCAATCGATCTCCTTTTTTATGAAGTGAACAATTAAGAGCCGTCTTACACTCTACGGGGATTACTTCTCTAGATCAAATTGTTGATATTAGCTCAAACCAGGCGCGCACACAGATAAAATTTTAGGGAGGGGTCCAAATTAGTAAAACATTCTAGTCAAATAAAATTTAAAGTGTAAATAAAAATTTATTAATATACCTTAATATACATATAGGTATCAGTTGAATTCATATCACAATCATGCCATTATGACCTTATAAGTATAATGCAAAAAGAAAATATAAATAAATAAAACTAAAATAATAAAAAGTATCACAAAAATATAAATTAATCAAAAACATAAAATATACGAATAAAAGAAAAACTTAACAAAAAGGAAACTAGCAAATTAGATAATACTACTAAAATAAAATGCATACAGTTCAATTCAATATTAATTGAAAATTAATTTTTCTGGTTTAAATATCAAAATCTAGATGCCTTGGACTTAAAGCAAATTCCCTTGTAACGTCTTCAGGAGATATAAATAATCCATTGAGCCTATCGTTACCCATCGTGTTTCTCAAATATGATTTGATTCTTCTCAGTGTAGAGAAAGACCGCTTATTGGTGCAGGTTGTAACTGGCTAAACACATAATATTTTGAGTAATCTATTAATATGAGGATAGAACTCGTCGTCGCATATACAGTAGGCTTCAATTGCGGATAATCTCTCTAAGGCCCGATTGTATGAACACGGATAGATTAAAAAAAAACCGGCGATACAGATTAATCTTCAACCGACGATTTTTTTTTTCGTCGATTGTATAAACACGGATAAAAAAAATTCCATCCTCTGTTTATTGCAGTTTTTATTGCAGTTTATTTTGGAGTGTCAACACTTTTTTGACGTTTCAAATTTAATTTATTGATTATTTACATTCTTATGTGTATACTTATTGTACACGAAAGTATTTTTTTATGTTTTTCTACAATAGAAAAAAAAATTCAAGTTGGGCATTTGAAATTTTACGTTTTTTCGATTCCATTCCGATTTTTTTTGCAATAAACGCAATAATCAAAATGTTCCCCAGAACCAAACAAATAAAATTAAAATTATGTCAAAAAAAAAAACATTTTCTATCCACTGTTTTAGACAACAAAAAGAGAAGATAAAAACAGTGGATATAAAAGAATCCTTGGATTAATTTTCGTATTTATCGTCGTTCATACAATCTAAGCGACGATTAATCCGCCGATTAATCTTCTATCCGCGTTCATACAATCGAGCCTTAGCATCGTTCATACAATGCAAACTACGCTAAATCAGAGGATTAATCATTTACCCTCGTTCATACAATCGGGCCTCATTCTTTAATTTTTTTTTTCCAAAGTTTTAATTCTGTAAGCAACGTTTCATTGTTTTCTTCAAACATTGACTCATCGGCCGAATGAAATTTGCAAAGCTTCAAGAAATCGTCATCGGTGGATGTACCCTCATCATTATTCGTCAGGCAAGCAAATTTTAACAAAATACCATTATGCTTATCTAGCCTTTCTTTGATTTGCATTATGAGATTATTTAAAAATGGTAAAAATATTACTCTTCTATAATACTCTTCAGGTGTTGAAGCTGGTATATTATTACGGTATCGCGATCGCTGTGAAACTCTAGGTATTTTAATAACATCATTGTGTGTGGCATCTAACAGCTCGGATGTATTTTGACAAATACCTTTGAACATGGACTCTTCATTTTCTTTATATTGTTCCAATATTTTAATAACAGAATCTGTATACATCATGCCCTTTTTCAAATCTATATTAATCGATTGTAAATATTCACTTAATTTTTTCGTCACCGAAAATAATTTAGACATTGTCAGCAAAGATATAATGAAATCAGGTTTGGCGCTAACTAGCTCCAGTGCAGATGCTTATTATGATGTTTCTCGATCATTCCATTCGATAATTTCTTCTAATCTAATTAATGGCTGTATTGCTTTAAATAGCTCAACTAATACAATAATAGCATCATGACGATCAATCCATCTTGTTGCACACATTTGAACAAGTTTTTGTTTCCTTGAATCAGGACAAAGTTCTTGAATTTTTAATTTTAATACATCTTGCCGCTTTGGGGTATGAAAAAAATCATACAATTTGGTAACAACTCCAATACAATTTCGTATCTCTGGAATATTACAGGAATCAGAAGTCGCCAAATTTAAACTGTGTGAGCTGCAATGTACGTACATGGCTAAAGGATATTCCTTCTGAATGCGTGCTTGCACACCTTGAAATTGTCCACTCATAGATCGTGCCCCATCGTAACGATTTCAGAGTCCCCACTAAATGAGATGATAAATTAAGTCCTGTTGTACTAACTAACGGAACGTCTTGCAGAAATAATTCTTTTATACAATTGTTTTCTAAAAATCTCACTATCAGAAAAAATTGTTCGTTTCCAGCAATATCCGTTGCTTCGTCTGCCAATATACTAAAACATTCGGAATCATTTACACGTCTCACAATTTCTTTGACGATAATATTGTTAATCGAATTTATTTAGCATTTTGAGTTCTCCAACTGAGGTTCGAATTTCTACCACAAGTTTTTAAATGATTTTTTAGCACGACATCTCCGGAATTTATGGATAACGTTATCAACGCTCTAAAATTTCCTTCGTTAAATTTTGGTTTTTCTTCGACATTGAATACCCCATAATCTTTATGACCACGTAATGCAATTCCTTGTTTTCCACAGAAAATTACAATTTTGATTATGGAAAGCAAAATTTTTCTATTGTTTAAAATA
Source organism: Tipula helvola (assembly GCA_963556165.1). Taxonomy (NCBI): domain Eukaryota; kingdom Metazoa; phylum Arthropoda; class Insecta; order Diptera; family Tipulidae; genus Tipula; species Tipula helvola. The sequence continues at coordinate 261,509,821 of OY744481.1, read as the reverse complement.
TCTTCTCGTTTTTTCCTATCTAAAATTAGATTGATGGGAACGGCTTTATTGTTATTTATTTGCTCTAAATTTGAGGCTACCTCAATACTTTTCCTGTGATATTGTGTCTTGTCGTGATTATTAAAATACTCAAGAGCATGTTTCGAATTATTAAAAGGCTTTGTTACTAGTTTACCTGCGCTTTCTGTTTTGTGATTCCCAACCTCATCATTAGAAAATAAGACACAGTATTTACAAAAAGCTCCATCCAATTTGCCTGAATAGCGCAACCAGCCCCATTTGTCTAACCACTGTTTCTGAAATTTCAGGTTTTTCTTACCTATTTGACTTGAGGGGAACAAATATTTGCAATCCGAAATCCAAAAATTTTTTAAATTTAGGGTAACGTTATGTTGGCTTGTGTTAATTAAATTTGAGTTTATATAATTGGCAATATCGGTTTGAATTTCATTTACCACTAACAGATTTTCGCTAGTAATTATATTATTCGTTTCATTTGAATTTATATTTGACGTTTGTGTACGAAACGGGGGATTTACATTTTGAGCAGTTGTGTTTGCACTTTCCGTTGTATTATTCGACGAGGAAGAAACAAAATAAGAAAACAATTTAGTTTGCCGTTTTTTGTTGTTTTCATTCATTATTCTATTTGGATTTTAGTTTTACTGTAATTTTAAATTTCAATACGTTTAATTAGCCTTATTTTATTTTTTTTTTAGTTCACACGAAATACACATTTACTTTACTCACAAGGAAAAAAATATGACAATGACAACAAAATGAACATTGCAACAATTCCCTGTAGGCCCTGAATGACTGCGTTTGTATGACGATCTATGAAATTTGTTTATTGAGTTGGTAAACAATTTTTGTGAGCTGAATTATTGTTGAATTAAGTTTAATCTTAAAAAAATATTTTTTTGTTTTAATTGAAAGCAAACAATTTTATTAGTAGGATTTCATATTCAAATAACATATCAATTTATTTTATAAAATTAAGGTTTAGGGGGGAGGGGGGTTTGGACCCGCGGACCCTCCCTATGTGTGCGCGCCTTCAAACATGCGGTAGAACAGGTAATCACCGCCATATTTGAGCATTCCATTGCAGATACCTTCCTCACCAGGCGTCTTGTAATTTTTCATCTGCGATATCACGTTCCGCACTTCATCATATGAGCAAGAGGATTTGTTGTGAATAGCGCTGCTACGTGGATGAAAGCCCGTAGATAATTCTCTTATGCAACGATATCTATCTCTCACCCTAGAATTTTGGATGTTGCGTGCCTGTTGTTCATGCCATACCCGTTTCTTCCGTCTACATAGCCGATTAGCGATTTTCCTCGCAGTCAAGTAGGCGTTATGGGATTGTCTTGTTCTTTGCAATATATTTTGTTGTCTTGCGCGATCTTTTTCCCGAATAGCACCACAATACGATCATCATCAAACCAGAGAACTATTCTCGTGTCGATGTTATATGTAGCCACATAAGAAATTGCTGTAAAAGCCATCGCATTTAATATTTTTTGCTACGAAGAATTATCGTTTTGGTCGTACCGGAGACTTACACCTGGAATAGGTGATCACGTGACACTTATGAACATTCAGAAACATATAAGGTTAGTACCACACCAACCACAAAAAATGTTCAGCTCCCGCAGAAATTGATCGTGATCCAATTCACCTGATATATTTGCATATACACTCCCGAGCAACTGAATCGACTAAAACCTTAAGCGCTCACATAAGGGCGATTTTTGTTAGAACGGTCAAACCGATTTTTATAAGACATTATTTTTTTGAAAGCCTGATATTTTTGCTTTAAAATGACACTATTTTTATGAAAATTGGTTTAGTACTTTTTTTTGTAATGAATTTTGAATGAAAACGCAACCAAAATTGATGATTAAGCAAAAAATATTGGGGTGTTTAAAATTAAATTACAACAAAAAACTCAAGCAAAACAAAAATAATTTTATTGGTTAATAATAAGTATGGCCCCCCTTGCGTCTACAACGGTTCGCATGCGGTCCCCCATTGACCTTATTAAGGTTTTGACAAATACTTGGGGGATCGCACCCCACTTCTCCTCTAACGCAATCTTCAGGTCACTGATGTTATATGGTACCGGATTTCTAGCTCGGACTCTCCGTTTTAGTTCGTCCCAAAAATGCTCAATTGGATTCATGTCTGGACTGAGTGCTGGCCACCTCATCGTCTCGAGTCCGACCTCATCCAAGAACTGTCGAGTGGTTCGAGCTGTGTGACACCGGGCATTGTCATGCATCAATATGAAATCTTCCCCTATATATCCTGCATAGGGCACTACATGATCCAAGAGAATGCCCTCGATATATCGTTCAGCGGTCAGACCCCCTTCACGGCCTCCACCAGGTACGAAAACAAGATCTGTTTTTCCCTCAAACGATATGCCAGCCCACACCATACACGAACCACCGCCGTAAGAGACTGTTTCAGCACTGCGAAAATCGCTCTCCTGGACGCCGGTAGACCCGGTCTCTCATATCACTACCATGGAGACATATTCTGCACTCGTCAGTAAATAGAACGGACGTCCATTGCTCGATGTTCCAATTGATGTGTTCGCGAGCAAATTCGAGTCGCTGTTTAGGGTGGCGTGTTGTCAATTTTGGGCCTCTAGCGGGCCGTCTTGGAGCGAGGTTGGCTTCCTTTAAGCGTCTTCTTACTGTCCATTGACTAACAGCTACATCTCGAATTTGTCTTAGCTCCTGCTGCACATCGACGCCCGTGAGATGGCGATTTCGCAGTGAAGTTAGGACGATAAATCGATCGTCCCTCTCTGATGTACACCGAAACCGGCTGGTTTGTGGTCTTCGATTGAAGGTACCAGTTTCCTGAAACCTTCTGAATACTCTTGAGACAGCAGATTGGCTCATGTTAAGCTGACGAGCGACTTCTTGTTGATTGCGCCCTTCTTGCAATAAAGCAACAACTTGTGCGGATTTTTCTGGAGTGGTATCCATGATTTTAAGGAAACAATTAATTAAACTGGTAGAGATTTGTTCAGGTCAACGTCTGACTCATAAGTGACGACAAATATCGGTCAACGTGACATTATACAGGAGATTGCATCACGCCAATTGTTTTCACCGAAACATCGCATTTTGCTAAGACTGCTTTAATTTGAAAAGTACTGTATGGATTTTAATGAAAAAGGTATCCTTGAAAAGATAAAATACTAGGCTGTCAAAAGAAGGTTGTTTTTCGAAAATCGATCCAACCATTTTAAAAAAATATGCGTTTTGATGGTCTAGTTGATTCAGTTGCTCGCGAGTGTATTTTCATGTCGTCAGCAAATAGAATACAGTCTGCCAATTTGAAGCAATCCACAAATTAAGTTTATCGAAAGCTTTTGCGAAGTCGGTATAAACTACTTGAATTTTCGAGGCAACAGAATTAATTAAATTATTTTGTAGGACCGCTAAATTAGTGACCGTTGAGCGGCCGGGAAGGAATCCATGCTGACGTATGCTAATATGTTGCATGGAGTGGAAGTAGATCACTTTGTTAACTATTAACTCGAATACTTTAGGAATGCAAGACAGTATTGCAATTCACGATAATTTGTTACATCACTGCGGCGGGGGCCGCTTTTGTGGATCGGTAAGATACTTGATATTTTCCAAAGGTCAGGAAATTTGCCTTGGTTGAGGCTCAAATTAAATAAATGAGATAAAGGAGCGGTAAAACTAACTGCACACAGCTTCAATAGAGACACTGGTAAACAATCTGGTCCAGGACCCTTACAAACGTCCATCTTCATGAAAGCCCTCGTGACGTCAAGTTCTGAAAACACAATTTTTGAATTATTGGAGTTAGCTCATATAGGAGAGAGTGAGCTATCCTTAACAAAAACACTGGTAAAATATTCAGTGGAGACAAAACAGATTATCTGTGGATTATCTGATTTTTGCCCACGGAATTCTAAAAATGACGGCAAGCCGTTATTATGGTTCTTAAATATGACAAATCTCCAGAAATTCTTCAATGTCAATTATGTAATTGTTATGGAGGAATCGGTTGAGATAGCAAAACTGTTTGCGCAGAAACTTAAACTGGATATAGTCATGGGCCAACCCTGTACGCCTATTCTTCCTGTGATATTTATTACGCAAGACTTCTAGCTGCTTGAGTTCTTTAGTAAACCATGGCACGTTCCCGGGTATGAGACTTATTCATTAATTTTATAGGAATTTTTGTTTCAAAAAGCAACCTTCAACAATTCACTGAAGGTATCTAATGAACTGTTGATATAAATGTTTGGAGAGTATCAGCCCAATCCACTTCGGCTTAAAAATCATTTAATGAGCTGTGATCGGCGTGCGAATAATCAAATACGGTACAATTTTTAGTAAAGTTCAAATTATTAGAAACCGGGGTATGATAAACACTCGAAGATCCGGCAAAATCCTAATTTAAAAGACCTATTATTAGTGTAGAAAACCAAATCCAGATAAGTGCCGTGGCTGTTTATCTGTGAAGAACCCAAGTATTAGCAGGAACGAATACATTGTCAACCATCATTCAAATTAGATCTAGAATGTTGAAATCGCCGAAAATAACAAAGTCAGTGTTATCAGAAATAAAAGGTAATAAATTGCATGATATCTTGTCAATAAAATCTTGACAAAATGGCGAGGATGGCTCTAGAGGAAAGTAAACTATGCTAATTATTATGTAAAATGTAGGTACCTAGTTTGAGTTTTTAGTATCTTATATTCCTTGGGCAATGAGTAATAACACTAAACTTTGTTTTATATATTTATTATAACAAGTATAAACCAAAATATATCTTATCAGTTTCATTTAATTATCGTAACTGAACTGCTTTACAAAATTAAATTTTTAACAATTGTACCGAATTTTCATTTGTATGTTGTTGTTGTTTTATTATTTATTTCAGCCGGTTTCTTGTAGTGGGATAAAATTATTTTATTAATTTACCCCTTTTAGAATTAAGCAGGGCCGCTACATTACCCCCTCGCAGTAAAAGTCCCACGCGAAAAATTTGCTAAGTTCATTTATTTTGTGTCGCGTTTATAAGAGGAATATTAAAAGTAACAATTTTCTTTCCGTGGTTTCTGTGCAGATCGATTGGTGCTAATATCCCATAAGCTGGTTTCAGGCGATCAATTGAAATGGATTGCTGTTTCCCGTTGACGTCAATTACGAAAAATTTTCGTAACTTACGAAGAACTTTATATGGTCCTTCGTAAGGAGAAGTTAGGCCTGTTCGTGTTCTATCGACACGGACAAAAACGAACTCGCAATTTTCTAAATTTTTAGGAATAAAAATGTTGGAATTTGTCGATTTGCGAATATCGACAGGAACTAAATTTTGCATCTGTGTGCGAAGTTGTTGTATGAAGTCATCAGTCGTTGGAGTGGACTGAGAATTTGGGCCTGAAAATATTTCGCCAGGAAGTTTGAGGCTCTGGCCATATACTAGGTCTGCTGGGCTGCACTTAAGGTCTTCTTTGACGCATGCTCTAATCCCCAGCAAAATTATAGGTATCTCAGAGCTCCAATTCTTTGTGTTACCACGAGCTCTAAGAGAAGTTTTTAAAGTCTTATGAAAGCTCTCTACCATCCCATTTGCTTGTGGATGGTAGGCTGTAGTTCGAATTCGATGTGTACCTAGAATTTTTGTTAATTCAGAAAAGAGTTTCGACTCAAATTAGCTGCCTCGATCTGTTGTATAATTTCTAGAGGTACGCCGAACCTTGATATGTATTGCTCGACGAACGTCTTAGCAACTGTAGTAGCGGACGTTTCTGGAATGGGATATGCCTCCGGCCAACGTGTGAACCTATCAACGATTGTTAGAATGTATTGGTTGCCTTCAGATGGTGGTAGTGGTCCAACTAAATCCATGTGTATATGTTGAAATCTTGTTGCTGGAAGATTGAATTTACCGTGCTGTGATTTTGTATGCTGTTGTATTTTTGATTTTTGGCATGGCACACAGTTGATTACCCAATCTTTGATGTTTATATTTAATTTCGGCCAGAAATATCGCGTGGAAATCAATTTCCGCGAGCCCCGAATACCAGGATGTGATATATCGTGAAGTGAATGAAAAATTATTCGACGTAATGGTTGAGGTATGTCTACACGATGGTTGCCAGAAGAAGTTTCGGAATATAATTCGCAGCCGGCGAATTGAACAAGTTCAAGTTTATACTTGGTGCTTGCGTGTCGAGATTTATTTATCAGAGTTTTTAGTTTGTCGTCCGTATGCTGTAACTCTGATATTTTGTGTATATTTGGGATTTCCGTTATTGAGGCAGCTTGTGGGTCACATGTTCGTTACAAAGTGTCAGCAACCACATTTTGTTTGCCTGAAATGTGTCGGATGTCAGTTGTAAATTGTGATATAAAATCCAAGTGGCGGGTTTGCCGCGGACTACGTTCTGTTTTTGATTGTATTGCATTTATCAGGGGCTTATGGTCAGTGTAGACTGTAAACGTTCGACCTTCTACGAAATAGCGAAAATGTTTTAGAGCTAAGTAAATAGCCAACAGTTCTCTGTCGAAGGCGGAATACTTGACTTCGCTTTGAGACAGCTTCTTGGAAAAGAATGCTAAGGGTTCCCAACTATCTTTATTAAATTGTTGTAATACTGCTGCAATGGCAGTATTTGATGCGTCACATGTTATATTAAATAGAGTGTTTTCAATAGGATGTGCCAATAATGTTGCATCGGCAAGTGCGCGTTTAACTGTGACAAATGCGTCGTTGCATTCATCAGGCCAAAAAAACTGTTTGGTGGTTTTTGGTCTTCTTGCTAAAGTTGCCAAGTGCGCGTGAATGGGTTGCAGAAATTCGGCTAAATGTGGGATGAAGCGATGATAATAATTCACCATCCCGACAAATTTCTGAGTGGTTTTTATAGAGGTAGATTGTGGGAACTCTGTTATGGCTACTACGCGCTGCGGCGAAGGTTTTATGCCATCTTTGGAGATGTGGTGGCTGAGGAATTCAAGCTCTGGAACACCGAAAACACATTTGGATGTCTTTATTTTAACATCGTATTCTGCAAGTCTTTGAAAAACTTGGTTTAAATGAAGCAAATGTTCCTCCTCAGATATACTTGCCACCAATATATCGTCGATGTAGACAAAAATGAAATCAAGATTTTTTAACACTTCATTCATAAAGCGTTGAAAAATTTGAGCTGCATTCCGAAGACCAAAAGGCATCCGATTGTATTCGAATAACCCAAATGGAGTAATGATTGCCGTTTTAGGCACGTCTTCGGGAGCTACGGGTATTGCGTGGTACGCCCTGATTAAATCGAGTTTAGTAAAAACAGTACATCCTTGCATATGAAACGAGAAATTATGAATATGCGGTATCGGATAGCGATCCGGTACCGTGATGGCATTAAGACGACGGTAGTCTCCACATGGACGCCAATCAGTACTATCTCTCTTTTGAACCATGTGGAGCGGAGATGAAACCGGAGAAGATGACGGTTGACATATGCCTAATTCGACCATATGTACAAATTCATTGTTCGCTGCCTTATGTTTTTGGGGATCCAGTCGGCGTGGTTTCGCATATGGGAGTTGACTGTTCGTAATGATATGATGAACCACGCTGTGCTTAACTGTTTCATTATAATTTGGGGGTTCGGTAAGGGGCGGAAACTTTTCTAATAACCTGCCATAATCATTCTCAACCATTAAGTGTTTTGGAGTAGGAGTGTTGACACATAATGTCATTGCGCAGACAGTTAATTTCGTGGCCGAATCTAGAATTCGCTTTGAAGATCAACAAGTAGACCAAATTTGGTTAAAAAATCAGCTCCGATAATTGGGCGGTTTACTGATGCCAGCACGAAAGGATGTGTAAACTTGCGTCTGAGCCCAATATCGACCGACAATAACTTAGTTCCGAATGTATTAATGGTTGTACCATTTGCCGCCGAAAGGCATAATACTGGATCGAGAGATGGTTTATTTTGAAAATATTGTCCACCCGTGTCCACTAGGAAAAGTATATTATTATGTGGTCTCTAATAAAAAGGCGGCGATTGTTATCGTTTCGACTGTCTGCCGCTTGGATAGCCGAACTTAGTGGTTTAAAGTATCTGTTTTTGTAGAGACAATGTTTTGGGGTAAAAATTCATATAGTTGAATGCACTTTCTAGCTCGGTTACCGAAAGTATGGTGATACCAGCAAAATCTGTAATGTGGTGAAGATCCGCTGCGATTTCTTGATCGAAATTGTGTTGATCTTGAAAAATGTGGGCTTTTTGAACGACTACGATTAGCTGTCGTGAGAGCAGAAATTGACTGTTGGAGCTGAGAAATTTGTGTTTTTAGCTCTGCGATATCCGATTTTTCCGACGTTGATTTTGGTGAATTTTTTGATGTTGAAGGGGCAGAATCCATTTGAGAAATATTTGGTAATTCTGCAGCTTCAAACATTCTGTCGGCTTTGCTGATTAACTCACTCATCGGTTTGTCTTCGAACCCAATTAATCTGTTGCAATTGGAATTGCATTTCGATTTGCGTGAACCAAGATTGAGGGTTACGTCTATAAAACTCGGGGATCTTAATGCGAGTAGAGTGAATGTTGCCCTTAGTGTCGTTCTCGTCATCACTACCCATTTTATTTAAAGTTATTTCACAAGAGAGGAATAAAATAACAATACGATAATATAGGTGAAAAAGAATTCTAGTTGACGATCGAAATTATACACAACCGCAAATGAAAATTCGTCTTACACTTTTGAACTTTAAATTGTCGTCTTTAAGTTACGATAATAAATTTGTATATAAAAAAAAATATATATTAAGAACGTAATAATAATATGTACAATATAATAAAAAAATTTAATTTCCAAAAAAATTTTTTTTTTTTTTTTTTTTTTTTTTTTTTTTCGAATGAATTCAATTATGCTTTATAAAAGTTTGTAAAATATTTGAATGAAAATAATAAATAAATATTTTATTTTATTATAGCGACTTATTAATGATATACTTTTTTAATTTTCAATTAGCAATAAAATGATTAAGTATAATGGATAAATAACTGTATGTTGCAGTTAAAATTTGTTTAAATAGCCAATTGATGATTTTTAGAATATATTGGTATATAATTAAAATTAAGTAGAAAATTTTTATTTTATTTGGTCAAATAAAAAAAAATATAGCGTTAATCTTATTTTGTGAATGGTATTAATTTGTCGATTAATCCGCTGACCATGAACATTAATATTTGCAGTAACTTACGTTTACAATCAGCAATACAGTTGTTAACATTCGAAAAATCACGCCACAATTTTTGTCCAAAATACTGTTGTTGTATTAAACTGCAATACTGCACTGTTGTTTTAGACGGTTGCTGATGATGTGTATGCGGCTTTTGTCGTACTTATATGCTGCTGTAGTTGGTTCAGTTCAGCTGTTTATCCAAATGTTGCTTACTTTGACAATATACATACTTTGATACAGGATTCATATAAATATTTGATACTCTCTATACCATCGAGGGTGATGATTTGCGTTTAATTTTTGCTTAAAACTTTTATTTCGTGAATCACATGATAATTCGTAGTGGCATTTATTGAATTTCGTAAACTATGCCAGACACTTGATTTGATTTACACGTTTCGTATCAGATTTACAGTACGATTTTTTTTTTTTAAACAAAATTAATTTTAGTTCCCCAATTGTGCTTAGATGATTTTATTTTTAACTTTTATGTATCACTACGCGTTCTTTATCGGGGTCACCACTATTTAGTGTCTTATATTCCTTGGGCAATGAGTAATAACACTAAACTTTGTTTTATACACTACTCCAAAAAATTAAAGGAACACTAATTTTTTTCAATTTTTTTAGTGTTTTTTGAAGAGCTGTATCTTAGTAAAATACGGTCATACAGAGATGAAAAGAAAAGCATTTTAAAGCTTCAAATCTCTAGTTTTGAGACTTTTGAACGGAAAATTTTTGTGAGATACCGTTATCACGCAATCATAAGAAAGAGCGCGAAGAAAAAATTTCGAATTTTTTTTTTTTTTGTAAGGTGCCATGGGCTCGGGAAATTTTTCTTAAGTTAAACCAATGCATAGGTCGGTTAGCCTGTTAATTAGGCGTAAATTTAATTTCATTCTGGTCTCTCTATGTCAACTTTTTGCTGAGATATCTGACTTTGAATCAAAAAAGATCCTTTTGCCTTTGATCATCGATATCTCAGCAACCAATGATTGCACAGTAAACTTTAGCGCAGCCTTAAAAACTTCAATAAATTTCCTACAAGACCCTTTAATGATTGGTGGAGAATAAATTTTTTTTTCACCCTCAATACTGATTTGAAAAAAGTACAAAAAAACGACTTTTTAGGTTGTCTTAATAAATCTACCGTTACTTTACCGTTATTGATGAAAAGACTAATGTTGCCAGGTCATTTTACAGTTTAATGTACTCCTAATATTCCTGTATTATTTTCAAATTGATCCATCCAACCGTTTTTTCGGACAGATTGATCAAAGTTTTACAAAACAATTAAAGGAACAAGTATTCATCAAAATAAAAAAACGACTTTTTTCTCATTTTACGTTAGTTACTTGTTAACCCTTAACGATCGTACGGTTTTTTTTGTAATACTCGCCGATAAGAGACGATAGAAAATTAAATAAAGTTCTGCAATATGAGCAATAATTATGGAACTTGGCCATTTCTCATCCGATTTTAGTGAAATTTGGTATGCACGATGGAAATGGGATTCTAAAATGATTTTTGGATAAAGTTCTGGAATATGGCCAACTAGGATGGAGCTTGGCCATTTCTTAACCGATTTTGATGAAATTTGGTATGCACGATGGAAATGGGATTCTAAACTGATTTTTGGATAAAGTTCTGGAATATGGCTAACTAGGTTGGAACTTGACCATTTCTTATCCGATTTTGATGAAATTCAGTATGTACGATGGAAATGGGATTCTAAAGTGATTTTTGGATAAAGTTGTGGAATATGGCCAACTAGGATGGAACTTGGCTATTGCTCATCCGATTTTAGTGAAATTTGGTATGGGCGATGGAAATGGGATTCTAAACTGATTTTTGGATAAAGTTCTGGAAAATGGCCAACTAGGAAGGAACTTGCCCATTTCTCATCCGATTTTGATGAAATTTGGTATAAGCAATTGAAATGGGATTCTAAACTGATTTTTGGATGAAATTCTGGAAAATGGCCAACTAGGATGGAACTTGGCCATTTCTTAACCGATTTTGATGAAATTTGGTATGCACGATGGAAATGGGATTCTAAACTGATTTTTGGATAAAGTTCTGGAATATGGCTAACTAGGTTGGAACTTGGCCATTTCTTATCCTATTTTGATGAAATTCAGCATGTACGATGGAAATGGGATAAAGTGATTTTTGGATAAAGTTGTGGAATATGGCCAACTAGGATGGAACTTGGCTATTGCTCATCCGATTTTAGTGAAATTTGGTATGGGCGATGGAAATGGGATTCTAAACTGATTTTTGGATAAAGTTCTGGAAAATGGCCAACTAGGAAGGAACTTGCCCATTTCTCATCCGATTTTGATGAAATTTGGTATAAGCAATTGAAATGGGATTCTAAACTGATTTTTGGATGAAATTCTGGAAAATGGCCAACTAGGATGGAACTTGGCCATTTCTTAACCGATTTTGATGAAATTTGGTATGCACGATGGAAATGGGATTCTAAACTGATTTTTGGATAAAGTTCTGGAATATGGCTAACTAGGTTGGAACTTGGCCATTTCTTATCCGATTTTGATGAAATTCAGCATGTACGATGGAAATGGGATTCTAAAGTGATTTTTGGATAAAGTTCTGGAATATGGCCAACTAGGATGGAACTTGGCTATTGCTCATCCGATTTTAGTGAAATTTGGTATGGGCGATGGAAATGGGATTCTAAACTGATTTTTGGATAAAGTTCTGGAATATGGCCAACTAGGAAGGAACTTGCCCATTTCTCATCCGATTTTGATGAAATTTGGTATAAGCAATTGAAATGGGATTCTAAACTGACTTTTGAATAAAGTTCTTGAATATGGCCAACTAGGATGGAACTTGGCCATTTCTTATCCGATTTTGATGAAATTTAGCATGTACGATGGAAATGGGATTCTAAAATGATTTGTGGATGAAGTTCTGGTATATGGCCAACTAGGAAGGAAATTGGCCATTTCTTATCCGATATTGATGAAATTTAGCACGTGGCTTAAAAATGGGATTCTAAACTGATTTTTGGATAAAGTTCCAGAATTTGGCCAATTGTCATGGAACTTGGAAGTTTTGTATCCTATTTTTATGAATTTCAGCATTCACGATGAAAATGAGATCCTTAAATTATTGATAAAATAAATCATTAAATACAAGGAATAACGATTTTAGTTATTCACTTTTAAAGCACATATCGAATTTCTTTTATTCGTTTAAGGAATAGGCAGGCGCCTTCCAACTTTAACATATTACTTTAACCAAAAATAATTTTAGAGTTTTATTTCTATAGTACATGCTGAATTTGTTTAAAATCGGATAAAAAATGGCCAAGTTCCATCCTAATACGGCTTATTCCAGAATTTCATCTAAACATAATTTTAAAACCCAATTTTCAATACAAATGCTGAATTTCATCAAAATCTTATAAGAAATGGCTAAGTTCCTACCTAATTGGACATATTCCAGAACTTTAGCTAAAATTCATTATAGAATCCCATTTCCATCGCGAACACTAAATTTCATCAAAATCGGTTAAGAAATAGTCAAGTTCTATCCCAGTTGGCCATTTTCCAGAACTGTTACGGATCACTCGTTTTCTTGAATGCCCGCAAGCAGATATTTCAAGGTCTCCACCTGCAGCGATTGCCGGCTAAAGCTCAGCCTGGGGAGGATTCTTTTAGGGTGGAGCCCCGTTGAAATTTAAGATGCTGCCATACAACAACAGAAAAATAGATCCACACCCTCCACGATCACACTCATCTCCTGAATTCGGAAAATAACTTAGACACACATCCTGAATTTACAGCCAATAATTACAAAAAAATTGTTGGTTTTTATTGTGTTAACAAACAAAACAAAAAAAAATACTAAATCCAGCAAAATTTACGTTAAACAATCTGATCACACAAATATAAATATTAATTCCTTTTATTAATCCAGCATGGAATGCTACTGAAAACCGCGTCACGCCAACACCCGAGCTCGTGTATTAGCCTGAAAATAAAAAATAAAAAAAACCAAACCTAGTCCCAAAAATGGGCATTAATCAAAGGAACAATATCTATAATTAATACTATAATATGAATGAAAATAACTAAAGAAAAATAAAAACCAATAACCAACAAACTAAGCTGTAGAATCCAGATGCCAATAAAAATAAGTAACATTAAATCCCGCTAACAAAATGACGCTGAATTCGGCAGCAACGATCGGGTGATGTCATCCGTCAATCCATGAACATACCAAATTTTCCCATTTCATATGCCTGGATATTTTGTAGAATAGAATGCTCGTTCCGGTTGAATTTCCGCTGCACTGATATAACTCTGCTTTTCAGATCGTTATGTTATCAGATATGCTTGTATGATTCCTGGTATTTAGATATCAGTATGTTTCTGGTTGTTTTAACTATAAATTCCCGTATGACGCACTGTACTATTACTTATAGCGTATTGTTTTTGTTTTCTCGTTACTGGTATTGTTTTTGTTTTATTAATTTTGAACTCTGGATGAATTTATTTAAAAAACAACAGACCAGTTATTCGGTGGTATTTTTTTTTCTTCCACTCAATTACTTTATGATTATCTTTCACGTTTTTTTTTCTCTTTATGTTTAGTGTAAATTATTATTATTATTTTATTTATTTATTTTATCAAACGATACTGCTCAATGTTATACCTCGAATGGCGTCTTGTTTTCTTCTCTCCACCTACCACACCCAAAAAAAAATTTGACGTCTATGTTCGTCCATGAGAAACACAAGCTCGATGAACTTACGCGGCAATAACACCCGATCGACGAACGCAAACCAAACCGAATGCGGTTAACGCATACAACTAGAAAACATGCGCGCGTAGATAAGTGAAACGTAACAAACTTTATCCAAAAATCAGTTTAGAATCCCATTTCCATCGCCCATACCAAATTTCACTAAAATCGGATGAGCAATAGCCAAGTTCCATCCTAGTTGGCCATATTCCACAACTTTATCCAAAAATCATTTTAGAATCCCATTTCCATCGTACATGCTAACTTTCATCAAAATCGGATAAGAAATGGCCAAGTTCCATCCTAGTTGGCCATATTCCAGAACTTTATCCAAAAATCAGTTTAGAATCCCATTTTCATCGCCCATACCAAATTTCATCAAAATCGGATAAGAAATGGCCAAGTTCCATCCTAGATGGCCATATTCCAGAACTTTATCCAAAATTCATTTTAGAATCCCATTTCCATCGTGCATACCAAATTTCACTAAAATCGGATGAGAAATGGCCAAGTTCCATAATTATTGCTCATATGGTAGAACTTTATTTAATTTTCTATCGTCTCTTATCGGCGAGTATTACAAAAAAAACCGTACGATCGTTAAGGGTTAACAAGTAACTAACGTAAAATGAGAAAAAAGTCGTTTTTTTATTTTGATGAATACTTGTTCCTTTAATTGTTTTGTAAAACTTTGATCAATCTGTCCGAAAAAACGGTTGGATGGATCAATTTGAAAATAATACAGGAATATTAGGAGTACATTAAACTGTAAAATGACCTGGCAACATTAGTCTTTTCATCAATAACGGTAAAGTAACGGTAGATTTATTAAGACAACCTAAAAAGTCGTTTTTTTGTACTTTTTTCAAATCAGTATTGAGGGTGAAAAAAAAATTTATTCTCCACCAATCATTAAAGGGTCTTGTAGGAAATTTATTGAAGTTTTTAAGGCTGCGCTAAAGTTTACTGTGCAATCATTGGTTGCTGAGATATCGATGATCAAAGGCAAAAGGATCTTTTTTGATTCAAAGTCAGATATCTCAGCAAAAAGTTGACATAGAGAGACCAGAATGAAATTAAATTTACGCCTAATTAACAGGCTAACCGACCTATGCATTGGTTTAACTTAAGAAAAATTTCCCGAGCCCATGGCACCTTACAAAAAAAAAAAAAAATTCGAAATTTTTTCTTCGCGCTCTTTCTTATGATTGCGTGATAACGGTATCTCACAAAAATTTTCCGTTCAAAAGTCTCAAAACTAGAGATTTGAAGCTTTAAAATGCTTTTCTTTTCATCTCTGTATGACCGTATTTTACTAAGATACAGCTCTTCAAAAAACACTAAAAAAATTGAAAAAAATTAGTGTTCCTTTAATTTTTTGGAGTAGTGTATATTTATTATAACAAGAATATTTATTTATTAGATTTCATATGTTTAATATTTTATAATTTTATTAAAATATTTATTGAACCAAAATATATCTTATCAGTTTCATTTAATTATCGTAACTGAACTGCTTTACAAAATTAAAATATAAAGGGCTGAAACCTCACGAGGTGATCAGAACTTCGGTCTTTGGTATCTTCAATAATGTCATAAAGTTGGTGTGACAGTTTTGACATTATTGATTTCTATTTTAACCAACATATATTTACTTTTACAGCAACAGCCAAACAGCCCAAAAGCTTCAGTAACATGGGTACAGGCATCCAATTTAAAACGAAAAATCGTATTCTAGAACTTTATACCGAAAGTAGTATAACAAATTATACTGATTTCTAACCGTTTAACTGACCATATTCCAGAAATTTATCCAAAAACACATTTTAGAATCCCATTTACAACGCTCATGTCAAATTTCATAATAAACGGGTAAGGAATAACTAAGTTTCATCCTACTCAGCCATATTCCAGAGCTATATCCACAAATCATTTTAGAATACCATTTCCAACACACATATCAAATTTCATCATAATCGGTTGAGAAATAGCCAAGTTCCATCATACTTGGCCATATTCCAGAACTTCACCCAAAACTCATTTTAGATTCCCATTTCCAATACAAATGGCGAATTTCATCATAATTGGTTGAGAAATGGACAAGTTCCATCATACTTGGCCATATTCGAGAACCTCATCCAAAACTCATTTTAGAATCTCATTTGTAACACAAAAATCAAATTTCATAATAATCGGTTGAGAAATAGACAAGTTCCATCATACTTGGCCATATTTCATAACTTCAACCAGAAATCGTTTTAAAATCCCAGAACTTCATCCAAAAAACTTTTAGAATCCCATTTCCAATACATATGTCGAATTTCATCATAATCGGTTGAGAAATAGCCAAGTTCCATCATACTTGGCCATATTCCAGAACTTCATCCAAGACTCATTTTAGAATCCCATTTCCAACACACATGTCAAATTTCATAATAATCGGTTGATAAATAGGCAAGTTCCATCATATAAAAAATTTATTAACTATTCACTGCATCCAAATCCAACCCCAACTCAACTCCCACTCAAGTTCAACTCAACGCGCAAATTGACCCCTAATTTAACCTTCAAATCAATTCCCAATTCAATAATCAAACCAGCATATATAAAAAAATCGTAAATATTTATAAAAGCAGGAATTTTGGGTCAATTCGTATGGCAGGTACCCCACCCCTTTGACGCACAGTCTCCAAAAGCTTTTCAAATCTCCGCCTTGACCAGAGAAACAGATTGGCGAAAAAAAATCCAAATCGGACAAGCCGTTCTCGAGATACCGTGGGTCCAGACACACAGACACACAGACATCCAGACACACAGACAGACGGACGGACATTTTTTTTTTTTTGCATTTTCAGACTCAGGGACTTTCAAAACGTCGAGAAAAGTGGTTTTGGACCAACCTAATTTTTCATCATTTTTGACAGGATTTCAATACTTTGGTCTTTTTAGACCGAAGTAATTTTTAACAATTGTACCGAATTTTCATTTGTATGTTGTTGTTGTTTTTATTATTTATTTCAGCCGGTTTCTTGTAGTGGGATAAAATTATTTTATTAATTTACCCCTTTTAGAATTAAACAGGGCCGCTACAAGTTTAACAGCAATAAACTCAATGATTGGATCAGAAAATAAAAATTCACAAGAATAAATTTTTCGAATTGCAATAAGCTCACCACCACCTTTACGTTTTGTACTAATTTTACCTATACCGATCGCGGCGGAAAACGCAAAAATCCAAAAGGCAATTCGCATCATTAAAATCCATTTAAGCCATGTTTCGGTCAGAATTATTACGTCGTAATTAGATTCCAATATTCGAAGATAGACATTTTTTGATTTTGATCGCATGCCTCTACAATTAAAATAAAAAATTGATCCGCTATTGACGACATTGTTGGATACATTGATGATATTGCTAGAATTAGATAAATATGAATTTAGAATGTTAGCATGAACTGTGATAAGATTATTGTGTATTTAAAATATTAGAATTTAATGTATTGAATGAAATTAAATTGATACTTTGCTGCGAGCTCCTTCCTCGTTTTTTGATTGGCGTCTTTCTTGAAAATCGCGAACCCCAGGTGGTCAAAAATCAGGATTTTTCAAGGTACCATGCAAGTTTTCGATGACTCCAATCTTGAAAGACACGCGAACATTAGTTCTGCTAAATCCCGGTCTCTAGGGAACAGTGAGAATCAGGACACGTTTGATGGGTTAAAAACGCTGGTTTTAAACGTAATCTGCTGGGATATTTTGGATAAATTTTTTTATAAAATCAGGAGTTTACTAAATAAATAAATAAATAATAATATCGACTCGGTGGTAGTAGGTGGATGAAGAGGGGAAATATATATACAAATACTTCCTTCGAACCACAGGTACTGTACGCAATTCCAAGATTGGACAATCCGAGCTTGGAATACCTGACTTCTTAATCCCAACGGCTTCCTGATAAGATAGTGATGGCGAAGAGTCCGATACAATAGATGATGAAATGGGTGTTGGAATGTTCGTATAATAACATCCTAGCATGGCAACGGTGGGAACTGGTGGTTGTAGGCCATCAGTGACATGAACGTGGCGCTGGGAACTGCCATCAGTTATTTCAGTTGCAGCCGTTATTATGGCATTATTAACATTTCTCTTCGATCTTGTAAGTATTGGTGAAGCTATTTCCATATTAGTTTACGTTGCTTTTTGTTTTATTTTGAAGACGACGACTGTTGTGATGGCATTGGTTTTAATAAAGTTTCCACGTTATAATTGATAGCGACAGATGGTTTATTAATCAAGGATAAGGACACTGATATAGCGTCAATATCAATAGAATTACTCATGTGATCATTCTTTTCATTGAGAACTTTATAAACATTAATGCACATACCACATCGCCAAGAAAAATTCGGAATTACCGAAATGGCATCAAACACAGTTTTTTTAATTCCTGCGCATTTAACAATGAATGAGTCTACTGCATTCACCGGCACAATTAAAACAATTTTCCGACACTTTCGCATTACACAAACAGCACAGAGTCATTGTTACAGATTAGTGTTGGAGTGCGGAATAACAAAACAGCCAGTTGATAAACTTGCTACAACGTACCGCACTTGGAAAGCTTTATGAGCCGATTCACAATTTTTTGTTATTCAAATTTTGATAAACTGTGTGTGCCTGGTCGAATATTTGTGGCATCTTTTACTACTCAAATTGGTTTTACTGTATGTGGCTAATTTAAACTCCCTTGGTGGACGGTGTTAAATGTTAGGCTAAGTTATCCTTTTATAATAGACTCAAATTGCTTGGCAAATGTTTGGATTGAAATGTGTGATTTTAGAATATATCGTCTCCAATGATGTGACGATTTCAAGCAAGGCATTGATTAAGATAGAGTAAATACTGTTAAATAGAGAAAGTAATAGCGATTCAGAAAATATACATATAAGTAGTTCTGATACGTTACGCCCCTAAGGTAGCTGGCAAAAGCTGGATTTGGTTTTTTATTACTTTTATAACGTCGCTGACACACACATGGATATGTTAGGATATAGGAACTCCCCATTTTCTGGTTGTTGCTATCCAATCCTAGTTTGTTACCACGGGTGCGTCGCAAACCCAAAAGATTACTTGCTCTTCAAATAATGTCCTCATTACTCTTTTTTCGTACACTCCCTTCATGCTTCATATTCTCGATGTATAAACTACGTGCGCTTATCAAAGTACTCCGCTCTTGATGGGCCTGAAATCCGATACCCTCAATATGCTGTAAAACGAGCTGATATGTCATTTGCAAGTAATAATATAGAAGACCATACATTAATCAAATTGAAAAATTATGGTAAACAGAAATAAACCTTCAAACGGATCCACAGAAGTTTTGTTAAACCAAATACACCAAACGATGATTTTATCGCCCTTACATCGATGTGGGAAACGGGCGATAATGTCATTTTTTCTCTAAATAGGTACCTTTCAAATCTCAATTAATAAACCATCAGACTTGAATTGTTTTGCTGACAAAATGTTTTAATACCAATCTAATTAATCTTGAAAAAAATGATTTCGATGTTTGGTTTTTTGCCTCAAATAAGACATTGCTGCAAAAAAGTTAGGTTTATATTAAAAAATAAGGTTGACCAATGACACAGTGTCTCCTGTCAATGTTCTCATAATTTTCATTTCATTGTGGTCGAATATGTTTCCCAAAATTACATATTTTCACTTTATGCGTTCACAGATTTTTTTTCTTCAAAGTTGTGGTAATAAATAGTATTATTTTATTCGGAAGGAACTCCCGCCACCCCACCTTTCTAATTAAACCGCAAAATGTTATAATACTATAAACCGCACTTTTTGTGTTGCCTCTATTTAAAGGTAAAAATTATCATAAAAATGACGTACACATTTTCAATTTCCACTATGATAGACATTTTGAATTATCTCAATTGAAAATCTTATTCTTTTTGTCTCCACCCAGTCCAGATATATATTTATGTATGTCATAAATTGCAGCATAATCAAAAGTAAAAGCGGAAACGCTTTTTTATTATTACTTAAGCTAAGTGGAAAATGGCCATCAATATTAAATCGTGCATAGTACACCTGATCTTGATTCTTGTGATAACTTATAATCAAATTGCTAGTTTTACAGTTTCCCTATTGTCATGGTCTTAACCTTTTTTATTATGACCAACAAAACAACAACAACAAATCACCCAAACGTTCATTGTCATATCGCATAATGTAATCCATGTTATAACAAACAAAAAAAATGGAGGATGGGTACAACCTTTATAATAATAGATGTTATTTTTACATTTTTCTTCAACTTAACACCTTGAACGACAAGTTCTAGTACGTACAACAAATAATAGTAGTATACCTTCAGGCTAAATAGTACCCAGTACGTTAATTCAATTCAATTTCCTTATTTTTCGTTTTGTTTGTCGGTTTTTTTCTGTTTTTTTTTTAATTTCTCAAAATTAAAGACGACAGACGACAATAAACTTATATACGCACGACAGTACAGCGCACAAAATAACTGACATAATAATATATTTTACACGGTATGCTTTAAAAAAGAAACATGCGGTTTGATGCTGATAGGGACGCGCTTCTTATGGAATGAATGAACATAACATATTTGTAAGACATTTAAATTCCAATTTTTTGTTATGTTGTAATCTTATGCCGTTATTGTTGTTGTTGTTGTCAACTAGGGTTGAGTTGTGTTCATTTCTTTTTTATAAAACATAATGCCGATTCATGTACCTAATACAGCAACAACATGTAGTGGAAAAAGGAATATGGAAAATTAAAAATTATTTGTGTGTGTCATGGGAAGGAAAATTGATATAAAAGCAGCCGGAGATGGAGAAATGACATAAAATATATGTATGTTGATAAGAAATGATAGGGCGAATTAAAAGATTTTCCTTGTCGGGTTTATTTTATATGCAATGGGATAATAATATAGCTTAGAGGGGTAATTTGTGAAAGTTTTTTGTGTTTTTTTAATTCCCTGTACGAGTATAAGAAAGATTTTCCAGTTATGGTTAGGCTGCGACTCACTAATCATTGCCTTTAGGAGCTAAGATATTAGTAGAACTACATAGGTTGGAACCTTAATCATTTTTTGTTCATTCGTTTTGAATATAAACAGTGAGTTCACGATCTTTAAATGTAAGTAAGCTTCATTGACATCGCCTTAAAGTTGACCAAAAAAAAGTCATCCCAGCCTTATTTAATACAAAATTTGTAGTGTAATAAAGTGGGAAACTCTCTGTGTGCCAGGCAATATATGAGAAACTAGTTGAAGTTTAAGCAAATAACAACAGATAAACGACGTTTAGGCATATAGCAGCATCAGAACAGTTTTTTTCAGGAGAGGATATCTCTAGCATGAAAAATACCAATATTCTTTCCGTTCTTAAGTGCTAATTCGTAAGCTACTGTTCCAATTTTACGGATCACTTTAGTTTCCAAGACTACTACTACTTCTCAAATTATAATTATGAGCACCTCGTTCATAAGACCTGCTTAAGTGACAGAGTATCAATTCTTGGCACATATTGCTTGCACTGCGACCTTTCTTTGGACAAATCAAGTTTTTTCAAAATCTGGTAATCACCTCCGTGCGTGATCATATGCTGACCGAATACTATGAAATGTAAAGAGAAACCAGTAGACGAGTGTACCACATTGCGGAGAGCGCTAACTATATCTGGGATATGCAAATCCCATTTCCGCTCGTATAGCACATATTATGGATCGGTTAATGCGTCCGATGCGTTCGTTTGCGGAGATTACCTAGGCGTACTCATATGGTTAACACCGTATTTTTCCAAAAGGATCTGAACTGTGGACTATTGTCTGAAATTACAGCCTCAGGTACCGATTCATTTATGAAAATTTCATTTTCCAGCATTTTGTAGATTTCAGCAGAGGACGCTTGCTTCATGTGTTTCAAGAAGACCTATTTACTGAAAAAGTCCAGGATAATGAAAATGTAGCAATTTTCAATCTTGGATCTAGGATACGACTCAATAAAATCCATGTATAAAGTCGATGCCAGCACCTGTTCTCTGAAATTTGATGACCCATGGGAGGTTGTAACACAGAATTCAACGGTTTTGTTACCTTACATACCTGACATTGGTTCACAGATATACGAACGTCATGTGACATATGTGGCCAATAATAATACCGCTGTAATTTTTTAAGGGTTCTAATAATACCTTAGTGGGCCGATTTCGGAGGATCATGTGGTAAAGTTATGAGGCTAGTAATTAATTCTGTGGGAACGTAAATTTTCCATTTAGGTATATCAGTTGTTATTTCCTCGTGGTTATCTGAAGGATTTATGTAGATTTTACAATCAACGATTAAGAAATTTTTAAGAGGTTTCGAAGCACCTTGAATTGATTGAATTAAATCTAAATATTGCTTAGACTGAACAGCTACTGAAGCTAAATCGATATGAAGAACATCCGCCGCGGGTCTTCGTGAACATTCTTCTATAAACGACCTAGAAAGCGTGTCTGCACAGTTGAAAATCTTGCGACGATTTTCGACTCAAGCTTTGCATCGAGGCGTATGCGATTTTACCTTACATCTAATTCTGATGTAAGACTTATATCATAAATATATTTGATATAATTACTACCAAATTTACATCGGTAAAGCTGCAACTAAATACCGCGCATGCGCAATTACCGTTCATCGAGGCATTTACGATGCAATGCAAGCCTTATTTTGATGTGATATTTAATATTTGATTCAAATTACTGCGATATTTGGTGCAAAGCTTGTAACGAAAATAAATGCACATGCGCAAGAATAACAAAACCTTGAAAAGTCATATATATTTAGGGTTTGGGCGTCAACTCAGTATTATAAATGTCGGATATTAATAAATCGGTTTATATAATGTAGGTAAGAAAAGTAAATCATGGATTTATTAGACATAATCTTGGTGCTATTTGGTTTTCAATTGTATGTAAATTAGTTATATTGATGTGGTTTGTGAAATTTTTGTTAAACGATGCAACTTGCATCTTATACTAAAATGCGTTTTGGAAAGATATTGGTCGAAATATGTGATTATTTTGTATTTGAGTATTTTAAATCAAATGATATAAATTATTGGCCGAATTTAGTACAGCGTAGCGATGAAAAATTTCACGTTTACGCGTTTCTTTAGAGCAAAATATTTGTTCCAAATCTTTTTAAATATGTAGGATTGGATTTTAACTTTAAGGCGAATTATTTCCATGATATTGGATTTGTTTGTATCCTTAAATATGGGGTAAAGAGTGAGTGCCGCGAATGGAAGTGCCAGTGCGTTTTTAAAGAATATTTAGTAAAATTAATGCAGTCGTACTCGTTAGATGATTTTTTTTGGAATGAGTCGAACCCGGTTTACGGTAAAAACAAAGTATATGTAGATAAACATAAAACTACATAATTGAATATTAATTGTAGAAATTATTGTTGGAAACTTTTAGTGAAAGGAGGAGATGGTTTCAACATTTCCAAGGAAATGTTATTGTTTCTTGCTTGGCTCACATCTTGAAATAAGACACCATTTGGTAATTGAAATGATTATTACAACAGGAAAGGATTTTAATTCATTGTTTGTGTTACAAGCTATTTATAACTTGAATAATATAAAACACCATAAATTAGCATGCATATATTCTAGCTTTGTGATAATTACTGCAATGGATAATGAATTATTTACATCTGAGGAACATGCAATTTGCGGTTGTGCTTACCCCATTCTGCCTAATTTACTAACAGCTTATCGAGATTATGGAAATGTAATATCAGACCAAACTAACTTTAGTTTCAAACTGTCTGGGTGTTTATAATTGAGAACGTTTTGTATATTAGTCCAGGGAAGTTAGGAAATAAATCGGAAATTTTTAAGGCCAGCAGATATCGAAATGCGGTTTTCTGCGTTGCGTTCAGAAAGCTCCCAGAAAAAAAGTCTATATCGTGTGATTAAGCCATTTTTCGAAAAATGCATTCTGGTGCAATAAATGCATTTTGCAATTGCATAATTACTTACAATATTATAGGAACGACTGGAAACTCGGAAAAATCGCTCGAAAATCGTTACTCGGGGGTTTTCGGGGATGCCGAATTCAATTCTGGCATTAGAATTACCCGGGGACGCTCGCAGATGGCTCTGCGGGGAAAGGTAATGAAGAAAGTGAAAAATCACAAATTATGAAAATAATACTTTATTCAAATAGTAAATAGTACTTTTTATTAATATCGAATTATTCATCATAAAGTTCAATTTTTAACTTAAATACTAAACGTCTTTTTCAAGCTCTTCTTCTTCTTTCCCTTCTTCATCTTCTTCCTCGGCCTGGTTGGAAGTACCTTTTTGATTTCAGCAATTGCCATCGCAATGCTTGCATGCAAGTGAGCACTCCAACCCACTTCGTCGGCACCCGCACCTTGTGCCACAGTCGGTTTCACAGGAAGAAGAGATGCTGCTGAAAATTTCCTCGGGACCGGCTTCCTGGGTCATGCTGACAGGACTGAGCTCTCCATCCTCCAATTTCCACCTCCATTCTATTATACCAAGCCTGTACTTGAAAATAGACACGCTTGATATGCTTGGTCAACGCATTGGCAGTCGGGATTATGCGTGCAAGATCGACTTTTTTAGAATTGCTGGCTTCAGCATACATTTTTGCTCGATAGCTTTGGACGAGCGCAATCGCAGGTTTATCGCTCATGCGGAACTCTTTGGGTGGTAAACCATCTTTGGGCCCCGTAAAGAGCCAAAGCTAACCGAAGCCCATGATCTATTAAATTATCGATGGATACATGTTTTTGCTTTAATATTTCTGGTAATCCATGTAAATCATCGGATTTCTCAAAAATATCACAGAATTTTACTTTCCCTCGATAGAAAAATGCTGAGGTTGTGTCGCATCCCGTGAAAGCATGTAGAAGTAATATATGAAACCTGACGCATGCACTTCTGGATGCTAAGCTTTCGGAAGAATACACAACATCATGTACTCTCGGGGAAGGGGGCTTCAGCAAGAACACTTTCAGATTCTGTGGAGTGCGAGCAGCAAGGATTGTTAGGACATCAGTGTCTTCCGAAACAATGACCACTTTATTGTTGGGGCTTCCAGAAGCAGTCTCAATGGTCTTGAGCACAATATCAACGTCCGCATCAGCTACACTCTGCTGAGACATTATATTAGCCCCTTTCAATTCCTCCTGGAGAAATTTAATGAGCTGGGACTTATTTTTGCTGGTCCCTAAAAACTTGCCCTGAGTTATACTTGCGCTCAACGTCATAACCTTCCAGGAATCTGGAGCCATGCGTACGGTGGTGGAATTTGTATGCATACATCGCCGATTTCTTTCCGTTGATTTAGTGGTCATTTGGTCGTATCCATCGAAAACAACAAAAACTCTGTTCTTGCTCTCTTTATGTATCTAACATACCCGTTGCATATTTCTAACATGTTCTGGCCCTTTTTTCATCTAACTTTATGTAGAAGCATGCCCCCATCAATAATATATTGTGTGTCGTGACTTCTGACACTTACAAATTTTTCTTTAAAAAGTTGATACAATTTTGATTTTTCATTTTTCCTCATTCCGTTTTTGTCAAACATAGCCGGGGGTAAGCTGCCAATTCGAAGGTTAAATAAAATTCCATACTTTCCGACTTATTGAGTGCGAGAATTCTGTGAAATAATATGAGAGGATCTACGTTAGAAAACTTGAGTTGACCAACTTTAACGGTACACTTCTCAGCCCCGATGCAGGTAATTTTCTTGGCCAAAGAGAGTTTCAATTCCTTGAAGTTGCTCCCTACAATTTCCCGCATAGTTTCAAGTCCTTTTTCAAAAGCTCTATAACAGGTTACTTTGGCATTATCCCCACTTATTCCATTGACAATATTAGTGACACTGTCCACATCTGGAAAAGGGCAGAACTGTGTAAAAATTCCTCCAGTTTCTGTAAATCTTTCTTGACTCGGATGAGCATAGAATCGCGGGAGTCTTTATGCTGATAGTTCTTATCCATCGTGATTTTCGTAAATTTTTCTAAGGCCCATGAGCCACTCCTCTCTCGAACAACTCTCCCTTCAATTTACTTCTTTTCATTAGTGTCTGTTCTCCTGAAAGGAGTCCAGAAATATAATTTTTTTTGCGTGAATTTTTATCGAGAATACAGGTCTTGGAAAAAGTAACGACCAAATTTTTCAAAAAAAAAAAATTACTTTCGATAACTTTGAACCTTTTAATAATTTTCGTTCCGGGAAAACCTTGAATACAGACAATAATATTCCCCCTTCTATATGGCCACTCACCAATCATCTGTTGAAAGTGCTTCGCATAAAATATCCCATAAAAGATACATACCTCTTCACTATCGCGGCTTTTTCTATCTCCAGAAACATCCATTGTAAAGTCAAGCCAATATTCGATTCCGTTGAAAAACGAATCCTCGAACACCTGATCTATCTACGATTAAATTAAGTGAGTGACAAAAATACTATCGAGACTCTGAACTACCACTAAACGATGACTTACAAGAGTGCGGGACACAACTCAAACACCAAAAAAAAGGTCCAAAATCCAAAACAATTGATTACTTTAGCTTTGTATTTACGTACACTGTCTTCCATATTAAAGTGCACAGCTCTCGCTTTCCTACAAATACTAAGATATTTTTAAACATCGCATTAAGGCCAACAAAAATATTTGAATCGTTTATTCTTGAAAGGGCTCATGTCCACTTTTTGTCAAAATTAGTATTATAACGGTTTTGTATCACAGACACGTATATACGTTTTATGACAAGACGATATTACCAATTTACCATATGGTTAATGGAACGGTACCTACCTTGCAACAAAAAAAATCATTTATTTCTAGGAAGGTCTCATGTCAAAAAAGTTTTTTTTATTTCCTGAACAATTTGAAAAAGTGGACATGAGCCCTTTCAAGAATAAACGATTCAAACATATGATATCCGAAAACAAAAAACGAGTTTTTTTTTAATTTGTGAAACTGTTTGTAATGGGCGTTTGTCGTCCCCGTTACAAAATACACCAATCCACCAAACCCACACCTCAAACTGTACCCCACATTTGAAGATATTTTCTTCTAAAATATTAAAAAATTCCTATGACAATATCCGGGTACAGATTATGTTCCAATTACATTAATTATGTTGGTTTAATCTTGTGTTGTGCATATTAAAACATGCACATAAACAAGATTCATAACCAACAACTAAATTAGAGTAAAACTAAAATGTTCTCAATGGCGCGTCCCATATGATACATTTTCTTTTTACGTTTATTTACAAATCTCATGTTTCGTAAATAAACGTAATAGTACATTGTGTCATTAGGATTAAAAGTGATACTTTGTTTGACGAGCAATTATATTTGCATGCGAGGCGAAGCGCAGCGTAGCCGAGCAAAAGCAAATATTGCGAGTCAAACAAAGTCACTTTTAATCCGAATAACACATACTATTTTTTCTCCAACGAAGAGTTTATGTCATGTCGGTTGTACATTACTAATTATACGAGTAAGTACAAATTATGTAATTAAAACTTCAAAATTGAAACTAATTTTGTTGAAATATTTTGTGAAACTAAGGAGGTCATGATATGAACGAAAAATAAAATAATTATAAGCTCGTTCGTTTGTGATGAATTAACTGAATTGATATTGAGTTACTACTCCGATAATTGAGTTATTATTCAGATAATTAAGCTACTGAAGTGAATTGGTCGTTCGTTTGCTACAATTCACATAAATGTCAAATTGTTAAAAAGTAATTGGCTTGTGTTATAAAATAATTAAAATTTAATGTTACTCAACCCTTTTCTAGGATCAATTATTTTTGTGTGTCACATTACATTTTCACATTTGCAAATTCTTCGTGATTTGTGAAACTCATATATTCGATCAAATCGTCATCCATTATAACAGAAAAATAATTTAAAATTCTCTAAAATATCCTGGCTTCTTCGATGCGTAAAACAAAATAATGTCAAAAAACAACAATAGTACATTGTGTCATTAGGATTAAAAGTGATACTTTGTTTGACGAGCAATTATATTTGCATGCGAGGCGAAGCGCAGCGTAGCCGAGCAAAAGCAAAAATTGCGAGTCAAACAAAGTTACTTTTAATCCGAATAACACATACTATTTTTTCTCCAACGAAGAGATCATGTCGTGTCGGTTGTATATTACTAATTATACGAGTAATTACAAATTATGTAATTAAAACTTCAAAATTGAAACTAATTTTGTTGAAATATTTTGTGAAACTAAGGAGGTCATGACTTTTGTTTGGTTGGAATATTGCATTGTATTTGACGCGTACAATAGTCAAACCAAACAAAAGTCATGATCTCCTTAGTTTCACAAAATATTTCAACAAAATTAGTTTCAATTTTTAAGTTTTAATTACATAATTTGTACTTACTCGTATAATTAGTAATATACAACCGACACGACATGAACTCTTCGTTGGAGAAAAAACAGTATGTGTTATTCGGATTAAAAGTGACTTTGTTTGACTCGCAATTTTTGCTTTTGCTCGGCTACGCATACTATTTTTCTCCTAGTATTAAAAGTACGTACTTTTACACCTAGGATTAAAAGTGTAGCTTAGCAACACACACATTTTTAAAATAGTAAGAAAAAGGCCAATTTTAATACCCAAAAACAGTATTAAAACTAGAGGCTTTTAAGACGTTGGGAGAAAAAAACAATTATCTGAATTATCTACACAAGCAAAATTATTATTCAGATAAATCAGTAGCTCAATAGTTTTAAGTGAAGTGAAGCATACCAAACGAACGGGCAAATCACTTCAGTTAATTCAGTAAATTCAGATAATTCAGTTAATTCACCACAAACGAACGCACTTTATTTCATATACAATACATTATACATATTATTGGATTTTCACTATAATATTTTTCTCCTAGTATTAAAAGTGCCTACTTTTACACCAAGGATTAAAAGTGTAGCTTAGCGACACACACATTTTTTAAAATAGTAAGAAAAAGGCCTACTTTAATACCCAAAATTTTTTTTATTTTTATCGTACATACTTGGGCTAGTATATGTATAAAAAAGTGTTGCTTTGCTTATTAGCAATTTTCTTTTATTCATTCACCCAAGGTTATTGTCAGCCAATTTAATTCCACTGGGTGAATGAATTCAAAGATGTGTTCCTGCATTTTTTTTTGGTGTTGTTGGGTGCCGTTTTTTTTAGCAATTTTGCACAATAATCCATAAACCACATAAAATAATGCAGGGGTAATTATGGAATTTTTGTAGTTGATTGATCGAAAATAATACGTCTTTTTGGTCAATCAGCAGAAAAAATGATATAAAAACCACGCCAAAATTTTATTTGGGACTGTTGTTTTTTTTGCTTTCGGGTTGTTAGTTTGTGTTAAATTTTATTTTCTGCATAACAATATCTTGTCAATTTAATTTTTTTTTTTTGTTTGGATAAAAAAAAATAAATTCTGTAACTATCTTAATTTTTTGTTTGGGAATTTTTTTTTGTTTGTTCGTGAAAAAAAAGAAAAAAGGAAATATACTAAGGTAAATATGTGGTCTGAAATGGATGAATCATCAAACTAATTAACGGGATACCAGTTGTTGAGTGTCTGTGAACGGTCCCTCACGGGACGGGAGACGATAAGTGCCTCGGCACTGTGCTCCCTGTTGTTCACAACGCTCAACAACTTTCCTCACTTACTAACCAATTGTTAGGGGCCAATGGCCAACTTTTTCTTGGTTGTAAATTGTTTTTTTGTTTTTTTTCCTGTTGATTGACGGATGAGTCCGTAAAATAAGTTTAATCCCTCTTTTCCCGGATAGGTTTCAGAAGAACGGTAAGCCACCCTTTTCAACTATGTGGTGGATCCGTATAAAGATCGTTTTTTTTTCCTCTTCCTTCATCTTTTTGGTTGTTTATAGCCACCGTTTTCATTTCTCTTCCAACCATGCGGCTGAAGCAAGGTTGTATCGATCCCACCAAACCCCACGCCTTTTCCTGCTGAGCTAGCAGGAGTTGAAAGCCGCGGTGGATAAATCGTTACAACAAAAATCTATGAAACGTGTGAAGTATGAGGCCCTGCTTTACAACTTCACACTGTGTTTCATGTTATAAAAACAAACGATTTTGTGTATTCTCTTGTTATTTGCGTTCTTTCATAATAAAGTGCACACATCATTTATATCCGCTTTATTAATTTATGTAACTAAAATGGTGACACTAGTAATGTGAATGTGGATTAAATGTCAAAACAAAACTTTTTTCTAAGAAATAGGCGTGTAACATTTTATGGCCAAATTAATTAATGGTTTTCTTATAATTTTATTTATCAAAAGTTTAATTCACAAGCTTTTTCGGCGAATGATTTTTAATAATTTGAAAGCTTAATCCACATTCCCAGCGGTAGTGACATTTACTTTTGCTTATCGCCATAAAGCGTATTACTTAAAAATAATATACCTATTAATAACAAATTTTTTATTTTAATTTTTACTGATTTGAAGTGTTGTGCACTTTATTTTGACGCAGTGAATTCGGAGGTCCTTTAGCTAAAATGCTAAAATTAAATACAAAATGAAATCAATGAATAATTATGTTTATTATTTTTAATTCCGTATTAAATAATGACTTTTTAAATAAAGTTTTTTTGGTTGAAACTGTACTTGCTTTGTCTTTATTTACTCATGTTTACAAATATGATGACTGTGCACTTTAATATGGAAGACAGTGTTTAACGAAAAAGCAACGTGGTCCTAAACGATTGATGTAATACTGATGCAACACAGACGCCGACTGCGCGCGGTAACTATTCCCATATTTTTCCTCTTCAGTCGATACAGGAAATTTCTGTTCGCGCCGGTCCCCACGGTAACGATACTCTACTCTCTTGATAGCTTTGGTGCCTTTTTCAAATCCAGTTTCGAGGCAGAAAAGATTTCCAAAGCAATTGTTTTTATAATATGTGTAATATAATTTAATATTAAATTAAAATTTTTATAACTTATACCCTCAGGAAATTCTAATGCCAAAATTGAATTCGGCATCCCCGAAAACCCCTGAGTAAGGATTTTCGAGCGATTTCCATGGACTCTGCAATTTCCCCCCAATCACTTAATGGTAATTCTAATGCCAGAATTGAATTCGGTATCCCCGAAAACCCCCAAGTAACGATTTTCGAGCGATTTTTCCGAGTTTCCAGTCGTTCCTATAATATTGTAAGTAATTATGCAATTGCATAGAAATGCATTTATTGCACTAGAATGAATTTTCGAAAAATGGCTTAACCACACGATATAGACTTTTTTCCTGGGAGCTTTCTGAATAAAATGCAGAAAACCGCATCTCGTTATCTGCTGGCCCTAAAAATTTCTTTATTTCGGTCGATTTTCATCTAAATGCCCTGGACTATATCGAAAAGGCAATTTAGAAAATTTACATTTTAAATTTTCTCTTCACGTTGTATATTGCAAAATATTATAAGATAAGAAGCCCCAGTGGATTTTATTATGAACTTCAGATAATAATAAGGCAGTATTTTGAATATATACCTAACTTCAGGAGTAGTCAGGCATCAGCAGTTATCTACATTTTTTTTGTATAGCTCATCAGTCATCAGCATCACTTTAAAAGATTTTATTTTGAAATTATAATTCATTTTTACTCATCACAACTAGGGCTCGTATTCTCCGGTATCGGGTACCCGGGTATTTCACTGGTGATATGCAGAAACTGTATTATAAGAATGACTTATAAACTATAAAAAAGGCAGTAACTTCAGGTAATTAAAATTGTTGGTGAAATACCGGATACCCGAGAATAAGAGCCCTAAAGCCAACAAATATCAAAAATACTAAACAAAAGAATCAATATTTTTTCATTTTTAATAATAGTTGATGTAACATAAGTCAAAAAAATTAAATGTTTTGTATATTTTTTTTTAAATATGAACTTACATCTTTTCCACCTTAATTGCAACCAGAAACTAATGTTATTATACGATTTTTATGTTATAAAAGAAAAACAATAAAAAATATTTGACGTTTCCTTTTGCACCTAATAGCCAGCTATTTGAACCCTTCAAACCATAATGTGTGTCGACCAAACAATTTTTACTTCTGGAGAATTGGTACGCCAACTGAGTGAGGTAAATGTATGCTAAAATTGAAATTTGTCCACGACTAACGTATAATATGCTCATTATACGTTTGTTTCATCAATTATAATGATATATATTATTCACTGCTAGTTTATCTAGTAGTCTCTTCTTTCATTATTCAATACTTCCAAGTAAATTATTTAATTTTTGAAATTTTATCTAGTAGTCTCTTGCCCTTTTCATTATTATTAAACTGGGACGTCAAAATGTCGACGAAAATTATTTGAGGAGTATTTAAAGGATTTGATTATAAAACATAATGATATTTTTCTCCCAACGTCTTAAAATCCTCTTGTTTTAATACTACTGTTTTTGGGTATTAAAGTTGGCCTTTTTCTTACTATTTTAAAAAATGTGTGTGTTGCTAAGCTACACTTTTAATCCTTGGTGTAAAAGTAGGCACTTTTAATACTAGGAGAAAAAAAATACATATAGTGAAGACCTAATAATATGTATAATGTATAATAAACAGCAAAAACCGCTTATATGCGCACTCATAAATCTTACGTAATTTTGATGGCAATAGGTTTAACACAATTTCTATTCCTGTTTGAACCACATCCGGTGGTAAATTTGATAAATCTTCTGAATCAAACATTTTGTTCGCAAGGGAGAAAATATTGAATTATAGCTTTGCAGTTTGACGCGTACAATAGTCAAACCAAACAAAAGTCATGATCTCCTTAGTTTCACAAAATATTTCAACAAAATTAGTTTCAATTTTGAAGTTTTAATTACATAATTTGTACTTACTCGTATAATTAGTAATATACAACGGACACAATATGAACTCTTCGTTGGAGAAAAAATAGTATGTGTTATTCGGATTAAAAGTGACTTTGTTTGACTTGCAATATTTGCTTTTGCTCGGCTACGCTGCGCTTCGCCTCGCATGCAAATATAATTGCTCGTCAAACAAAGTATCACTTTTAATCCTAATGACACAATGTACTATTGTCGGTCGTATATAATGGCTGTTATTCACTTAGATGATTTACGACACTCGCCTATCGGCTCGTGTCGGCAAACTTCATCTTCGTGAATAACAGCTATCATTATATGCTCATTGCATATAATGATAGCTGTTATTACTGTACTTAGTGGAGTAAAATTAGCATTAACAACTGAATTCTTAAAGAACTCAGTGCTTATCATCTAATTTTTATGATGTTTTTAATCTCTTCGTGATGAATTCTACATTAAAGTTAAAACATTACTCCAAAAACAAATGTCTCAAATTTTTATTGCTTACATATTATAAGGTGAAAATTGTTAAAAAAATAAATATCATCAAAATCTGGAATGCTAGTTTTAAAAAAATCTTCAGAATGACGGGTTTAAAATTTTTGAAAAGAATTTTTATTGTTGGTTTCGATTGCTCCTTGAAAATGTGGAAAATACCACCGAAACGTCGGAGATTTAAAAAATAAAAAATAAGTTTAAAACCAAACAAATATAATTTTAGATGACGATTAAGAAAATTTTTTGTGAAAATAAGCACTTGAAAATCTGGCGCAGAGACCATGAAAAGAATACTCGTAGACATTTAATTTTAAGATTTAGATATTTTTAAATTCTCCGTACGTCGGAGATTTAAAAAATAAAAAATAAGTTTAAAACCAAACAAATATAATTTTAGATGACGATTAAGAAAATTTTTTGTGAAAATAAGCACTTGAAAATCTGGCGCAGAGACCATGAAAAGAATACTCGTAGACATTTAATTTTAAGATTTAGATATTTTTAAATTCTCCGTAATCAGAAGAAATACAATTTTTTTTTTAAATGATATTTTTATTTTTAATTAAAGCATTTGCGATACACACAGTAACTTAATTTGATGCAATTGCACCATAATTAAAAACAACGTCAATTGCCATTATATTCGACACTAATAAATAGTGTCGCAATTTTGTTTGATGCAAAACTTGCATTGAAATTGCTTTTTAGTTCTAATTAGTAACTTAATTTTATTCGACGCAATGGCTGCATCTAAATTCTGTTTTCGTTGCAACTAATGTTTAAACAGATTTCGAAGCAAGGCTTGTATCATAAAATGATGTAAACTTAAGTTGGCTCAATATACGATGCTAATAGCATCGTATATCATAAAAATTTTCAACTGTGTGGTACTATATTTTGTGAACCTTTCCGGTGCTCAATTCGGAAATCAAATGATTGAAGCTTGAAGCTCCACCTCGCTGGAGTCGTTGCTCAAGTCGTCATATTGTCTGCGGGGCGTCGCAGAGCCCGAACGGAATCATTGTAAAATGGTATAAAAGATGGCCAGGGACTGTAAATGCCGTCTTCTTTCGGGACTCCTGAGCCAAAGGAACCTGCCAGAATGCATCCTTAAAGTCGATGCTATAGGGATGTATCTGGTCCGATCCAATCGACTCAGAAGTCCCTGAATAATCAGCAGCTGATACGCGTCCCTGACCATTACCTCGTTGAACCGCCGGGCATCAAGGCATAGCCGCACTTGCCACTCGCTTTGCGGGCCAATGTCACCGGAAGTCCAAGCACTTGTCGACTCCTTAATCCCCAGCGATATCATTCGATCTATTTCGGCATAAAGTTGAGCTTGTATAGGTGGGGAAACTGGATTATAATGCATTTGTTTAATAAGTGAAGCCGTTCATCTGTCTAGTGAGTGAGTAGCGTGGTTTTTCCTAGGCTAACTTTTAAAAATGACGGGAATTCATCGATGGCTTTTGCAAGCTCGAGTTCTTAACGGCTCGATAAAATATGACGGTCATTAAGGTTAGAATCAGGTGATTGCTTGAAATATTCTACTTCGGAGATCATTTTTGGCTAAATTTTGAATAATCTCCAAAAGTCTATACCTAGGTATGACTTTTGCTTCAATCCGGGGATTAAATAAATGCGCATGGAATGCGTTTATAACTGACCTCTACCCAAATGTACCCGAATACTCGTTCTGACTGATCACTCGCGGTTTTATTCAATGATGGAAAATTGTAGACCCTATACTTGGGATATCCAATGAAAAATTTGCTTTCACTGCCAAATGCCGTAATGGAAGCACACTGTCCAACAACCCACAGTATTCAATGTTATCAATTAACACGTGGGCATACGGTCGATTATCGGTCTCGTTAGTAACAAACGTTTCTGATATATTGTATCTCAACAATTTACGAGAAGCCCAATACTTCTTAGCCCGATAAAAATTACTATTTGGATTTGGTACGATTTTGTATTTCACATTTAGATTTGTAGATAAACACATATTTGGTGACAACGAAATATCCGAGTTATTTTTGACATTCAATTGCTTTACGGTAAATTGCTTTACGATAAATTGTTTTACGATAAACTATTTACGCTAAATTGTCCCTAAACCAAGTAATAAGTGATAAGTAGTTGGTGCAATAGGGCCCAGGTTATATAATTACTAATAAATAAATTATCATAAGCAATGGTGGGGAAAATATCAATAAAACCAGAATTATTCTAAAGTATTGAAATAATCACGAAACAATTAAAAATCTAGAAATTTCTTCTTAAGCTACAGTTCAACCCCAGTAACAATTGGCATCCCAAATTGTTACACAACTCAATCGAGGGTTTCGCCACATATTGAGTTTAGATCGTTTGTCAGGGATTGATTTGGGAGATGAATTGTTTTTCTGGTCCCAAATTCTGATCACCTCTTGTGTCTTCCCCCCTTTACATAAAAATGAATTCATCATTATTTACTCATTATTTACTGATTAGTGATGATGTCACCCACTATTTTCTCAGTATTCAGCCGGTGTTCATTCCATATTCACTCACTAATATTATTCGCTGATTATCCACTCATTTTTCACAAATTATTTATGCATTATCCACTTTTATTTCCAAATGCATCCTTGATCTTTCGCATAACACACAGTTGAGGCGGTATTTATTAAAGTTATGTAAGCTCTCTCGTTTAAAAGTTTCTGGGCCCCGTTTAGTAATTGGATTTGTCCAAAATCACTGGGTGGTTAGATTTATTAAACTGCCATAAACTCAACAATTGCTACTCAACCTTCACTTTATTATCATCTAATGTTATTTGTCTTGGTTTGAAGTTTAAGTTTAGCTAACTTTTGTTTATTCTATTTTCTTCATTATCCAATTTATATGCCATCGCTTACAATAAGATGCAAATTATATTGATATTACGAGAGGAATACTAACTCTTCATCTTCGCCTTTGTCGAGAAGCTTAGAATAAGATGTCATGGATTCCATTATCAATCACAATATCCGAACCGAGTTCGGTTCATGTTCGGAAAAATAATCCCCTCTCCACCACCTTTTCTTTCTAAGTTTCCCAAGCACTTGTGTATTAATTTTATACGTTTGTATCAGATTAAGGCAGCAGTTTTACAATGTTGTAATGTGCTGTCAATGACACATAAACTAAAACATTCTCTTCTGCATAGTTTCTTATAAAAATCACAACTATTTGTAAGGGGTCAAAATTAATATAAGCATAGCCCTTTACTTTTTTCTTGCTTCTCTTTCCAATCTTCACTTCTTATTCTGTTTGGAACATTGCTATCTAAGTTAAAATACTCTTCATAGTACTAACGTAATAAGAAATCTTGAACAAGTAATCAAACTTCATTATTAATAACTCGTCCTTAGTTAAGGTTTTTTTGGGCAGCATTCCTGAACAAATATTTTCTGATTTTTAAAATTAAAAACACAAATTTTACTTTTATATTTATTAATTTTTATATTTTATAAGTTTGCTCCTTATAGTGAAATTATTTCACTATAAGGAGCAAACTTATAAAATATAAAAATTAATAAATATAAAAGTAAAATTTGTGTTTTTAATTTTAAAATTCATTTAAAAGTGAAATAATACGCAAACAACATATGTAAATATGGATTTAAAATATTTTCTATATTTCTGAATAATGACATGAAATTATTCCTGATCTATCTGGATAGGATCCTGAAACATAACTAAATTCACAATTAGGCGAATATTGTTTATGTAGTCTAACACATTAAAAAAAAACAATGATGAGGAAAGTTCGACCAAATTGGAATCTTTTCTTTTAAATGGCCAAATGAAATGATCTCAATTTATTCGGTTTTTCGAAATTTCGAGAGATTATTATACTGTTACCGTTATTCTACTCATCAGTGCAGCCATCATTGTCTTCATTAAATTTACCAACCTGGACATTTTTTATCAAAAGGAACTGTATTATAAAAAGACTAGAAAATTTGATTTTTTTTTAGTATTTCAAGGTGGTTGCTGTAATCCCAATCAAAAAGTATAAACTTAAGACATCAGATTAGGGTTACCAACCTTTACATGAAAACACCAAATATAATTAGCTCTGTGAATATAACGTCCCTTCACCTTTCCTCGACTAAAATAACAAATTGGCGATCGGAATATTATTTAAGTGGAGTGAACCTCCGCAATTATTTCAGCGCATTGTTACACATTTATTCAAATGCTTTCATCAGCTTTAAAACTGTCAACATTTCACTTTATAAAACACACCCGCTATTTTCACATTTCGCTTCAAAAAATAAAATTTCCGATTAATATGCATTAACATATTATGAAAACCAAAATATTTACTCATTAATAGTCAACCCCACTCACACAATGGATATTAATTATCATTCACCAACCAAATTGAAAAATGCAAAAAACATTTTTTCCAATTATTTTGTATTCAGCAGAATAAAAACCGCAGTAGTTGAATGAGTTAAACCACTGCATCACCATTGACAAAGATTTCCCCATAAAACATCGTTTTTACGGCATATAACGCAATCTCTGATTTACACTAGCGTTATACTCGTACATTGTTATTGAAACATTAAATTATGATTTATGTTGTTTATGTTGTATATTTATAAAATAAAAGGTAAACGTTAATACGCCTCTCATACCAATGTAAGGATCCGTTTGGTCTGTTACAAATTGTATCTAATCGATGAGTATATTGATTTCAATTTGATGTGTATGGATTGGATACGGATGAGATAGATTAGATTATTATTATTTTTTTTAAATTGGATGGTTAAACAATATCTCGAATAAAAATAAAATATTATTATGTATTGTAAAAACACAAAAATATCAGATCTTGCAACTAATTGTTCAATTTCTTGTTATTTTTATAAAGCAGTTAACTTTTATTTAATCTCATATTGTTTCTGCCAACTGAACCTTTAGATGTTACAAAATTGATTTGCGGATTTTTCTAATTTCCATTTACCAATAAACGTATGTACATAATACTCCACAAAAAATAACGTAAATCCAATGTTTTGGAACAGAGATATTTTCAATAAACATAATCCTTATCCCGTCATGTCACCATAAATACTAAATTGTGTATGTTATACAACTAATAACAATGCAGCTTTTATTAAGCTTTGTGCAACGAATAAAAAAAATGCAGTTACATACCACCAGGCACCAGTATATATTATCGGATTTTAAAAATGTCGTTTAGAAAATTCTATTGTTAAACGGAATTTTTCTTGTGTTATCGTGAAAAAAGAAAGAAAACAAAAGAAATCAATTGGGGTAGTTCAGAAAAAATATCTAAAATAACACCATGGGACAAACTAAACTTTGTTTAACGACATTTTTTAGTCACATTAATAATGCGGCGTTAGTTGTTGGATATATTTCATTTTATATTTTCCGGGGTCTAACAATATCCATTTGTTAAAGTGTCGTCATCTGCCCGGGCGGATTGTGAGTTAACCTTTAAAGATAAACAGATGCTGCAACAGACTGTTTTGTAGATATTTTTTGCACAATTTATTTTCTCGTGTACAGATAAAACTGACAAAAAAACATCTAGGTCAAATGAATCAACGCTTTTACCAAGTTGAAGCTGAAAAATCTGATCTTTAGAATCTATTCACAAATCAATTCGATCACGTCGGATTCAAAAATTATTTTAAATACAAACATTATCTTTCGTTTTTACTTTTCCCACTATAACAAAGTTATATTAGGTATATAAGTATTGTAATCGCAAAAAAAATTATATTCCAGATTTTCACATTTCTCGATGAATTAGGTTACGACCCCGAAACAGCGATTAGAAAAATGTCACTATGTTTATTTTGCCTACCATTCTCACAAATATTAATAGTTTTGGTCGAAATTTTGTACAAAGATGGATTTTATTAATAAGCAGGTTGTGTTAATTTTTAGGTCTATTTGAGTCTACAATAGAGGGGGTTGCAGAAGAAGAGAAAACTGCCAAACAGATTTTCTGGAAAACGGGACCGACGATTTTTGTGTTATGTTGACGATAAATTAGACAATCATTTTACACCTTCCAAATTCCAACAATTGCCCCTTAGGAGATCTCTAAGATAAAGTGAATAGATTACCATTAGTATGAAATTTAAATTTCTAAATTTATCTAAAATACTTTGCTTGTGGCAAATAATGTCGTCAACACTTAAAAATAAATTATATCTAGTGTTTGTGTTTTCCTTTTTACATTTCATTTATTTATTATATTTTTCTGCTACAATTTTAACGGGTTGGGTATATAATTTTGCATTTCAAAATCTTGCATTTCAAAATCTCGCATTTCAAAATCTCGCATTACAAAATCTTGCATTTCAAAATCTCGCATTACAAAATCTCGCATACAATTTCTCGTACATTTATGTAATTGCGCGCGCGATTACATAAATGTACGGGAAATTGTAACGCGAGATTAACTGTATGGGAAATTTTAATGGGAAATGTAAGATTTAGCAGGCTGATAAACAATAAATAAATACGCTGACAACAAAAAAATATTAATGATTTAACCTTTGAAACGATTACAAATATACTCAAACATAATAAATTACTAGCAGCTACCAAACTGTGAATATTTCTTTTCCAAAATATATCACCATAAATATACAGTAATCCCCCTATAACACGGTAGATTCGTTCCGCGTTATAGGAAAATGCGTTGTACGAGAATGCTCGTACAACGTACAACGCGCTCGTATGACCCCATATAACGCGTTATGTACAAATGATTCACGTTTAACTTTTCTCGTTAAAGGGGGTTTAAATCGAATATTAAGGAAGGGTGTACCATGAAATCCAGAAAGATAGAATCCTGATTGACAAAATCCCGAAAGTCATAATCTATAGACACGACAAAATCCAGATAAAACAAAATCCAGACTAGACAAAATCCAGACAAGACAAAATCCAGACAAGACATAATCCAGACAGAAAATCCAGACAAATTTTAAAAGCGCGCGCGTTTAAAATTGGGCTTAATTTTCTGTCTGGATTTTCTGTCTGGATTATACTATCCTCCGTTCGGTTCGTAACTCATATAACCAAGAAAATCCAGAAATCTTAAATGTGGTAATAAAACTGCACAGGCATCGTGTGAATATGGCTTTAATGCATTTATTTCAAAAACTTTATGATTCTTGCAATATAAAATGGGGAATCACTAAAATGTAATGATACAGTGGGCCTACTATGCAATTCGACGACTATTTTCGACGGCTATCGTTTTGTATAAGAAGGTGCAAGAAGAAAAAAGAAAATAATAGTTATTATGTTCCTTTTTCTTCTTGTACTTTCTAATACAAAACGATAGCCGTCGAAAATAGTCGTCGAATTGCATAGTAAGGCCCCACCCAGCTGTGCAAAAATGAAAATTGAGTTTTATGTTAATGAAGATAGTCAAATAGTGGTCTAGTAAGATACATCATACCTACGTATTATATGTCTATGGGTAGTATTTTTTAAAACTAAGTTGTAAAACAATAAATAAAACACATTAAAATAATAAAGAAATTTGTGGTTTCGTGCACATAATTACAGGTAAGTAATTTCAATATAGATTAGGGCAAAATTATGCACGAAAAAATTAAATTTCAGTATAAATTTGGATATGGATATGGACATACAAATATTAAAATCTAACAAAGGTGGATTGAAATTAAATTTAAACGGATTTTTATATCATGTAGATAAAAAGTGAAATCTAAAAGTGCACTGGATTTGTGAAAAACGGAAATCGCACTACTGTAAAGAAAGGGTTGCTACTTTAATCGATGAACATGTGCAACACAAAATCAAAGTAAACTCTACTGAGCACAATCACGATCCATTAGCTTCGGATGCGCATATCGTTAAAGCTAATACATCCATTAAGAAAAACGCAACCGCGACCGTTTTAAAACCATGCCAAATAATATCCTCTGTGACTGCGGAATGTAATCCTCTTTGTAGAAAATATTTGCCTTCTTCATCTGCGTAGCAGAAAAAAAATATATAGACAGAGACAAAAACTGCAGTTGAAGCAGCCCAAATGTATTGACGACATCGAAATCCCTGAGCAATTGCAATACATCGATAGGAAATTGTTTTTACTTTCTATTAAAAAATTTGAGGGTCAATGTATTATTAGCCTGGGTACCATTGAGAATATCCGCCTGTTATCAAAGTCCAAGTTTTGGATTATGGATGGTACGTTCAAAGTAGTACCATTATTGCTACGACAGCTGTTTAGCATACACAGTCGTGTAGGAACAGATGCATGCAGTGAAATAGTTCCTCTTGTTTATTGCTTAATGTCCGAAAAAAGCGAGCGTTGCTATAATGAATTTGTATATGAACTTATGAGAATTGCTTGTGATAATAAAATCTGTTTAAACCCCAATCATATTATTTCAGATTTCGAAAGAGCAAGTACTAACATATTTAAATCGTATTTTCCACAAACACAATTTAAAGGGTGCTTCTTTCAATTCGGTCAAATTATATGACGAAGAATTCAAAAGGAAAATCTTGAAAAAAAATATTGTCCCAATGAAGAATTTTCACTACAGATAAGGAAACTGAAAGCTCTTGCTTTTGTACCAGCTAATGAGATATGTGATTACTATGAAGCCATCAAAACTGGAAACCGAGATTTTTTAAAAATAGCAATATTTTTAGAAGATAATTATATTTATGGTAAAAAATCAAAACGAGGAAAACATCTTCCCATGTATTCACCTTCTTTCTGGTCAGTATATGATAATATCGTGTTTAACCTTCCACGTACACAAAATAAAATCGAGGCCTGGCATAGAAGGCTAGCATCTTTAATAGACTCTATACACACAAATATTTACAATTTAATTTCAAATTTAATTAAAGAACAAATAGTGGTAGAAACAAAGATAGAAAAAGTCAATGCCGGTGAAAATCAACCAAAAAGGCGCTGTTACGCGAAGAAGGAAGAATGCATTAAAATAATAATTGGTGAAAGAAAAAATTATTCTAAAGACGACTTTTTGAAAAACATAGCGACACATCTGTCTCTAATATAAGGCAATTTTTTTTTAATTTATTCTTATTTTTTTAAATGTGAGACTGATTTTATATTATTTTCAACGCCAAAAAGGCATTTTTTGAATTATATGTTATTTGCATTTAAGTTATTAAATTAGGTTTAAGTTAACATGAAAATGAACAAATGAAATAAAATTTCCTAATTTTTTTTAAATTATTTAGTGTTTACGTGATTTATCAATTTTTGTCTATCTGGATTTTGTCCTGTCGGGATTTCGTCTTGTCCGTATTTTGTTTTGTCTGAACTTTGTGATGTCCGTATTTTATCCTGTCTGGAAATTATCGAGTCTTGATTTTTAAGAAAAGTCGGAATTTTGTTCTGTCGGGATATTGAAAATCTGAATTATGGACTACTCCCATTAAGGAAATGTTATGAACGATATTTCTGCGTTTTATTAAAATCAAACTAAATAACATTTTAAATAAAAATTTATACATAATATGTAATTAAAAAACAGTTAATTTTAAATAAATTACATAATTGTTTTCGTGTAACTTTGTTCTCTTTTTTTTAATTTGTTTTCAAAGATTCTGACAAAAAATTATACATAAATACGTATACCATATACGTACCTATACATATTTAGTGGTATTCATTTTAATTTAGGGATCGCTATACATATGTGTACATACGGGAAATTGACTATGAACTATACAAATCATTATAAATATCACATTACAGAAATATAACGTGGGAAATCCCCGCGTTATATGAGGGAAAACACGTGTTATACGAGGGACATGAAATCGCGTAATATGAAAACGTGTTATAAGAGTACCGTGTTAAAGGGGGGATTACTGTATTACATACATGTAATATTTTTATTATTACTTTCTTTATTTCAATAAAATAAATACAAAATTAAAAGTTAGTTGAAACAACATAATAAAATATGAAATAAAGTATAGCTCCTATAGACATTATGTCTGTATAGTGGAGCAATTTGAAACAAATTTTAATTAAAATTTATATAATATTCTTTGTTTACATAATTAACAATAATCTTCAACAAAATACAAGCTCAGTTTATTAAAATAAATATATTTAACTACACGACGGCACATTAGAACATAATGTAATTTAATATTTATACTAAAAATATTGCTCGATATCATCGATGTGAAGTAACCAAGTCCGAATTTCCCTGTCAAATTTATGTTTCTGCGCAGATGGAATCATTTTCACATGTTTAGGTAAAAGATGGAACCAATAAGGTGCCATATATAAATAAAATCTTCTAAACCTTTCACTATTACAACGAAGACCGACAAAATTGTTTGGATTTCTCATATTATACACGTGGTATATTCGACTAAGATAACTGTTGCTACGAACAAAAAACATTTTCAATACTTTAAAAACATACAAATACCTTAGAGGCAACAAGTTTAACTCGCGAAAAAGCGGAATAGTGGGTGTATTTCTTGGACAAGCATAAATTAATTTGTTAATTCTTTTTTGCGCTATAAAAAGATCTGCAATATTAGCAAAGTAAATGCCACCCCAACTAGTTATACCATACATTAAGATAGATTCAACAAGAGCATGATATAACCTTCTTAAAATAAAAGAAGGGCACAAAGGTCGAAGATTATAAAATTTATGCACTGCAGTAATAACAATTTTCCTGATATTAGTTAGGTGGGAGGTCCAATTTAGCTGTGAGTCAATTGTTACACCTAAGTATTTAAACTCATTTATGCAGGGCAAATCAAAACATTGCCCAAAACATGGATTCTTATCGCACGGGTATACGTGATACTTGAAAAACAACTGTTATG
Source organism: Tipula helvola (assembly GCA_963556165.1). NCBI lineage: Eukaryota > Metazoa > Arthropoda > Insecta > Diptera > Tipulidae > Tipula > Tipula helvola. Next base: position 261,465,385 of record OY744481.1, on the reverse strand, counting down.
TCGGGCCGTCTAAAATGCATAATTCTAGATTTTTCACTAGCAACAAGTCGGTGATAAAAAAACCATTTACTTAGAGTGTATAAATCAATATTGATAAACCGTTGAATATCAACGTAATCATTAGACGCATATGTCAAAGCCAAATCATCTACAAACGCTGTAGCACACCCTCTAAGATTAATTTCAAAGATAGAATTGAAATAAATTAAAAACAATAAGGGCCCCAAAACTGAGCCCTGAGGAACACCACATTTTAGAAGACCTGGAGGACTATTCACGTTATTAATAATATTCACTAATAATTTGCCTCTAACACCAATACTTGACAATTTCATTATTAGTATGTCATGGTTAACAGTATCAAATGCTTTTGAAATATCCAAAAATACTGCTGAGCATTTCTGAAGTTGTTAGTTGCTAAATAAATATTGCTGAGAAAATTTAAGAGAGCTTCTTCCGTAGATTTTCCTTCTATAAATCCAAATTGGTGATCACTGAAAAATTTTATTTTACCAAGGTAAGAGACTAATCGTCGTTTAATTAATTTCTCAAATAATTTAGAAAAAGTATACTCAATAGTGAGATCGGCCGGTAATTGTTTAATTGCAGAGCATCACCCTTTTTAAAAACTGGAATAACAACAGCTATTTTTAAGGCGTCTGGAAAAATTCCGCTCTTTAGACTTAAATTAAATAAAAATTTTAATACATTAACCAAATACCAGGCACAATTTTTAACAATGATATTATCTACTCCATCAAATCCTTTAGAATGTTTGTTTTTTAACTTCTGAATTTCAGAAATAATCTCCAAAGAATTAATTTCATCGAAATAACAAGAAGTACAGTAACTATCTCGGTTTCCAAAAATAAATTGTTTTTGCTCTCCACTGTTAGTACTATTAGGAAAAGTATTGGAAGTTATATCGGATGAAACATTTATAAAAAATGTATTAAATTCATTACATATATTTTGATCATCAGTAAGAAGAACATTTGATTGATATTCATAAATTTGTGTTATTTGGTTTTTGTTTTAGGACGTATTTCTACCCAAAATATCATCAATTTCCTTCCACATAAGCTTAGGATTATTCCCTATTAAACCAAATTTATCTTTGTAATATACTCTTTTGACCCGTTTAACAGTCATATTTACATGCTTAGAGAGTTTTCTTACATAATTTTCTAACCGAGTGTTATTTGGATACTTTCTTAATTTTTGAGAAAATTTTTTAAGTTTATTAATTTTACACAAAAGATAATAGTTTATCCAGGGCTTTAACTTCTTGCTACTGCGATAAGTAATTGTTTCTTTGGAAAGTTCAATATGGGAAATAAATTTATTTAAGAAAATATCGAATGCTGTATTACAATTTTTTTCATGGTAAACAAGATCCCAGTTTTCAACTAGGAGACGATCTCTAAGTTTGTCATAATTAACTTTAGAACTCTTTCCACTATAACATATCACAGGTCTATTCGATTCTGCCCAAATATTGAGAGTAATTAAATTATGATCGGAAAAATGTATTGGTAAATTATCAATACTAAAAGTATGTACTACTGGATTTAACAAAAACATGGTCTAAACATGATATGTAGATTCCTCGTTGGATTATTAATATGTATACAAGATATACAGAAAATAAGGTATAATATTGCGCATGATGTTGCTATCCTTTTTTCACAATTTGACGTCACGTGAAGACAAAATTGCTGATATTTATATGGAGTTTCGTGATATGTATTTTTATTAATTTTTTAAATAAATGGAAAATAAATGATTTTTTTTTATTCTTGCCATTAATTGTTTTTCGACTTTATGTTAAAATTAAACATTTCAATTATGATTTTAGTTATATACTGCAAAACTTTTGGAATTAAATCGCGAAAAGAGGCATGTTGTAATATTCGTGTCTAGAGCCGACTGTTTGAGCACATTGCATAACAATTTCGAAATTTATGAGTATAATTTTTTTGCTAAATGCAGAGAACGTTTAGATTTTAATTATTTAATTCAAAAATTTGGGAGTGTTCGATTTTAAATATACTAAATTTGAATAATTCCTATTGCAACAAAACTATCAATTGTACTTCTGATAAGAACACATATAGAACATTAAACAGTGAATGGGTGTTTTGATTTAGTTGTATCGAAAACCATTAGACAATAAATGTAATAAGCCAGAGATTTAATTTTAATTTATAGTTTTATTTAATTTATTTTTTTTTCAAATTTATATTTTCTATTAACTGGGTGTTTAATAATTTGTAAACTGAATTATTATCTAATATATTTTTTCATTTAAATTTAACGTTGCATATGGATATAATATTAGAATAGGTACGTGGATACCAATAATTTGAAGCCAAACGAAAATAGATGGCAAAAATTTGAGTACATAACGTAAAAAAATAAAAGTTTTAATAATTGGTACGTAAATGACCAAAAACATTTAATAATTTAATTGTTTTATGTTATGTATTTATAATTTTTTTCCATTTATCTTAGACATTATACACTCGAAAGATTTATTTCTCAAATATTTGGACCATAAAAAAAATATAAAGCATAAAAAGGGTCTCGGTAAACTATCATTATCAATTGTAAATATGGTTTGTTAAAAAAAATTACGATTATTCTTGGTTTTGTAGCGACTAACTCATTATTATTCAATGATTTACATAAATATTCATCACTCGTTCATCGCCACAATATACCAATCAAGTATATTGTTGCGCGCATCCGCACTCTGCAGCAGATTTACATAAATCCAGCAGATTTACATAAATCCAGCAGTCATTCACACCAACGCAACGCACTTCACGTTGTTCGAAAATATTGCTGTCAAAAATTCCACGCGCTTTATTTTCATATACATACAGTTTCGCTTTTCCCAGTTCAACACAAAAATCATAGTATTAATTTATTTTAATAAAATAAAATTTGTGCGGAAATTCTCTTTGGTCGATAATAAAAATTTCTAGTACGCGTTAATCAAAATTTCATAATTCATTTTTTTTTATAATTCGGTGATGGAAATTATTTTAATTACGTGCGTGTAAAAATCAATTTGTGAAATATAAATTTACGGTCGCATAGCGAATTGTGCTTGTGCGCCGCCATTACAATTGGGTGTATAATTATTTATGTAGTGCAACGAAAAAGGCCACCTGGTTATTGGTAGCCCCACAACTACAGTTTATTTAAAAAATTAATCAAAAAACCGCCAAACTTCATATAAATGTCTGCTTTTTTGTCTTCACGTGACGTGATGCGCAAAGAAAAACGAAAATGAGACACGGGAATATACTACCTCTTTTTATTATAACGTTTTTATTAACTCGCTTTCTTGTCTGTCTGTTTGTCTGTTCGGTACAAATTTTGCAATCGATTTTAAACTAACTTCCCGATGATCTAAAGACTTGAAACTTTAAACATAGCTCAGAACTGGATGATAATGCAATACTCAATAGATTGCGATATATTTCGACTCCAGGTGGTGCTATAAATTACGTTTTTCGAGATCGTTACAATAAACCGACGTCATATAGTATGCTGATTTTTTATGCATACAAAATTATAGTGTGGAAAAATTAAAAGTGTATTTCAATGAAGACCTGATAAAAATTCAGAAGAAAACAATTCGATCAATAACTTGGCGCCTCCAAGTTATATTAATTATTTGGCGACAGGTTCGATAGGTTGCCGAACAAAAGTTAGTTCTAAGTTTGTTATCCTCCAAGAAACCGAATACATAATCATAAAATATTCAAGTATCCGAATACATGAATACAAAATAACCGAGTTGGCAACACTAAAAAGCCGAAAATAAATTAAATAAAAAAACCTTTTTAATATATCACGTTTTTAAAATGGACTAAAAAGAATAAAATAATTTTTCCTTGCCTCACAGTACAGATAATTCTGAGAATGTACGATTGTAAGTTTTCAGCAACTATGAGAATATTTGGAAAATTTAAAACGAAAAACGTGGAGCACATTTTATGGTACAATACAATTCTGATGGCTTCATAATACATACTAAAGAAAGCTAACTATGGTATTAAAAGAGTTATAGTTAACATCACTTGTCAGGAAGCATAATTAAATTGTTAATGAACCATGTATAAAACTTCGTTAGATGCGCTCCACGTTTTTCGTTTTAAATTTTCCAAATATTCTCATAGTTGCTGAAAACTTACAATCGTAAATTCTCAGAATTTTCTGTACTGTGAGGCAAGGAAAAATTATTTTATTCTTTTTAGTCCATTTTAAAAACGTGATATATTAAAAAGGCTTTTTTTTTTAATTTTTTCTGTATATCTTGATATGTACATATGAGCCGTTTATTTTGAAAGTGGGGCAAGTCCACATTTTGTTGAAATGAGAAAATGAAGGAATAGAGAAACAATATATGCAAAAATATACGGGATTTTGAATTTTCTTATTTTTTGAACAAGTATTAGAGACTATTTTTTTGTTATTTTGACTATAAATTGTTCACCGTTAGAAAGATTATACTTTTATTTGTCTATTGGTATCATTAACTCAAATTTTTTGAAAAATGGACTTGCACCACTTTCAAAATTAACGGCTCATATATAGGTACAGACAGTAGCGGTCCGTGGGTCTTAATTCAGGGTGGGCAAAATTTTAAAACTGGTGGTTAAAATCGAAAAATTAAATATATTAGTTAGTGGCATAACCGTTCATTGCAAAATACTACAAAATTTATAAGAATAAATTATTATAATTTCAATAAAAATAAAATTTTTTTAAACTAAGAGAAACTAATGGCGCGTTAAAGCCGTAGATAAATGATTCATATCAGGATATCCTTGCCGAGTCCACACATTATCACCACCAAATGGTACACATGGAAAGCAATACAAACTTCTAAGTTTTAAACTGGGAGTTAACCACTTTTTTCTTTCGCAAACCACTCTTTGTTGAATTTTCTGTTTGACGCTTTGGAGTTGTTATTGATAATTACCACATTCGGACGATCTGGGCCCATATTGTTTATTTTTAGTTTATCTTCAAAAGTTAAGTTTGTCAAATAAAATCAACAGAATTCAAATTTTCGGCAGATCTTGTAATATAAAGCTTATATACGAACTTTTTAAAAATGAACTTGTAGCATATAACAATAACGTCTGAAACTTTTAAATTAATTATTTAATTTTTTTATAACACATTAATTAGTTTCAAAATACATACATATAAAAAAGGCCTGACTGTAATTCACAATCCTTCATAATGAAAAAAAAAAATGATGTACACTACACTTTCTTGTGTAATTTTGATACCGTAAATTTTATTTAAAAACATATAAATATGTCGAATTTTCTGAATATTTATATCCATATACAAATCAAAAACTACTCTAATTTAAATAGATAGCATCGCGTAAGTGGAGGAAATCCAGTAGTCAAAACGAAAATTAAAAACAAAAACAAAATTCAATCGACAAACGACAACAAAAAAAATTTATTTGCGGGTGATTTTCGTGAATTGCCCACAATGCTTGTTTGTGTGTGTGAATATTTAGCTTTATAAAAGGAATAAAATAGAAAAATTGAGATAGAGAGTGAAAATGCGCGCGCATCTCAATGTTATGTAGATTTGCACCATCATGCGGCACTACAAGATTTGCCCAATGAGAATTTATAAACGAAGAAGAGAATGAAATGATGTAATATACAGTTACACGGCTGAATGTGTGTTAATTTAGATTTTAGAATATTATTGTAGACGTACGTTAAAGAGAAATAGATATAGAGATTATTAGCTTCACATTTAAAAACAATTTTTTGTGTTAAGCTTCGCTCTCGTTTTGTGCACTAATTTGTAAATTGTATAAAGGATTTGTTGTTATATTTCATATTGGAATCTTATACACAAATTATGAATGTGGAATATTTACAGTGAAACTTATACTAACATTATTTTGTATGATGTCGGTGGACATTAGTTTTAATAAAAAAAAATCTGTGTAATTGGGTCAAATTTAAGAGTGGGCACTGCCCACGTTGCCCAATATGACCGACCGCGCCTGGGTACAGATTGTTACTATGTATATTTCCATTACCACGCCCAACAAAGGAAAAAAATCGCAAAAACCTATAATTGGGTTTGCATCAAGTAAAAACGTAATTTATGTTCAAAGAGAGGAACACGAAATTCTAAAATATACTGCGAACCGTTCTCATGAGCCCGTAGCACACGAAAAGATTGTTGCACAAGACGTCAAACATTGTACTAAGAATACAGATACATTACCATCTCATATAAGAGATGCTGTTATAAATACACCAAGCCACTCACGTGTTTACCTGCCAACAAAAATTGCACAAAAAATAAAAATTCACCGGGCCCGTAAAAATAAACTTAAGGAACCTGAAAATCTCGAAAATATTAAAATTCCGGAAAATCTCCGTTAGGTTGAAGGAGAATAACATTGAACGAAGATTATTTTGATGGGAAGTATTTCTTCTTTAAGACTCCTTGGTGAATCAAGTTATGGATGGAACTTTCGATGTAGTTCCATCTATAATGCGACAACTTTTTTCATGGCAGTATGGAGGGAGAAATAGTTCCGTTGGATTTTTTGCTTGATGAGTAAAAAATCCAAAAAGTTTATGATCAATTATTTTATAATTTACGAAAAATTTGCTTAGAATATGCAATAAATATTAATCCGGAACGCATAGTTTGTGACTTCGAAAAGACAATTGTATCGTCGGCCAAAGTTTTTTCCCAAAAGCTTCCTTCAAAGAATGCTGTTTCACTTTGGCCAAATAATATGGCGCAAAATTCAAAAAGAAGACTAGTGGCTTAATATGGCAACGATGAACATTTTTCAATCCAAATCGGGATGATTAAAAGTATAGTTTTTGTTCCACCAAATGAAGTCTTGAATTATTACTAGAGCAGGAGCAGAAACTTTGATAACAAAGACGCTAAAAAAATTTATATTGAATTGTTTTAAAAAAAATTATATTGGTGAAGACAGTCAACGTCCGAGATATAAACCCGAATTTTGGGCTATCGGTGGAAATATTATTGGTTCAGAAATATTTCCACGTACGCAAAATAGCGTAAAAGCGTGGCACCGACGCACAGTGGAGCCGATTACCAAAAAGCTGGCCAAAATTAAAAAACAGAAACTGTTTATTTAGGTTTTGTTTACATTGAGTTGGCTTTAGTAATACCCTAACGAATTAAAACACTCACAAGAGAGGCCAAATGCCTTTACTTGCGCTCTAGAATTTTAGTTGCAACGTAGCTTCACTCAAGCTGCAGTCGTAAAAGAAACTAGTGCAAAAACATACGTAGAAGTTTAAAAATACAACCAATTTTAATCAAATAAAAGGGAATCAACTCTTGGAGGTATGTAGAATATAATAATGTGTTTTAAAATATTAGTATTTTAAACAATAAATATTAATTAAACAATGATTGTCTGTTTTTTTAAACTTTATATTTAAAAAAAGTTTTTAATATAAAAGTTATATTGTTCTGTAGTGTGTAACATTCGTTCCATTTTTTTTTTTTTCACTCTCATCGCAATAAGATTAAATTACTGAGGGTCAACTGTATTGTTAATTCATTATACCCTATTTCAAATATTAATTTTTTTTATCAATGACTTATAGCGAACGAACTAAATATACATGAAATATATACTAGTAGCATATTTATTACATGTACCGATCCGATGGTGAGGGACTGTATAATTTGGTTTCAGCGATATACACACAACTTAATGGATGAGCAATAAAATCATTAAGCATTTAAAAATTTTTTTTTGTTGGCGAGGAACAGAATTTACTAGATCGTTCCATTTTTGATGATCTCCGCTAATTGCGGTTTGTCATGAGGTGATTTGGAGAGTAGAAAACAAAAATTACGATGATTGAGGATTGGAATTTCAAACATAATTTTGCTCGAATAAAAAAAAATACTTATTCGATGATAACTAAAAATCCAATTCAAGTCTCAGGAAAAGTTTTTTTTTGTTGTTTGTTATTTTGATTCTTGAAATCATGATTGGAATCATAAGTGATGTATTGATAAACTTACAAATTTTCAAGTAAGAAAAATCTTAGTGTATGGAAAAATAAAAACTAACAAAATTGAGTGAGATTTGATATTTGGTGTTATTGTAAAGAACATTGTATGTTACATATAACAAAATTTATTTATGTTCATTAAAAGTGTTACTATTACCTTTTATAAAATTGTAATTCAAGTGGTATGAACTGTGGCTAAATTTACTCGAATTTTGAACATAATATTGTGATTGTGAGTGGAAACAACCTTTAAGAAAAAAATAGTAAAAGCTTGATAGCATCAATTGTACTTTTATTCCTGGTACGGATTATCAATTCAATAAACTAGCAGTTGTGAACTATTTGTGTCTAATGTGGATTATGACGAATTTGAATTGCAAGATTATTTTTTTTTTGTTGTTGTGTGGTGATAATTGCGTGTACTCGTATGACCCGTATAAACAGGCTATGAAGATTTAATTCAGATATCATTCAATTGCAAATAATACTGAATGAAAATGTGTGTGAAACGTCAGTGAACGCTATTTGTTGATTGCGCTAAATTGTGCCGTGAAATTGGAATTGGCTGTTCAAGGCAGTAAAATATTGAGTAGCCATTATCTCGAATTATTGCTGCGGATTGATTCATTGGAGGCGCCCGCAGAAGTGTAACGTATGATTAAATTGACTCACGTGAGAAGCGGATTTTTTTTGAGTAGCGGTGTTGCTACAAAAAGGAGCACATGGTTTATGCATCGTGTGTATAACTGGTGGATAGCGGTGTTTTGCTGGTGATACCTCTTGACTAGCTGACGTCATACCCAAGGATTTAAATTGATAAGTTGTATTCTATTTTGATTTTATTGTTTTTTCTGTTTAATTTATTGTTTTCAAGTTAAATTGTTTATTTTATTTTTACTATTTAAATATTTTTTTTCTGGAATAATCAAGTATAGCATCTTAATATAATTTCAACTAGTTAAGTAATTTTTTTTTTTTCAACAGTTAACTAATATTCTTTGTATTTGTTTTGGTTTTTTTGAGATATTTCGTTCTAGGTGACAACCTGTCTTGGCGAAACGTGGGAAGCGCTTTCTTCGTCTTCGGTCATTGCAAGGTAACAATTAAACATAATTTTTTTTGTGTTAAACATATCGTTTTTACTGAAACCGGTCAACCGGATTGATATTATTTAACTGTCAAATTTCATAACTGAATATAATTTTTATAAGATGCTGTAATTACTTTCTTTATTGTTTTTTCTTGTATTTTTTTTGTATTCTTAACTAAATTATAATTAAATAATAAATTCATATTTTACTTGTTCATAAAAATTAAATAAATAATGTTAATAATAAATATATTAAGTCATGTTAAAGTTAGAGTACAATTTTTCCTTACAATGAGTGGCTAACTCTTGGACATAGATATGGAGTGACGTAGATTGAGGTAAGTGATGTGAGTTGAGTAACCTTTCCATCTCCTGCCATAGTTGCCAGAATACCACCCCACGACTAACATACCTCTCCGTTAGAGCTAGCGGCCTAACTGACGTATTCTGGAATCACACGATAATCATTCACGGTTTTTTTTTTGATAACGTTATCCCTCTAATGGGACGGCGTTACAAGTGTTCGGTCATCAAATGCATAAGAGGTTGCAGTTAATAGTATTACCTATAAAATAAAAATCAGTTGCCCCTAGCTGCCCCTCGATTTGTTATGGACATTCTAAAATAAATAATTGTTGGTTTTACTAAATTAACAAAGCCAGAAAGAAATCAAAATTTCTTAAAATTTAGGTTATTTGACGAATAAGGATGGTTAATAAGGGATTAAGGGGGTGAAATTTTGTAAATGTGACTAGAGATTCGTAATCGGTGACTCAAAAACCAGGAAAATGGCATGCAACTTGACTGTAATATGATATATACGGTATTTAATGCAAAGGGATTGTCAATAAGGGATGAAGGGGTGACATTTTGTAAATATGACTAGAGGTTCAAAATCAGTGACCTAAACACCCATAGAAATGACATGCGTCTTAATTGTAATGTGATATATAGGGCGTTTTGCCCTATTTTTTGTAGGGTTTGCCAATAAGGGATGAAGGGGTGAAATTTTACAAGTATGGCTAGAGATTCGTGATCAGCGACCCTAAAAACCCCCCAGTAGAGAATTTCAGAATTTTGGTCAGCTTTTCGGAAAACGGCCCCACTGTGCGACGTCTCAAAGTGATAGTCGAAAAACGACACGCCGGCATAAACAAATTACATATGTATGTATTAAAAGTGAAGAAAGTATTTTAGCAAAGGCGCGGATCGAAAAAGTACAATCCGGTGAAAAAACACCAAAAAACAAAAAACTTTACAAAAAAATAAAAACATATAAAGAATAATTATGAAAAAAAATCAAAATTAAAAAAACAGATTTTTTGAAGTGTATTGCGCGTATTATATTATTGGGATAGTTTTATGAATAAATTATTTTGAAATAGATTGTTTTTAATTAAATTATTTTATAATTCCATGAATAATATTTAAAAAAAAACAACAAGTTTTTTCCCACAAGTCCAGCCTTCTTATTTGAACTTTTTTGCTTGATTCTGTAATGCGAGATTTTATAATGCGGGATTTCGTATCGCTTCCAATTTTAATATTGATATATAGGGTGCGGTCAAGAATTAAGCTGCTGCGCAGTCTATGCTGCAAAAAAAAAAAAATTGACAGGCAGCAAGTTTGCGCAAAATTTGTGCTGCACTTTAAACTGACTTGCAGCCATTTTGACAGCCAATTCTGTGGTTTTTTTGAGAAACTAGTTAACTGCAAAAAGTAAATTTTTCAGAAAACGCATTTAAAATAAAAATTCACAGTAGCTTTGCATAGTAACTGCTGATGTTTTTTTAAATTTTCCGGAAAAGTGGAGGAAAATATTGAAAAACTGAAATTTATTTTTGAAACTTTAAACAATTGTCCATTTATTTTCATTCATAACGAAAAATCGATGAAAATGCAGTTAACTAGTTTCTCAAAAAAACCACAGAATTGTTTCTCATTATTTTATGTGGCAGAATATTTTTGTAATTAATTGTTTGTAGATACAAAATGGAGAAAATTATAATTTTTTTATTGAATTAGTTTTCCAAAAAAAGGGATTTTATGTTTCGCTCGAACAATAAATTCTCGAAAAAAAATAGAAATAATAAAATCATTTTCCATCCTTAGGCTTGTCACGATAAGAAGGGTTGTCGTTTCTGAACTCATACGTCTACGCACAAATAAAATAACATTAAAAAAATAATAATTTAGTCATATCAAATAACAATTTAAAATGTATTGTTATAGGTACCTTACAATATTGATATTGACCATCATCAACATCATCCATCTTGATTTTATTTGAATTGGGAAATAAAGTAGGGATAGGAAATGGAAATGACATATTCTGCAGTTTTTGTATTCTATTTAAAGTGGCTGGAATAGCTAGGCAGATTGTGTTTTTTTCTACATTTTAATCCGACAGATGGCGCTGCAGTGGCTGCAATTCTTAATTTTTGTCCGACTTGCGGCAAAAACTGCGCAGCGGCTGAATTCTTGACCGCACCCATACTATACGCTAACCACTTTGTTTATTTCAGTGATTAAACTATGAACAGTTTTTTCATCTTAGTAATATTATTTTAATTTTTTGTTTTTTTTTAATCAAAATTTAACATTGCGCATGTTCAATATACTTGTATATTATGCTTCTGGCTTTTTATTTATTAAATATGTTATTTTAATTCAGGGAAAATTCGGTACTAAAAATCCCTTAATTTTAATTCACATTTAAAAAACGATTTTATTAAAGAAAACATCTTGAGCGGCCCTTATTGCTTTGGGCCCCCCGCGGCTGCGGGGTTTTGCGGGTATGTAGTTCCACCGCTGATAATACGATTAAGTAATTGAATACAGTTGTCAATTTTAATATCAGTATTGATTTCTTGAAATTCAGATTTAGAGCTTAAACCAATTAGATTATTGATTGAGCGTTTGTATTTAGACCAATCAGCGAACGTGAAATCTATCTCTCTTTATTAGTCATTTTAGTCTTAAAATTTGTATTAAGTATTTCGAAATATATGGATAAATGGTCGGAGGATAGTTTTTGTAATGTAACTATTTGCGTCATATTGTCTATGTTTGTTAGCACAATAACGATTGTTGAGAATGATCTTGAATTTGGAAAGCAATATGTCGGGTTATCTGGACGTTGAATTATGAAATTACCGGCGGCAAGTTATTTGTATAATACAATGACAGCACGATTACTTTTCGGACAACCCCCTAGTGAATGCCTGGAATTTAAATCTCCGCATAGCAGATATTTACCAGTGAGATTTGTTAGTATTAGTTAGTCATTTTTAAATTTTGTAAGTGTATGATTATCCCTACCACCCGAAAAATATGCTGAAACTAATGTTAAGCTATCTGTATTTGATGAGATTGTAATGCCTACTGCTTCGATCACCGATAAATTTAATGACGAAAGTAATTTATAGTTAAGATCTTTTTGAATTATTATACAAACACCACCGCCCCACCTGCCCATTCTATCGAGTCTATGTATATTGTTAAGAGCATGGTTAACGTTATGCTTAGGTTTTAGCCAAGTTTCGCAGATACCAAGGCTATGTGATTGTTATTTTTACATAACAATGCAAAAGTTTCATCTCTTTTTTTATAAAAGCTTTGAGAATTCCAAACTAATACGTTAAACTCCATGTTAATTAGATTTGCTTAAGTACTTAACTGATAAATTAGTAATTACCAAAAATTGTTCGTTTCTTGATTTACACTAATGAATAATAGAATTCACACATTTTACATGATAAAAAAATCAATTTTTTTTTGTGGGACCCCAATGCTCTGAAAGTGAACACGTATAACTGCTCAATTTTCGTAATGGTTACTCCAAATTCTGGTTTTAACTGATCAATAGGTCGGTTCCGTTAATGTCAACAACAAAATATTTTCTGAACCGTCGAGTCACCTTAAATGGACCTTGGTAAGGCGAAGACAACCCCGTGCCAATTTGGTCCACTCTGACGAAAACGTAATCACATTTAACTGTGTTTCTTTGAAATAAATATGACGTTTTGCGGAGCGTGTTGCACATTGTATGCCATAGATGCTCAATTATCCGGACGGTGGCTGTCGGTTGTTGATTTGGTCAGTCCTAGCCTGTTTCGTTTAGAAGCTTAAGTGGTTGTCCATAAACTAATCATACTGGGAAGCATTTAATATTATATCGCTTCTCACTTTTAGAAATGCTTTTGCCGCAAACGGGTTCGACTCGAATTAACATCTTTGATCTGTAGTACGTATGAACTTTTGAGATGAGTGGGACCAGAGAATAAATTCTGCAGCTCTTCTTTAGGCTTTTGTAATTTACGAAATTGATTTTAAATCTTTGTATTATTTTTTCAATAGAGCAGCTTCATTATCGTTTATGCGTGACAAACTGTCATCGACAACCTTATTTTTGCTTGCAATATGTCAAATATCAGATACAAACTAAGAAATGAAATTCAGATATCGAGCTTTTCGTGGGCTTCTTCCTACTTTGGAACTTATTCCGCTATTTAAAAGATAATGGTCGGTGAAATTTGTAAATTGCCGACCTTCTGCAACCTAAATCTATAATGTTTTATCGTTAAATGCTGAGTAGTTCTGTATCAGGAGTTTTCTCTAGCGGATACTAGATTTGACAAAATTTTCAATTTAAATTATTGTAAGGTTTTAAAACCTCTCCATTCTCGTAAAATGCAACATTAAAACTTTTTAACGTCTTACGATTTTCCAACATAAATTTGTAAGTTTAAAAATCCCTTGATACAAATTCACATTGAGCTATTTTGAACACTGCCTAGTTCTATAAATTGATTTAATTTTTTTAGTATAAAAATAGAACTGAAATTCATTCAATTTTGGGCTGCGTAAATATTTAATTTAAATTAGATCGTCGATTTAAAACTGAGCAATTTTTTTGTTTATTTTTTTAAAATTCTCCGTTTCCGAGGATCATCAATCAAAATTTTCAAATCGACGATTCTGTTTAGTAAGATTTCGAAATTCCAGTAGACTTAAATTGACATATTTTTTAATACCGACCTTAATTCTATTCACAAATATTCAATCACTTTGTTTCGGTTTTATAAGAATCAGACGAATTTTAAACTCCATAATTTATAAACAAGATTTAGAGTTGCTTTAAATTTGAGCTATTCTTCTGACATTTTCATATTAAGCTACTTTTGAATACCTACCAATTCTAAAAATTGGTTTCATTTTTACCTGAGAATTTTTAGAATCGAACCAAATTTCTTTGAAGCTCTCAAACTTTAAATATGTTTTGAATATTCTGAATATAACAGTTTATTTCCAGCTATTCACGGCAAATGGAAGAATTTATCCGGACTCCTAACAAACATGTGGAAAATTTGTTTAACAAAACATAATTTTTTATTGTGTTGACACAAAAACCATACTGGCCATTATGACCTTAAAGCATCATATTTAACGCCACGCTTATGATAAATTCTACAATATATTTACTTGGAGATTTGTTTAAATTTCCTATACTAAACAGAAAGCTCGTTTAATCGGAATCATAATTATAGCTTTCGATAACATACTGTTTGTAAATTTCATTTATAAAGCGTAATTCAATATAAACTACGGCAATTTTAGTCAAGGGATCGTTCACCATAGTACCAAGTTGTGAAAGCATTGCATCATTCAGCTCGATGTTCGATAATTGCATCGCTTTTAAAAACTGAGAGGTCAGTTATCATATGTATAAGGTTACGCGATTTAACTTCTATGAACTACTTTCTAGAGGTTGATTGAAAAATAGCGCATATAACATTCGAAACTACCACATATGCCATTGATTTACTTTTATTGCGAAAATGTTGGCTTATCGTGTTGATAAATGAGATGTAGATGTGCCTATATGTAGATGTGCGAAATAAATTAAAATAATTTAACGATTTTTCTTTTGTGCGTCATTAAGTTTATCGACGAAACTTATTCTTGTTACAATGTTTTATGGAGGATGGTAAATATAGCACAACAAGTAGAAAAGCGTACACGAGATTAACTTTGTCTCGAATACATTTTTATGAGAAATTAAAGTAGAAAACTGAATTTAATGGCGCTAAATATTTATAGTATTTTGTTTTTTTAGCGTATGGATGAACTGTGGATGGGTGGGAAATTAAAATCGATTCTGGGAGTCAAGATGATATGAACTTTTGTGGTCCTCGTAACCTCGCTATTATTCTATATATGATATTTTTTTCGATAGATATAGCAAACGATTGCCATCTGTGATAACAGTACCCAATCAATATTCAACCAATGATAATTCAATCGGCCAGCCAATTCGGTACATGCTTATGAGCAACACAACGAGACCTTCGTTTATCATGGAAAGCCTATTTCGGGCCTCCTATTTCTTTTAGAACCCTTTTCAGTGCCATTCAGTATATTCTAAATGTTACTACTTTATTACATGGCAGAAGAACTGTTTGAACAAACTGATTTTGAAATTGCGCCGCCTGTCCGATTGCACCGCGGTTCACCATCATATTCGAAATTGTCTGCAAGGCCACCTGTTGTTCGTTTTTTTATTCAGAAACTATTGGTAATAATCTTGGTCCAACTTATTGATCTTTACTTGTCGGTACATGTTCTCCATACCGTTTGCATCCGAAACATCATCAAAATGAAAATTGAATCCTTTTAAATCATTGACCAACCGCAGCAACTTGCCATTTAAAGAGATTCCTGTTATAGATTTTCACAAGCTGTAGCGACTCACTCTTTCAATTCAATTATTCAATCATACAACTCAATTATTCATCACTCGTTCATCGACATGAACAACATTCATACAAACACAGAAAATACAACATTCAGGCGTGCCAACATGAGCACAGTTATACTCTACATTATGATCATAAACTCGGCATATTAACCACGCCAACGCGACAAATTTCATTCCATTAAAACTTCATTTTTGTGATGTGAAAATTCCGCGCGTAAAGAATCGGCATTCTCATACTCTCGTGTCACTGAAAAACAACCAAAAAAAAAACAACGTTCGCCATTTTTCCAATCATTAAAAAGTGTCACATACTTAATATATTTATCGCGTGTAATAGTGGATTAGCGACGCGAAAATATTGTGTAGTGAATCGCATGAATTAAGTTTATAAGTGCGCAACTAATATTGTGTGGTAGAGAAATTTATCTTATTCATATGGTGTAAAATTTATCTGATTTAAAAATAAAAACGCCGGCCACATATACGTGTAACTTATTGTAAAATTGTGTGCGCCGCAAATATAATATTCGAGTAATTATTTCTAAATTAATTTCGCGTGTTTATCAAACTAATAAACACACGATAAAACCATTGAATAATAAATACTAGCAGTTTCTCCCTCAGGATTGATAAACTCAGTATTCTTAAACTCATTAATTTCAGAGATTTTTCAAATATTTCAAACTTTCTGCACACACTACTTCCCCATTCATCCTGTTTGGCTTTAATTCTTTAGTTACAATAAAAAACTTCAACCGGAAATTTTATTAAATTTCCTTTTATTTATATTCTCGTTTTTTGTTGTAATTTTTAATTCTATTTTTGGATCAAACTCTATTCACCTTATTTCTGTATACGAACAACCACATTATATTGTCTCAATAAAATTGTTTCCCAGTTTCATCGTTTTCCCAATTCAATTAAAGAGCTTCCTTAAATTTTGGTTTTATTTTGTTATACCATCATCACTAATTTCACCATTGACTTATTTTGAAATATTTTCAACCACATCATGATGATGTATAGAATTTATATAGATGATGATGTTATTTGGAAAATTGTTTGTAACAAAATAAAAAATGGAAAACCACCTACACACCCATTCATATTAGAATTGGGGAAAATACGTGACTTAAGCAAAATCGGCACACACATAATACAATTACAAAACTCAAAATATTGGACATTTCAATGATATTTTGGCACGTGCTTCCTAATTTCGTATATTACATGCACATTGACACTTCGGTTGGTATACACAATTTCATAACATTTTATTAACACAGACGATAAATCCTGTGACAGTCATTAAAAATAAATTAATTTTCCCCGTATATAGCAAATTAGAAAGGAAAATATTTTCATTTTATTAACCGCACACATCCTTATACACGTCCCGACATAATACATGTTGTTAGGTGTTAAGCTCAACATCTTCGATAAACGTTTCAAGAAATTAATTTTTTTTTTTGGTTTTGTGGCATTTTTATTTTCATAAAAAAATTGAATTTCATTGTGGGTGGTAAAATAAAGTGGAATTATAATAAAAAAAAATTTAATTAGATGTATCGATAATACTTTTGAGAAGTTTAAACCGTATCGGGCTTAAGTAGAAATCATGTGTGCGGTGTTTGTATGTATATAAGAAATTTTCGTGAAATATAGGAGGCGACTTAATAAATTTTTGTCACGTACTTGGTTCGTTTTTTTTTTTACTTATCCATAAATCGCTCAAATATGAGTGTCTGAGGTTTGTACATAAATACATATAGTATATTATAGGTCGATTAGATTCTGAAGATTTCGATTAAAATTCTTCACCTATAGTTGAAATAGGTTCATTTTCGAATTCAATATTCATTATTAAGGGATTTTCTATTCTTATTTATCCAAAGATTCTACTCTTTTTGCCAATCTTATCTGAAAAGGCGATCGATTCAGTTACTGAAATTTTTGCATGATGTTGGCTACACTGATGGTACACAAATTGAATACAGCCAAAACAGATTGTATAAATCTTAGCAATTTGCTCTGGTAAATTTATTCAAGAAAATGAAAAACACTTGTATATAACTTTTAATGTATTTACAGCAATTTTATTTGTGGAAAAAGATACAAGTTTCGATTTATTTAATTTTTTATGTTTCACTTTTGACAGATATGTATCGATTGAAAAAATAAAAAAGGTAGGTATTTTTAAAGTAAAGTTCTAAGAGTTATTCAAAATAATTTTAGTATATACAAATTATAACAGTTTTAGTTATAAAGTTTAACTTCAGGTGTCATCAATATAACCAGAGCCCTCTGTATATATAACAGCCCTAATGATGCCGCCATTTTTTAAACGTGCTTTCTATAAGAGGTGTAGATTTTGTGATGTTCCATGTAAGCCGGTGTAAAAATTTTTTTTTTAAATTTACATTTTTTGAATGAAAACTCGTTATTTTCGGCAATTTTATTTCACCCATTCGTAGGTGAATAATCATATTTAGACATATATGAAAACCAAACTTGGAATCTATCAATTAATCCGTAAAATATAATTCAAATTTCCCTAATTTTATTCACAACTACATGCAAAACTACAAAAGCTTGTAACAACACGTTTCGATTGAATGCTAGCTTATGTATCGAACCGCACTGTTATCAGATATCCAGGGGACTCTACAGCTGCAGCGATTTGCCAGCTTTGCTCAGCCTTGGGGGGGTCCATACTGCGAATCCACCTGGATCGTGAGAACTGCACAAAAACAACAACAAAAAATCACACTACGCACGAACACATCTGTCCCACACCTCACCCTCCGATCATCTCCCGAAATTCAAGTAAACTCTACACAATCATATTTTTTCTTTGAAAAATCGTTATAATTATTTTAAATTTAATAGTACAATCATTATGTTCTTTTTATGTAGTTACTAAAGACAATCTGCTTTTAATTTTTTTTTTTTTTTTTTATTTGATTTTTGTCGTAGTTGGTTTATCTTCCGCCCCGCGTTATACCAATAATTATGTACACCCTGTACGAATTTCCATGCGTAAACACGAGCACTGATGATACGGTGAGCTCTCCGCATCCAGATGTCGTCGCACCTAAAAAAAACTAAAAGAAAAATAATACACGCCCGCTTGCGGAAGATTACCCCTTCAACGTTCGCAGGTCTTCAAATCAATTAGTTTAAAAGCAAACACAAAACAAAATCAGATTAACTTAACGGATCACAATTTTTAGCTTAGTTCGAACACTTATACTCGATATACAATATGATGTGGTTTTGGTGTTTGCTTTTAAAAGGGAATATTAGCCATAAATACAAAATTAAACAAAACTTAACCTAAAAACAAAAATAAATAAATGGATGATAATTACGCCTTCCGGATTCTTGTGATTCAATCGGCTATCCAGCTGCTCTCCGAAACGATGTGGTGTTGTTGCCAATTGGATTTGCAGTCTTCTTCTTTTTTTTTTCTAATATGTGGAAATCACGTGGTGTAGTATTTATTACCGCTCGTTCCGTGTTTGAAGGCAATAATCATCCCCAATGAGTACAACGACTATCTATAGCTGGATCACGATAATCGCAGAATAACCCTCTCCGATATCCAATATCTACTGGGCAGGGCGTGGCCGTCTTTCGTTTTTGGCGTGTCTTTTTATGTTTCACTTGGATTCAGTTACGTTCACTTATAAGTTTTTTTTTCCTTGTACCATACCATGGAATTTCACGTTTAACAGAAAAAAATAATAAATGCAATGCCACAAAATGGATGCCGTCAACTTAATTGTCGTTTAACTGTTGCACTGTTTTCCCCACAACTATGGGTTAATTTGATCAACACTCGGTTAATTTTGATCACTAACAGTTCGATATATTATACTTCCTTTTTTTTTTTTCCAGTTTTGTTTGGAATTTATCTTTATAATTTTGTATGAAATGTCTCACCAATTTGTGTTTTTTTTTTTCCTGTTACCGGACTGACCGCTCGCCTTCTAATCTCGATCCAAAAAAAAAGGTTTTTTTTTTTTTTTTGTTTGACATTTTCTGTTTGCCAAATAAAAAAATATAGGTTTGTCTCTTTTTTTCCCGGTATTCATTTGTCCCTACACAGTCGCCATCTGCAGTAAATACCTACACTAACCAAAAATAAAAAAAACCGCTAGATTGACCGGTTCATTCAAGAATCAAACCAACTACTATTAGGGTCACTTTACAAAAAAAAATTACGCGCCCCAAAAACAATTCATCTACCTAAAGCATGCACGATCGCATCGTTACAAGCTTTTTAAACGAAAAAAATAGACAACTCATATAATATTCAATATATTGGATATCTATTAGAACGACAAGGATGTCTATTGTTCTTATTTATTGTATTTTTACACGTGTTTTTATTTTTATTTTTTCGTGTTGTCGCCTTTTTGTTTTCTATATGTAGATCAGACAAAGATATCTATACCTTTTTTGTTTAAATTTTCGTGTTTGCCCGTTTTTACTTTAAGGTGTTCTTTGTCATTTTTAATGGTTTTATATTGAAAAGACAAAGATAATCTAAATGTTGTTTTTATTTTTTTATTTACGAACTTTACTTTTACGCTTTCTTTGTTTTTTTGTTAATTTTATATTGAAAAGACAAGGATGATGCTATTTGTTTACATTTTTTTAATATAAGGATTTAATGGTTTGTATGTAGTTGTTGAAAATGGAAAGGTTTTCTTTTTTCAATTTATTTGAAAATGTAGACATATTTCCTTCTACGATTTTCAAACCATATCTACGAAACATATTAAACATGCAAATTAACAAAAATTTTATTACATTTAATTGAATTTTCATTAATAAACTTATAAATCAAAACTAACAATTTTACATTGGTTCTTATGGGAAACAGAAAAATGTTCACCTCATATAGAAAGCTTCTATTTCTACCTTACGGCTATGATATATGTAAGATGGCTATGATATAACTGATCACAAATATTGATTGCCAAAAATTCTGTTTGTCAAATTGGTACATATTTTTTATATACATAAAATATTAGGGCTAATTATAGACCTTTATAACTTAATTAAATTAATTCAATATATATTTCTCAAAATTAATTTAATAATACAAAAAATTGCAACCTGTTACTATCAACTTTATAGTTAACCGGATTCTTTGATAACCATATGTGACCAGCCTCTTTAAATAATCTTTTATTTTTCTTGATTTCGTAATCTACTGTTATACAATTATCAAAGTCAAAATCGTGATTATTTTCATGTACATGCTTCACTAATGCTGATCTGTAGTGATTATGTGTTAATGTTGCATGTCTTTTTATATGTGCTACGTGACTACGTGTTGATTTTGACTGCGTCAATTAAATGTCACCCTGTATATATATATATTTATACGTAGATATGTTCTTTTCTCTCTCTCCCTGTTTCTCTCTCTTTCTCTCGCTTATTCATCTTCGGCATCGTGTGAGTAAATTTTCCTTATTAAGAGGCTAGGTTGACGAAAATAATAGGAATAAAGCCAACAATTGTTTATTTTTAAATGTCCATAAAATATCGAGGGGCAGCTAGGGGCAGCTGATTTTTATTTTATTTTATAGATAATACTTTTAACTGCAACCTCTTATGCATTTGATGACCGAACACTACAGAACAATATAACTTATTCATTAAAAACTTGCTTTATTTTAAAATATAAAGTTTAAAAAAACATAAAAAATCATTGTTTAATTAATATTTATTGTTTAAAATACTAATATTTTAAAACATATTATTATATTCTACATACCTCCAGGAGTTGACTCCATTTTATTTGATTAAAATTAGTTGTATTTTTAAACTTCTACGTATGTTTTTGCACTAGTGTCTTTTATTAAGTAATTTAACATAACGAGTGCAGCTTGAGTAAAGTTTGGTTTGCAACCAAAATTCTAGAGCAGGTTAATGTATTTCGACCCTCTTATGAGTGTTTTAAGACGCCTAGGGTATTATTAAAGCCAACCTAACTTTAAAAAAAACCTAAATAAATTTTTTTTTTTTAAATTTTGGCCAGCTTTTTGGTAATCGGCCCCATTGTGCGACGAGGTTATATACAGAATCGTGAAGGTATTCCGTTAATATACCACATACAAAGGCGCCCAAATGAAAAATGGTTTGAAGTGGAAAAATTTGAGAATCCAAACGAGCACATCAGATTCAATATGAACATCGAGCAACCGGTGCCGGGCGACTACGAGGCGAGACGCCACAAATATTGGTGGCTAAGCGACTGATGAGCGGCGGACAAAGATGACGATATCCACAAGCTGGAAAGAGAGGGAGAGATATGAAATCGATATATAAATATATTTGTACATAATTAGAGCTAAGTTATATTAATGTTAAATTCTTTTTGTTTTTGTGTGTGTGTGTGTCGCGATTCTATTCTAATTTTTTTATAAGCATTTTTTTATTAGATCGAAAAACAATACATTATATAATTTTCTTGGTTAATAGTTTAAGTTTCTTTAAAAAACACACTGTACATATTTAATTTTGAGTTAGTTTTCGTGTAAATAATAATTGTAAATAATGCTAAATAAATGGAATAATTTTTTGAAAAAAAAAAATAATAACAAACAAGAAATAAATACCAAAAACGCGATTGTTAACAAATAAGAAAATTATTGAAACACAAATTAAAAATAATTTTAAAATATTCAATAGTGACTATAATAATTAAAAAAAAATTAAAATTCTTTAATATATTAATGCTACATAAATAGTGATTAAGTTATAAATTAAATATAAAATTAAATAATATTAATGCTGTGTGCCTGACACCGATTTTTTCGACTAAATTTCTGACTAAACTAAATTATGCTACATTATGCTATTAACCACCAGACGGCTAACGAAAAGTCTCCTCGCGAGGTTGCTTTTCAATTTAGTTGTCATTTTTATTGAGAGAGTGCTTGGATTAAGTACTTTTCATTATGAACGAATTTAATTAGTGCCACAAGTTGGTACCGATTATTGGTTATACGTACGATACGAGTTTTTATTGTATATATGTATTTGAATTTGACGGTTTTTATTCAAGTTTTATTTTAAAATATTGATTTGATTAATATTGTCTTACTGTCAGTGCCGTGATCGTGGCTTGAAATGGTATAACGATTAGTAAAACGGCCAGCAAATGAACAATTTTAGGATGAAGGGACTTACCAGATTTATGCAAATAATATTCCATTGAGCTCTCTGTGATTGCGTTCTGAATCAAGAAACCTTACGACGGTTAATCTATCAGCGAAACTATTCCTCAAATAAATGAAACTTGTTCCGAATTAAAATAAACGATTTTGAATTAATTGAAACCTTTCCCGAAAGAAATGAAACCAAATTAAATAAGTTTAAAACCAGTAAGTACATAAATCACTAAAGTTTGTTTTATTATTTGTTAAATAAAACACTCATTCATTAAGAATTTATTAAAACTGAGATGAGATTTGAGTAGTCTGTGTGTGTAGCTGTGATTCTTTCAACCCTTAGGATCGGGTAAAACGGAGGAAGAAATATTTAAACGGGCTTGTGCTGCTTAGGTAAAATCCTTTACTTGGATAATTTTATGACAAAATAAATCGATAAATATTTACCATAAAATAATATTGAATGACACGTGAAGCACCTACAAATTCTGCTTATTCAATTCAGTCTGGAGCTCATAAATGATTTTATGACGAACCATACCCGAGCTGTGTATGAGTGACGTTACTTTAAAGTTAGTTTTGGTTCGAGTGTATTTTGGTTTATTATTTTGTTTTTAACCATATTTTGAATCAAAATATTTAATTTTTAATCGATTCATTTTTGGATACTAAAGAAAATTAAAATACGGTTCAGGTAGCAACTGAACGTCAGTTTTAAGGGACAAATCCGATTCTCTCAGTTTATGTTCAGTTCAGCAGGTTCAATTAATGTTTTCCCAATTTAAAATCATTTTAATTATTTAATCTTTAATTGGAAAAGGATGGTTTTAATCTGCAAATGTCCGTCCGATAGGACACGGCCTTCACAAATGTCGAAGGACATGCAAGAAACCTATTAAGAACTAAGAGAATTCGAATCTAGAAGGCGTAATCAAATACAGAATTGAAACAGGCACAGCATCAGATTGGGCCAATTTCATCTTAGACACGAAGATGACACTCCTTGCTGTTACAAGATAACCAGTGTTGGATTTCCTAAAAAGAGAAAAATCAATTAATTGAAACATAACATAATTAAAAATCGTTTTGTTTACCTTTTAAATTTCTTTAAACAAATTTGACATTCGATGATCAATTTAATCTAGCCTGAATGTCGAATTTGTTTACATGGGCGAATTGTATTAAGGTAGAATTGCGTTCGCCAATAAGTTATAGATTTGTATTGTATAATTTTTATTACCATCTACTTTAACGGCGAATTGCGTCTATTGTGTATCATCCATCTGATTGACAAAACTCAAACCAAATAATTTATTGTACCATTTTGTAATGACAAAAAAAAATTCTTTCTTTTGGATTTGAGACTTTGTCAGGTGAGGATAAACAATTATAATTTATAATAATAATATTTCATTATTATATAATCAAATAAAACATAAGCAAATACATAATATATAATTAATCTAAATAACTTAAATAAATTTATAATAAATAATTGAAATTTTATACCGATTTAAAAGGAAAATTTGTGAGATCTTTTATTTTTAATATTCACGGTGATTCACCTGGCCCACGCCAATCCAACCAGTATGTTTTTTTGTTTAACTACTGTTATAATTTATAAGTTTTAGTGATACAATGTTTGCTTTTAAATTTATTTAATTTGGTTTCATTTAATTTGGAAAAAGTTTCATTCCATTCGAAATTAGTTTCCTTCTTTTCGTAAAAGGGTTTATTCAATTCGGAATAATTTTCATTCATTTTAGAAATAGTATCACTTAAATTAAAGAAGGTTTCGTTCTTTCCGAGATTTTTCAAAAATTATCAAAATTAATCAAATTATTCAAGAAAATTAAAATTGTTGTCATATTTAATTAAAGTTTATATATTTTTGTACATAAGATTTTAATTTCAACTTTCTGTTAGGAATTATATGGTGTCAGATCGTTTATAGGCAACACGGGTTGGAGAAACTTTTGGGTCAAAAAAGAGATCATCTTTAGTTTACCAACGCTAAAGTATATTCTGTCCGGTTTTATCGAACTCATCAACGACTTTGCAAGTCTTTAGATTTTCTTATAGCGCCAATAAACTAATTATAATTTTGTGTACGAAATATTGAAAAAATCCAAAAAAAAACAAAAAACAAATTAACTTGGTAAATCAACTTGCGCGCGAGCCAAAATGAAAAGGAACGAACATTCAAGCAGTATTCCTAGTTATTTCAGTCAAACAGTAATAACATTCGGTTGACGTTCCAAAAGTCGTAATTTAGAATAATGAAAAGTCAGGCACAGCCTGTCTTATTGACCCTTATGCCATCTATGAACGACTGGTACGAACTAGTCGACAATTTAGAAAAGTCAACAATTTAGTCAAAAAAATCGGTGTCAGGCACACAGCATAAGTTCCCAAATAAAGACTAGAAGTAGACATTTTTGTGAAAAAAAACAAGTCAGTGTTCTAGTGTAAGTGCTTACAATAAAAATTTAAATAATCTAAAAACTATGTATGTCAGTGATGATATCAGCCAAAATTAAATTGTACTGAATTTTAAATGTAAATAGTACTGAAATTCATATAATTGTACTGAATATTTTCTTAAGTAAAGAAACCATTTAAATAATAAAATATCTTTATTCAGTCAAAAAATATTAAAAAATAATCTCATTTCAAATCAATTTAAATATAGGTACAGTGTAATTATTCTAACAGTTCTTCTTCATGTTTTTTTTTATTTGACAAATTTGTTTTTATCAAATTACTTGATATTTTATAACTATGACAACAATCAAATTTTATTAAATCTTTTGATTGAATTAATGACGAACATGTATTGACATGTAGTCGATTACGGCATTTCGTTTTAATTAAATTTTGTATTGAGAAAATTCTCTCAACATTAGCCGAAGAATGAGGAATCGACAAAATTCCTTGTGCGATACGGTAAATATTACCGAACATTGGCTCATTGAGTTGATTTTTTACCAAACCAACATTTGCCCAAAATTCCTCAATGGGCAAATTTTTAAATTTTTGAATTTCATTGTAATCGGCTAGAGCTCGATACTCAATATTTATTTCTTCCGCCCGTTTTAGTTCAGTATCGTTAAAAATTTTTAAAATTACAGGTAATATAATGGTAATTTTCCCAGATGTAACATTCTCTGGAGAAAAATGAGGTAATAAATTTAATATTTCATTGTTAAAATCGATTCGATTTCTAAGATCTTCGCAGAAGCTAATATAAAAATTTTTTACATTTGTTTTAAATTCAAAAATTATTTCTTTAGCCAAATTTTCTTTAGTGTAATAAAGCTCAGCCTGTGTGCCGCAATAAATATCCTCCAGTGGGATATGATTTTCGTTTAAATTCAAATTCAAAATTGAAGTAATTAAGGCATCTTTTCTTATAAAATTTCTGCAGAATTGTTTGAACAAAAATTCCATGCGAGGCATAAAAATATGAATTTTTGCATCTTGGGATTGCATTTCTCTATTAATTTTGTTGATGATCTCCAGAGCGTAGGAAAGAAAATAAAAATATAATTTAATTATCTTACTTTTTAAATTATGTGAAATAAATTGAATATTTTCATTCCCATATGCAGATTCAAATTCGCCCAACTCAAAATAATATTGAAGTGGTTCCCATTGCTCAATAACTCGATCAATTGCAGCCTGAAAATTATAAATAATTAATCTTAAATGTAATATTAATGTGGGTAAAGTGTGTTTACCTGACGAGACAACCACCGTGTTGCAGCATATTTCAGTATTTGATGGGTCTCGGTGCCAAAATACTCTTGAAATTTTACAAAATTGTCTTTCCTAGTTGGAGAATGGCAAAAGTGATGATTAATCTCCCTTAATAATATGTCAATATCTTTAAGTAATCGAGATGCTGCACACATTGAAATTAAATTGATGTTGTGGCAAATACAGCCGTTCACAACTAATTTTGGAATCAATGATTTTAGTTTTGCTTGGACACCATTGTGTTTACCCATCATAACGTTGCAGTTATCGGCAGTAAAACCTATTAAATTATTCAAAGGTACGTTATTTACCTCTAAAACTTGCATCAGTGTTGTAAAAATGCCTGACGCTGTTGAATCTACCAATGGTGCCAATTTTAAAAACATGTCGTTGCATTTTTTATCATAAATTCTTATAATAATTGCCAAATTTTTCGATTGTGTGGTATCCGTACTTTCATCTATAACCAATGAAAAATATTGACGATTTGTCACTTCACAAATTTGTCTTGTATTTTCTGGTCCAGTTACGTCTGTAATGATCTGTTGTCCCTTAATTCTATTTATACACATTGTTTTTATAATTTTCGAATTGGTTACGGAATTTTTTAATAACAAATTTAGGTGATTCAAAATTGAAAAGGGAAGATTATGTTCAGCTACAAATAAACTCAGCTGTATTTCGAGTTTTCTAGCTTCATCACTAACAACTTGAACCGATTTTTCAAACAAACTGTCAATTTTTATTTTGTGCTTGGCAGTGTTGACGGATTTCTTATGCATATCGCTTAATGCATGCCTTTCAATATGTGTTTTCCCACCGCCAATTGGCGTATTGCACAAACTACACTTTTTACCTTGCTTAACCATAGGATCTACGATGAGCCACTCATAACTGCATTTCCATTTGTTATTAAATACAGTTTGATATATTTTTCTTTTTTTCACTGCCGTTTCAATATTTGAATTTGAAATACACAAAACATCACTAGGATCTCTCGCACTACGGAAAATGTTTGAAAAATTAAATTAAAATATATACTCAATCATCAAAATTGGCTAAGATAAATAAAAAAATACTTACTCGTTTACCTCAGGATCGTCGATGATTTGTTCTTCTTCGCAGAATAAATTTATCGGTGAATCATTTTGTGAGGTTAGTTTATCGGCAGAAGTATTTTTTTTTATTAACCAACTAAAATTAAAATTATAATATAATATTGAATATGAAAATGAAATACTATCTATTACCTTTCCATTTTTGTATGTATAATATATCAGATTTAAATATTTTATTTTATCACAATGAATTAAATTTTTTTATCACTTATTATTACATTCACTGAATTGCACCAAGCCATAAATACAATAAAAATAAAAACTGGAAAGCCCCGATTTTATTTTTCAAAAAATATTTTACACCCTAACGTATGATGAACAAATTAATTCTACACTACAAAAAGCGATAAGGTTAATAAAAAATTTTGACATTTTGCAATACTCAGCAGTTTCTTTCAGCAGTTTATCCCAATAAACCCATATTTTGTAGAGTTATGTTTGTTTATTGTGTACAAATATAAAAAACTTCCTTAACACTAAACATATTATAATATTTCTGCAAAATTAAAAGTGTGTGGTGGATATAAAGAGAAAATTGTAGAATTGTACTGAATTTTCCTAGAGTGTACTGACTACTACTGGTTATTTTTTAAAAGCCGATTGTACTGAAAAAATCATCACTGATGTATGTAGCGTGTAGCCGTTTTAGATTGATAATAAGCAGAATAGACAGGACCGTGATACTACGTTTAATGAAGAAACAGAAATTCTGTAGTGAAAAAAAAGATCACGAATTATAAAAATTAATTATAAATTAAGAAAATAACACAATAAAAGAAAACATTTAAATCGGCACATACAGTAAATTAAGATAATATTTAAGTATGTAGCATAAATTAATCTTAAAAAGTTTGGAGTTAATGAAGACGGCTGGTATAACGGATCCGCAACGCGCGTTAATGTACATAGATAAGTTTAGTTTTTATAATTTACTTTATACATTTTAATTTTGATTTCCTCATTTATATTAATTAATTAATTAAGATTTAGTTCATTTTCAAATTTTATTAGTTGATTTTTACTTTCTTTGAGAAAAATTCAGGAGTAGAGTTTCCTTTTTTAGTAATTTTTTTTTCTTCTTTTGTTGTGTATTTACGCTTTGTTAGGAATAGTGTTTTGTGATACTGTTTAGTGAATGAAAATGAAGTATGATCAGAGTTTATAGTGAATTGTTTACAGTTGGTGGTCTTTAGTTTATCAACCGTTTTGTTTCCCTTTTTGTGATAATTTTCCCTATCCTCCTGCGGTCTATCAAGGATCATTTAGATGTTTAGCAATCACCTACCCCAAACCGCTGAGTTCTAGCCGACAATCAATGACCGCGCTAAACATCTAATGGTTAAATTCTGTTGACTGGCTGAATCTCATACACATGACCTTCAGTCATGTTACACAACTACTGGAAGCAACAAAACATTCAACGAGTTTATTAATATAAATTACCCGCGCACGTTTCTAAACGATGAGATTTTAATGTAATTTTCTTGTTATTCTGTGTATACAATGGTTTAAGTTATAAGCGTGTATAACTCGCCTACCAAGTCCATAACAGACCGCGTCGAAATATTAATATTATTTCCATGCGAATCTATATTAAATTACAGCTTTGATTTTGTTGGTCGCTACATAGGTATATAAATACGCAAATCCAAATCATTCCTCAAACTTTTATCGTACTACGATGGTTCGACACATTTTTAGTTACGTGTGCCTATTAATTATGACTCAGGTAAAAATTTGTGAATTGTCAATACATTTTATCCATTTCATATTAAAACTTATAATTTGGTAATTTCTGAATTCCACAGTCCATCAGTTGGGTTTCCGTTTATGGCGGATTGGAAAATTCTGAAACTGGAGCAGCCAATTATCAAGTTCCAATAGGGAATTTGCAAAAACAAGAAATGCATTTTGGAAAAAGAATTGTTGTCCGGAAGCAGTTTCTTTTGCTTAATTCTATATTAGATGTGTTGCGGAAAATATTGGCTGAGAAAAAAAAGAAAGCAAGTTGTTCAGCAGGGTCATCTCCGCCTGAAGAGTCCGGGCCTGCCCCTGATGCACCACCAAAGTCAGCTCCGTCTGAAGGCTCTGAGCCTGATCCTGAAGCAGAAGCAGAGTCGCAAGATGCTGATGCGTCAATGGATCCGTCAGACGAGTCATCTCCGCCTGAAGACTCTGAGCCTGATCCTGAAGCAGAAGCAGAATCGCAAGACCCTGATGCATCAGCAGAGCCGTCAGAAGAGTCATCTCCGCCTGAAGAGTCCGAGCCTGACCCTGATGCAGAAGCAGAGTCACCTCCGCCTGAAGACTCTGAGCCTGATCCTGAAGCAGAAGCAGAATCGCAAGACCCTGATGCATCAGCAGAGCCGTCAGAAGAGTCCGAGCCCGACAATGAAGCACCAGATGGTGACTCTGAAGACTCCGAAGCTGACTCTTAGTAAGCCGAAGGACACGACATTAATTTTTTGTAAAATATTGTTTTTTTAAATTAGTTCAGAGACATTTAATTCATTTCAATTTTTTGTATCGCATCATGTTTTTTAATACTTTTAGAAGATGTAATATACGTGTAATATTTCCGTATTTCAACCTTCTTATTTTAGCGGGGAAATAAATTCATATTTGTTTTGCGGAGTTAAATTTATTTGGGTGATCAATTAATTTCGCAGATACATTTAAATTTATTTCACTCCAAATTAATAATTTTTAATAAGGTTAGTGATATGGTGTGCTATAAGCCCAAGAGCAGCACCGTGATTCAATGATTTAGACACATCTTTAGCTTGGAGGATCTAGCCATAACAAAATATATATATTATTAACATAACAAATAGAAAAATAAATTAGGTTACAATACGATAATAGTTGTTCTTGTCTCTACGTTATATAAAACAACAAAAAAATAGTAATTAAGTAAGTATGTTTTATTAATTACTCAATTCGGTGCCCTTTCAAATGAAAAAAAAAAAAATTTGCGTTAATTGAGGATTTACATCCGTGGCGAAGACATATGGGAGTTCACCGTACGTAACCAACGCGGAACTGAAAATAGATAATCTCAGAAAAAAAACAGAACATTAGCATACGTAATAGAATAATCTCTTTAATGTCATACCACCAAGCTAATCACACAAAACAAATAACAACAAAACAATTTTTTAACTTAAACATAGATTATGGAATTATTATTTAGCTAGGCTCATACCGACTATACATTTGAATATTACCCAATGGCCAAGATGTAATTGGGGAATAATATCAAAGGGCGCAATGTCGAAGGGCCGAATGTCAAAGGGCCGAATGGTTCGAAGGGCCGAATGGGTCGAAGAGCCGAATTTTTTTGTTTATTTTTTGTTTTGTTTTTAGAAATATGTATAATTTTTTAAATTTCTTGTTTTAAGGAATATTTTGTAAATGTGCTGAATTGATATTAAGAACTATAATTTTTATTAATTTATGATAAACAATATTACCTAATTTTCTAGATGTCAATGCCAGGTTGAAATGTTGTTTGTCAAAATGACTTATATTAAAATAGGTAATACATTTTGGTTGAAACAATATTCAAAACAACACATGACACAAGAATATAGAATTTCTATTTCAAATTAAACCATTTACAGTTCAATGAAAATTTTTTTAAAACAGACGAAACCTTTTCCAAACCAAGTAAAACTACTTCGAAACCAATTAAAACTTTTTCAAATTCAAATGAAACTTTTTCAAAATAAAATAAAACTAAAAAAATATCGTTATAAACAATGTCTGTGAATGTAGAGCATTGGGACAAGATGTTGTTTACACTTTATTATTCTCCTGAGTTTAAATTACGAAACAAATTGTAAAGAGCATCTTGCTTATATTTAATTTGAAATTAAAATTCTTAGATATTGTATGGGCCAGTTATGGCCTTTAATCGATTATTATATACAGTACTTTGCAAAAAAATCCGGACAGTTCGAATTACTATAAAAATGTTAAATTTGTGCTTAATGTTTTTAATGAGGGTGTAATGGTTTGGGGCTGCTTTAATAATGCTGGTTTGGGTCACTTGGTCTTTGTCGATGCAGGAGTGACCAGTAATATATACCTGTACATTCTGGAAAGGCATTTGAAACCATCAGTTTTGGAGCTATTTAGTAAAACTGAGACTTTCATCTTTCGCGCCAGCCCACAGAGGAGTGACGTGGAGTCCCTCATGTGGAGTCTATCCATAGCCGTATCGGAACCGTTTCCAGATGATATGTATCGAGAACCTTTTTTACTAATTTTGCGAGTAAGTGTGCCCCACAAAGCTCCAAGCGTGGTAAACTCACTTGCTGTATTGGTGCCACCTTAGTTTTTGCAGTTAAGAGATTCACGCTGATCCTACCATTCACTCTTGTACGAATATAAACCGCTGCGGAATACGCTAACTCGCTCGCATCGCTGAAGCCGTCAATTTGAGTTTCTGCTAAAAAATTACATATAAATCTATGTACTCGGATATTGTTTAAATGATAAAATTGGTTTTGAATTTGACACCAAAACTGGTGCAGTTCAGATGGTAAGGGCTCGTCCCAGGAAATCCCCTTTAGCCATAAACTCTGAAGGAATATTTTCATTCTGATAGTAAATGGACTCAACCATCCCAAAGGATCAAATATTTGAGAGGCGAGGGATAATACGTTTCTCTTTGTTCGGACATGGTCGATCACTTCTTTCACTTTAAAGGAAAACATGTCTTGCTTCGAATTCCAATATAGACCTAATAATTTTGACGGTTTGCGTTCCTCAATTATTTGAGACTCATCACCTCCATCACTTAAAGATGTTATGTTCGAAGGCCACTTTCGTAACACTAATCTAGCTTCGGCCAATACATGAGAAAGATCTCGTTTTAATGTGATTGCGTGTTGCTCATCATTGGTACCGGTTAACACATCGTCAACGTAAAAGTCCCTACGAATGACCTTTGTCACCTCCGGAAATTGATCTTCACAGTCACTAGCCATTTGAAATAGCACTCTAATTGATAGAAATGGAGCCGATGCTGTACCATATGTTACCGTCAATAATTCATATTGAACTACAGGTCCAGCTGGATTTTCTCTCCAAAGGATGCGTTGCAGAGGTGTATGTTTTCGATCCACTAGAATTTGGCGATACATCTTTTCTATGTCCCCACATATTGCGACCTTAAACGTTCTAAATCGTAACAATATGGCCCATAACGTGTCTTGAATAGATGGCCCGATCATTAACTTGTCATTTAATGACGTCCCAGTTGATGTTGTTGCTGACCCATCGAACACGACCCTCAGTTTTGTTGTCACACTATCTTCACGTAGAACGCCATGATGAGGTAAATAGAATGTTTCCCCTGTGTGTGTTGCGATTTCGTCAGATGATAATTTTCTCATATGCCCAAGCTCTTTACATTGACGCATGAATTCCCTGTACATTGTGCCAAATTCGATATTACGACTCATCTTTCGTTCCGTAGAGTGCAGTCGTTGTAACGCTGTCTTATATGATTGACCCAAAGGGGCTGAATCCGTTCGTATGGGCAGCTGCACGACAAATCGACCGTTGATTTTCTTATATGTTGAAACAAAATGCTTTTCAGCTAATTGCTCCTCCACGGATCGTGGCACTTCTTGCAGAATTTCTTCTTGTTCCCAAAATTTGCGCAACAATTTTTCCAAAGTTTCGGTGCTTGATAAACGAACATGGAAGACTTTATATGGCAGTAATTTTCCTTCATCATCACTTTCGATATTTGGTTTTCTTGATATGACATATCCGAACAAGGTTTCTTGTGCCATTACGTTCTTTAATATGATTTGCCCCTTTCCTAGAATAAGGAAAAAGTAGTCTGCTCCTAATAAAATGTCAACTTCCTTCTGATGTTTAAGATTCGGGTCCGCTAATTGTAAATTGCTGCTTTCAATCTCATTATAGTATACTTCTTCGTTTCGTTTAATGCATGTAATCTTAGGTAAAATATATGGTTTGACTGACAGAGATTTAGTAATATCAAATCTTGAACAGATAGTAAAGGACGTTTTCCCCGTTGTAGACACGTTTGAAGTAGAGATACCTTTTATCTGTACCCTCCCAGCCTTGCGAGAAATTCCTAACCGATTGACACATTTTTCGGAAATAAACGAGATTTGAGAGCCCGAATCCATTAGCAAATTACATTTTATATATTGACCGTAACTATCTTTGGCCATCACGACTGCTGTGGGCAACAACGCCATGCCTACTCCGGACACATTTGCTTTCACCGTCGTATTTAACGCGCTTGATCTGCAAGGAGCTTGTGGTTCCGTTGCTGGCTCCTCTGTCTCACCATCACATTTTAATGTAGCTGAATTTGATTGGACCCCATCGTGTAAGAGTGTATAATGTCTGCGCCTGCCGTTCTTCGGGGCTTAGCTTTACAAATGCTTCACAAGTGTGTGTTCTGTGTGTCCTT
Source organism: Tipula helvola (assembly GCA_963556165.1). Classification (NCBI taxonomy): domain Eukaryota; kingdom Metazoa; phylum Arthropoda; class Insecta; order Diptera; family Tipulidae; genus Tipula; species Tipula helvola. The sequence continues at coordinate 261,430,924 of OY744481.1, read as the reverse complement.
ACAATAGGCACATTGCTCGTTTGAAAATTGTACTTGATGTGCCTTGACTGATGTCAACTTTGTTGCTGTGGATTTAATGGGCTCACAAGTCTATAATGCGTCGCAATGTTCAGAGATGAATTTGAGAAATTCGTCAAACGTTGGAAAATCCTTGCCTACTGTTCGGTATGCCCATGCCTGCTTTGTTTCCTGGTCGGTCTTATTTAATAACAAAAATATTAACCATGGATCCTTGCCGTCAGCTTCTTTGCCTAATACAGCGATGCCCCGAGTGACTTCATCCGATGTGTTGTAAAGTTTTCTCAAAGCTGCGGCAGACCCATAACTAACTGTTGGTTGATTCAAAAATGCCTTGATGAAATCGTTCAAAACATGTCTTTTCTTGTCGTACCGTTTACAAAGTTTTTCCCATGCTGACTGGTAATTTGCTTCGGAAACTGCAATGTGTTTCACTAAATCCGCAGCTTCACCGCGCAGATATCCTTTGAGATATTGAAATTTTTCAACATCATTTAAACTTAATTTACTGTGCACCGATGCAACATATAAATCTCTAAAACTTGGAAAGTCCTTGTATTCACCTGAGAACATTGGAACTTGGAACATTAAGTTTTGGGAGGCGAGCAAATGCGTGAGGTTCATCTGACGTTTGACTAATCGTTTGATTGAGCGATGTCGTGAAGCTCGTCGACAGAGTTGTGAGAAAGTCATTCTGCTCTCGCAAAATTTTAGAAATGAGTTTTTCCATGGTTCCCGCTTCTTCTTGTTGTATTGGAATCCTGAGACGTTCCTTTAATTTCGCCTTTACACTTACATATTTCGATTCGTACTCTTCGAATTCTGAAGGCACATCAAATTTTTTGTGCTTCACATATATTAAATTCATTGAACGATTTCTCCAATAGCTCTAATCGCGTTGATATATCGGTTGTTGCCGTTCTATCCGTCATAGCATCGGCAAATTTCACTAATCGTGTTAAACTCCCTTTCGCCAAACCCCTTCTACCAGTGTACTCTTTCATTTGCTCAGTCATTCCGTTTACTTAGTTAACACTCAATTTCGATTTTAAGATTTAGACTCGTTACTTAGGACGATCGCTCAGTGCAAACAGCTTCGATTAAGAGGATACGGAGAATTCAAATCAAATTTCAACTATCGATTCTTTCACAGGGAAAACTACATAGAAATTGCTACACGAAAATAAATACTTGCTTACCTGAATGTTAGTTGCGGTCCTCTTTTGACACTCCCACGTAGCAGACAGAGACTGAAGTTTCCCTCAGACACTAAACTGATTTGTTTTCAATTCGACTCCGACCTGATTAATCCTATTTGAATGACACTCCCGCGTTGCAGACAGCGACTGAAGTTTCCCCCAGACACTAAACTGATTGTAATTCTGGTTTTCTTAGTGTTCCCACACGAATTTAATTCGCGACAATTTTGTTACAATTGGCTTCGCTACCTTTTAATTCGACTCTGACCTGATCAATTCTAGTTAAATGACACTCCCGCGTTGCAGACAGCGACTGTAGTTTCCCTCATACGCTAAACTGATTTGTATTAAATTCGACTTCGACTTGATTAGGTTTATTTGAAGACACTCCAGCGTTGCACACAGCGACTAAAGTTTCCCCTTTTGACACTCCCACGTAGCAGACAGTGACTGAAGTTTCCCTCAGACACTAAACTGATTTGTTTTCAATTCGACTCCGACCTGATTAATCCTATTTGAATGACACTCCCGCGTTGCAGACAGCGACTGTAGTTTCCCTCATACGCTAAACTGATTTGTATTAAATTCGACTTCGACTTGATTAGGTTTATTTGAAGACACTCCAGCGTTGCACACAGCGACTAAAGTTCCCCTTTTGACACTCCCACGTAGCAGACAGTGACTGAAGTTTCCCTCAGACACTAAACTGATTTGTTTTCAATTCGACTCCGACCTGATTAATCCTATTTGAATGACACTCCCGCGTTGCAGACAGCGACTGAAGTTTACCTCATACGCTAAACTGATTTGTATTGAATTCGACTTCGACTTGATTACGTTTATTTGAAGACACTCCAGCGTTGCACACAGCGACTAAAGTTTCCCCTTTTGACACTCCCACGTAGCAGACAGTGACTGAAGTTTCCCTCAGACACTAAACTGATTTGTTTTCAATTCGACTCCGACCTGATTAATCCTATTTGAATGACACTCCCGCGTTGCAGACAGCGACTGAAGTTTCCCCCAGACACTAAACTGATTGTAATTCTGGTTTTCTTAGTGTTCCCACACGAATTTAATTCGCGACAATTTTGTTACAATTGGCTTCGCTACCTTTCAATTCGACTCTGACCTGATCAATTCTAATTAAATGACACTCCCGCGTTGCAGACAGCGACTGTAGTTTCCCTCATACGCTAAACTGATTTGTATTAAATTCGACTTCGACTTGATTAGGTTTATTTGAAGACACTCCAGCGTTGCACACAGCGACTAAAGTTTCCCCTTTTGACACTCCCACGTAGCAGACAGTGACTGAAGTTTCCCTCAGACACTAAACTGATTTGTTTTCAATTCGACTCCGATCTGATTAATCCTATTTGAATGACACTCCCGCGTTGCAGACAGCGACTGAAGTTTCCCCCAGACACTAAACTGATTGTAATTCTGGTTTTCTTAGTGTTCCCACACGAATTTAATTCGCGACAATTTTGTTACAATTGGCTTCGCTACCTTTCAATTCGACTCTGACCTGATCAATTCTAGTTAAATGACACTCCCGCGTTGCAGACAGCGACTGTAGTTTCCCTCATACGCTAAACTGATTTGTATTAAATTCGACTTCGACTTGATTAGGTTTATTTGAAGACACTCCAGAGTTGCACACAGCGACTAAAGTTTCCCCTTTTGACACTCCCACGTAGCAGACAGTGGCTGAAGTTTCCCTCAGACACTAAACTGATTTGTTTTCAATTCGACTCCGACCTGATTAATCCTATTTGAATGACACTCCCGCGTTGCAGACAGCGACTGAAGTTTCCCCCAGACACTAAACTGATTGTAATTTTTTATTTTTATCGGCGTTCCTACATGAATTTAACTCGCGACAAATTTTATTACAAGCGGTGTCGTTACGTGTATTTTCTACTTCTCGATATTAAAATTTAATTTTTTTTGTATATATTTGATTGTGAATGGTATAGCAACAATGGCGTCTTCACACCAAATTTAATGCTCGCGATAATTTGATTACAAATGGCGTCACACCACACGTTCACAGGTTAATTCTAAACCAAATACGGACTACGCTTACAGCTTCACTTCACATAAAATTTACAAATAGTTTGGAGATGAAATTGTGGTTCAACTCCCAATTCGCCTCACAATCACAAGTCGATTCTGGAAAATTCTCGGCACAAAAGGTCACACCATAAATTCCCAAAAAATGGCGTCACACAATATTTCCAAAAAACTTCCAAAAAAATGGCGTCACAGCGTGTTTACTTTAGGGTATTTAGTCACTATGCTCACTGATTAATACCCTCTATATTACGCCCGGCTTTAACGTAAACAAATTCACATTTAATTTTACTAGATAACTATTAGCGTATAAATTCGCGTCACTTATTTTACAGATTTTGTATTAAAATCCGGCTCGAAGGACCATTTTTTATGTGCGTCACACTCAAAATTTTAGGCACTGGTTGTAATCACAATAAAGGAACACACAGTTGTTTATTCTAGTTGTACAAAATTTTTATTTATTTATTTATTTTTTTTATTATTATAGTAAAATTTTATACAGTTTACGTTTGTTTTATTTAATACAATTTAGTTTATTTTAAATAATTAATATTAATGAGTGCGACGATCACATAATAATTGACTTGACAACTTGTCTTTTTCTTGTGTTACCCTTTTTATAGGTTGTGTCTTGTATTATGTACAATACGCTCGCGCAAAACCAACACAAATGTCTTTAACAAGCCATATTATTTCCGTGACGCACGCATATTATTAAATCCAAAACCTACTATTTTCTGTAAGTGTTAGTGATATTTTATACTGTTTTTGATACAAACTACAATTTAAAATCAAAGGATGTAGAGATTATACTGTATTATGACGCTAATACTTACAGAAATAGTAGGTTTTATTTTGTGTTTGTATGGCAATAATATGGCTTGTATAAAACATTTGTGTTGGTTTTGGCTCGCGCCATCACAGTATACGAAAACACATACTACCTTACCATTGACTGTATGAAGTTGGCAGAGATTATGATATAGTCTACTGAGTGCGTTCACAAACGAATATTTATGTGAGTATACAAATTTTGACAGTCTATCAGGATAGTTGAAGATGTGTCATGATATATTGTAGAATCATGAATATAATTAATTGTGACGTTGTTTTTATGTGTGTTATGTGTTTCAGCGGGAATCATAACTATTTAATTATTTAATGTAAGCAAGTATTTAGTATAGCAATAATTTACAACAAAAAGAAAAGAATACTTAAATTGACAGATTTGTTTTTGATAGTTTTACAAATCAAGAAGCTGAACAGGCTTTTTATTAACAAGTAAATTGTACTGTTTTCAATCAATAACTACAAATTTGGTTAATTTCGAAATATTTTAGCATTTTATTGCATTATATAATTGTTAGAGTCTAGTACAAGTTGATTTTTAAATCGAAGAGTATTAGTGGCTCTTACAATATTGTTATACGATATTATACAGATAAATAGAATGAGTAATAGTACCTCAACAAGTGAAGATGAAACGGTTCGTAGACGCGGTAGTTATTCAAAAATTTCTTTACAGCAGAAGGAAATCTTCATTCAGCAGTATAAAGAAGGCAAAACCATCCATTGCAAATATTAACTTGAACAGCCCTAAAACTATTTTGTATAAGTACAAACGTGCCGATGATGAAATAATTGTTAACAAAAGAGGTGGTACGAGAAAAGAAAAGGTGACTGAGAACGTGTTGACGTTTGTTGAACGTACAGTGGAACAAAACCCATGCGTCACACTGAAAACAATCAAACAAAAATTGTTGGAGCACTCGGAGATAAATTTAAGTATTCAAACGGTGGCAAATTGTTTAAAAAGGCTTAAAATAACATTGAAAAAGGCATCAATCGAGATAGATAAGTTAAATGAGCCAAGAACTTTAGATCTAAGGAAAGAATATGCTCTAAGTTTTACACGAAATTCACCAGAAAATCGCAGCAAAATATTTTTTATCGATGAAAGTGGCTTTAATTTGCATCTCAGGAACGAGCGCAAATGTTTGTTCCAACAATTCGTGGAAGGAACGTAACGCTAATTGCGGCTTAAAGTGTTGCAGGAATGCTTCACCAAATATTCTTGCAAACTTAAACTGCAATAGCGTAAAATTTGGGTCATTTCTACGGGAATTGTTGGAGAAAATTAGAAACCAAGGTTTACAGGATGTGTGGCTCGTAATGGACAATGCAGCCATTTATAAAATTTCTGAAATAAGAGATATTGCCAATTTAAGCTCTGCTGAACTTGGTTTTGTTTCGCCTTATTCACCGATGCTAAATCCCATTGAGTAAGTTTTTCGAAAGTAAGTCCAAAATTAAATAAATTTTAAATAAAAAATATATACAGTTTTGAAAAACTTCTTTAAAGGTGACATTAGCTGCTCGACAAATTTTGAGTGAAAGTGTTGACCATCTCGATATGGTACATGTAATAAACGAGGTGTTAGAAACAGTAACCCAAAACGACTGCAACAATTATAACACAAGTATGTTAATGAAACTGCCACAAGCAGTTGATAGGCAGCCCCTGCACTGACGCAAAATTATATTTTTTCTTAGTTTTTTTTTTATTTTGAAAAAGTTTCATTTGAATTTGAAAAAGTTTTATTTGGTTTCGAAGTAGTTTTGCTTGGTTTGAAAAAGGTTTCGTTTGTTTTAGAAAAAGTTTCGATTGAACTTTAAATGGTTTAATTTGAAATGGAAATCCTATATATACTTTAAAATAAACAGTTTCGTTTAATTTAAGTAGACATTTTGGAAATTTTGCCTTAAGGCTGTATGGCAAGATATACAGAAAATAAGGTATAATATTGCGCAGGCTGTTGCTATCCTTTTTTCACAATTTGACGTCACGTGAAGACAAAAATGCTGATATTTATATGGAATTTCGTGATATTTTTATTAATTTTTTAAATAAATGGAAAATAAATGAATTTTTTTTTATTTTTGCCATTAATTATTTTTGGACTTTATGTTAAATTTAAAGATTTCAATTTTGATTTTAGTTATATACTTCAATACTTTCGGAATTAAATCGCGAAAAGAGGCATGTTTTAATATTCGTGTCTAGAGCAGACTGTTTGAGCACATTGCATAACAAGTTTTGAAATTTATGAGTATAATTTTTCTGTTAAATGCAGAGAACGATTTGATTTTAATTATTTAATTCAAAAATTTGGGAGTGTTCGATTTTAAATATACTAAATTTGAATAATTCCTATTGCAACAAAACTATCAATTGTACTTCTGATAAGAACACATATAGAACACTAAACAGTGAATGGGTGTTTTGATTTAGTTGTATCGAAAACCATAAGGCAATAAATGAAATAAGCCAGAGATTTAATTTTAATTTATTTATTTAATTTCTTTTTTTTACAATTTATATTTTCTATTAACTGGGCGTTTAATAATTTGTGAACTGAATTTTTATTTAATATATTTTTCCATTTATATTTAACGTTGAATATGAACATAATATTTGAATAGGTACGTGGATACCAATAATTTGAAGCCAAACGAAAATACATGGCAAAAATTTGAGTACACAACGTAAAAAAATAAAACTTTTAATAATTGGTACGTAAATGACCAACAACATTTAATAATTTAATTGTTTTATGTTATGTATTCATAATTTTGTTTACCTTTTTTTCCATTTATCTTAGACATTATACACCCGAAAGAATTATTTCTCAAATATTTGGACCATAAAAAAAATATAAAGCATAAAAAGGGTCTCGGTAAACTATCATTATCAATTGTAAATACGGTTTGTTAAAAAAAATTACGATTATTCTTGATTTATTTAAAAAATTAATCAAAAAACCACCAAATTTCATATAAATGTCTGCTTTTTTGTCTTCAAGTGACGTGATGCGCAAAGAAAGACGAAAATGAGACACGGGAATATACTACCTCTTTTTTCTGTATATCTTGGCTGTATGGTACTCATTTTACCAAAATAAGGGTATCGTAAAAATCAATTTGTGGCTACAAATATTTATCAATTCACATATTTTTTTTTTATTGACAAAGCTTAAGGTATTTTTGAGGGATTAAAGTTTACGAAATTTTGGATAATGGTGGTTACGGAAAATTCAATTTTCTTAAGTTTTTCTCGCTAAACCATGTATATCTTTTATATTGACCTATGCAGAAAGATATTTTTGAGGGATTAATTCACGATTATAAAGATTAATATTAAAGTAAGAAAGATACAATCAAAATACTAAGAATATCGATATATATATCGATACGAAAAAATTCAGTATCGATAAATATATTTTTTATTGTCAGAAAGGGGTATGATCTCGGCTAATTTTTGATTCCCTTTTACTCTACGAGATGGCTAACCCCAAAAAATGGTAAATGTCCAGGATTTTATCGTTTTATAATAAATTATATATTTTAACATAGTGAGTTGCCAATGCCATTGCCATAGAAACAACGAAAATAAATATGTAACCGAAATAGCATATAAATTTATTCTGGAAAAAAGGGAAATACCCAAAGTCGACATACATTTATATTTATTTTACATCAAAATAAAACAAAAAAAAAACAAAACGACATTTTTTTTTTTTATAGACACAGTTTAGACCCATTTTTGGACATTTAAATATAGATACCAAAACAAAAATTTTTTTTGAGTACTATCTTTGAGTATATATATATAGAGCAATCACCAAACCGAAAAAAAAGTTGTAATACTACCTCGCTGCAAGATGAGAGCGCGACAATCGGCATGTTTTTATAAATAATACAAGTAGAATGAATAATAATAATGAAACGAAGATATAACCTTGAATGGTACACAAATCCATTTTTTCGTTTTTTTTTTAAATTTTTTTTTATTTTCATTTTCACAATACATTATACATATGTATACCTTGTTTTTTAGTGTAATTTGTTTAATATTTATATCTATCCATACTCATCCAAACATAAGCAATATTATTGTCGTTCCTCATTTTTTAAATAAACTTTTTGGTTTTCCGTTACAATAAAATGTTTCATTAGTCATAAGACGAATAAAACAAAGTGTCTGCAGTTTATTGTGGTATATTTTAATCTTGGGATTTGTGCGTAGAGCCTTAATAATTGCTTATAGATGCAAACAAGTGAAATTTATTTTCTGTGAAATATAGAAATAATAATGAATACAATCAGTGCTTAACATATTAGACTAAAGTTGGTTTAGTAACAAAGAAAATACAGGGTATACTTGAATCCCAGCTCGAGTTGAAGATTAATCAAAATCACTTGTTAGGTAAATTTTGTTGTAATGAGAATAAATAAACCACAGAGTTGTTGCTGGATTTGGATTTAATTCGTGCTGACGGCGCAAATTTAAATGGCTAGAATGACATTTTAGAAGACAGCTAATAAGTAAACTCTAGCACCTATTAAAGAAATGTTTTGTGTATATTATAGGTAATTTTAAAAAAAATTATTGTTTTTCAAAATATTTCAAATAAATTTATTTAAAACTTGATTAATTCACATGATTATTTTTATTGATTTATTTCATTATTTCATCTTTGTGAGATTCACAATGGAAGAAGAAATTTTGCTTTTAAAATATTACGGAAGCCATTTTTGTCAATACAATCAGTTTCTTTTTAAAATTTTTGAAAAATTTATCAAATATTGAGACAATTTCCTTTAAATCTTTTACAAACATTGATGGTGTAGTCAAACTTCTGCAAGGTAGTTGTTGTTCCGTATAATTTGAATGGTAAGCACGTTTTATTAGTTTTGCTATTTTTTTCTTGAAATTTTGCGTCTCTATTTTTAAGAATAAATTTGTGTGCCAAAAAACCAGCTACGTATGCATTTGCACAATTTTTTAATGAAATACATTTTATTATTGTATTTTCATTACTGATTTGAAGGATTCTTTTATGTCATTTTCTTCATCATCGAGCATTGCAGCTTCCACAGTTTCTAAATCAAGCTCTTCATCAATGTGTTCGTGTTGTTCGTTTCAATTTACTTCTTTTGTATTGTAGCGTTATTGCGCTAAATTGGAGCGTTATTGCGCAAATCAAGGGCCGACTGATTTTTGAACAACTGGGAAAACTATCTCATTCAATAAACTGAAATTTAACATTGACCTTGAAGTGTTGTGATTTATACAACCGTATACAATTTTATATCTTCCGAAAGAATACTACGGGAAGAATTAAGCACCCTATTTGATATTCTCTGCTAATGTAATATCACATTTTTTATCCATATTTTCTAATTAATGCCAAAACACACTAATTTGGACATAACAGGGTTATCAGTTCAATTGGCAATCCAATATAATGAAGTTCACATTTTATTTTCTCACAGTAAATCATATTCTGTTTGGCTAAGTGTTCTATAAACTACAACTCTTCAAACCCAATGTTTGTTTGCCACCCCGGTGGCACAGTGGTTAGCATACTTGCTTTACGCTCCGGAGGTCCCGGGTTCGATTCCCGGCGGATGATGAAAAAATCACGGCTGGTTAAGGGTAGGATCAATGAATTAATCACTCATTATCCGTTAACAAAAATTATTACAAAACTTCAAAAGGAATCGGCCAAATCCCTCTATGGGATGTAGCGCCAGCGAAAAAAAAAATTATTTGTTGGAGACCCGTAAAACAATAAGATATTGGCATTTTTCCATCGGATTTCCAAAGAGCTATTTGTTAAATTTTCGATAATGCCTATTAATTCTTTGGAAATTGCACTTTTATCTGGATTTTTCTAAAAATTTGGCTGTTTTTTCAGCTTATGTGAAAAAGACATTTGCGATTGCCGCAAAAATTTCCAAATAAACTCCGTTGCTGAACACTTGAGTGGCTAATTTTACGGATAACTTCTCAAATGCATTTGGTCGTATATGCTTCCTCGTTAATTTATAAAATATTTTAATTGTACCTTCATTAAAATCAAAAACTTTCTCTAAAATTTTCCAAGAAACTCTACCAAACTGCGTAACTATATCAGCATTAATTAACCTATTTCTTAAACTTTTAATCAGATGTGGCGGATCATAAAAAAGATTTTTTTTCATTTAAGAAAAAATAAGGCTTTGGCTCCGAAGCTCCTAACAGTTTATAGGCACTTATTTTGTTACTGCCTTGGTTACAATTCACAACACATATATCAAATCCGATTCGTGTTGCTTCAGAAATACAGTAAGTGAAAATTTGATCCAACTCATAACCTTTGACATTACCGATATAAATTCCCAAAGTTTGTTTCCAATTACTGTTCAAACCACGTAAAATAATAATCAAACCATGAGTTGCAATGATATTTTTTCGACCTAAATGACCATGGTCTAAAAATTCATATATTATATCTTCAGAAGTATTAAATTCTAATTCCGGTTTGATTGCCATTTCGTCTAATAACAACACACATTATTTACCCATTTTTGAAAGAAGTGCACTCTCTCTTGGTCTGCTACATATTTGCGACACTTTTCATTTGAGTGCCATTTTTGAATGGTTGACACCGCAGGCAATGAAACTTCTAATTCTAACATATAACTATAATGGGATGGAGATTTATAGTAAACATTTAAATATAAATCTCGTTCGACATTTTGCCAATGAGCATTAGCTTTATGATGCAACTGAGACAAAATAAATTTTCTTACCGGATCACTTTTTTCACTAAACATTTCATTAATTGTTTCTTTAACTAAATTATCTGAGCATAAGAAATCTAATTTCTTCTGTTTTGGTGAATTAAATATAAATCTAGGAACTTTCGTTGAATTTATTATATTGGATTTTTTTCTTCTAATATAAGGCATGACAGGAAATTGATCTTCAGTTCTTTCATCATTATCATGAAAATTAGATAAACAAATATTAGTTATACGGTTTGAATATTTCCTCTTAAATTTGGACCGGCAGGTGATCGATTTCCTTCCAGTGATAAATGATAGTCTTCAAGAAATTGCGAAATAGTGAGGGATATATTATCTATAACAGAAAAACATTGAACTTCTGGCAAAATCAATTTTTCTTCGATGATATGAGTAGCTTTTCTTTTGAATGTCTTTCTAATTTGTATATTTGGAACAATTGATAGACCTTCATATTCTTTATCGAACGAAACGGGATACACATTTTTATTTATAATTTTTTTTGATCCTAAAATACGAATATCGTTGTCGTAGAAATGATTTTCGCAAAATTTTATGGGAGTGTTCAACTTTTCTGTGGTTATTTTCAATAATTTGTTGCCTGAATCTTTAATCCACACATTCCGTTTTTTATCACTACTTAGGAAAATTGAAAAATGATAGAAAACTTCCATTTATATAAATATTGAAACATCCTTCGTATTCGTGTTAATAAACAAAAATATGATACTTTTACTTATAACTAGAACCGCAGAGGTAAAAATATCCCTACAAGAACGTTCATTTGATTTTTTATTCCAGAAATCTTAAAATGTATTTAAGTTCATAGTTTCAAAATTAAATTTCAACAGATTTAAAAATCAAAAATCACATGACCCACACAATCTTTTTGTACAACATCAACACAAAACAAATATCACTCACACATTCACACTGTTTTGTACGATCAAAACATTCAAAACGAAGAAAATAGGAAAAAAAATTATTCTACATTTTAGTTTTTAAATCGTTTTATTGTTGTTGTTGTTGTATTTGTATTATACATCTACGATACGAGCCGAAAGAGGAAAAGTTTACATAAATTATTTTCATTTTCAACCACAAATCTTACTGTATACTTCGATACATTGCAACCTAAATATATTATGCACAAAAAATTAGAAAAAATTTGTAAATCATACAAGTAACGCTATCTATTGAGGTAGTATTACAATTGGGGTGATTCCTCTATATATATATACTCAAAGGTACTATAAACTGTAATTTGTCTTTATAATTATGTCACAGATAAGAATAGACAGATGGCGATCTTGTATGGGCCATATTTACATTCTAAATTTCAATACCAATTCCAATCTAATCCTTTTAGAGCAGGACGTATATATTATAAAATAAAATTTTTTGAAATTGGTTTATGTTTGCTTTGATATAATCAAAATAGCCATGCCATGTTTGCTTTCTTCTTCTTCTTCCGCTGGCGCTACATCCCATGAAGGGATTTGGCCGCCTCAACGATGCTCCTCCAAATAATTCGATCCGCCACAAGAGAACGCCAGACACGGTGACCGAGTGTGTTTAGGTCCCTTTCAACGTCGTCCATCCATCGGGTAGGTGGTCTCCCACGAGGTCCTACTTTCGTTGGTGCCGACTCCAAGGCCTGTTTGGTGGTCCGATTTTGTGAACGAAGTACGTGCCCAAGCCATCTTAGCCTTGACGATTTTATGAATCCAATGATGTCAACTTTATCGAGATCATTTCTGATCTCGTGATTCATTCGCATTCTGTACGTGGCTCCTTCTTTAATAGGACCGAGAATTCTTCTTATGATCTTACGCTCAGTTACAGCGATTTTCTGGATGTTTTGTGCTGTCAGCGTCCAAGACTCACAACCAAAGGTGATAACTGGTCTTATCAGCGCCTTGTAGATGTCCAATTTTATTTTGCGCGATATATGAGGAGACTTGAAAATTTTTATATTGGCGTAAAATGCTCGGTAGCCTGCTGCGATCCTCGATGAAATGTCCACAGAAACTGAGTTATGCTCAGTGATCAGCGATCCTAGATATTTGAACTCATTCACCTTTTCATATTGAGTGTCTCCTGAAATGAAGTCCCCACGAGTCTGCCTTCTCGCGGTCACCATGTATTTGGTCTTCGCTTCGTTGATCTGAAGGCCTATTTGTTGGGCTGTTAATTCCAATGGGAGGAGGACTTCTTTTAGGGATATGATGTTGCGACCCAGAATGCAAATATCGTCAGCGTATGCTAATAGCTGGGTTGATTTATAATACAGGCAGCTACGCTGGGCCATATTGAGCTGACGAATGACATACTCTAATGACAGGTTGAAAAGAGTTTGAGCTATTGGGCGGCTATTGCCGCACTCCAGATGTTATCTCGAAGGCATCCGAAATTTTCCCTTCTATTAGCACCTTACATAGTGAGCCATCCATTAAAAGCTGGCACATTGAAACCAATTTTGACGGTATGCCCAGGTAGGACAATACGTTCCATAACGTATTCCTCTTAATGCTGTCGTACGCCTGTTGAAAGTCTATGAATAGACTGTGTACAGGGATGTCCTTTTCATAGCATTTCTCCAGCAAAATCCTCAGCGTAAAAGTTTGATCGGTCGTTGATCTATTTGGACGAAAACCACATTGATAATCACCCAAGATCCTCTCGCTGTAAGTTGATAACTTTACTGCAACTACGTTGGCCAAAACCTTGTAGCCTGTGTTCAGCAAAGCTATACCGCGATAGTTGTTGCAGTTCAATCGATCTCCCTTTTTATGAAGTGGACATATAAGAGCCGTCTTCCACTCTACTGGGATTTCTTTTCTAAATTGTTGATATTAGCTCAAACATGCGGCAGAACAGATAATCACCGCCATATTTGAGCATTTCGTTGCAGATACCATCCTCACCAGGTGTCTTGTAATTTTTCATCTGCGATATCACGTTCCGCACTTCATCATATGATGGAGGAGGTGGTGGTGTCATCTCGACGTTAATATCGCGTTGAAGCAAGAGAGGTTGTTGCTCGGAAGGTGGTGCCTGTTTATTTAAAAGCGAGGAGAAGTAATTTCGCCACACTTCGAGGACGGTTTTAGTGTCCATTTCCAACTCACCGGATTTGTTGCGAATAGCGCTGCTACGTGGATGAAAGTCCGTAGCTAATTCTCTTATGCAACGATATCTATCTCTCAGGCTAGAATTTTGGATGTTGCGCGCCTGTTGTTCATGCCATTCCCGTTTTTTCCGTCTACATAGCCGATTAGCGATTCTCCTCGCAGTCATGTAGGCGTTATGGGATTGCCTTGTTCTTTGCAATAGATCTCGTTGTCGTGCACGATCTTTTTCCCGAATAGCACCAATACAATCATCATCAATCCAGAGATTTTTGGGCCTTGACGGATTTTGGCCTATGGTGGACTTTGAGGCATCGGTTACCGCCGTTTTGATAATGTCCCACTGTTCTTGAACGGAGTCAGGAAGTGGTTTATTTTCCAAGATTTCTGATACAGTCATCCCGAAGGTGGTTCTGGTAACTTGGTCGTTCAATGCCGCAGTGTTCCAACGAGTGATGCGCTGGAAGCGATGATTATATGTGGTTGATAAACGAAATTTTAATTCTGCAACTACCAGGAAATGGTCTGAATCAATGTTAGCTCCACGTTTAGTTTTGATGTTTTTAAGGCAAGAAAAATGTCTCTTGGACAAGAGGATGTGGTCGATTTGGTTGACCGTTGTTCCGTCGTTTGATTTCCATGTGGCTTTATGAATGCGCTTATGTGGGAAGTATGTGCTGGCAACCACCAAGTTGTACAGTAAAGCTAGCTCGATGGTGCGCATCCCGTTGTTGTTTGATGTATGGTGCAAGGAGTTTGGGCCGATAGTGCTTCGATATGTACTGCCAGCACTGCCAATTTGAGCATTGAAGTCACCCAAAACAATTTTAATGTCATGTTGCGGAATTTTGCTCAGGACGGTTTCGAGCTGGTCGTAGAGAGCGTCTTTGATTTGATCAGGCTTCTCCTCGGTGGGGGCATGAATGTTCACAAATGTGATGTTAAAGTGACGTCCATGAAACCTGAGTGTACAAATCCGATTACTGACAGGCATGAAGTCAGTCACAAATTGACGGCATCGATTGCTAATCAAGAAACCAACGCCCAATTCATGTTTATCCATGTTCCCAATATGCACGCCCAACGGAAATCCGTGTGAATTTTCGTGCGAAAAACATACTGTTTCTATGGAAAGAAACATCAAAAGTATACGGAATAGTGTACTACTCGCCAAAGAAAAGTGTCTCAAAAATTCCGGTGTGGGTGTGTGCCCTAACTAAAACGAGACAAAATCAGATTTGGAAAGTAGATGGAATTTTGTTGGAAATTTGCATATTTTCATATCCTTTTCCGTACTAATTTCTGGCAATTATAAAAAACTTTTCCGTCGGAAACAAAATATTATTTCCATAGTAGATTTTTGGTCTTTTCCTGATGGAATCAACCAATATTTCCATGCGAATAATAACTCAAAATAAAATTTTCATTTCAAAATAGTGTTTTATTTATTTCAATTACAAATTCAATAATTTTGTATATCTGTACTTAAATAATGAATGTTATACATAAATTAATAAATAAACTTATAATAATTGCGTTTAATGTGTAAAACATAATTAGATAATTAAGATTCTTAAGATTACAACGAAGTATAAAATAAATTTAAATAATCACGTCGATTATAGAATTCGCGGTTGCGAATCTATCGCGGATCGTAAACTACATATAATAAAAATTGGAAACAATTGGTGTAAATCAAAGTATCCTGGAAAACTTCTTTTGATTTACATGTGATTTATATTTTTTGATTCCCCGTACAAACGCAATATTTTTATTGCGGATCTAAAACAATTTTTTTTTTGATGAATTGTAAAATTATCCTAAGGAATTTCAATGAAACTATGATAAAAAATTATTGTTTCCAATTTTTTTTATATGTAGTTTACGATCCGCGATAGATCCGCAACCGCGAATTCTATAATCGACGTAAATAAATTGAAAAAACACTTTAATTCACACACACGTCTGGCTCAATCAAAACACAAATCACAACAAATTGACAAACTCAGCTGAGTGTAGAAAATGGCGTGTGCGTCGATATTTTTATGTGAGTATTTTTTTTGTGAGAGAAAGAGAAAGACAAAACCCGATACACTTCAAACGAATTTGATGTGTCTTTGATATTTTGTTGTATGGAATTTCGTATGGAATTCGAATAATTTTTCCACAGTGTGGAAAATTTGCATACTGGGTTATTGCTATGACAGAGGGTTAGTCCGAAGCGACTATAATCGGTGATGTCATTGCCGATTAGTCTTGTTTCCTGTAGCCCTACGAGGTCGAGCTTATACGTAGATGCTTGTTCGAAGAGTTGATGGAGGCTCTCCGGCCGATTTAGGCTGAGTACGTTCCATGTTCCAAATTTAAAATCGTTGTCCTTATATCGTGTCCGAGGTCGTTGTTGTGAATCCAAAAATATCCGAGGCTCATGTTGAGGTTTCGTAACAAAAAAATTTTTACAGGTTGGGCTGTTAACCCAACGCCAACCTCCTGTAGAAGGACCACAGCCCTCACACTTTAGCCTACTCCTTTAACAGAGTAGTTTCTAGTGTCCGCCACGAAGAGGCAGTTTGAGCACTTGCTGAAGTTGCATGCAGTTACGGCACATGAAGCGAGTCTTGTGTTTATCCCCCTGCATGCACAGCAGCCTGACCACGTCTTTGCTTTGATATATTCAAAAATCAAAATAGCCATACGTATAAAAAGATAAAAAGAGACAGAAATGTACGTCCTGCTCTAAAAGGATTGGATTGGAATTTGGTATTGAAATTTTGGAATGTAAATATAGCCCATACAAGAAGTACATCTGTCTATACTTATCTGTGATTGATTATGTAGTAATTTGTTAGGAGTATATTTACTATATTCACATCACTAAATCACAATGAAATTATTTTATTCGTCCAAATAGAATTTTCCTTCACTCTAAAGCTGAATTCACCAGATTTGTCCGTTGAGCTCGTCAAGAAAATGACAACTTGACGGAGTTAAAAACCGAGTTAAAAATATGTTATCTCGCTGGACACAAAATTTCAGGCATACCAACATTGTTTTTTCTTTTGCCATTCCTATTTTAGGTTTTGCTAATTCTGAAATTTCTAAAAAAAAAAAGCGATATAACACATTTTTAACTCGGTTTTTAACTCCGTCAAGTTGTCATTTTCTTGACGAGCTCAATGGACAAATCTGGTGAATTCAGCTCTACGAATAAAAAATGGTCTGATTTTTATGACATTTTATGACAAAATTCTTATTTGGTTTTGATGAAATACCTATTATGTACAATTATTTTTTCATTTGATAATTACAAAAAGAACACAAAATATAAACAACAAAATTAATGCAATATTTTTGCCGATAGAATATCGAAAGATTAAACATAATAAAATATGTATAAATTCATAAGAAATTAATTTATTTTACAGTCAACTTTATTATTATCTTTAATTTAGAATAATTGTGACAATTTACATATATGTTTAGTATTACAGCAATGAGCTCAAGATATGTAATGAACAAAAAACATTTGTTTTCCAAAATATACGCACTCAAACACAAAACAATAATAATGGTTGCCGCATCACAAAATCCCATTGCGCCGAAAGGTATGCAATACTACCAACATTACGATAAAATATCCACGAGAACGAAGTAAATAGTAGATGCGGTTTTTTGTGATGTGGCGAACATTTTACATTCATCTTGTTCGTAAACATTCCCGCGACCTTGAAATATTTACAAAATTTCAACTTATATAGTCTTATAATCTAATGTTACATTACGATTTAAGTAGCAAATTGAATTGCTCGATCTAGCAATTGAACATGACTATTATTAAGATTCCTCGTTGAGCGGCAAAACACTAATCCTGTTTACGGCTCTTTTTACTATAGAGTGTGTAGTTTTCATGGTAACCACACGTACCACGCCATCCTTACCTGGATGAGTGTCTATTATTCGCCCTAGGCTCCATTTCATCGGAGGCAAATTATCATCATGCAGCAGCACTAATGAACCGATGTCAAAATTGTGGTTGCCTTTCTGCCATTTATATCGACGTTGTAGATCAGTTAAGTATTCCGTATGCCATCTCTTCCATAGACTTTGTAGCGTTTGCTGAATTATTTGAAATCTGGATAGCTTCTTTGTTTGCAAATCGAGAAGCGAAGGTTCCGTCAGCGCAGTTAATGGCGACCCTATTATGAAATGACCTGGTGATAAAACATGTACATGCTGGAAAAAAAAAATGGTGGAAATATTTTGTGTTACATACATGTGGTTTTTGTATAATAATACAAATTTTGCTTCAAGTTTTTATTTTTTTTATTTTTAAACTGCCTAAGGCTTTATTCTTGAATCTTTCCTATATATAGGAAACTCACAAGATGTAATCAAATCTTACAAACTAATACAAACTTTTGATTAAGACTTAACCTATGTTAGTTCTTAATACTAACTTGCACTTTGTAATTACTTTAAATTAGATAGCTAGATCTAAAGGATCTTGATTTTTAAGACGGCGGTAACTGGGCCTTTTTAAAATTTCCCTGGCTAAAACATTGGGATGATGTTCTAATTTCAACTGGTACCTACTTTTTACTGTACTGCTTGATTGTGTCTGCTACTGTTTCGATATGTAGGTCCCGATGTATGTTTGTGTTACGTATATACCAGGGTACATTTACCATTATTCTTAGGATTATTGACTGCATTCGTTGCAGTTTTATTATGTTGGAAGCACAAGCGGACCCTCACAATTGAATACCATACGTCCAGATAGGTTTAAGTATCATTTTATATAGTAAAACCTTACAGTCTAGGCTTAAGTTGGAATGTTTCCCTATTAACCAGTTTATTTTAATACACCTTAACTTGATTTGTTGACGTTTAGTTTCGATATGCTTTTTCCATGTAAGCCTTCTATCTAAATGTAGGCCGAGCTATTTAACGTTTTGGTGTTGTGATAGAATGATATTGTTTAGTCTCATAGGCGGACAGGTAAGTTTGCGGAGTGTGAATGTAATGTGCGCCGATTTACGCTCCTTGACCTTAATTCTCCATTTAGTTAACCATTTTTGTATTTCGTCTAAATGGTCTTGCAGATTTCTTGATGCTATCTTGGGATTTTGATGCGTAGACATGATTGCTGTATCATCTGCAAACGTTGAAACTTTTACGTATTTTGATGTTGGTAGATCTGCTGTATAGAT
The DNA here is from genome assembly GCA_963556165.1 of Tipula helvola. Lineage (NCBI taxonomy): Eukaryota > Metazoa > Arthropoda > Insecta > Diptera > Tipulidae > Tipula > Tipula helvola. Next base: position 261,411,652 of record OY744481.1, on the reverse strand, counting down.
CAAATATAATAGTGGCCCTAGCACACTGCCTTGTGGAACTCCAGCAAGGATTTCGTATAAATTGGTGGATGCGCTGTTATATTTCACGAAAAACTTTCGATAAAGCAGATAATTTTTAATGATGTTAGAAAAAGTTTTTGTGTAACTGTCTTCTAACTTTGTGTCTATAAGTCCTTTATGCCACACTTTATCGAAAGCTTGTGCAATGTCTAAAAACGCTGCAGAGCAGTACTTTTTTTTGTTCTATAGGGCGTTCCTGATTTCAGAGACGACTCTATGAACATGTTATACGGTTCCGTGTTCTTCTCTAAATCCGAATTGATGATCAGGAATAATTGTTTTCTCGTGCAGAATTAGTTTAAGTTTTGGCAGTAGCATTTTTTCGAATAGCTTAGAGAAAGTCGGTAGTAAACTGATTGGACGGTATGAGTTTACTTTTGTTTATTATTTACCATGTTTTGGAATCATTATGATTTGCGAGATTTTCCAGGTTTCAGGAAGTAGCCTATTCTCATTATAGCGTTGAAAATGTATGTTATTAATTTGATACATTTTCCGGAAGATTTTTTAGTATTTTGCCACTTATCAGATCTTGCCCTGGTGCTTTTCTTGGATCAATGTTTTCCTTGATTTTATTCTGTACTTGGCGCCACTTGTATTTAATTTTCTGAATTTCCTCAGCTTCTGAATCATCATCTATAAATTCAGGGCTTCCAATCTGTTCGTTGGGTATAAATACCTTACTAAGATGTTGAGCAAATATGTTTGCTTTATCTGCATCACTACTTGCCCAGTTTCCGTCAGGGAGACGAATCGGAGGACATGAAAGTGTTGGTCGTTTCAGCTTACGTGTGGCTTTCCACAGAGAATAATCTGTCGCTTCGGTTCACTGAGATAATGTTGATCCCCTTCATCACGTTCTTTTAATAGGGCCATTTTCAGGTTTTTGGTCGCTTTATTTAAATTTGATTTAAGTGTAGGTGATCTGTGTAGTTGCCATTGCCTGCGTATTGAGCGTTTTATCATTAATAGCTGCTGAATATTCTGAGACGGTTTGTCCAACTTTAAGTGAACTGAGCTACATGGTGTCGCATCCGCTGCAGTTTGTTTTAGGCCGTTAGGCTTTGTACTGCTGCATCAATTTCATGTTTTGTTTTTAGCGGGATGTTTAAAGAACATTTTTTGTTTAACGTAGACTTCAACTGGGTCCAATTAGTATGTTGATTCGTCAGGAATCTAGGTGGCGGTAGTTTTAGAACTTGCATGTTCAGTGTTATTAATATCGGTGAATGATCAGAAGATAGATCATAACAGGTTTCAGTTATTATAAGAGGTCAAGCTCCGGGAGCAACATCAAAAAATGTGGTTTACAAGCGAGCATTGCGGTGAACCCAACAAATTATTTTTGTCTTGATTTTATCCAATTCACTTGAGAAATTATATTCAAATGCGCCTTGCTATATTTCTAATTACAGTTAAACTCCTTTTACACGGAAACCATTATCTCGGAAATTTCTCTAAATTGGAAAGAAACGCACCGTCAATCTGTTTGATACCAAATATTTATCTCACTAAACGGAACTCCTAGGAACGGAACGGAATTTACAATTGAAGGATAACTTCATACAAACTTTAGTCATTAACTCGGATTTTTTTTTTTTTTACGAATAATAAAGTGTCTTTACCTAAGGCACTGTATACTATACCGTGTATAGCTATGAAAAAATGTTTGGAATCATAGCAAAATATTTTATGTTTCTTTTTCTATCGAGAATATGAAAGAGACAGTCATGTAAAAAATAGTTTTTTTTCATTTTCAGTAGGTGATTTGATGTAAAGAAAATCCCGTTGGTCTATCGTATAGAAATTGTATTTATGTAAACATTTTGTTTTATGTGTGCAGTATTATAAAGATTAATTAATTAATTTAATAAAAAATAATTCTTGTAGTTATTACTAGCGTGTGTTTTTAAAAATGCCAGCCAGACAAAATATTAATTTGTCATTGGGTGAAAAAAAAAAGTTAATCGAAATGCGTTTAAATGGGAAAAAAACGGTAAAGGAGTTATGCGCACACTTTAAATGTGGCAAAACTACCGTATATGATTGTCTGTCAAAACAAGCCGAAATACTGGAAAAATCTAAGACTCGTTACGGTTCAAAATCAAAAAGATTTAGAAAATCAAATTTTGAAAATGTCAACGAAATTTTATTTCAATGGTTTTGTGTTGCGCGAAGTAAAAATTTTCCGCTCTCTGGGCCGATACTTCAGGCAGAGGCAATGAAAATAGCTAGTAAATTGAACATTAGTAATTTTAAGGCATCAAACGGATGGTTACGCAGCTTAAGGAAGCGGTATCATATTAGCTTTAACACGGTATGTGGGGAAAGTAATGATGTAGATGAAACCGTAATGGCGAAATGGATTGCAAAATTATTTGAAATTTGCGATGGATATGATCAAAAAAATATAGGAAATTGTGATGAAACTGCGCTATTTTTTCGCATGCTTCCATCGAAAACTTTAAATATACGAGGGAATAAATGTTCTGGGGGAAAGTTTTCTAAAGAACGGATTACGGTAATGCTAACCGTATTTGCAGATGGAACTATAGAAAAACCTCTTGTAATTGGTAAAGCTGCACGGCCTCGTTGCTTTAAAAAACTAAATTTGGATAATTTAGGAGTTGATTACTATTCCAACAGAAAGGCGTGGATGACAGGGCTGATTTTTACACAATACCTCACTAAATTGAATAACAAAATGAAAGAAGAAAATCGAAAATTTTTGCTATTTCTAGATAATGCCGCGTCTCATGCAAATTTAAAGCTCTCAAATATTCAACTGGTATATTTACCACCCAATACGACAGCCAAACTTCAACCACTTGATTTTGGGATAATCGCTAATATGAAGGTACGTACTCGTATGTATGAAAAATAAAAAGTTTTTTCTTTAAAATATTACATGAATATTTAAATATTTTTCATTGATTGTTTCAGGTAAATTATAGAAAGCTTATGCTACAAAACTTGTTTGTAGAAATGGAAAGCTGCAGCAGTGTTTCCGCGCTCGCTAAGCGAATCACAATTCTTGATTCAATTCAGTTTTTAAAAATTGCGTGCCAACAAATCTCGGCCAACACGGTTATAAAATGTTTTCTCAACGTTGGTTTCGTCTTTGCAGGGGAGGAACAATCAAACTCTGAGTCTTCCGATGAAGAAATCGCTACAGGTGGAATAGTAGAGATTCAAAATTTAATACAGTCTACATTTGGGGCTGCGGTTTGCAGTGCCTCAGATTTTATTACTATCGATGATAGTACCATAACCGAGCATAATTCTATCGACCTAGATGAAATTATTGCGGATAATATTGCATCGGAACCTGAAGAAGTCTTAGCCGTGAGCGATGATGATGGAGATGACATTACTGAGGTTGGGAATAGAGAAGTCATACAAGCGTTTAAAACTCTTGAAATTTATGGGCGACAATCGAATTTTATGATGGGCGAATTTTATGAAACAGTTTCAAAATTAAGAGCTTCGTATGTGCAAGGCAAAGAAATGACGCGAAAGCAAAAGCAGACATCGATATTGCAATATTTTAATTAATCCAAATATTTCTACTATACTTATGTAGTTTATTTAAGTTTGACTTTATTATTTAATTAAACGAATGACTGAATTGTTCACACATAATATGTGATTTTTTATTTATGTACATATAAACAAACAACATACCATACATATGTGTTTGTACTGAAATAAAACTTGTTATATTGTTGATGTAAATTAACTATCGTTGGTTTTAGTTTTATTTGCGAAAATCCCATAAATCGGAAAAATTGTCTAATTCGGAATTTTTTTTGAACCCGTGCGATTCCGAGTTAGAGGAGTTTAACTGTATATTTATTGTAAAATAAAAATACCTGTTGAAGTACACCAATTGAATTGTAACCCTGCTTTTGATCTGCTGAATTTAAGCATCTCGCATTACTTATATGAAAAAGTTCTTCTATCTTATGGGTACCGAATCTCAATGCACGATGAGTTGCAGATTAGTTGTGACTTTAAAATCACAAATTTTAAGCACTCCATTTTGCTTCGTCGCTATTATAATTGGTGCAGCAAATTGAGTGGCGTGCATCTTTCAATTCCGACTTTTACGCCAATGAATTTGTAAAAAATTAATGGTTTGAGACTTAAATTATTTTATTTCGACTTTTGTTCTTAACCCGAAATACATATCAAATATTAACATATATCAATTCCGAAAATTAATGGAAATTATTGTACAATTTTTAACTGTTAATTTGAAACTTTGAATATTTTTCATTTTCAAAGTTTACACCAATGCAATTGATAAAATTTTGTTTTTTAACCGCGTTATACTAGGGCACGTAAACTGTGCGCCTTTATTTCAAATCATGTAAATAAAATTTTGCAAATAGTACGTTATTGCAATAGGGGAGGGATATACAAATTATTTGTCTGTATATACTAATAAAAATGAAAATCTGTATGTATGTGTGTATGCTCTTTACACGTTTCCATGCCATTCATCACACCAGATTTAAACTTTGCGTATTGATTTTACACGAAAATTAGCAGGTTTTCTTAGTATTTTCAAAAGGGTTTAGCCCCTTGGTCTATGTGCACCAATTATTTTTCTAAAAAAAAAAATACAGGACTGAGTTTAGATAAATGGTTAAATGAAATTAATCGTATACTCGTATCCGAAGGAATGCCCAAAAATAAAATAAAAATAAAAGTACTTTGGCATCCTATTATGGCTAAAACGCATAAAATACCAAACATTTTAAACTCATTTTAAAATGTTTCACTCTAAAAGTCTAAACTCAAGTAATTTATATTGGTCGTTTCATCCCTGCTACACACAAATTTTCCATCAATACTGGCACAACGTGATTTAATTAAACAAAAATCCAAAACAGCAAAATATAAAAAACTCAACAACAAAATTGAATGAAAAATCGAAGGACTTGACAAGCAAATAATATTAAATTTCATTTTAATGGCCTGATATTTTATTTATACTAATGTATACTCGTAACTGATAAAAAAAAATACCAACAGGACATTTATCATCCTGTGTTTTTCTACTATGGTGTGTAAACGTAATTTATATACTGGCAATGATATGTCCATTTACCAGAAGACACACCACAAAAAAAAAAAATTCATAACGACAGCCAGCAAAGATATTAATCATTTGGAAAAAAAATTGGGGTATATCCGACTCCTCGAACGACACTTTTCCTAAAAGCTTCCATTATAGATCATCAAACCTTATATTTTATAAAGATTTTCCGTTATTTTAGGCACCGTCCTTAAAGAATCTCACGGATTTTTTTTATTTAAATTTAGAGATCCCTTCAATATTATCAAGCTACCAAATTACAATTAGTATTAGATTATTTACGCACACGTTACTCATCTAAGTGTTGAACAGCAATCAAAATCGCATTCACCATTTTTCATATTCAACCTTTAACAATTGTAACTATAGTTAAACATTTCTCATATGCTGCTGAAATGCTTAAGAATTTTAATTACTAACACACATTATTTGAGCAACGTAAGAATTGACTGAGATAATTCTTTACTCAGTCAGAAACTCAGAATTAACGTCATATTTCGTGACCAATATCATATATTCTTGTCACATAGCATTTCATTTCCGCCTTTTTCCTCCGCCTTAACGGCGAGATATTATTTTAAGAGCGCCTCTTAGTCATTTGTTTTTAAGATTTATATGTGAATTTTAATACCATGAGAATTTATTACTCAGAAATAATATACCTTTAAAGGTGAGTTAAGGTACACCGCCGGTATTTGGCAACCGCTCAGTTTCTTCTCCATACGATTTAAGGAAACGCGGGAACGGTACAGCGCTTATGACAGAGAGTCGCTCAACTACATTTCTGCAATTCCACCAAATACCTCTCACGTTCAACACAAATAAATCAATTTGTTGTGACGTGTCCACGGGTACGGGTATACCAAGACCGTTCGTTCCACTAACTTTTCGGAAAAGTGTTTTTCAAACTTTACACAATCGTTCACATTCCGGTGGCGTAAAAGCTCCTGTACAATGTTTTACAAAAAATGTTATTTGGCCCTCAATTTCCAAAGATTCACAATCACGGCTCAAAACTGTATACCCTGAGAAATATCTAAAATTTCAAAACACATCAAATCACCTCTCGGCTCATTTAAAGTTGCATCGCAACGTAAAGCAGAAATTCACCTCGATATCATTGGTCCTCTTCCGATTTCCGGAAACAACCGACACTGCGTGACGCTAATAGATCGCTACTCACGTTGGGCTGAAGCGATTACAGATATCAGATATAACTGCTGCCACAGTCGCATCCACAGTGAATACTAATTGGATAGACAGATTTGGAGTACCACACTGTTCATCGTGCACTTAATTTGTGATAGATATTATTTGAATGTAAGAAATTTCGGTATTCCAACGACATAAAATTTGTTCCGTTATCTCTAAGGAATTCCAAACCTAGCAAAAATTTCTCTTAACGCTCGTATTGTATGGTAACTATTAATTCTTTTCATGATTGCTACTTCGAGCCATTTAGTCTTTGCATCGACTACAATCAGAAAATAATTATCCATACATGGTCCCGCAAAATCAATGTGAATGCGTTGCCATGCATGTAAAGGTGATTCCCACGTATGAATATAGGAGCTTTTGCAGGTTCTGCAAGCACTTTTGCAAAATCCCGGCAGCTTTTGGCCATCCCTACAATATCACTGTCTATATACCAATTCAGTACACATCATTTCTAGCTAATGCTTTCATTTTCACTATCCCCATGTGAGCCGTATGTAATTCATCAAGTATTTGCTTTTGCAGTTTTCTAGGAATAATCACTCGCGTCTTGAATCATCAATTGGTTTTCCATTTTTTTGTAATTTGTATGAGCTACATTTGTAGTATGCTCCTTGGTATTTCGTTACTGAATTGTTTAATCAAATCCTGATAAGAATTGTGTGTAATATAATAATCGTTGTGCTGTCAACACTGGTAATCTCTTATCAGGGTTAAAAATCGACGTTAGTGGTTTATTGTTGGTGATCATTGTAAAATTTCGTCCGTATAGCAGTAATTGAAAAATTTATGAAATGCCCAAAATATAGCTGTAACTTCCCTATCAATTTGGCTGTAATTACATTCGCTTTTAGTTAAACTACGAGAAGCAAAATCTATCGGCCTCTCTCCTCGCGGTGTCTGATGCAATAAAATGGCTGATGAAGCATCAGTTGCTAGGATCAAAGGAAGGTTCTCATCAAATGGTATTAAAACATTATCACTCATGATTGCAATCTGAATTCCACTGGTAATTCCTATCTTTGTGTAACAGTTGGTATAGTGGGTGTAATTTTGTTGCCACATCCGGAATGAATTTATTGAATAGTTGACTATACCACCATACCAAGAAATTGACGTAATTGTGAAACATCGGTAGGCCTTTGCATACATATAATCACAGCAATTTTGTCTGTAGTTTTATGTAATCCTTCTTTATTTATTGTATGACCCAGGTATGTAACACTCTTCTCGAATAATTTGCATTTGGACTTATTGAAGTGTAAGCTGTATTTTCGTAGTCTATCCATCAGCAATTTTATTCTCTGATAAAGTTCATACAATGTACGACCCATTACTATAATATCGTCGAAAAAGCATGACGTACCATCTAAATTATTTACGATGTGTTCGTCCATAAATCGTTGCCATATATTTGGTGCAGTTTTTACTCCGAACATAAGTTTTCGAACTTTGAGTGCGCTGACGGTTTGTAGAAGGGCACTCTTCTCAGACATTGTCATATGTAAATAAGCCTTATGTATGTAAGTTTCTGGTATAAAACCTCATTTTTGGGAATTGGGTATTTATCGTTTATGAGACATTTATTTAATATAACTTTGTAGTCTCATCACAATCTAATTGAATTATCGGCTTTTATGACAGGTACTATTGGAGTTCCCCAATCAGAATGAGATACTTTTTCAAAACATCCATTTGCTTCTAATCGGTCGATTTCCTCTTCAATTAAATCTCTTATGGTGTAAGGAACGTCTCGTGGTTTGATATACACCGGTGTAACATTTTCTCGTAATTTAAGTATACCTATAATTCCAGGTATCTGATCAACTTTTTCTTTGAATACGTCATCATATTTATTAAAAATTTGACGTTTCAATTTGTTAATTTCCCCTGGTGGCGCTGCATTTACAGAAACCGATTTAACCTCATTTGTTTGTCTTAACCAGATGTAACGCATTTATCGATTCTCGACCTAGAATTGAATCAACATTTTGATTAATTATGTACAAATTACCTGTAATTTCCTTGTTTTTTGTATTGCACTTGTACAGTGCTGATGCCTTCAATCGGGAAAGTTTGCTGGTTATATGCTTTTAATTTTTATTATTATTATTAGTTGAGGGCCATGTGGGCGTTCAAGCCACCCCGCACTGCGACCTAAAAGATCTTTTGTGCATGGACCCTACTTAATGAGCCGTCCAGTCAATATTCAGGCTCTTAATGAACCTGACAATACTGCCGGCCGGTATATGGTGCATACCATCCGGGCTCATTACTCTCCCTCCTAGATGTTGTAACCTTTTGCAGAAAATGGCTGGGCAATGGCACAGAACATGTTCCGCTGATTCCGCTTCCATGTCACAGAAGCGACATCTATCCGTCGGACTTAGGCCCATTTTCTTAAGGTGATACCTTAAGGGGATGTGACCTGTGAGGAAGCCGGTAAGCAGCCTCAACTCAGGTTTCCTAAGTACGAGACATTCCTTGGCCCTGGCCGACGAAGGTGAAATAAATTCCTTCGCCTGTCGCAAACCTGGAATTCCGCGCCAGTAAGAGGACTTTTGCACATCCTCCCAGCGTTTAACTGCTGCCCTAAGGTGCCCCTTAGAGACGCCGCAGAAGGGCTCTGGTCCAATTAATGGAAAGGCAGATCCCTCGCGGGCGAGGACATCAGCTGCCTCGTTTCCCACAATTCCAGTGTGCCCTGGCACCCAAACAAGTGTTACCTTATTTGAGCTTGCCAGCGATTTAATAACCTTCAGACAATCCCATACCAGCCTTGACTCAATGGTAAAAGACCTAAGAGCCTTTAAGGCCGATTGGCTGTCTGATACGATATAAACCTTTGCGTCGTTTAGGCCTTTAGAAATGCCTATCCTAGCACAAAGTTCTATAGCATGCACTTCTGCTTGAAAGACGGTTGCATTGGTACCCAAGGACTTCGAGAGTGATACTCCACTCCCATGTATTCCTACCCCCGCCCCATCTTCCGTTTTTGATCCATCTGTATACCACACCAATGACCCTCGCTCAAAGGATGGTCCCCCTGTACTCCACTCCTCCCGGTCAGGTAATCTAACACAAAAGGGTTTGTGGAAATCCAGTTTGGCTGGCATACAGTCGGAAGGCATTCCTATAGTGGGATCTGTCTGAAACTCCTTAAGGATCTCCAGATGGCCCACCATATTGCCTGGTTTGATGTTACCCTCCGCCTGCATCTTAAGGGCCATATTAACAGCATCCTTTTTTACATGCAGATGCAATGGAGTTAGTCCTAGGAGTGTCTCCATTGCTGCGGTCGGACATGTTTTCATTGAGCCCGTAACCCCAATGCAGGCCATACGCTGAACCTTATTCAATAAAGTTTGCGCTGTCCTTTGTTGAGTTTTAGGCCACCACACTAACGATGCGTAAGTGATCATAGGCCTAATAATTGTTAGAAATGACCAGTAGATCATTTTTGGTTGTAGTCCCCAAGTACGTCCATAGAGTCTCTGACAGGCCCAAAAAGCCTTAGTGGCTCTATTATGAATTTTTTGTATATGTTGTTCCCAGTTCAGTTTATTATCCAGGATAACCCCTAGATATTTAACCTCTTTGGAAAAGGCAACAATAGTACCGTTTAACGAGGGAGCTACAAGCGAGAGCTTTCTCCTCCTCGTAAAAGGGACAATGACAGTTTTGTTTGGATTGACACTAAGTCCTTCCTTGTTACACCACTGCCATATCAAGTTGAGTGCATTTTGCATGAGATCAGAGATGATATCATCAAACCTGCTTTTAATAAATCGTTTGTAGATCGTATTTCAGCTGTAGGCGAAAATTTCCTAAATGTATTGTAGCTTATCGCACTTATTGAATTTCCCGAATCAAACTCCATTTCGATTGGTGTGTTATTGATTCTGACTTGAATAAAATATTTCCCTTTGTTGTCAAAAGTTTCAGTGTATAAATCCAAAAAATTTATTTCAGACATTTGTATTGTCGAAGGACTTTGTATTTGTTGATTTTTGTGTGTCATCTTGTGCAATAGTATTCGAAACGGTAATAATTTGCAACGTATTGATTTCATGGAGTGTAACCACATCGATTGTATTGTATTGTATGATGAAGTTTGCAATTTCATCTTCTTAGTAAGACAAGTTTTCTCCACATGCCCTCGCTTCTTGCAGAATTTACATATTAACCTATTCTGTAGCGCGATGATTTGGTACTCTGCATCGGTAACAAACAAGAGTATTTCTTTGGTCCGCCAGCGTAGAATGTTTATTATTTATGGTTGTTTCACATTTTATTTTTCGTTATCACGAACTCCCACTCGTACTTGATGAACTTGCTGCATTGTTCGACTTTCAGATTTTGATGTTTCGATTGATAAAGCGATTTGAACTGCCCTATCGAAATCCAATTTGTCTTCGCGTAGTAGGCGTTCCCTCATATCGGAATCTCTGTGGATCAAACACAGAAATTATTTGTAACACAAAATTATTTGTAAATTAAATAAATTATATGGTTGACGTTCGTTTGACAGCAAGGTAAAGCAGGCACGCAGAAATATATGCTAAATTCAATATGGAAAAGCCCATGAGCTTTCCACACACAGAAAAATTATCACATATTGTAGTATAAAATTAATATGGTTTCTCTATGGTTTTTTTCCAAGAGGGCTAGCTTGTTAATTCAATGTGATAAATCACATTCTTAAAGAGAATTAACTTTTAAGATGATATCCGTTTGATTCCATTTGGAAACACGTAATAACATTTTAAGAGGTATTCTTTTTAAATCAAAGTGCCAAGCCACATTATTTAAAGAATGATCAATCTAATGTGATATCTAGTAGTTCTTTTTTTATGTGAAAACTTATGATTAAAACAGGATATTTTAATAGGTATCCACATAAGTTTAAATACAAAACTTTTAATTTCAGGATCATCAATTTCGCAATTCTATACGTTATACATTATAAACTCAATTTTATATGTTTTTTTAAAAATTCTTTATTTTTGTAAGTTGCTTAGAAGTATTTATAATTAGATTTGTTTTTCTTTTGTTTAAAAAAATACAATGTTATAGGTGTTGTACAATATGATATATAAATGTACCTAGTGGGTACAAATCTTATATTTAAAAAATAATAATTTGATTTTAATATAATTCAATAATATTTGTAATTTTACATAAAATAAAATATATTTAACTAAACCATTTCTTCATAATTAATCTTACTTGAAATAACGCTTTAAACGTACAACTTTTAATCCATTAACTAGTTTATAAAAATGTACTGGAGGACCATCAAATGTTAATATATTATACATAAAATAGTGATCCTTTATATCTTCTCCAATTATAAAAGATTGAAAATGATCTGAGAATCGTGTAACTTGCCATTGCTTACAAATAACGAAGCATTGATCGCTTAAAAGGAAAATATTAATTATTTCAAATACTTTGGTCTTACTAGCTTCTGCGGATATTGTAAGAATATACCCTACCTTATATAAAATACCTCTATAAGTTACCATTTCCATTTGTTCAAAAATAAAATCGTTTATTTCGTCTATTATTTTTAACGATGAATAGTAATCTATATCTCTAATATCGATTTTCTGACTTGGTTTATCTAATAGTATAGGTTGTTGAAAAAATGAATTGGTAGGGACGCGATGAGCAAAACGTAATGCCGCTTTTATGCCTAAAGTAAGAGGTACGTGAACTCTCGAGTTCATCGAAGATGCATATTTCTTATGTTGTTGATTTTCAGATTCAAATCTAAAACACCATAAGTATTTGAGAGGGCCTAGGTATTGAATAACCGTTGAGTAATGTAAACTAATATGGAATTTAGGTTTTAAATTGTCATTAAATAATTTAATATATTGCTCATGATGACTTTCAATTAACTGCTTTAATTGATTTAACAATTCCACATTGTATGTAGGTAATAGTAGCATATCCAATATTTTTATTAAAATAATCATATATTTGTAAACTTTATCACTCGGAACAACTAAATCTCCAATCATAAGAGTAATGAAATGAAATAAACATTTCATTTGCCGGGCACTTAATTTGAAGGAAGCATTTTCTATGTGTCTTTTTTCGATCAACATACTACTATTTTCTATTTCTGTCTCACCGTAGCAAAACATCTGTTTTCTATAATTAAATGTTTCGAGTGAAAAATATTTTTTGTCATTTATAAAATAATTTAAAATTTTTGATAGTGCATATTTACATATTGCTAGATAATAATCATGCATTATATCACATGCCACATTTGATGTGACGTGAAACTCATTTAATTCATTAAATATTGAGTTTTCTTTAATTCCAGTCAGTTTTGAATTATTTACTAGTAAATCTTGCTCATAGTTTATTTTATTACGCAAACAGTCAACGTACTCAACAGTATCAGTATTGGTTTCACGCCTACTTCTTTTGCATATACGACAATAATAATCAGAAGAAAACGATTTGTTGTATCCTAAAATTACGTTTAATGCTAAGTTATCCCCTAAAATTTGTCCTAATTTAAACTTTAAGTTGTAAATCTCACCGTCAATATTATATGACATAGTTATTGATTCCAATTCCTTTATGGCATCTAGTAATGGCTTAAGCGACATACGATTACCAAATTCATTAAAATCGCAGGATTTTATAAATCCTGCTACCAAAACATTATTTAATGTTGACTGATGATGTTGAGGAATAACAGGAATCGAATAATAAATTCCGCAAATTGAATGTCTGCCTGATTTAGAACCCAACGGATCATCTATACCAAAATCATCCAGATATAAGAAAAACGGAATAGTTAGACTGTTCTGCGACAAAGTAATTTTTTTCCAAAACATTCCATTTATAAAATTTTTTAACTGAGCAGATTTTTCTAACATTTTCATATTTTTAATAGTTTCGGCAAGCACATGTTTACTTTCAAAATATTTTCTTAGTTGAAATTTAATATCTAGTAAACAACCCTCAACTTTATTTGTGGTAATAATGGGTGTCCCTCCCACAATAACTTCAGACAAATTACTGCTAATTAAAAATGTTTTAGGTGTTTTGTACAAAAGATCGTTTTATAGCTTCTGTAAGAATTTGTATTCTGTACTGATATCAGTAAAAGGATGTGCTATAAATTTCAACAGCTTATCTACATTTGGTTGGCTAATGCAATTTTTTGTTAAATTTGAAGAAATCAGTCTGGATAAAGGCTCGGTAATTAGTAAAGTAATCGAGTTTTCAATGTCTAATACATCTTTTCGCGTGAATCCTACACGATTGTGTAGATTTAAAGAAAATTGCAAAATATTGTTTTGCATGTCCGATAAATTAATAACATCTGTGGTTTCCAAATTAGATAAATTATGCTCAGGTATTGCTTTATGTTGAGCCTTAAGTATTTGTGGTTGTTCTGTTGAAACTAAATATTTCAATTATACTGTCACTATCTTCCTTTAAATGGATTGATAAATGTTTCTTATAGGCATAAATATTTGAAAGTTTTCGTTTACAATTTCCATGTGTACATTGGAATTTATATATAGCAGGTACGCCGTGTAATTTTTGAAGGTGCGGAATAATTCTATCTATTGTGAATAAAGTTTCACAGAAAAAACAAGCAAAAGTAGTTTGAGGCATTTTAAATTGTTTATTTATTTTTTTAATTTATTTGTTAAATTAATTACTTCAGAAAATTTTTCTGATTCAAATTCAAAAAAATAATTTTCTAAAAATCCCCAGACTAATTTGCTTATATTTGAGTACCTCAATTGAAAAACATATACCATTTTGATAATGCAATCCAAACATTTTTTAAACGAACCCATTTTAAATTTAAGGCCATCGGCGTAGACATAAAAATGTTCCAGTTTTTGAAGTTCTGGTCCCACAACAATGATTTTTGGCTGAATTGTATTACCTTGCTGTTTGTTTGTTGCTGTCATTTGTTGGATTTTCAGCTGCAAATTGTTAAAAGATGTAACGTGCAAGATAAAATCAGTTTGACCTTCCAGTATAGTTGGCTTATAATTTTTGTTGATCCTTCTAGGTTGTAGTAATGCATGTAACAACATGGATATAACCAGAGCCTTCTAGAGTATAGAGCCATAATCATTATGACGTATTTTTTAGAAGCTTTTTTAGTGGTATAACTTTTCACTGATTTCCATAGGAATCCATAGTAAAAACGGTGTTTTTAGCTTCAAGCTTTTCAATGAAAACAGCAACAATGTTACAAAATGTTTATACAAAAGTGTTCTACATATCTTTAGCAGCAATATACAAGAAGGGTATATTGGTATTAAGTAAATATTAATTGCAGAAATATTAAAATTAAATTATTTCTAAATATATTTTTGGAACTTCCATTTTGAAAAATACATCAAAGTTGGCTCTGACGAATTAAAATAATACTTGCTAAATTTATCTTTAGTTTTACTAGTGGACGTTAGATGTCTCAGATTTATACAGAAAAATACGAAAAAAAATTGTTTAATCACAAAATTATGACGCGTTCTTAATAGTTTGTGAATTTGTTTTGATTCTCCTACAAGTTTTGAACTTGAAATTTCCCCAGGTGACAATTTTTGGTACGATTTTTCAAAATTTTTACTGCCATCACTGCCATCTATGTAACGTATGTTGACTAATGCACACGATTTGTAGTAAGCTTTTCTTTTTAGTTTGACCAGAATGCCGTTGTTATGAACTTTTTTTAAATTTTGGTTTAAATAAATCAATTATTACAAGAAAATAAAAACGATTTACTTAAACGAGATTTATATATGTTGAAATTCGAACATTTATGAAAATATTTCATAAATCATAATTAAGAATTTGCAACGTTTTCATTTACAAATTTGTCTTAGGAAAAAAAGTGATTTCCCATATGTTTTATGTGTTTTACTATGGAAATTTTGGTTTTTTCCTCGTTTCTAATTCCCTTATAAAAGCTTCGTTTTTTAGATTATGGCTTGTATAATCAAGGTTGCTTTGATATAACGCAATGTTTTGAATCTGAAATGAAATGTAACTCATTAAAAATATAATATCAACATATGTATGTATGTAGGTACACTGACTTCAAGCAAAGCAACCTTGATTATACAAGCCATAATCTAAAAAACGAAGCTTTTATAAGGGAATTAGAAACGAGGAAAAAACCAAAATTTCCATAGACACATAAAACATATGGGAAATCACTTTTTTTCCTAAGACAAATTTGTAAATGAAAACGTTGCAAATTCTTAATTATGATTTATGAAATATTTTCATAAATGTTCGAATTTCAACATATATAAATCTCGTTTAAGTAAATCGTTTTTATTTTCTTGTAATAATTGATTTATTAAACCAAAATTTAAAAAAAGTTCATAACAACGGCATTCTGGTCAAACTAAAAAGAAAAGCTTACTACAAATCGTGTGCATTAAGTCAACATACGTTACATAGATGGCAGTGATGGCAGTAAAAATTTTGAAAAATCGTACCAAAAATTGTCACCTGGGGAAATTTCAAGTTCAAAACTTGTAGGAGAATCAAAACAAATTCACAAACTATTAAGAACGCGTCATAATTTTGTGATTAAACAATTTTTTTTCGTATTTTTCTGTATAAATCTGAGACATCTAACGTCCACTAGTAAAACTAAAGATAAATTTAGCAAGTATTATTTTAATTCGTCAGAGCCAACTTTGATGTATTTTTCAAAATGGAAGTTCCAAAAATATATTTAGAAATAATTTAATTTTAATATTTCTGCAATTAATATTTACTTAATACCAATATACCCTTCTTGTATATTGCTGCTAAAGATATGTAGAACACTTTTGTATAAACATTTTGTAACATTGTTGCTGTTTTCATTGAAAAGCTTGAAGCTAAAAACACCGTTTTTACTATGGATTCCTATGGAAATCAGTGAAAAGTTATACCACTAAAAAAGCTTCTAAAAAATACGTCATAATGATTATGGCTCTATACTCTAGAAGGCTCTGCTTCAAGTCATACTTAAAATATATAAAGTGTTGGAAAAATATCTGACTATATATTTATGAGAAAACGTATTCGGGATCAAGAAACAAAAAAAACTCCGTATGAAGCTTTTCGAAAAAGGCTAAACAATAAAATTTAATTTGTTTTTATTGTTTATTAGCAAAATACACAATAATCCTAATTATTGCCTCCTATTCTATGAAATAAAGATAATAATAATAATATTTTTCAAACACTCTGCATACAGAATTAAATACGTTTTTATCTTAAACCGATAAAATTTTCTGTTTTCTCTGTTAATATGATCTACCTAACATCCACATTGTCAACAAAAAGGTCCTTTACCTTGATAACAAATATCCGGGTATAGATCACGATATTATTAGAAAATTAGAAACATTTTTAACAAAAAACATTTTTTTATTTTATTCCGAAAGTTCTCAAAAATTTAGCCCTAAGTTCAGACGATTTGAAAATCGGTTAAAACCCGAAGAGACATTCAAAAATGTAAAACAGGATCTATACCCAGGTATATACCGACGAGGTGAACGTTAATACGCCAAGTTTATTTTCCATTTCATTTTGGAAAATATAATTAAATATGTAATTACAATCTTATAATAATTAAAAACTGTTAAAATAAAATACGTAGCAATAAGCTCATGCAATAGACAAAAACTTACTCTGATCTATATCACCGTTGAGCAAAGTTTTCATAAGATTTAAAGACGCTTTATCTTTAATTTCACATGAAAATATCGGAATAATTTTCAAACAAAATGAGTCAAAGTTTCCAACAAGTTATTTCCTTTACCCGCGAAGAGATAATCAAAGTCGATGTCTATCTATAAAAAAAATATCGTTAGGCATATATCAAGGCAAAAACATTAGAAGCTTACTAATTGGTATCCATTGTCATCGTTATATCTGGGCCATGCTAAAAGTAGATCTGTATAGCTTACGCCATTGGTTGTATTTTGCAAATCTTTCATCCTAAGTTGACAAGTTTTTTTCCAATTTTCCTGAATTTGTGCCCAAGGTGAGATATTGCTGTAAAGCCAGAGTTTCAAATCTTCTAATTCATCTGTAAAAAGGTTAGTGAATCTCACAAATTAGGAAATACAAATACAAATTTCAGTATTAAGTTTAAACATACCAATATCTTCATCAATTGTGCTGATTGATGGTTGTGTGGGTACAATTTGGGTTTTATGGGCCTGGTCCAATGAAACGTTAGCCCATTTTGAGTGAAGCTTCTCTGTAGGATTTTTTTTACCAGGTTGACGGGGTAAAAAATAAATTGCCTTAAAATAGTTAAAATTATTATTTTAATTTTTGTGAATATATAATATTATAATTAACTTACCGATTTTTCATTCGGAAAACATTTTTCAATAGCATTTGCCCATTTTTCCATTTCCGAACAACTCATTTTCCTATTTTGATTTGTATAAAAATCCACTAAAGTACTTACTAGCACTTTTTGTTTTTGTTTATCTAACTGTAAATTGTGCTTATAGTAGGTTAGCACTTCTTGGCCTTTAATACTATCATTGAGTATAATCTTTACATCATTTGCTGTTGGGTCCTTTACTATAGTTGAGGTGGTTGTATTAGTAATTGGACTTTGCGATCGGCTACTACAAACTGCATCATTAATTTTCTCAAGCCATTTAATAATTTTGTCTGTAGATCCTGACGACCATGAAACAGGGAGCCTAACCAAGCGCAAATTTAGTGATAAATAAAAAAATTATTATTTGGTTGTAGTATGCTAGAAAAACGTACGTCCACATCAAAAAAAGTAGGAAACCCATTACAGGATGTAATCGCATTACCGGCATCTCAACAATTCCGTCTATATAATATCTACATATACATATACCATTAAGGCCGGTACACATTGAGAAGGAGCGTCGAGAACTTTAATTAACGATAGCCATGATATCGTGCATTTACTAAGAACAGAATTTAAAATTTTAACAGTTTAAAAATAAAATTTCAATTTATCGTTGATAATTTTTAATTTAAGACGATAAATTGAAATTTTTTATTTTTTAGCAAATACATTATATGTACACGATATTTTAGCTATCGTAATTAAAAATAAACGCTTTTATACAAGCCGTAGTATTTGCGGTATAAACACAACATAAAATTTACTACATATTTCTGTAAGTATTATTGTCGTAACTCGTAACCCCGTATAATCTTTACATATTTCAATTTCAACACTAGAAGCCCCACCCGTCAAAATGACGAATTGTACATTTATTGAATTCAATTTTTTTAATTATTATGTTAATATGTTTTTGGATGTTTATGATGAATTTTAACATAATTACTTTGTTGTCATATTAAAAGCTATTACACAGATTCCCACAAAAATATTAATAATTAAAAAAATTGAATTTAATAAATGTATAACCGGTCATTAACCGGTCGGTAGTTCTAGTGTTAAATTGTAGTTTGTATCAAAAACAGTAGAAAATATAAGTAACACTTACAGAAAAATAGTTTATATACATTGCATACTTACTAGTTTATATACACTACTTTATATACATACATCCATTCAAACAAAATCATTTTCATTCATTGAAAGGAAAAAAAATTTTTGAACGTGTTCTATCAAACCAACAAATTTGACGAATTTAATAAATGTATTCCTGATCATACATACATATACATTCAAACAAAATCATTTAATTATCAATGAAAGTTCACACTAATTGTCAAAACCAACACAAATGTACTACAAGCCTGATTCCGTAATGAGGTACACCCAAAACCTTCTACAATTCTCTCTTGAGAAAGCCTGACTGCGTTGTATAGCTCTCTTACACATATTTAAAAATATATCATGGTTAGTGTATTGGTCGCTACGAAAAACTATATAAAAAAAATACAAATTACCACTACTAATTCCAATGGATATCACACACTACTTAATATCAATACCATAACCATATACATATATATATACGATATTATTTCACAAATACATTCACCATGATATATATTTTTATAGCATTAGTATACATTCCGTTGGGCTTTCTCAAGAGAGAATTTTAGCAGGTTTTGGGTACACCAAAAACATCTATAATTCCAAGACGAACTATTCAAAATTTAAAGGTACAAAGTGACCACGGGTTATAGTGTTGGTTGTGTACATATAGACTTTCAATAATAAAATTAACCAACACTAATATAATTTGTTTTGGTATTAGAAAACAAAAAATACATTAGAAACAACAACAATTTACATCACGGCAACGCCGTATAATAATATCGAATAAAACAAAGCCTATTTATGTGTATGTTTGAACAACAAAATAAATTACAACAATCAGCATATTTTCAATTTTGTTGAGAAAAATTTGTAATGTATGGATGTAAACATTTGGATATTTTTTTCTTCTCTAGAATATACATAAGTCGAGAATTATTTTTTCGATTTAATTTATAGGTTTTATGTTGTTAATTCTCCTGTTTTTCTGTTAACATAAATAGTATTTTATTTGTTTGAGCTTGAATTAAATAATTCGAATTACGTTTTGAATTAATTAATTTTTCTGGTTAGTGCAATTGTTGTTGTAATTTACAAAAGTACTAAAGTAGTTTTTAGCGTACAAAATACGCTAAATATTTGTTCGTCATTCGTTATTCGAGATAAATGTTTGAAGACAATGATTCGCTTGCCCTTTACCTAAACATGTCAGTGTAATAAATAATTCAATTTATTTAGTTTTAATGAAATAATTTAATTAATTGTACACCAGAAAACAAGATGTCATTTTGTCGTTCAGATGTTTTCGATAATGCACTGTGCGTAGTGTGTTACTATGTTAAGTGTTTGACAGGAAAAAGATTTAACCTACCTTTATAACACTAGTAGACCAAAAAGTAGCACATTTCATTGTTTTAGAAAACACAATAATCGTACATATTTAAATGATTTAAACACGTTAAATATAAAAGTATTAAGGCACAATTCAATTTTCAACATCAAGACATCTTGTAAATTTATATTATCTTAATTATTTTTTTATTAAATTCAAAAATGAATTTGAACTAATACAATATTTTTGTCAAGAGTGTAAAAATAAAAAGTAAATATGTATTTGTATGAAAATAAATGTCAAATAATATACAACGTTGCCGTCGTCATTTATTTACCAATATGTACTACCTTCCGTGGTCGTTTTCATTCAATAACAAACTATAATTCGTCTTGGAATTATAGATGTTTTTGGGTACACAGATATCTTCTTACATTAAATCGCTTATACTTGGAAGTATTGGTGGGAAACTTCGTATGTTTTGTTTTGTCTACAATTTATACAGTGTATCCGATCACCAATACTTTCATGTATAAGCGAAAAATCAGTTAGGATAGTCAGGCTTGTAATACATTAATGTTGGTTTTGTAATTGTTCAAACATTGTTTGTGTGATCATTACAACATACTGTGTAGTAGTTTTATATACCTTACTTACTAGTTTATATACACTAATTTATATACATCCATACAAAATCATTTTTATTATTCATTGAAAGGAAAAAAAAAATTTTGAACATTTATAAACATTTTTGTTCGTTTTTGGTTCTATATGAACTTTCATTGTTTTTTGTTTGTTTTTTACGTGAATGTATTGTAAAGCAAATCTTTAAGCGTCTATAACTTTGGAGCCCGACCACCTAAAGAGCTTAGCCATACCATTTTGTTCTTATCTCATCAAGGTCTATAAGTCTGTCTTTGTTTCATGAAAATCGGATAAGTACTTTTCGACTTAATACTTGTTAACAGACATCAATAGCCAGGATATAAGGCATCTCTCTCGCTCTAGCGCTTCGCTTGAGTTGAGATGCCTAAAAATAAAATTTTTTTGTAGTAAACGTATGTCTATTACATATAATGTTTTTTGTTTACAAAATATATGATACTTTGACAGTCTTCTGTAATTTGTTTATAAGATTTGTTGGTGTGTTGACATTAATTCATTAATTACGAAACAATGGCGATATATTTTTCCTTAAGAGTAACTCTATACGTATCACTAAAATATGTTTTGCCTTAGTAATGATATTTTTTGTTTTGTATGGATGAAAAATAGAACTTATAGCAGTTTTGGCTGCATACAGTTTTTTAATAAAAAAATATTTTTCCAACGTAATTTTTTTTTATCACTAAAATTTGCGCTTGGTTAGGCTCCTGAACACCCTATAAAGCACAATTGAAATGCACGAGTATGTAGAATAATTTATAATTGTAGTCGGCCTGGCCCATATTGCCGATTTAGATTTTATAAAAAAATTTAATGTGATACTTACTCTCTGTTCTTTCCACTCTTGTAGTCGTCTGGTCAACAAAGACCTTTCTCCATAATAAGAGTTATCTAATTTGGAAAAAATCTCTTTGATGTCATCGTCACTTAATGATTCCAAATGTGTAATCGAATTATAGCCATATACTTTTAAAAGGATACACGTACTTGCATGCAAGCCCCAAGATTTTAACACTGTTTGCATTTCTTCTATTTCAGATTTATCAAATGATAAATCTGGTAAAAACACACTTCTTCGTTTGCTTCTTGTATTACGTCCAAACTATCTTCAAATTCAATCACGCCACTATTAGTATTAATCACATTTTCATTTATATCCATATCAATTTAATTTACATTTAATTAATAAAACAATAATGACTATGAAATATTCACATTATATTTACTAAATCCACAAATCAAAATTAGCACTAATTTATTTATTTTAATTAAATTAAATTTTAATTATAAGAATGAACTATTCTTGATCACTATACACGTCGAAATGAAAATGTGCTTTTTTGCATAGCACTGATTGATACCCGTTAATCCATATATAAAAAAATTTATTTGAGCATGTACTATGTAAGAGAGAATATATCAAAACAGCAACAATAATGTGAAATCACATTAATGTTAATATTTATCACTTGTTTTTAAAAAATCTCTCTCATTGGCAAGAGAAGAAATGTTGATTAATTTCTATCTTACTTTCCTTATTGATTTTAAAAGTTGTCACATTAAAATTCAATGGGATATAATTTTTATGATTATGTTTTATGTGAAATCTCTAAATTTCGATTTATGTGACGATCCTTTTGAAAAAATGTGGATAATTTTTCTGTGTGATAATTAAGGAATAGTTGTTTTTCTTTAAAACGCAGCACGTCTTTGACGAAAACAAAATTCCCTCTAATACAATAAGGCTATAGCGCAAGATGCAATAAGGCAACCGACTAGGAAAGGATAAAAGCTATAAGACGACTAACCAGGAGTCTTATAAAAATTAACGCATTCAAGGAATATTAAATGTATCTCAAAAATTTCAATAAATTTAAATGTATACGAAATAAAATCAATATAAAATATAAACAACCATTGTATATTCTACAATTATTTGTTACACGACCAAGACGATAATAATTATTTGGGTGGACACGCGGCCACTCCATCCCCAAATGTTTACTAAAGAGTTGTGCAAATGAGTCGCAAGAAAATAAAAAATTATTTTACAGAGATGCCATGTTTGTTTTCTGTCATCATTTCATGTCATTTTGTTAGTTGAATATTTGCCGTTTAGCTACATATATGGTGTCGTATTCGATTGAAGACAAACAAACACGTTGAGGCAGCGATGAGGCGCATTTCACGTTGAATGGGACGGTAAATAAGCAAAACTGTCGTATTTGGGCCAACGAGAATTCATGTGAATACGAAGAGCAGCCTTTGCATCCTCAAAAAGTGACGGTAAGGCATACCATGCTTCGTGGTCAAAAGGCATCGTTGGGCCTTATTTGAAAATGTGGACGGAAACGCGGTTACCATCAATTCTACGCGATGCCATGCAATTATAACGGACTATTTTTTCCCCAGCTTGATGGAATCGACTTGGATTTGCATTGATATATTAGGATAATGATATATATTAGGATAATGAACCAAAAAATGATGTTTTGGTTTCAGTTTCAATTTAAATAAATTTTGATACATATCATTATGTGTTCTAATTAGTAAACGTAAATTGTGCAAATCATCGTTTGTTATCGATGTTTTCAAAATAATATCGATTATATCAATTAAAACAAGTAGAAATTTCCAAACAGAATTACCTCTTTCTACTTTGTCTCCAATTATAAGCGGTAAAAAGTGCACTATAGTCATCATTTCACAAGCAGAGCATTTAATATTATTGTTTTCCAACGCTTTTAAATCTATTTCGGGGGAAATATTTCCAATTTCAGTTTCACCATAATTAAACATTTGTTTTCGTTGATTTAATTCATCGATTGTAAATGTTTTGGTTTTGATAAAAAATAAAAGTGTAGCACAAATATCATATTTACAAACGCCTTCGAAAACATCATGCATAATATCGAAAATAACATTGTCTGTTACATGAAAACTTTCTATTTCATTAAAAATAGAGTTTTCTATTAAACCCGTTTTTGATGTATTATGAAGTTCCAAGTCACACATGTAATTCGTCTCATTTCTTAGAAAATCTTCGTATTCCTCGCAGTCAGTTTGCATGCATGACTTACTTCGTTTACATCGCCTGCAATAGAAATTTGCCGCAAATGACGATGAAAATCCTAATATTTTGTTTAGAGCCAAATTATCTCCCAAAATACCGGCAAGGGCAAAATGTACCTACAATTAATAAAATCAGATATCTAAATTTTCGAATGAATATGATTTTGTTGCATAACATACCTGAGTCTTATTGCCATCAATAATTAATTCAATGCCATTTTCTTTCAAATATTTTAATTCTTCGACTAACTTTATATAGGCAACTTCTTGACCACAGCTCTTGACATCTTGAGATTTAAATAATGCTCCTACAAAAATTTTATCCAATTTGCCAAGCTCCCAATTGGGAAGTGTGGGAAAACTGTAGAGCAGTGCAGTTAAATTTTGTACTCCATTGTGAGATCCTAAGGGATTGTTTATCTCAAAGTCGTCAGAATATATTACTAACGGTAATACAAGCTTACCGTCCATTAGTCTAATTATTTTTTTCCATGATTCGCCATTAACAATATTGGAATAATTTGGTGAATTCATTTCCTTGTTATAACAATCCATGACCTTAAATAATACAACTAAAATTAAAACAATTTCAATTTACCTAAATTGAGATTCAACTGTTACCTTTTCAAATACATCTGGCATTTCAAAAAAATTTTTTATTTGAAATCTAATTGGTAGAATTACACCTTTCATAATTTTTTCGTCGATAATTGGAACCCCGTGTGACATTGTTTCAGTGATTTCATTGTTAAGTGTTATTATGCGAGGGTCTTCATATAAATTACGCTGTCTTAGTTTATTTAAGAACTGATATTCAGAACTTAGAATTCAGAAGCAGTCGTACAACTTTTTAATCTCAGCCGAAATTGTTTTCTCGTGTATGTTGGAATTTGCATCAACAATACTTAGCAATGGTTTTAAAATTTATTAACGGAATCCATGATTCCGATGTTTGTGGATATTTCACTTTAAATTCAATTAAATCCAAACAATATAATTTTTAAATATTTAAGGAGCTACTTAATGGGGTACAAATATATAATAATAAATATTTCGTTAAATAAATATTTAAAAGTTATATTGTTTGGATTTAATTGGTTTTAAAATTATATCTGACACAGATTTTTGAATACGTATAACATCTTTACGATTAAAATTGTATGTTCTATGAAGTTCTAGACCGAACTGTACCACTTGGTCCTCATATGTTACTTTTGTTGAAACAGTTTGAATATTTTGTGCAGTTTCTAGTTCTACATCTTTCAAATTTGTTGAAGATTCCACTTGTGCGGCCAAATTTTTCCCTAAATTAAATGAACCAACTATTTTTGTATTATTGTAAAATGATGGATGTTTTGTTTTGATATGTCTGTAGAAAACAGTTTTGTTAAAAGTTCGGGAGCAAGAATCAATAGTCCACTCATATTTTAATAATTTATCATCTGAATGTAAATATTCGAAATGATCAACTAATAGTTTAAAATTGTCCAAGTAATATGAGCAAAGAAAACAATTCATTATCAATATTAAACGAAAGGTTTAAATAAAATAGAATACTAATTTACTGGTTTGAGAGAGTTGGAAAAATTACACACGTTAATCACGAATAAAACTTTGACATTTGATAAATTTGTAACTCATATATAATGATATTAATCAAGCATATAGTAGTTTAAACTAACTAACTAGTAATATTAAGAAAATAAAAAAAAATGTTCCAGTAAAGTAATAGTAAAATGTGGTATGGTTGTATTTGATTTTAATATAAGCGTCTAGTAAAATTTAGTAATTTATAAATTAGTTTTAATAAATACAGGCTATAGTTAATTCAACCAAGTACATTCTAATAGAAATGTTTTTTTTTTTTGTTGACAAATTTTAGTAAAAACAAACTTACTTGTATTGATTTTTAATATAAAATGAAATAAATAACTACAATCTAATATTTTTTGAGTTAGTAGTTTTTAATAAGTGCTAGTTGAAACAACCACAGTTTTACTAAACATTTTCTTTGCTTTCTTTCACTCAAAAATTGTATAAACAATTTCATCGATAGCGTGTTAAATAAGAAAACAGGTTTTTCAACTAGAATCTAGTAGTATCAAAAACAGTGAATAAAATAAATTTAGTAATATCAACTAACTTTTTATTAAAATTAACTATATAGAAAAATAACTGTTTTATCGCCGAAGTATAGTAAAAGCAAATATGTTTCATAGTTGAATTTACAATCAAATAGTAAACTTAACTACATCCCAGTTATTTAATAAATCAACTACGTAAGAGTTGTCGAAATACTACAGACTTTTTTCTCGGTGTGGTGATATTTGTCAGATTATTTGAGATCTTCACAATTTCAGAAATATTTTACATTTTTTTGTGAGTATCGAACATCATGATTATTCTAGAATTCTAGGAATATTTGAGATTATTCAAGTCGATCCGTGTTTCTCGATATTCCTCAAAATTTGCAAGAGGTTGCATTGCGACTTTCTACAAAACTACTGATTTTGCGAGCTACGTAAAACAAAGTTAAATTTCGGATATGGTGAATTATGGCTGACATTTTTCGAGAATATTTGTCACTTTCGAAAATCCTGGAAATAATTTTGTATTAATCTAGATAGTGCAAAGTTGCATGACATTAGGTGGCTTGCTATCGAAAGTATTCGATACTTTCGAGAGTATTTATTTGAAATTTTTCACGTTATTGTAAATTGCTTGAAGTTCCCTGTTGAAAAGTTTATTAGTGATGAGTTGAAGTTTTATAATGTATTGATAAAAGCGATGAAATGATAATTTCACAGTATTCATTATTTTTAGGCGTAAATATATATAAACAAATAGATAGGTAACAGGCTTGCGTTATTATCGCCTGGCAAATACAACTTTTTAGTCAATTTATGTTGAATATAACTTTTAGCTTATCTAGAATTTATTTAGCTTCTTTTAATAATATGACAAACTTTCTAAACTGTGTCTCAACCGACCTCAGCTCTTCTTAAACCAGAAAAGTAAAGATTTGTTGCACATACAAGAAATCTCTCTAATGTACACTAAGGACCTTGTACAACAAGGTTTTGGTCGAAGAGACACAAAAAAAATCGTTTCCTCAAAATCGTTTTTCCTCAATTTAAACAGCGAATAAAAGGTTTAGTGTGTGGTAGCGAAAATTTCTTGTTGTATATGATTCTCAATTTGCCATGGTTCGCGGAAAAAGTTGATGTTAAAATTAAACAAAAATAATTTTGCTTTATGCGTTATTTTATTTATATTGGAAGATTTGAATATTTACGCATACAACATTGCATTTATCGATCAGTCGCTTATTATTTATTTACAGATTATAACTCCTTATTAACTGATTATTCACTCATTGTTCACAAATTATTTACTCTCTGTTCGCTTATTATGATGTATTCACAAATTATTCACTTTGTTTTATTATTCGCTGATTATTCACTGGTGAAAGATGATTTAACTCATTATTTACTCATAATTCATTCCTATTGCCTTATTGTTCACAAATGAATCATTCAATAGTCGCTCACTTTTCAACCATTATTCACGGTTTTTTGACTGATTATTTACTGAAAGATGGATGATGAATAACGAGGGAATAATTAGTGAAACATTAATAATGAGTGAATAATATCATTATTCACACATTTTTCACTCTTTATTCTACTTTTACAATCGTTAATAGAAAACTGTGTAATTTTGGTGTCACTCGATTCTCGATCACTACTTCCTTCTTGTTTTCGAATTTTCGATAAACAAACTGAATTTTTTGCACAGATAATTGGGCATTGTGAAATTTTGTTAAACATCTTCATTTTTATGCAGATTATTACAATTATTTTGATATAAAATAGATAGATGAGAGAAATGTGAAAATCTGGAACAACATTTTTTTTTGCGTTTATACAATACTGACCCAATACAACTTTGTTATAGTGGGAAAAGTAAAAATAAATTATCATTGCTAAATTACGTATAATACTCGTCGTACGTATGTATGTATGAGTATAGTTGGACGATACAAAGTGATGCTGTCAAGAAATACATCGTTTCCCATTTATATTCAATCTATGCTATATAAACATAATGAGCGCAACATGTTAATTTCACAATCAGACAATGATTTATGGGAGCATCTGGTTATACAATTATACATATTTAGTAAATGCAATAAATATTCGCTCACATAAAATAAATGTCGAATTTAAAATGAATTTTGTTTTGCTGATGTATAATTCATTTTCAACTCTCGCTCACTCAACTCTGATACAATGTGCCCGCAAAATAAATAGCTACGGATGCATAAAGTATATATCGTATAAAATTTTTATTTTAATTCATAAATTTTTGGTTATTATAAACGTGTGATGGTGGGACTGGGGAATACAGGGAATTTATGTACTACCTGGAATAAAATAATTGTAAATATTAACGGAAATGAAATCGATTTTTATGTTTTGGTATACCTACGGAAGTAACCTAAAATATAATTGGTTGTATTTTATGTGTGTATGTATAATCCTCTACTCAACGTTAATTTTATTTTGATAGCGTTAGCAGTAACGAAATTAATCTAAATTTACATTACAGAGTTTGGATGAACTTTGCTTTTGTAAATATGATGAAGGTAATCGGCCACACTATGATTGACTCCCTCTCTTAATTTTGAGGAACCGTGTTGTTGGTTTTTCCAACACGATACATAGTCATTATGGTAATGATGAGCTTTTTTTATTTTATCTCAGTTTTCTTTTAAAAAGGAAATGTTTATTAACGTTATTATCATAAAGATAAACCTATTACCATTTTGTTTGACGGGAGGAATGTACGTGTACTGTGGCCTGTACCTGTTGTTGATGGAGGATGATAGATCAAGGTAGTAGAATAAATTATCTAATAATAAATGTTGGTTTTGTGTGTTGGCATATTTTAGATTAGTTAGATTAATGTTTACATATACATGAACAAATTACATTTGATTTTGTGTTTGGTTACAATGGACAATTGTTGATTGATGCGTCCCAGGCGTTTTTGGGCGGTAGACAAGCGCGTGGCTTGTAGAAATTAATTTAATTATGAAGCTGAACACTTAGTTGTAAAAATTGAAGCAAAACACTTGGTTGAAGGTACAGTAAATAACTAACACTTGGTTGTAGATATAAATTTATTAATATGGCTTTATTTATTTTACTCAACTTAATACGAGTACGCTCAGATGACAATTGATTCTTTTTGCGCAAGTTGCAAAATTATTACAAAAAAAATGAAATTAGTACGGCATAATTATTTTTAAACGATATAACAGTGTGCGTACACATATGTACAAATATAAAAATAAAGGAATAGTAGCACTTCTTATAAATTTTCCGTGCTTCGGCTCGTCTGTTTAATGGTCAAAATTTCTGTCGGACTGATGCAAGTAGTCCTTGGGGGCCAGTGTGGCAATTTCTATAATGAAAAAATCGGAACATAGTTAGAGTGAAAGGATGATTTTTTGGAAGGAGAATTGGATGT
Source organism: Tipula helvola (assembly GCA_963556165.1). Classification (NCBI taxonomy): domain Eukaryota; kingdom Metazoa; phylum Arthropoda; class Insecta; order Diptera; family Tipulidae; genus Tipula; species Tipula helvola. The sequence goes on along the minus strand of OY744481.1, from coordinate 261,382,150 downwards.
TTTGAAGTGAAAGGAAGTTGTGAACCTTGCAGTCGACCACCGACACGAAAAACTTGTGCATTATCCATAAATGGATTAAGGGAACGGATTTTACTTTTAAAGGTGGTCTGGTTCTTTGTTTGCAGCATTTTTACATCTGCGGTAAATCAATCTGCCTGGACTGCTCTTGTAATGGAGTTTAACGCAGTTTGAAGTTCATCTGGTGTTAGCTGGCCATATTATCTGAGTTCTTCACACCAACCACTAAGTCAACAATTATTGATGAAGCGATGCATATATGCCACTACATTAAGAAGCGAATTATAATTATTGTGGTACTTTATATTTAGGAAGAAATCGAATAGCGATGGTTTTGATGGCGTAGGCTGACTGGCTATCAACACCGTGTTCGATTTGCGTTGTTCTGGTATATCAGCATCTACTTCAACGGTGAAAACATTCGGCAAAAATTTCTCATGTTTGTTTAGAAATGAAGGCCCATTGAAGAGATAGATAATACATCTGAAGCGTTATTTTTGGCATCTACGTGTCTTCATTGTGAAATCAAACTTGATTATTGGATCTCCGCCAAACGGCAAAATAGGTTTTCCATTTTACAGAATGCCCATTTAGCCAATGAATCACAATCGTTGAATTTGTCCAATAAATGATTTGAGACGGCTGAAGTGGTAGAATTAGCAGTATCTGAACTAGTTTAACCAGAGATATCGTGGTTTTATGCAGTGGGGCAACTTTAGATTTGGCGCATAGTAACGCTACAATAGTGTTTCCCTTTGCATCTGGAGATCTGGTGTATATGGAAGCGCCGTACGCCTTCTCCCAAGAAATATTTTCCCAGCAAAACTACTGGGGCAATAAGGCCAAGTGGATCAAAATGTCACTTTCAGCAACAAGTTTCATGTGCTTGCGTGATTTATAATCGTACATGAATTCAACGTACGGTAATTTTAAACTTGAATAACGATCAAGAATTTTTTCCAGACTCAAGAATCGGCGCTGAGCCATTAATTTTGATTCGCGTAATGAATTGACTGGTGCAGAGAATGGTAGCCTTAAAAAGCCTTCTTCCTTAAAAAATCAATCGAGCTGCGAATTCAAATCAATTTCAACGTTTGCATCCATGTTACAATATAGGTTGGAGGTTAAATTTGCAGTAAATTTGCCAGATACTATCCACCCGAGCACAGTATTCTGGAGATATGGTAGATGATCAGTAACCTTGATTTGGCCAACTGACAGTAGTTCTAAATATAGTTCGGCTCTTATGAGCATATCAATTTTTTGCGATATATTGAACTGTCGATCCGCTAGGGGAATATTCACAGGTATTGGCCAATCATTCATTTTCATTCTGGTCACGGGCTGCATACCCGTAATGCTTGGTAGAACATGAGCGTCCGTTGTCGTGGTATATGAAGAATAACACGACTGTAGTATCACGTTTGTCTTCCAGGCACTGAAGACGGTGGAGTCTCCTATTCCTATTATTGAAGTACGAATATCTGATTTCATTTTTTTTAATCACCATTGAAAATTGGTATTTCAATTTACCGTAACTTCAGCGATGAAGAAAGTTTTGTAGATTGTTCCACATTGACTGTTGAACTGTCCAACGATGATGGCCGAAGACCTTGAATAAGTACCGAAATTTATGGCTTGAGGTCAAAGTAAATTGTTTCCATGACCGCACGACTATAGTTGCCTGTACTTCTTCTGGAACTAGTGATTCCAATTCGCCTTGGATGTCACAATAATTTTCGAAATACTTATCGAGGAATCTTAGTCGTAACTCTAGTTGCTGACTATTTGACTTGCTGCCATTTTCATCGACTATTATCTGAAGACGAGTAGTTTGATCACACGCTACGATGCGTTGAGTTTTTAGTTTCGCAATTTTAGCTTCCATGATATTCCTGATGTGAAATTACTTGACGAGTTAACACGGTTAGTTATTACGGCACTTTGCACTGAACGGTAAATAATAAGTTCACTGTAGAAGATAATATCGTCTAAGTAACTATGGGCCATGCTGGTCTAGTAGAATATATTTTCTTGGATTCTGATGCACCTGCTCAGAGTCACAGACTTCGAATAGATTCATAATTTTTTATTTTTTTTGCAAAAGGGAAAAACCCAAAAATTTCCTTGTTCGGCTTGCTCTTCTGAAGTCTCAAATCCCCGTATTACCTCATCGAATATGAGATGATTTCGTATCGCTTACGTATAACTTATAATTGCCTCAATTTAGATAATGCCATTAACCTTGATCTGCTTCACAAGCGCGTAAGATTCTTTTTATTTATTTATTTATTAAGATCAACATAATTAAAAATAAACTGATCTGTACATTGCGATTACATATTAAAAATTAAAATTTATTTAGAATAGTTAAAACAAACCGGTAATTCTATTTATAAATTCGCTTTTACTTATATTGAAATCAAACTCCATATAATAATCATTAAAGTTATTAATAGCCATATCTAAAGGCTCCGTAATTAGTCGTATGAAATCAAGGTAGGAATAATGAACAGTTTCTAATATTTAGGTTCCTTGCCTGAAAATCAAGGTTAGACAACAACTGAGCAGTGTCAATACTGGCATTCAACAAATCGAAAATGAAGCACAAAAATGAAGTGGAAGCAATTGAAATAAATTACATCGATCATTAAGAAATATGAACTTGACTTCTTAGAAGGAGACGACGCACGCGACTCGTGAAACGTCGTTGAATTTTTTCTAGACGATTTATTCTAATGTCATGTTAAGGGTCCCAGATAATTGGCAAATATTCAACTTGTGATCTTACTAAAGTTCTAAACATAAATCCCATCATTGCGTTGGTTTTATTTATTATCTTCTCGGTGTGTTGGATAAACGTCAGGCCATCATCGAGAATAATGCTAAAGTCCATAAACTCAGTAACACGATCAATGACAATATTGTTCAATGTGTAGTTAAACACAATTGGATTTTTCTTTCTGTGGAAGCTCATAATTCGATATTTTCCAATATTTAGTTCCAATCTATTGAGTTCTCACCAGACAAAAAATCTATCCAAATCTTGCTGAAGGCGTTCGCAGTCGCGTACACTATCAATTTTAATGAATATTTTCATATCATCCGCATACAACAGGAATTTTGATGAATGAATGCAGGTAACAACGTCATTGATAAACAATAAAAACAACAACGGGCCCAAATGACTGCCTTGAGGAACTCCAGACATTGGTTTTGACTCGCTTGAAAGACAATCATTAAATTTGACAAACAGTCTACGGCCACAACAACAAGTACGAGTGAACATTGACTTTCTGCAATTTAAAGTCTGTGAAAACTACATCAACCTGCGAGCCAACCTCAATTGAATTTATCACAAAATGTACAAATTCAACGAGGGTAGTAGCAGTTGACCGATCTAGGAAAAAACCATGTTGTTGTGGTATAATAATTTTACCAAAATGCGGTCTGTAATTATCAATTAGAGAACGATTATTTACCACGTTTCAAAACCGGGATGACATCTGAAGTTTGCCAAGAATCAGGAAAGTAACCTACGGACCGTGATCTATTGTATATTAGTTCCAGAGCACGGAAAAAAATAAACTGGTCCTCAGCTAAGAAAACGGGACTTTTAATTGAAGAAAATGTACTTTTTCTTGATTTAAAAGCTAATTTTCTTATTTCTTTCGAGTTTTTCTTTATTTCAAGAAACACAATTCTTATATGAAGAAAAACTCGAAATAAATAAGAAAATTAGCTTTTAAATCAAGAAAAAGTACATTTTCTTGAATTAAAAGTCCCGTTTCTTAGCTGAGGACCAGTTTATTTTTTTCCGTGAGGGAATACTAATGAATGCGCACACTTGCGTAATACAATTGCAGGAACTAACTTTGGACCTGGATTATGATTTATGTAGCTTTAAATTAGAGATATATTTAAAAATTAATTCAGTATACAAAGAAATAGAACCCAAACTACTAACTTCTAAGCAGCTGACATTGGGTTGCTCAACAATGAGGGGGTCAGTCGATAATAAGAAATTTGACGAAAAAAACGTCAAAAACATTTCACTAATCTCAGCAGTAGATTCAGACTCCTTAGCTTCTAATTTTAAAGAACGAGGGTAACCAACCGTTCCTCTTTTAGAATTGATAAACGACCAAAAAGATTTAGGAGTACTTTTAATTCTCCTCTAAACAGTTCCCTCAAATATTGTAACTTTTGAATAGGACTAATCCTTTCTCGTTGGATCGCACAAAAGTGGTCGAAAAAGATGTGCCATCGTGAATATGACGTGATGAGGAACAGAATTTTCTGATATATATATCCAAAGCTCCGGATGAATCCTTAGCGACAAACAGTGGCGTAACTACAAATTCCGCGCACTCTCTAAACATTTTTCTTGGGCTAAAAAAATATTTCGTGTACCTACATATGAACAAGTAAAGTTTTTAGTTAAAAACTTTTTCTTTCTATTGTCGAGCCTCACATTAATTAAAAGTGTCTCATTTCGAGAGTAGACGAAACACGATTCATTTCGATGGCCTCAAATAAAATGTGCAACTCAGTCCTATGACGTTTTGAAAAACATCAAGAATTTCAAAATAATCTTAAAAATGTCCAATTTTCAAAGTACATATCTTGAATATTCTTAAAAGTTCTCAAATATCGAATTATCGGTAAGTATGTAAAGCCAAAGGAAATCCTAAATTATTCCTATGTAAAACGTAAATACCTAAACATTCATGAATAACTTCTAATAATCTAGGAAATCAGAGAAATATCGAAATTTTGGCATAATCTCGAAAAATCGACTAAATATCACGATTCAGATTTAAACTCTGCAAGTTCTCACAACTCAAAGCTAAGCGCAGAACATAGCCATGCATAATCCTAGAAATGTCGAAAAACTTAAGAAATCTAGAGAATACACCGCGAAATAATCTCACTCCTTCGAAACATTCGAATAATCGATATACTTATTATGTGAATCTCAATTGATGTCGAACAAGAGGAAACCTACTCGAATAATCTCGAAAACCTTGATTTTTAAGACATCAAAATGATACTTCGCAAACTGCTTAGCAGCAAAACAGATTAGCCATAGCTCCCTTTTTCAAAACAATTTTAGCCTTTTGCAAAAGAAATTTAATCCGTACATTCAATCCGCGCTTAAACTTTTTGAATTGTTTAGCCTCTTTTAAAACGCTAGCCTTTCTACGCCGATTCGCTCGTACTGTTCCGGTTCCGCGGAAATTATGCTTTCCTAAGTAGTTGATTAGGCGTGGTGACGAAAAATAATTGTCAAAATATTATAAAAAATCGAAATCAGGACCATCATTTTTAAAATTTCTTGAAATAGGATGACAACGGATTCTGCTTTTCCAAATGTACTATCGGTAACTGTTGCTTGGATTGATTTTCCTTGATAAATGTCATAATTAACGTAATATCCAGACTGTATTGCTAAAGCCCAAGCCTTAAACCCGAATCTTAGTGGTTTACGTTAAATCGGGTTCGTCTCATTGTGTTGGAAATCATGAAGTTCTTCGTATCCCACTCATTGGACCAATACATCCTTCGTCTCGATACTGGTAAGTATCCACTTCATTATATTTCCTCCAACGGAACAACAAAATGAGCGATTTTTGAAAGCAGCATAACTAACACTGTACTTGACTAAGTCCTCCATAAGCTATTTTGAGAACAAAGAAAAGCATAAAAAGGTCTAGGGGATGTGACTAGTTCGATAGAGCCAACGGCGGTGGTCGACTTTCCCATTCTGCCAATTTGATATTGCTAATATCTTGGTATCCTCTTGGTCGATATTCTTTTATAACTTCGTTCTGCCTGTAGCAGCAGCACTTTCCCGGATATTATTTTCGCCACTCTCGCTTATGAATGCTTCTACTTGGAGCCAGATTATTGTAATCTGCGCAGTTTTCATCCCCCAAATATTCTTCAGTTTCAATTACCATCTGCTGGTGTGTTTATAAAAATGTACGTTGAGCCTCTGTATGTTCCTCATTATTGCTCCAGCGTTCAATTTCATCTAAAACTTCTTGAAGCATCAACGGTTTTCGCCTATAAAATACAAATATAATTGTAATACACAAAGAGACAAATTACCAAAATTGGTTCCACCACTTTAACAGTTATTTTCTAGAAAAGAGCAGTTTCCAAAAACAGAATTATATATTATTTCAATAGCGCACTTATTTTTAAAGATTAATAAATCAAAAAATTGACACAAAAATAAACTATTAAATATATACGTACATAAAAGAAAATATAAAGAGCTGAAACCTCACGAGGTGATCAGCGGTGTCTTCTATGGGGACAGTATTCACCTGTGTCATAAAGTTGGTCTGACTGTTTTTACAGTATTGATTTCTATTTTAATCAGCAAACCATTTACTTATACAACAACAGCCAAACAGGTCAAAAGCTTCAGTAACGTGGATACAGGCATCCAATTTAACACGAAAAATCGTATTCTAGAACTTTATACCGAAAGTAGTATAAACAATAATACTAATATTTCTATCCGTGTAACTGGCCATATTCCAGAACTTCTATTGATTTTTTGTGTGAACTGATTATGTGGTGAAAAGCGAATGAAAGAATTGTGGCGAATGAGTGAACGAGCCGCCACAAGTACAGCTGCGGCAAAAATAATAGTAGTGAATGAATCAAGATTATTCAATACAAACTGCCTTGAAAACAAAGCATAGTTTTTAAAAAATGTTGTTTTCCAAATTTCCATTATTTATTACATAATAAGAAAATAATATCATAATTTTGTTTAAAAGTATGAAAAATTCGAATATGTTGCAATTATGATGTAGCACTACTATTATTTTTGCCGCAACTGTATAATGTACATCATTGAAACTAATAAGACTGGTGGTTTTGAGCGGAGTGAGAGCTTACACATGGCTTAAAAATTCTTCAACGGTCAACGCCTCAATTTTATTGTTGATGTCCTCAATTCGATACGTCTGTTATAGTACGCGGGCACAATGCGATGGACATTTTCTGTTCCGTCTCTGTTGCATCTTGACGAAAAATTTAGTTTGTCAGCTCCACACAAAGTATTGGGTATGTGAATTAATGTTTAGACCTTTTTTATAAAAAAGAAATGTTTATTAAAACATAACGATTCAGTATATTTCATCCAATATATTCGCCATCGTTAGCTATGACTTACTGCCATCTCCTGGGAAGTTTGTGGATTCCTCGTTTGAAGAAGCTTTCAACTTTCCCAGCTATCAAGCCATCGATCTAATTTCGCATTTCTCCGGCGTTTCGGAAGCGTACGTCAGCCAGGCCTATTTGCATTGATAGAAATAAATGGTAGTCGGAAGGTGCTAGGTCTGGAGAATACGCAGGTTGTTCAAGCCGATCCCAACCGAGTTGCTCTACCTTGTTTTGAGTGGTTTTTGCACGATGTGGTCTGGCATTGTCATTATGAAACAAAACTTTATAACTTTTGTTCGCTATTGCTGGCCGTTTTTCGTCTAATGCACGTACCAAATTGTCCAGTTGGCGTCGGTAGCGATCACCTGTAACCGTTTCATTTGGATTTAACAGTTCATAATACACCACACCTTTCTGGTCCCACCAAATACTCAGCATAACCTTATCGAAATGAATATCTCGTTTTGGCTGCGATGGTCCTGCTTGGCCTGCATCGACGTAAGATGCTTTACATTTGGGGTGTTCGTAATAGACCCACTTTTCATTGCCAGTAACAATTCGATGCAAAAAACTATGTTTTTTGTACTCAGCAAGATTTTTTTTGCATGTTTCAATTCGTGCTCTCAATTGATTTTCGGACAATGTGGGACCTATCTTCCTAGCTTTCGAATCTTTCCCATTGCGTGCAAACGATGAGAAATGGTTGATCGGTCAATGTTTAACTGCATTGCAAGTTCTTTTTGCGTTTGACATGCATTTTCATCCAATAATGTTTGTAATTCGGCATCTACAAACTTTTTTGGCTGACCTGGCCGTTCTTTGTCTGTCAAGTCAAAATCACCACTTTGGAATCGATGAAACTGTGGCGGCTCGTTCACTCATTCGCCACAACTCTTTTTCCACCATACAATCAGTTCGCACGCGAACACAATAAATACCCAAACAAACGCACTTATTACACAAACACAAAACAATAGAACTAAACGTATTTGTCACTTTGTATGGAAGAGACAAACTCTTCCAACAAGGTGACAAAATCAAATAAAATAAATTCAATATTCAGTCTGCTCCAAAATCTCAACAAGGCGATATGCCGCTCACATCGCGCGGTGGCATTTTAATAATCATAAATAAAATAAAATGGTGATAAACAATAAATAACACATACAAATATTAAATAAATAAATTATAAGAAATACAAATGAATAAATAACAAAACTTTCATTTACAAAATATATAATAAAACAAGTTATTATAAAACCAATTGAAACAGCTTGCTCTCGATGGAGCTTGATTACCATAAGTATTAGAAAGCAATCGGTGAGCTTCAGCGGTAGTTTTCTTGGAATCAAAAAAGAAAAGAAGAACCCCTCAAAAAAACAACTTAGCACGATCCATTTTAAATCGATTACAAAAAAATGACGTAATATGAAAAATAACACTTTCTGCTCTGAATTAGATTGACAATTGTGACAGCTACAAAATGCAATTGGAATTGCTTGTCAAACTATACGCAATCTCACGTAGCGACATCTAAATGTCGAATCTAATAATTAATTCACACACCCAATAGAACGTTGTGCTCTTATTTACAAAACAATGCAATTATCAGTTTAACAAATTCAATTAGGTTTGTCAATGGCCCATATTACACTATTACATTTCTACATCATAGAAATACTTCATTACTTTTATATGACATAAAGACTGTTTTAGAAATACTATTATATACTTTGCTATATTACACTATGTCATTTTTTCAATCACATTTTCATCATATTAGTCGAAAAATGGAGAAAAAAATATTATGTGCTCGCGCAGCTACAATATCTGCAATGTGTGTTATGGCTATTTTAAAGAAAAAGCAAAAAGCAAAGAAAGATAAACGGATCTGGGTAAAACCTTGGATTTCAAGACGAGATAAAAAAGGAATTAAACAAAATTTACTAAAGGAATTACAAGCAGAAGACCAAAAATATTACAAAAAATATTTAAGGATGGATGACGATACCTTTAAATACATCGTAATCAAAATTTCTCCTTACATTAAAAGGCAAGACACGCATTTGCGTAATGCAATAAGCGTCGAAGATCGTCTTATTTTGACTTTAAGGTTTTTGGCGACAGGGGAGAGTTATGCCAGCTTGCAATTTAGTACCAGAATTCCTCAATGTACAATATCGGGTATCGTACCTGAAACCTGTGAAGCAATCTACAGAGCTTTAAAAGATGAATTTTTAAAGGTAACCACTTTTAAGTTATTTAAAAGCTTAAAATTAATTTATAATATATTGAATAATTCATAGATTCCTTCAACTCAGCAAGAATGGAAGTCAGTTGCCAAGGAATATCAAGAAAAATGGAACGTTTTTAACGCAATTGGGGCAATGGATGGCAAGCATATCCGTATTCAGTGTCCACCTGCTGGTGGCGCACACTTCTTTAATTACAAGGGGTTTAACAGCATTATTTTATTTGCGTTGGCCGACGCAAACTATAAATTTATTTATGTGGATGTCGGTACAAACGGCCGAGTTGGTGATGCTGGAGTGTTTGCCAAAAGTAAATTGAGACAATGCCTCATCAACCCATCAATTTTAAATATCCCTCCGGAAAATGAACTAACAAACAACATTTCCACACCTTATGTTGTTCTGGCTGACGATGCCTTTCCGCTAGCATATAATGTTATGAAACCATATCCTCTGCGTGATATTAGTCGGGAAGAGTCAATTTTTAATTATAGACTTTCCCGAGGCAGAAGAATCATTGAGAGTTCGTTTGGAATTATGGCTGCTCGTTTTAGAGTGTTTCTCATAACAATTAATCTTTCGCCGGAGAAAGTAAAAAGTTTAACGCTTGCATGCTGTACTCTGCATAACATGTTAATTGAAAAACAAAAACATATGTATACACAAACGGAATCATTTATGGTTAAAGACCGTGACTACGAATTTTTAAATATGCGGCCTTTGGAGGAAACTGCGGTAATGCAAGTTTTAGGCAGGCAGAACCTAAATACTGGAAATAAGCGTGTGGGAAAAGAAGTGAGGGATACCTTCAAAACGCTTTTACAATGGGCCTGGGAAGGTTCCGTGGCAGGATAAATATATATAATATTTTACTAGAGAATAGAATTTTTATTTTATCAATTAATAATAGACAATGAAAAATGAATTTTTATTGTTTTCTAATTTTATTAATCATACATTTTTATTATTGGTGCCGGATGGTAAATTCATTCGTAATGAACTTCTTCAATAATCATGCTGTCGAAGGCTGAAGAATCTTCGTCAGCAAAATTTGTTGAATTTGAAAGACTTGTACTTGCACGAGTTGTGTAGTCAAAAGTATCCCACATATTCACGAGGACCCGTTGAATTTGGCTCTTCGCTCGGCGGTGAGCAATTTGATCGAATCCCAAGGTTTTCATTTCTCTCAATTCATTCGCTACAAATTTGCCAAATATATCGAACTCATCAAAAGGGGCTTCAATTGGCGTAGTTGCCAGCTTGCTCATTTCGCTCATAGTTACAGTTGCTTTGGCAAGAAGGCGATCATAACCGTCGGGCTCGCTCCGGAATCGTTTTGAACCATTTCGTTTTTTTGCGCTCTCAGATTGCCGAGTGTCTGAGCTTTCAAGTACAGCAGTGTCAGCTGAATCTAATTGAGTAAAATACAAATATAGTATTTAAAACAAATAACATATTTAATGAATTATGGTTGTGTATTAGTTATACCTCCGGAAATTTTTCTTTTATTTTGCGGCCTTTTAGATTGCTGTACATCTAAGCTTTCTACAGAGTCTACGTCGTCCAAAATTAACGCTGCTTGAGTAAATTCATGTTGAATGAAATCTTCATCCAAATTAGAATGTGATAAGTCCGCTTCTGTTGTTACATCAAGGAATTTGAGTAACGGATACCAATAGACTGTTGGTTTGTATATTGACTCAACATCAGTACCACTCTTTTTACTTCTCGTAACCTACAAAATTAAATAGCCCAAAATTATGTATTCTCATTTTGCACACTTCTTTATTTTAATGTCACGTAATAACACAATTAATAATTATATTTATTTTGCTAATATACTTAAGAGATATTCATTTACCTTTAACTTTTCATTAAGATACTGGCTCCGTAAACCACTTATTTTTCTCTTCAACTCTTTTATATCTAATCCACTTTGCACAACATTTAAATTATTATTGATTCGTCGATAAACCTCTAACCTTTTATTGCAATTTTTATAGTCCGGATGTCGCGTATTAAATAACATTTCGTTATTTTCGTATTCCATAATTAATTTTTTAGTAATGAGCATACTCCAGTCATACTTTTCCGCCATTTTGAGCAGCTGTCAAAATAGATATTATATGATAGTATTTAGCTTCATGAAGCTAAATATCATTAGAAAAATACAACGTCTGAAAAATATTATTATATTTCCATATTACACTATCATATAAAAGTAATGAAGTATTTCAACGACGTAGAAATGTAATAGTGTAATATGGGCCAATGTACAAAAGACAAATATCATGATATTTGTATTTAACAAAAAATGCAATGAGAAGTAAAAGATTTTTACCAGGCTGAAGTTGTAAACGATGCTGACTGATATCAATAGAAGCCTTAGAATCTTAGAAGTGACGTCCATTGCTCACAGTTCGTCAATGTCTTCATCTTTAAGCCACATGGCTTATTAAAAGAGCCGTGTCACGGCTTTTACAAAGGCCACAAGGCCTTCTGCAGAGATTGGACCAGAAACATTTTTCAGTAATGCTTCCTAACTAAACTAACTTTAGAACATTGCCAAACACGCTCTACTTTTCTAGTCCAATCTCGGCGAGGCGATGACATTTAGTGTTTGGCAATGCTCTACTGAAATACTGTTAGCTAACTACTACATACATTGAAGTTAAAAAATTGTTGCATAAGAGTCTTTCATGATAACATTGATTACTAATGCAGAATGTAGATTTATAAAAATATAGAAAACTACTCTATTAAGTTATGTCCGAATCGGAGTCTGAGATTTGATAGCCAGAATTCATAGCATTTATAATATTATCTGCTAGACCTTTGCGGTGCTTTAATAGTACATTTGAATTGTGTCTTGCGTAGCCCAAATACCATATCACTCCACTAACATTAGGAATGAATTCTAACAATAAGTGATGAACACGAGTTGACAAAAATCGATTTTCAATTTTGCATCTTATCAAATTCTTCATTTCGTAGTAAGGCACAAAGAATTTTAGTTAAAGATGACAGCTTGAGGAAATAAGTAACTTCAATAGTTGAAGCAAAGAACTTGTATTTTTTGACTCTGCTGTTCAGACTTTCCACTATCCATCGATTCATAGTCACAGTAGAGGGGAGAACTATCGATAGCACTATCGAATACTATCGATAGTTTTGACTATCGAACCCCCATCGATAGTTATCGATAACTATCGATAGTTTGGGAAAGTTTGTCGGCATTTATAATTTTATGTTCGACCATTTTTTATTGTAATGCATGTTGATTCGGAAGAGAAATTTGACATGTGCGATGGAAATGGGATTCTTAAATGATTTTTAGATAAAGTTCTGGAATATGGCCAATCAGAACGGAACTTGGCCATTTCTTATCCGATTTTGATGAAATTCAGCATGTTCGATGGAAATGGGATTCTTAAATGATTTTTAAATAAAGTTCTGGAATATGGCCAATTGGGAAGGAACTTGGCCATTTTTAATCCGATTTTGATGAAATTCAGCATGTGCGATGGAAATGGGATTCTTAAATGATTTTTAGATAAAGTTCTGGAATATGACCAATTGGGAAGGAACTTGGCCATTTTTAATCCGATTTTGATGAAATTCAGCATGTTCGATGGAAATGGGATTCTTAAATGATTTTTAAATAAAGTTCTGGAATATGGCCAATTGGGAAGGAACTTGGCCATTTTTAATCCGATTTTGATGAAATTCAGCATGTTCGATGGAAATGGGATTCTTAAATGATTTTTAGATAAAGTTCTGGAATATGGCCAATTGGGAAGGAACTTGGCCATTTTTAATCCGATTTTGATGAAATTCAGCATGTTCGATGGAAATGGGATTCTAAAATGATTTTTGGATAAAGTTCTGGAATATGGCCTAGTAGGATGGCACTTGATTATTGTTTAACCGATTATGTTTAAGTTTTTCATTTGTGCAGAAAATGGGATTTTAGAATGATTTTTGGATAAAGTAAATCGGATTGAAAATGGCCAATTTCCTTCTAATTTGCCACATTCCAAAACTTTATCTAAAAATCATTTTAGAATCAAATTTCCCTCGTGTATGCTGATTTTCATCAAAATTGGATAGGAAATCGCCAAGTTCCCTCCTCCTTAGCTTGAAAATTCCATTTCAATCGTATATATCGAATTTCATGATAATCGGATAAGAAATAACCAAGTTCCTTCCATATTGGCAATACTCCAGAACTTCATCAAACAATCATTTAAGTATCCAACTTCCATCGTACATGTCGAATTTCATCATAATCGGTTAAGAAATAACCGAGTTGCTTTCTAACTGGCCATATTCCAGAACTTTATCTAAAAATTATTTAAGAATCCCATTTCCATCGTATATATCGAATTTCATCAGAATCGGATAAGAAATGGCCAAGTTCCTTCCTAATTGGCCATATTCTAGAACTTTATCTAAAAATCATTTAAGAATCCCATTTCCATCGTATATATCGAATTTCATCAGAATCGGTTAAGAAATAAGGAAGTTCCGTCCTGATTGGCCATATTCCAGAACTATATCTAAAAATCATTTAAGAATCCCATTTCCACCGAACATGCTGAATTTCATCAAAATCGGATAAGAAATGGCCAAGTTCCGTTCTGATTGGCCATATTCCAGAACTTTATCTAAAAATCATTTAAGAATCCCATTTCCATCGAACATGCTGAATTTCATCAAAGGAGAAGAAATGGCCAAGTTCTTTCCTTATTGGCCATATTCCGAAACTTTATCTAAAAATCATTTAAGAATCCCATTTCCATCGAACATGCTGAATTTCATCAGAATCGGATAAAAAATGGCCAAGTTCCTTCCCAATTGGCCATATTCCAGAACTTTATCTAAAAATCAAATTAGAATCCCATTTTCATCGTATATGTTGAATTCCATCAAAATCGGACAAGAAGTGGCCAAGTTCCTTCCAAACCGGCCATATTCCAAAACTTCATCCAACAATCAGTTTAGAATCTTATTTCCATCGTGCACGCTGAATTTCATCAAAACCAATGCTGATTAGTGTTAAACTATCGAAAACTATCGATAGTGCAAACTATCGATAGTTCTCCACCTCTACTATGATGGTTTCACAGCAGAGAAAAAAGCATTGCAAGATATTGAAACAGTACTGCGAATGCATGGCATGAAATGTAGTGACTTCAATTTGCCTGAACCCGGTCCGATACACAATGCCAAATATTTTCGATGTTGCCGAACAAGCAGAGAGAGCAAATTGTCTAATCACTTCACTCAATCCTCTACAACGACAAATATTTGGTGAGATAACAGCTTCGTTTGATGATTTAATCGCTGAATCACGCTTGTTTTTTATTGATGGTCCCGGAGGCTCAGGAAAAACCTACCTATATAATGCTCTAATGTGCTATGTAAGAGGACAAGGACAAAAAATTGCATCATTTGCCACCACAGGAATTGCAGCTAATTTGTTGGTGGGTGGACGAATAGTGCTGTTCCATCACTTGAATCTATCAAATTAAAGGATGCATCTCTGCTGATAATCAACGAAGCATCTATGCCCTCCACTCATTCGCTTCGAGTAATAGACGTGTTCGACCATTTGGAGGAACAGTACTGATATTGGGAGGTGACTTTCGTCAAACATCAAATGCAGTGCAAGAGGTACTGTAACTGACATAATTGAATTATGCGTCAAAAATTCTCCACTGTGGCATCATGTCACACAACGCAGTTTTCGCAGGACAACATGAATTTAATGAATGGGTGTTGCGTTTAGGTTATGGTAATTTAACAAACGATTGTGACGATTTGGATCCCAAATTGGTTGAAATTCCTTATATAATGGTGGAAAAGGAACAGATTATTAACTCAATATTTGGTAGCTTAATAAGAACATCAAAACCCGATGAAGTTTCGGAAACTGCCAACAAAGTCATTCTACCACAAAAAAAACATTGATGCTACAGAACTAAATTTCAAAATGCTGGAACTAATTGCAAGAAATGAAACTGTCTATATGAGTATTGATTCTATGATTTCAGATGATCCGAATGATTCCATCGATTTGCCAGTTGAATTTTTACACGCACAAAGTCCGCCGGGAATGCCACCACATATCCTGAAATTGAAAGTTGGTGCATTTATCATGCTTCTTCGAAATCTTAACCCAAAAAACGGTTTGTTGAATGGAACTCGATTGATAGTCAGGAGTCTTCATCGAAACTGCATAAAAGCAGAAATTATTACAGGAAGTAATAAGGGAGCAGAAATTTGCAGTCCTAGAATTGATTTGGACCCAAGCGAGAGTACTTTGCCATTTAGAATGAAGCGTCAACAGTTCCCAGTGATATTGGCTTATGATTGAATTAACACCATAGGAATTAAAATTCCATCCACAATTTTTGTATAGCGAAATTAGGTGTCATGCGTTTAATTCGTATTAAAAATTATTAATTTGGCGCGAATTAAATTCAAATGTATCTACGAAATTAACTGATCACCCAAATGAATTTAACTCCCCCACTAAAATAAGAAGGTTGAAATACGGAAATTATCGTCGAAAGTGAAAAGAATTTAGCGTCTTGAAATAAACTTAAAATGTTACACATACATTGCCTATTCTTAAAAGTATTAAAAAGTGTAGTGGATTACAAAAGATGGAAATGAATTTAAATGCTTTGAACTAACTTCAAGCAACAATATTTTATAAAAAATCAATGTCGTGTTCGGCAGGCGACACAGAGCCAAGCCCGGAGTCTTAATGCGGAGATCTTTAGACAAATCTGGTAATATTCCAGCAACACATCTAATAAAGAATCACGCTCTTTCTGCTGCTTCTCGAGACGTTTTATTCTTCTTCTTCGTAACATTTGTGTTTGCAAATTCCCTATTGGAAGTTGATAACTGGCTGCTCCAGTTTTAGAATTTGCCAATCCGCCGTAAACTGGAACCCCATTAATGTACTTTGGGATTTAGAAATTACCTAACTATAATTTATAATATCAAATGGACAAAATGCACTGACAATTTACAAATTTCCACCTGAGTTACAATTGTACACGCTGAAATAAAAATGTGTCGAACGAATCAGGAATGATTTGGATTTCTGTGTAGCAACCAACAAAATCAAAACAGCAATTTATTTATATGCTCAATTTTAATATTTCGACACGATTTGTTATGTACCTGATACGCGAATTGTACACGCTGAAAGGTTAAACCATTCAATAAGAAGATAATTACATTAACACTTACGGTTTAAAACGTGCGAGGGTAATTTATAATAATAAACTCGTTAAATATTTTGTTGCTTCCAGTAGTTGCTAGGGAAATCATCTAGAGCTTTGCAAATGTGGCAGAAAATGCTGTTCCGATAAGAACGCGGATCACAGATATACGAATTCATTTATAAGATTACAACAGTCATATTCAATCTGTCAATCCTAAATGGGAAATTGGTTTTTATCAAGTGCAACGTGATTAGTAATAAATTGAACAATTCATACAAAGTGTAGTGTCTTTCCAATGATTTCGTTATTTTAAAAATGACTGAAGTTAAATCATCGTGATTCGTATAAATAAATAAAATTAGTTCCTGTAAAACTTACCATGTCTGATAGCTTAAAAGGGTAAAAATTGAATAAGACCGAGAAGATCGATGATATGTAGCCAAACTAAACTAGTAGATAAATAAACGCAGCACTGACGTATCAACATGAACATAAGCACTTATAAATCAATCCCTGCAATTCAATTAACCAAGCTACAAATTCCATTATTTCCGATCGATTTTAGGGAATGGCAAAGCGTATCGATCACTATCGTGCGAGCATCAATCCAACGAGAAAAAAATAATCCGATATTAAAGTTACAATATTTGTTGGGACTTCTCAGAGGTGAAGCTTACTCACTAATCTGCATTGTGGCACTAAATAAGCTACACTTAAACCATATTAAAAATTATTAACTTGGAGCGAAATAAATTCAAATGTATCTGCGAAATTAAATGATCTCCCAAATGAATTTAACTCCGTACAAATATGAATTTATTTCCCCACTAAAATAAGAAGGTTGAAATAAGAAAATCATTGTTGAAAGTGAAAAAAATTTAACGTCTTGAAATGAACTTAAAATGTTACACATTTACTACATCTTCTAAAAAGTATTAAATAATTTGAGAGATTACAAAAGATTGATGAATTTAAATGCCGTGAATTAATTTAAAGCAACAATATTTTATAAAAATTCAACGTCGTGTTCTTCGGGAGACTCAGAGTCAGGCCCGGAGTTTTAAGGCGGAGATGACCCTGGCAAACAACATACACCAAAAAAAAAAATTTGATAAATCATACAAAACGTTTAATTTCATACTGTTCAACTATAAAATATACTTTATTTAAAACTAAAATTATTTCTTTTATTGCATAAATTTGTAAATCTAAAGGAGAAGTTATTGTCAAAAAATATCCCTTTCTATAAAGAGTACCTTTGAAAGTTACCATGCTAGATGCTACATAGTTGCATTAGCGTTTTCAAAGGAATTTAAAAAATCCTGTAAATTTTGAATTTTATCTTTATCTAAAATATCATTCAAACTAAAGTGATAACTATGTTTTGATAATACATCTTGTGGAAGACCATGAACATGTTCCAGTAAAAAGTTAGCAAAATTTAGAGTGGCTTTTAGGCTTAATGTATAAGAAATAATGTTTTCTTGATGTTATATTTCTTGCATACATTTTAGCTTGTTTATGTTTTGCTTCATATCTGTAAGTTCATAAGTTTAGGTTTTAATTTTCTGTTTTAAATTAGTTAGTTAGGCGTGTTTGAAGTGTCATTCAAGATTAAAGTTCAAAAGATATCACTTACTGCCTGGTAACACAGCTGAGGGTAATACTGTGGACAATAATTTGCATGATTATGAAATGGATACAACTTCTGATAGTTCTTGTTGCACTACATCTTCAGAGATTGATTCCCAGGCCTTCAACCATGGAAAGTGCATCTTTATTTTCGACATTAGAAAACACAAATACTGCATTTCGCCGGGCCTTATGCCGTCTACTTTAGTAACTCCATTCACTGGGATTTCACAAGAGAATTTCGATTGCCTTCATGCTTTTATAAAGCCACACATCAGAAATAGTTGCAACAGATCTAAGAGAAATGCGTTAAGGATATCCCTAGCAAAACAAAAGATGCACTTGTCACAGAAGTTTTAGGCATATTTATTCAATGTAGATGGTCAAGCAAGATTATCTGCAATCTTAGAATCCGTTCGAAAAGCCTTGGTTGAGCATTTTGTCCATCTCCATTTAGGTTATGATCATATATCACGAGAAGATGCAATGAAACATCAAACTAAAATGGCTCATAAACTTCTGGATGGAGATGAAAATTCTATTGTAGTTGATCATGAATTACAATTATTGATGTACTTCAATCATATAAGCACAGAAACTTATTGAAGCCCTTGATTGTGGTTTTCCCTGACGGATACATTCTTGAGGCTGAAGGTTTGTTTTTTGCAAACAACGACAATAGCGATTCAAAAATTTTAGAATACATGATTTCTACCCATTATGGATTTACAAAATATTTCTTAGAGAATGATGTTTTACTTCTCGATCGTGGGTTCAGAGATGTCATAGAAAAGTTGAAATTGCTAAAACTTAATCCAATAATGCCTCATTTACTAACCAAGGGGCAAAAGCAGTTTTGCACAAAAGATGCTAATGAGTCCAGAGCTGTGACACTCGAACCACTCGACAGTTCTTGGATGAGGTGGCCAGCACTCAGTCCAGACATGAATCCAATTGAGCATTTATGGGACGAACTAAAACGGAGGGTCCGAGCTAGAAATCCGGTACCATCTAACATCAGTGACTTGAAGATTGCGTTAGAGGAGGAGTGGGGTGCGATCCCCCAAGTATTTGTCAAAACCTTAATAAGATCAATGGGGAACCACATGCGAACCGTTGTAGACGCAAGGGAGGGCCATACTTATTATTAACCAATCAAATTATTTTTGTTTTGCTTGAGTTTTTTGTTGTAATTTAATTTTAAACACCCCCAATATTTTTTGCTTAATCATCAATTTTGGTTGCGTTTTCATTCAAAATTCATTACAAAAAAAAGTACTAAACCAATTTTCATAAAAATAGTGTCATTTTAAAGCAAAAATATCAGGCTTTCAAAAAAATAATGTCTTATGAAAATCGGTTTGACCGTTCTAACAAAAATCGCCCTTATGTGAGCGCTTAAGGTTTTAGTCGATTCAGTTGCTCGGGAGTGTAGAATGTGTTGTTCGCCTTCTGCTTGTAACTTAACTTCGGCGAATATTGTTAAGATTGAATGGAGTTCGGATAATGATGTTTATGTAATTTTGTGTATCTATAGGCTCCATGCGACGTCCCTTGACATATTTTTACAAGAATTCAGTGATTTTATTCGTAATATTAAGTCAAAAAATCTTCTTATTCTTGGTGACATCAACATCGATATTTTTAATTTCCCATCTGATTCTGTTAATTATATGTCTTTAATGTCTTCCTTCGGACTTGAATCGCTCATTAATGTTCCTACTCGTGACTAACTCTTCATCTACATGTAACGATCATTTCATCTTAAGATCTCGGATCACCATTTTATTGAGGTTTTATTTAAGATTCCTAAAACTTTAGAATCTCAAACTTATTTTCGATCTGATCGCTGTACCAAGATCAATTTGTGAATTTTATGCGGTATACTTGAGCATATGGATTAGAATTTTGTTCTTGACTATGATGATTCATCTATGGCTCTAGATCTCTTCCTTAACACACTCTCGAGTTTATTCGAGCAATGTCGCATATATATACTCCCAAGTTAAAAAAGTCAGACTTTTACAGCCATGGATTTCTTATGAGCTTGCCTATCGAATTAATAAAAGAAATGTATTGTACAAAAAATTTAAAAAACAACTGGTTAATTCGAATCTTCAAGCAATCTATAATAGTAAATGTAAACAAATTAATGAGGATATCAAAAAAGAAAAAGAAGCGTATTACACAAATCGTTTTTCAGTCAACCGCGGTGATGTTAAAAAAACTGGAATCTCGTCAATGAAATTTTAACTAAAAAACCTAAAGCTTGCTCGGTTATAAATATTCTGTCGGATAATGGAACTCTTCTAACATCTAGATCAGACATTTCTAATGAGCTTAATTGCTTTTTTACAATTGTTGCTGATAATTTAAGAATTAAACATTTTACGAATGTCATGCCAGTTAACTATAATCTGCCGTACGATAGTTGTCCAGAAACATTTTTTATGACCCCTGTTTCTAATTTTGAAATTTTATCCATTATTGAATCGTTGGAACCAAAACAGGCACTTGCTAATGATGGATTGAGTAATTTCATTTTGAAAGCGATTTCTAAATTTGTTTGTCCTGCCATTGCCCATATTTTCAAACTGTCTGTCATCCAGGGAATTATACCTGTGAGACTCAAATTGGCTACGATAATTCCGATATTTAAAAATGGTGACCGCAACCGTAAAGAAAACTATAGGCCTATTGCCCTCCAGCCAGTGATTCTGAAAGTGCTTGAAAAAGTAGTCAAAAATAGAGTTAGGTACCATATTTTAAGATAGGTTTGCTATTCTTAGTACTCATCAACACGGATTTCGTCAAGATATGAGTACTGAGACGGTTCTATTGGAGTTTTTGAATAATATTTACAAAGGACTAAATGGTGGTAAAGTTTGTGCGGGTTTGTTTGTTGATGCTACGAAAGCCTTTGACATGGTCGACCATAAACGTCTCCTATCGATTCTTTTTGACATCGGGTTTAGAGGTGTTTCGAACAAATGGTTTGCTTCTTATCTCGAAAACCGAATGGTGAGAGTCAACATAAATGGAACATTTAGTGACGCTAGAACCTTGAACGTTGGTGTTCCGCAAGGTTCTGTGTTGGGCTCTTTGTTGTTTTTAATTTATACAAATTCTATCTTTAGATTAAAACTGTACGGTAATAGCACTGGGTTTGCTGACGACTTAGCTCTAGGGTATCCGTCTGAGGTAGTCTGAATGATTAACTCAGGGGCCTTACACCCAGAGAAAAAATTGCACTGATTGTGAAAAAAAAATATTAATATATTCCAAATTCTTGTTTAAATTTGAGCTATACCGACGCGTTGTACATTTTGTGCAATTTTCTTAAAATATTGTATGTTTTGTGCAATTACAAACATTCACTAAGCCGGTACTATATGTATCGGATTATTATATTCCAATAAAAGCACACTTCATTCTTGGTAATCGTTACAATATTATTCAAGTTATGGAATGTGTTGAATATTAAATAATGCATCGAGCATTCCACCATTCGGTTGATTTCATTCCTTTGATTTGCACAGATTATTCAAGTATATCAGCATAAAATATACATTGCATTGAACAAATTATTAATAAAAAGTGTACACTGGATTCCATTAAAAGCATAATATTATTCTTGAAGCTGGTACTATATGTACAATAATCGGGTTATTATATTCCAACAAAAGCACACTTCACTCTTGGTAATTGTTACAATATTATTCCAGTTATGGAACATGTAAAATATTAATTGCATCGAGCATTCCACCATCCGGTTGATTTCATTCCTTTAGTTTGCACAGATTATTCAAGGATATATTAGCATAAAATAAACATTGGATTGAACAAATTATTAATAAAAAGTGTACACTAGATTCCATTAAAAGCATAATATTATTCTCGAAGCTTGTGCACATATACATACAATAATCAGATTATTATATTCCAGTTGTGGTAATGGAAGGGCAAGGGACGGAGATGAAGAAACTTGAAGCACACAATTTATATGAATAAAATAAAATTCAAAATGATTATGTCATTTAATTACATTTATTGCTTATACATTTATATAATAATTGAACAAAATATCTTAAATATTTATTAATATCTTAATAAATTCTAATACAAAAAATATCATATTAATAAATATAATAATAAAATAATCATATTATTAAATATTATACTAATATCTTAATAAATTATAATACAAAAATATCTTAAAAGAAATACCAAATAACTCAAAAAGTTATAAATTATATAAGAAATTCTCATTCTTCTTAATTTAAATATATCACTGAAAATAATTGCAAATTTAATGGGTTCCCTTATTTTTTTTTAATATTTCAATCAAACATAGATTATAAATTTAAATTATAAATTTAAAAATTTAATATTTTAATTCTGATATCAAATTATTTATATATACATATGTTACATTGTCAAATTTTGTGTCGAATTCATAAAATATTTTTAGTTATTCACAATCTATCGCACTTTTTTATTTAACAAAAAGAGACAGGTTTTTGGTATCAATAATAATTTATTATTGTAATAATATAAATATAATTATCAAAAACACACTTAGAACACTGAAATATATTGTAGTTTGATAATTATACATTAAATTTAAATTTTAAAATCAAACTCCATCTTAGGAATTGATTTAATTTCTATTTTAGAAAATTTTAAATAAAAAACTAAAATAAACTGATTTTTATAAAAAATATTCAGAATATTTTTCAGTATTCTAATACTTGAGAATGATCTTTAGTAATCGAAATATTGTGATTTTTAATAATTATATTTATGTTATTAATAAATTATTATTGATACCAAAAATCTTTGGATCTTTTTCTTGGATAAAAAAGTGCGATAGATTGTGAATAACTAAAAATTATTAATTTCTCCAACATTAACAAAAAATTATTAGATAATTCATAAAATACTCTTGAAACAAATCCACACACGGATTGGCTTTGAATTGGACATCTTCAATCTAATACAAAAAATATCTTAAAACAAATATCTAAACGATTTCTTAAATTTAGAAAAAACATACTATAAAAAATTACAAAACAAAAATCGGATCTTCTTGATGTAACTTAAATAGTATTATTAAAGGTGTTGATGCCTTTTTCTATACAAAGGTACGTTTTGCTCTATTTCTACGTTAATTTAAAATTCGAGTAACATGTATATCTTCTAAAGGAACTATGACCTTCCACAGTTTTTCAGCATGTTTTTATAGAGAAGTTTGGAAAATTTGGAAATTTTTGATATCTATGAATTTTTTTTCATATAATATGTATATTTTTTCAATTATGAGTTTTTAAAGTGTTCAGTTTAAAATGATCTATTATTATTATATACAACTGATTATAATATTCAATTTTTGATTATATTCATATAATCTAATTCATATAAATTTATAGCGATCTTGGTATAAAATATGTCTGGCCATCAATTAAAGTGTGAATTTGAAATGGTTTCTTGGAATTTAAACTTTCAATTTTTTTTATAATGTAATTATTACATGGGTTACCAATTTTATAAATTTTAAGGTGTGAATCAAAACAGATAATTTCTACTTCCACCAAACACAAAACAACTTTATCTGAATAGATAATGATGTCCTTGATCAATAATAGTTTTAGTTCTTCATATAAATAATAATTTGTTTTAAATAACGTCCCTTTGTATCTTACACAGGTTACAAAATCAAAACTATCAAACTGACCATCTGTTTGTGTTTTTAAATCTGTAGTTTTATAGTACATCTCAAGTTTTTCTTCATTTTTAGGTTGCTTCTTTAAATTTTCAATATTATTTTCGAATATTTTATTTTGCAATATATCAAAAATAAACATATAATTGCATTTTTTGCTTAGTGACATAGGAAGGTTAACGCGTGAGTAGCAAACTTTCACATATTCTTTGACAGCTTTATTTTTACTCTCATGTCTCATACAGCTGATTAATTTCAATGGTCCTGAATATTCAATCAATCGTGGGTAATGGCAAAGGAAATGATGCTTTGGTTTCAAATGCTCTTTAAAAGTTTTAATATACAGTGAGTGGTGATTAGTAATAAGTGTTTCAAGGCAAACTAAATCTATTTTACTGTACGTGTCTTTCAATAAAAATTCTACAAGGTCATATAAACTTGAAACATATTTCCAGATTAAATCATTTTTGTTAATAAACCCTCCGACAATTACTGGAAAGTATTTAAGAAAACAGTAAGCTTCTCTCGCTGACATATGCAAATTAAAAGATTTTACGTGCTCCTGTTTTATTAAATTTGGTCTATTTTGAAACTCAATTTCCCCATAGTCAAAAGTTTGGATTTTCTTATTTAAATCATTTAATGTAAAATATTTTTTTTGGAAAATATAAATGTTAACCACTTTTAAAAATCCATATTTTATAATACCCTTAAACACATCGTGCATTATGTCACAATAATAATTATTTGTTACATGGAATGTAGCAAGATCATTAAAGATGGAATTAAATTTTAAGCCACTTAAGCTAAAATCATTTATTGAAAGATCATTTGCCTGATTTTGAGTAGTTCGTAAATGTTCAACATTTTCTACTACTTTATATTTAAGAATTGATTTGTGTTCTATGCAATGTCGACAGTATTTGTTATGAGAAAATGATGTTGAGTATCCTAATATATAATTTAGTGCCAAGTTATCACCAATTACAACACCCAGAGCAAACTTTACGGTTTTCATTCCATTTGGCAACTGTATATTAATTCTTTTCAATTATTTTGAAAATATCAATTAAATGCGCAAGAGATGTATTAGGCCCAAATTGTTTTAAATATTTCGATTTTATCAGTAATGCCACAAAAATATTGTCTAATGTTAAGACATCGGACGGAAGGCAAGGAAAGTGCAAATAAAATCCTGCAACGGAATGAGACCCTGCGTGACTACCTAATGGGTTGCCAGTTTCAAAGTCATCATAATACAGAATGTATGGTAAAACAATATCATTATCTGAAAAGAAACTTAATTTTTTTTTCCACAGGCGGCCTTGTACAAAATTTTCTATTTTACTAGCTTTAGAATTCAACAATGTGTTTGTATAAGCAAGTGTTTGCTCTAGAACACCGGGTTTTTCAAAAAACATTTTTATTTGGGTAACAATGGGCTGAGTACGCAATCGTAATCAACATTTTGAAAAACTGGGATTCCTTTGACTAAAGTTTCCTTTATTTCACTGTGAATTATACATTTTTTTGGAGATTCAAAATTCATATATTTTTTTAAAAATTGTTTTGTTAAATACTCCGATTTTACGTTATCAAAAATGCTACTAATACAATCAATAATATCAAAAAAGGTGTTTTCAAAGTGAGGCAATATAGGTAACAAAATATCTCTTAACAACTTAATAAAAACAGCAATAATGTTATCGTTTAAACTCAAGAAGTATGAAAAAAGGATAGATAGCCATACAATTAAGCCGTGTGATGAGTTTTAATACCATTTTAATACATCAAATTTATCAGTAGTCGCTTTCACATGCACCATAATCCACTACCGAAGTGGATTTATTAATTTGCTTTCATATGTCTTTTCACACGTATCGAAGATTGTTAATTTGAATGAAGGGCAACTAGTTTCTTTTCGAATATTTCAAATTGAATATATCAAATTCAACTAAAAAATATTAATTAAGATATTAACTAATCAAAATTCAAAAAACCTCTATTCAGTTTTGAGATTAATATCTATCATAATTTTCGCATGGTAATTCAGTATCGCAGTGGATTACAAAATACCTAATTATAGAATGTATTTGATAATCCGCTTCGGTATTAGATTTCTACAATTCACACGACCATTTTTCAGATTATGTAATCCAGTTCGGTATTGGATTATCCCAGTTGTACTTTGAAACAGAAGTATAAAGCAACATACATGAAACAGAAGTATAAAGCAAAACAATCGAAATGTTAGGCTTTTTAAATGTGTTTTTCATGGGAGTAAATTACAATGATCGAATTTTCTTCGTTATTTTTTAACGAAATATGGGGACATGTGATCATCACAGTGAGGTATAAGAGATCATCACCATGATTGATCATTGATCGCTTTTGGAGCGCTCAGTCGTACAACAGGGATGGTGCGTGTGAAACCGACTAGTCTTACATATTTCGTCTATGATATCACTTCAATTCAAATCGCATGTTATATATTTATAAAATATTTGTTTAATGTAAAGTTGAAACTAAAAATTTGACGTAAAAATATTTGATTAAATTAATACTTACAAGTCTAAAACAATAAGTATTTTTGAACAATGGCCATTCGTCAATAAATGCCACAATATTGTTGATTCCATCATTGAGATCCAATTTCCTCTTGTGATACGTTGCTTTCCACTTCAATTCAACTGTTTCCCATGGTTCTGAGTGATGCCGGAGCCAGTGCTTTCCTTCAATCTCCAGGTTTACTACAATAACAAAGAAGTGCTAATTGTAAAGGTTTTCACGCAAACACAAATGTATTGATTTATACTTACGATCATGTGGGTCTATCTGCATTTTAATTTCTTTTTCAGGTTCCTCCTTATTATTCGGTTTTAAAAATCCAATTTTTTGTAAATTTCTTTTGATGACTCTGTATTTTGTGTATAATTTCCCCCGCGGATTTTTACTGTTTTGATAGTAGTAGTCCTAACATGTTTAATTAAAATAATAATTTAATAAATAATTTTAATTTAATAATAAACAAGAGTTAAACGCATTCAAATTGTATTGTACGTTTACTGGTAATTGTAGATCTAAATAAAATATTACATACAATATTGTGTTCTATTCTGGTTTCCCAGGGAATTGGGAACTGTTCTATTGTGAATTTTTTCAGTAGTTTTGTATTCTTTCTTTCCAAAGTTTACTCCGACCTTTGGTATTTTTTTCAAAAGAAGGGAGAAAATAATTCCCTTTTAAAGCTAATACGTACCATCTAATTCCCAATTAATTTTAAAGGGAAAAGTAAAAACCAAAAATGGAATTATTTTCTCCGTACTTTAAAAAAAAAATACCAAACGTCGCTATATACTTTGGAAAGACAGAATACAAAACTACTGAAAAAATTCACAATAAAATAATAACCAATTCCAAATTCCCCGGGAAAATCACAATTTGAATTCTGAGGGACCACTAAAACCGTTTTAATAAAAATAGGATTGGGGAAATTTTATTTTTTACTCACAGGGTTTTCTTCTGGAAATTTCGTAACGATTTCATGAGTAATGGCTCGTAAATCGGCTAATGTCATGGTTTGATTTTTCTCTACATGTGTTCGTACGATGAAGGAACAGAGCAATTCTCTTGATTCCGGAGTAAAACGAGGTGGCTTTTGTTCATTGTACATACTTAGAACTCGACTACCACTATCAGTTTCAAAAAACTGAGCAAGATCCTAAAACAAAGAAGAAGTTAATTTAGAGATTCACATATTAGTCATCACGGCATACAAATGAAATATGGTTTGCTAGATTTAATTCTCTGATGCCGGATGAACTTGAACATGTAGTATCTGTCATGTCGGGAAGTTTTTCAAACCACGATACGATTGACGAATCATTTGAAACGGTTACATCCGAAGAAGCCGCTAAATTCTATAAATAAATACAAATGGAGATTTTCCAATTAACTAAAGTCGTAAGATTGTCATTTATTATACGAACTTGTTTTTTTTCCATTCATTGAACTGCTGTCTGAATAATACTAAATTTCCAAAGTTATTTTGAAATATTTTTGAAAATTCCACCTCCGTTAGATATGGAAAACTTTGCATAGTAATGTTATACTCTTAAAATAAAATGAGAAAATACTAAATTGGAAAATTCTATTATAAAAACATTTTTAATTACTTTCTATTTTAGCCAAATAATCTTCCTTATTCCAGCTTCTTAATAACTCTCGAAGTGCTACCGAATCTTTCTGTGTCGCCGAATCTCCTAATGTCACCAAATCTATCAATACCATCGAATTATTCTGTGTCACTGAATCGTCTAGTATCTCTGAATTGTCTAGTAACACTGAATCTCGCAGTGTTATAAGCGCACATTGTGCGGAATTATGTGCCATTTTTAGCTAAAACAATGCGATCACGGAAGGAGTTATTAGAGATAAATTATTATTTTATTTATTTATAATAAATTGCGCCATAAGGCGCACAAAATCTAGATTATTGGATTTTAGCGAGTGTAACAATTTAAATATTTTTGGCATTATTGTGTAAATTATGGTTACCGTTGATCAAAAAGTGTGATGAAAACGTGATTATGTATAGTGCGTACAATGTGGGGTGGGTGGATGGGTGGTGGAAGTGCAACAGTTAACCGAATAATTTAGACTTTTTGCGCATTATTGTGTAAATTATGGTAACCGTTGATCAAAAAGTGTAATGTAAACGTGATTGTTTGTGGTGCGCGTGTGTGTGTACGAAAAAAATTATTAAGCGAAAACATATTAAATGATGTATACATATACGATATAATTCGATAAATAATTTTTTTACATGCATACACACATTCATATTTTACATTAAATAATCACGTTTACATTACACAACTGTTGCACTTCCACCACCGATCCACCCACCCCACATTGTACGCACTACACATAATCACGTTTTCATCACACTTTTTGATCAACGGTTACCATAATTTACACAATAATGCCAAAAAAATCTAAATTGTTATACTCGCTTAAGAGAGCCCAGATAGTATGTATCACGTACCGTTAGGCAGTATTATCAGGTTCATTAAGAGCCTGAATATTGACTGGATGGATAATTAAGTAGGGCTTATGCACAAAAGATCTTTTAGGTCGCAGTGCGGGGTGGCTTGAGCCCCCACATGGCCCTCAAGTAATAATAATAATAATAATACTCGCTTAATAATTTTTTTCCATGCACACACTTGCACACACACATTCATATTTTACATTAAATAATCACGTTTACATTACACTTTTTGATCAACGGTTACCATAATTTACACAATAATGCGCAAAAAGTCTAAATTATTCGGTTAACTGTTGCACTTCCACCACCCGTCCACCCAACCCATATTGTGCGCACTACACATAATCACGTTTACATCACACTGTTTGATCACCGGTTACCATAATTTACACAATAATGCCGAAAAAATCTAAATTGTTACACTCGCTTAATAATTTTTTTACATGCACACACACATTCATATCTTGCCATCCACGCACTTTGAAACCGGTATAAAATTATGGTCCAATTATTTCACAAAATCTTTATAATTTAATCACGAATAAATTTATAATTAAAACAAAAATTATTTATTAATTAATAATAAAATATCACTCACCCAATAATTTTATTAAGTTTATTTTTTTTATAACTTACTTCACTGACCACTGTTTCACTGTATATTAATTTTATTAAATAAACTATTGCTCATGCACAACTCAACGAACGATTATATACCAACTAAACTTCTGAACCTGAAGAACAAACACATCATCACACTGCAAATGCATTCGGCATCTGCTGAGTTTTGTAAAACATTCGAGAATTTTCGTTAACATTTTGGTTAACAGGTTAACACATCCATCAAAAGCAAAATGAAAAAATAACAGCCATTGTGTTAATAAACGACCAAAAGAAAAAAGTAAAAGAATTTTGTTTTTCTCATTAGTACACATTCCATTTATTTACATGGCTTTTAGTTTTTTTAGTTTTTAATTGTATGTGTAATTCTGTATGAAAAAAATTATTAAGTAAAAACATATTATTAGCCTTTATCTTTCCTGAAAGGGGTTAATTATATTACATAGATCTATGTAATTTATATCGTGTAACATTTAGATGTTGTGCGAATTATTGTGTGATTTATTTCATACATATACATACAACTGAAATTATGATAACCGTCGATCAAAAATCGTTATGTTGAGCGTGATTATTTAAGGTGCCCGCAATGTGGGGTGAATTAATGGCAAGATATAATTGTGTATGTATGGGTCTGTGTGTGGTTATGTGTGTGTATGGCAACAAATTATTAAGCGAAAACATATTAGCCCTTTATCTTTCCCGAAAGGGTTTAAGTATTTATGAATTGATCTATGTATATCGCGTAACATTTAGATGTTCTGCACATTTGCGTAATAAAACCAATCGTTAGGTGTAAAATAACGTTCCAATTTAAGAACAATACCTTCTTTAGAGTTGGAATGATTAATATTTGTACTATTTGACCCATGTTGTGGAATACTATATTACACAAATTGAATGTTTATACCCTCTGTGGAACAAGATATAACTATTCTGGAATGCATGCAAGTTTAAAAGTATTCCAGTAAATATGTTCTGCAGATTTGCACAATAAAACCATTCGATAACTGTAAAATAATGTTCCAAAGAAGAACAATACATTCTTTAAAAAATGGAATGTTTATAGTTGCATTATTTAAACATCTTTTGGAACAATGCATTCCTAAAAGCGAATACTTCAACCAATGATGGAATGATTGCCGATTTCAATGTGTTCCAGTCAGTATGTTCCTCTGAGTTTTACAATAAGTGCAACTCTATTTCTCTGAGTGTACCACCGACTCTGCCGGCGTTCGTTGTTATTCGCTTTTATTTTTTCGCTTCGCTTATTGACACCCAACCACAAACAACTCAACGCTACAAGCAAACATTCGTTTGCTCAAATTACAATTATTTGTTCGCCATAAAATACAACGCCTAGATACGTCCGCTTATCATCGAAAGGTAGCGCGTTCGATTCTTGTGGTACCGAAATTATGTTTAATTAACGCCTAAAAGCGATCATATTTTCGCTTCGCGTTTTATGTAGTACAAAAATTGCAAAAGCGAATCAGCAATGAACGCTGCCGGAGTCGGTGGTAAGGCCCCAGATCTTAAGGTATTACATTTATGGTTCAATAAGCATTGCTTAATTCTGAGTGAAAAGACAAAATTTATGTTTTTAAAATCTGTGGTATCCAAATTTTGCCTATGTAGTAACCTGGTAACATCACAATTTTACTAAATGCTTTACTAATAATTACCAAACTGAGTGTTTTAAAATCGAATTAGTTAACACGTTTAAATATCTTGGTATCTACATATTTTGACTCCAATCTTAATTGGAAAACTCATGTCACCAAGTTAATATTATACATGAATT
The DNA here is from genome assembly GCA_963556165.1 of Tipula helvola. NCBI lineage: Eukaryota > Metazoa > Arthropoda > Insecta > Diptera > Tipulidae > Tipula > Tipula helvola. The sequence goes on along the minus strand of OY744481.1, from coordinate 261,350,619 downwards.
CCGCTTCCAGGATTTTTTATCTCCTTCGTGATTTATGCCCAGTCTCTGTTTTGATAATGCTGTACCATGCGCTGGTAATGTCTAAACTGGGATATGGTTTATCATGTTGGGATGGCTGCCATACAAGTACTTTAAAGCCGTTGTATATTCAGCAGAAAATGATTTTGCGAACCATACTGAAGAAACAAAGACGCGAACCTTCTTGGCCTTTATTTAAGTTTAATAATATCTTGCCGTTGCAACACTTGTATATTTACAAGGTTTTAAAAAAATTTTATAAGCGGAGTGGCCACTGTAGTATAAGGTTCGATGATCGCTGTAACCTCCGTGGGAACCATCAACTATTTCACAATATTCCGAGATTTAATAATGATCACTTCCGCCGCTATTGGCGAGAGTGATTTGGCCGAATGGTGCATAAAGTACAATGCAACAAACGACGCAATGAATGCATTGTTGCCGTTATTAAGAAATTATCATCCGTCATTACCAAAAGATTGCAAAATTTTAAAATCAACGCCAAAAAAACTGAATTTATTTCTTTATGTGGTGGATTATATACACATTTCGGTCTTGAAAAAAATATTAAAATAATTTTAAATTCCCATAAAATCTCCACAATTGAATTAAAATTAGACATTGGAATAGATGGTCTTCCCCTAGCGAAAAGCTCCAATAGCCAGCTGTGGCCAAATTGTGCCGATTCGTTTTTAAAAGGATTTGTGGATGAAGTAAAAAATATTACATCGATGGCATTCTAACAATATTTTATATAAAGTTGGCTTAAGAGCATTTATTTGTGATGCCCTGCCAGATCCTTCATTTTGCATGTGAAAGGATACAGCGGATATTACGGTTGCACGAAATGCCATGTGAAAGGAACTTATATAAACCGAAGAGTAGTTTTTGCTGAAATTAACAATCCTTTACATACTGATATTGGATTTCGGAACAGAATTGATTTAATGCACCATAAGAAAATAGAGGAAATTTAATTGGAGAAAATTGATGTTGGATGTGTGGATCAATTTCCAGTAGACTACATGCACTACGTCCTGCTTGGAGTAATGCGACAAACTTTGCGATGCTGGACCAAAGAGAATGTAATACCAAGAGCAACGAAACTGAAGGAAAATTTTCATACAAAAAATGGGTCATGCAATGGGTTATACAACCGTTTAACTCGAGTTATGTTTATCCAATTTTAGAAATAAAACAATGGACGAATAGGTCATTTAAGGCAGAAACGATTGATTAAAAACTTTTTTCGATGTAACTGCTTGGAAAATTAAGAAATGAGTATTTGTTGGAGCTATATGTGATTAAATTTTTTATTCGACTTCGGCACTCTTGGTATTCTATACTCTTTGGCTGGACCATTGTTAGAAAAGAAACTTTCTCACTGTCTAGGTGCCAAATTGAAGAAATTGACAACAGAATGCAAAAAAATTAAACAGTGCATACCAAAGGAATTTGCAAGAAATCCTCGATCGTTGAGAGAATTAGATAGGTGGAAGGCAATCGAATTACGGTTATTTTTGTGCTACACTTTTGTGCTGTTTGGAAGGAATACTAAACGAAACTTTGTACAACCATTTCTTGTTATTGTTTTGCGCAATTAGAATATTGTCTGATGATAATGAATGCATTATCAACAATGGGTGTGCGTCTAAAATGCTTCAAAAATATGTGGAAGAGTTGCCACTGTAACAGACTCGATGAGTCTGTTAGCAGATATTACTGTAGTGTGTAGACCTTGGTGCGGTTGTTTTCTTTGCCGGCTATATTCTCGTCGGTACGGTCGTGGGTATTTCCAAGGCTACAGTAATCTTGTTTTAACCGCTACATAAGATGCTAAGATGTTACGGACTTGTTGATCATTATTCTGCGATTGCTGGTGTGTGTTTTACTCATTTTTTAATAGATTTTTTGTCGAAAGTTTATTTTAGTGGATCTATTTGACGCTGTACAACATTTGGCGCTTACATTTATAACATGCGCCTAAATGAATACTTTAAATGGTGTTAGTACCAACTGCATGACAAGAAATGAATTTGCATGGTAAATCCGCCACCTAAATTATTTGACATTTCTTGTTTATTTTGAAATAATAAATAAAGTTATGTTTTCTTTATCAGCTCTATAGATAAAAGGATGAGTATTGTGTTTAAAATATATGTAAACTGTGAATTGATGATTGCTAGCTAATATATATTTTCTTTTAGATTTTAAACATACCGCCGCCGTTGAATTATTCAATTGATTGGAAGTTTACAGAGTTTATGGATCGGGCGCTTAATGATTCCAGTGGCTGTTTTTATCGACACGACTCGTACACAGCCGTCATTTCCCGGATGCAATTCAGTGATTTTGCCCAATGCCCAATTTATTGATGCCAGGTTTTCATTTTTAAGGATGACGATATCGTTTATCTCCAAATTCGATTTTTGTTCTTTCCATTTGTTTCTTTTTTGTAGTGTAATGAGATAATCTCGATGCCATCTGATCCAGAAATGCTGCCGCAATTTTTTGATTAAATCCCACCGTGATGCTGGTGCTAACTTGAAGTCATCAGGATTAGTGTCAGGTAGATTATGTAATGCGCGTCCAAGAATAAAATGCGCTGGTGTTAAATATTCGATGTCATCCGATGAAACTGCACACAGTGGTCGTGCATTTAGTACGCTCTCTATTCCAGATAGCAATGTGCTGAATTCTTCAATACTCAATATTGTATCACCAATTACTCTTTTCATGTGCGTCTTTGTGGATTTCACTGCTGCTTCTGCTAATCCATTCATATGCGGAGCACCTGGCGGGTTGAAATGCCATGATATTTCTTTCCTGGAAAGAGCAAACGAGATATCAGCTTTGTTTTTATTGATAAATGTGAAAAGATCGCTTAAATATTGATAGGCTCCCACAAAATTGGAGCCATTATCGCTATAAATCGTCTTGCATAACCCACGCCGGTCGGTGAACCGAGAGAATGCAGCCAGGAAACTTTCAGTCGTCAAATTGCCCACATACTCTATGTGCACAGCGCGGGTGCCGAGACACACAAATATGCATACATATGCTTTTAACGATTGCTGCCCTCGTCGACGTACCGGTGTGACTTTAAACGGACCTGCATAATCTACGGAAACATTTGTAAAGGCATGATTGTATTGAACTCTTTCCGCAGGGAGGTCAGCTATTAATTGGGTCTCCAACCTTGGTCGTTGCCTAATGCATTGTACGCATTTGCGAATTGTACTTTTGATAACGTCTTTGGCTCTTATAATCCACAATTGTTGACGCAATAGGCTCAGCATCAATCCGTTGCCGGCGTGATAGTACCGATTGTGATAATCACGGATTATTGGCACTATTATGGGCGACTTATTATGGAGTATGATAGGATGTTTTGTGCAGAATGGCGCTAAAGACTTTCCGATTCTGCCACCTACGCGCACTATTCGATAGTCATCTATGAATGGATTCAAAGATTTCAGAATGCTTTGCTTTGATACAGGCAGCTGCTTCTTTAGTTTTTCAATTTCAGTTGAAAAATGAACTTCTTGCACGTATTTATAGATTAAGTTTTCGGCTTCCTTTATTTCCGCTGGTAGAATCTGGCCTCTCATTAATTGCTGTTTTTTAGCTTTACTGTTTGATATAAACCTGCGAATTATAGCTAGAACTCTTGACATTTTTCTGAAACTGGAGAATTTATTGATTATTTCCTCCATCAATTCGTTGGCAATTGATACATGAAATACAGCTGCTCCCGAGTTGACCTCTTCGTTTGTATTATAGCTGTGTTCTTGCCTAGGCCAATCGCTTTCTGCTGCTCTTAGCCAATCAGGTCCCATCCACCATAAACTGTGATTAACCAACTCAGCGGCAGTAATTCCTCGAGATGCGCAATCAGCCGGGTTGTCGGCAGACATAACATGGCTCCATTGGTCCCTGCGAAAATTGTCCAATATTTCTGCGGTGCGATTTGCCACAAAGACAGGCCATTTGTGCGGATGCGCTGATAACCAATCCAATACGATTTTGGAATCCGTCCAGCAAACCACTCGATCAATTTCCAAGTCCAGGGCAGCCATTATGATTTGCATCAGTTTTGAAAGAAGAACAGCTCCGCTTAGCTCTAGCCTAGGTATGCTTATTTGCTTTATCGGTGAGACCTTGGTTTTGGATGCAATAAGGTGAGTCTCAGTTACGCCATCCCTCTCACTACGACAATAGACCGCGGCTGCATACGCCCATTGACTGGCGTCACAAAATCCATGTAGCTGCACACTTCTACTGCTTCCTAGCCATCGTGGAATTTTGATGTCACTTAGTTGCAGCAAATCACCTCTAATTTCTTCCCATTTATGTTGCACATCGGGCGGCAGCTCGTCGTCCCATTCTATCTTTTGCATCCATAACGTTTGAAATAGGATTTTGATCCTCACGATCATCGGTGCCAGCCAGCCTAAAGGATCGAATGTCTTACTGGCCTCTGAAAGTAATGTCCTTTTTTTATGTTTAATGCGGGCTTCGAATTGTGCGACAAAGTAAAACATGTCATTCTGAGGATTCCATGCTAAACCTAGCAATTTTGTGGTATTGGGATACTCCGCAATTGGTTTTACTTGGCTGAGTTCATTTGGGCATAGCATAGCTCTAATATGCGCATCGTTGCTAGACCACTTTCTCAAGTTGAAGTTAGCTGGAGCCAAAATATTGATAATTTCATTTTTAAGCTTCATGAGTTTCTCTTTGGAATCTGCTCCAGTCATCAAATCGTCGACATACATATCCCGATCAATTACCTTTGCCGCTGCTGGCGATGATTTCACGTTCTTGATGAAGTCTGCATATGAATTGTCCATTTGCACTCCGCTCTGTATGTTGAACGAACCACCGCTCGCATTTGATCTCCTCTTCCGAGAGCGTTGACCGCGTGGGTATTGCTTCGATTTCCCACAACTTACGAAGACTGTCATCAATATCAAGCATGATATTGAAACACGAAGTTGATTGCTGCTCCTGCTCCAAGCATCGACCTGCTATCACCCACCCAAACGCTGTCTCTTCTGCTATCAAATTATTTCTCAGGTTAATTCGCGATCCACCGGTTACAGCATAATATACTTCTGTTCCAAGTAATAACTCAATTGTGCTATGACGATTGAACCTAGGGTCAGCTAATTTTAACCCCGACAACTGATACCAATCTGACGTATCGAATTCTTTTGATGGAATTTTTGCAGCAATTTTTGGAACCACATATGCTTCAATTTTTAATTTGTGAGTTTTGTTGTCAGTTGCTAGAATCTCTAGAAAAATTCTCCCCCGAGATTGACCGAGTTTCATGTCACCAAGACCTTTCATTATTAGCCGCCCATTTGTTCTCTTTAAGCTCAGCTTCTGCGCACAATCTTCGGTGATAAATGACTCTTGAGACGATGAGTCAAGCAAAGCTCTGCATAATATGCCGTATCCATCTCCCCGTTTTACTTCGACCATCGCTGTAGGCAAAATCACTTGTGATTCCGATGAAAACCTAAGACCGGTTGCGTCGTTCGCATTTACTAAAGCTACCGTTGCGGTACTGCTAGACGACGCTTGTTTTGAAGCTACTAAACTGCTTTCACGAAGTTTCTCTTCAGAATGCAGAAGTGTGTGATGCTTTTTATGACATTCTCTGCACCTAGCTCTGGACCTGCAGTTGTAGACGCTGTGATTAAAATTTAGGCAGTTGAAGCATCTATTCTCCCCTTTTATGACGATTTCGCGCTCTGCTACAGTTTTCGCTTTAAATTTATCGCATTCAAAGAGTTTGTGCGAATCGCTTTTGCATAGTGGACACGAAACAATAATGCCGGTTGTTGCAAATGAATTTGTTTTCTGTGGTTTCGATGTAAGTGATACTGCTGCGGTCCTTTTATTTGCTATGTATGAGTTCATAGTCTCTAAAGCATCAGTTCTAACCTCCAAAATATTAAAAAACTCTGCCAGCGTCGGAAAATCTTTATCAGCAGTTTCATGTTGGGACCAAAGCGTTTGTGTCTCCATATCCAATTTTCCTAAAAGCACATAAATGAGCCAAGGATCTCTGGCTTCCGCTTTTGATCCTAAACACTTAAGCCCACGAATTGCTTCATCAGACGTGTCTAGAAGTGATCTGACGTTGGCCGCAGTTGCGCTTGTTATATTTGGTTGCTTCAGAAAGGAATCAATGTGCGCGTTCACTGTATGCCGCTTCCTGTCGTATCGTTGCATCAATTTCTGCAATGCTTCAGTATAGTTTGCTTCAGTAATATTCGTATTCCGCAGAAATCGCTCAGCTTCACCCCTCAACAAGCTTTTTAGGTATTGAAATTTTTGAGCAGAACTTAAATAATCTTTTTCGTGAATCGTCGTTGAAAATAAATCAAAAAACGTCTGCCAGTCTTTATAAGCTCCGGTAAATGGCGTAATATTAATTTTGGGCAGTTTGACTTCGATTGACGCTGACTGTGTCGAATTTAATGTGGTGTCGTTATGACTTACACCACTAACTGCTTCCGTGATGCTCTTTTTGCGAATCCACCCATTTAAACTTGCGATAACGCTGAAATAATTGTCCTCAAATGTAGCGAGATTGGACTCCTCTCTCGCATCGCATCTGAAAATTTGCTTTTCGATATCCAAAAATGTCTCAAATGTGGATTGAGCCCGTTGGGCGCGCACTTTTAATTGATCTATATCTTCGTCGGATGCATTCGTAATCCCGCTTACGTAGGTCAATAAACGCGTCATTGTCCCTTTTAGACCCGCCCGAATTTTTTTCAACGACTCTAATTCACTCATTTTGCTGCACTTCACTTACTTTAATAATATTATATAAGTATTATTACTGTAAATTGCTTGTATTAATATTTTTATTACTTGGGTGTAAATTCACGTCGGTGCTTTGTTCGATTCTAACGGTACTAGTACTATTGTACCTTTGCTTCTAGAAATTTCCAATTGATTTTAATTTTTCCGGGCTTTAGCTGACTTGCTGGAAGTTTCGGCTCGAAGGACCAATGTTTGCTGCGTATTCCCTTTTTTATTATCTTTATCGGCTTTCTTATCTGCTTTCTAATCCGCTCACACAAATCTGATATAAGATAATAAACGAAAGGGAACACGATTAAAGTTCTATAGCTCTTTCGGTATTTTTTGAATAAAAGAATAATGACTGCACCACGTTATAATAATGATTTGTTTTATTTATAAATGGCTTTAACACTTCCCAATATTATTTTTTATAAATGGCTTCACTACTCTAAAATGCTTGTTGATCATTATTCTGCGATTGCTGGTGTGTGTTTTACTCATTTTTTAATAGATTTTTTGTCGAAAGTTTATTTTAGTGGATCTATTTGACGCTGTACAACATTTGGCGCTTACAAACATTATGGTGAACCATCGGTATCATACAATGTCCACAACTTAATTCATATTTCTCAAGATGTTCTAAAATTCGGTAATTGTGAACAACTACAGTGCATTTAAATTTGAAAACCACATGCAACATTTGAAACGACTAATAAAGAAAAAATCACACCCTTTACAGCAATTAAAAAATCGACTATTTGAAGCTAAATCGCACATCGTTAAAACTTACGACATTAAACCTTTTGTTACACTACAATACGAATTGCATAGAACAAGTTCATACCGCGAGGTATTATTTAAAAATAATACATTTTCAATTCTACCACCAAACAACTTCTGTTGTATTAATAGCAGAATATTTCAAATTCGTAATATAAAAAAAACATTGTGATGTACTGTGTAACAATTCCGTTGGAATTGCTATCAGAAAATTTATCATTTCAGAGGTTTCGGTGACGGTCGATTGCGCCGGCTAAGGCTCAGGAGCTGATGGGGTGGGTATACCGAAACATGAAGTGATCTGTGATGACCGTACAAAAAAAAAATAATAAAATAAAATTAGGGACACCAGCTAATCTCCTTATTCACTCTACCTACCTATAATACTCACCTGAACTTCATCCCCATTCTCAAAACACTACACTATTCACTCATTCTGAAATTAAGCACTAGAAACGACGAAACGAAAACAATCGAAAGCTCCAAAGAAAAAACAAGAACAAAAGAAAATAATAATAACGCAAAAATTTAACATACTAACTGTGTGTAATATTTTCAATTTTTAAAATTGCTATTGAGATAGATATTACATAATGTTACACAAAAATTCAAAATTATTTATTATAATTGATTTCAAAATGAAATCTAATGAATGACTAACACTACCCTACGAATTATGCGCATAAAAACCCGTTATTAATTATCCCCAAAGAAAATAACTTAATTCTAGTAAGATTATACATTTAGAAAATAAAAATAATAATAATATAAAATAAAATAATAATAATATAATAATAATACAAAAATCTTATCTGATTTTGATGTACGAAGACAGCATACGATGACAGTTGAAAGATGATCTTGTGGTATAAATGTACACCCAAATTTTACACGTACAATAACAAAAATTTTATAATTTCGATTTATTTCAAGTTGTTATTTTCAATGTTCACGATACTCAGACACTTTTTGATTTTAAATTAAGACTTTGCTTCGTATTTATAAGAAGCGAGTATGGTTTAACTTTTTAACTGTGGTTTTTAAATTACACATACCGTTTCAATTCGTGTTTTTATTATTTCACCTATGGCTTTTAAATTATTTATTTATTAATCAACTATTTAATTATTTATTGAACAATTTATTATTTATTACTTAATTTATTTATTTATTAATTAGCTTAGTTATTTATTCGATTTTTATGCTTTTTATGTTTCACTAATTTTATTCTGGTAGCAGTATTTCTACCGTTAGATTTATCACAACGTTCATGTATAACCGTTCACTTCAGTTATATAGTTTATAGTTTAGCTTTGTTAACGATTTATAAATTATTAGCTTATACTATAGGTAATCATAATCACTTAAAACTATATCGAAACTAATCAAATATTTGGTATCTATTTCAATAGTCCAAAATAAAACTAAAATTAACAATAGCCCAACGGCTTTGAAAGATCAATCCGTTTTAATACGGGGTCTTTTTATTCTACCCAAAACACATGGGTTCACTTTACACACACAAAAAAAAAATAAGTTTTTAACTTAAACTATTATTTAAGCTACTTTTTTAACCAATTTGGTCTTGTTTTATTTTGTAGCTTCTCGATTGAAATTCCTTTGTTAACTCCGTATACCGCGTTGTTTTTTTATAAAAAAAAACATCTCGATCATCATAAAAAAAAAAAAAAATCAATAAAATTTTGCATTCGTCAAACAATAGCTTACAATTACCCTTGCATTAAAATTCCAGCCTGTACAATCCCAAAAAAAAATCAATATAAAAATAGTAGGTTGCTTCGCCAATAATATTTTTACTCCAAATTGGAACGACTATTCGTAACAAATCGTGGGGCAGACCCACACCCATGAGATGTCTCAAGCCGGGCCATAAGCCGATAATTGAATTTTACGATACCGAGTAATAAACTTTACGAATATATTTACTAATATGACTAAAAATAATTTCAAATGTGTTAAAACCATCTACGTTCGAATATCTTTTCGATGATATATACCGAGACTTTTATTATTCATGTCGACGACTTCAAACGCAACGTTCCCGACTGTATTTTGAATTCTCGCTTTAATGAATTTCGGACATAATTTAGCTGATATTTTATTTGCTGCGTCGCTTTGAACGAAATTGCGAACAAACACCAAATCTCCCACGTTAATAATGCGGTTGCGACTTCTCAGATTGTACCGATGAGCACTCGATTCATAAGATTTCTGTAGGTGTTGTAAAATCTTGTTATGAATGATATCTTGCCGATCACAATTGGATATCTCTACGTGCCTATTCCCCAAGCAATTTAATTTTCGCAGTAGCCCATAATTTGACCCATGACCTATAAAATGTTGGCCAAAAACTACAAAGTATGGCGAGTATTTTGTGCTGCTATGCACAACGTTCCTAATTGCCGAACCAATGGAATAAAGGTGTTTATCCCAGTCCGGATGATTTTCATCTAAGTAAGAACGAATCGCAGCTAAAATAGTCCTATTGACTCGTTCCGAGGCGTTTGGTTGCGGGTGATACTTAGGAGTACGAGTATGCTTGACACCAAATTTTGACAACAGCGCAGCAAAAGCATTTGCGGTAAATTGTTTACCATTGTCACTAAACACAATTTCTGGTACGCCAAATAAATTAAATATGCGCTGTTCTAAGAATTTGATAACAGTCTTTGTAGTAGCTTCGCGCATAGGCTCAATCAAAACAAATTTAGATAATTTATCTAGCACTACAAATATATATCGATTACCGTTCTTAGAACGTGGGTAGGGTCCCAAAAAATCAACATATATTTGTTGCCAAGGACGTATCGACTGGACATATGTACCCATCGGTGGTCTTATGATTTGGTTAACGGCTTTAGATGCTTTGCATATATCGCACTTACTCACAAAGTTAGTTATGTCTTTTATCATTCCCGGCCAATAATAGTATCTTCTGAGAACCTCAATCGTTTTCTGAATCCCTAGATGAGCTGATGTTGGGGGTGTGTGCGCTGCACTCAATAACTCATTAACCAGGAGTGAAGGTATATATATTTTCCACTCGGGAATATCTAAACTATCGTCACTATTGTTACTGGCATCGCTTATTTTTATGTATACTTTGTTATCGATAACTTGCATATTGGATTGAATTTCTGGCGAATTTATGATGGAGTCTATTAATTCTTTATATGACCGATCGGACTCGAAAGCAGGCGAATTCAGATCAAGGTATAATGGATTATGCGAAATGTCTAAACTAAGTTCTTCTGCAAAATTTCGAGATAAAGCGTCAGGTACAACGTTGTCTTTCCCTTTTCGGTACTCGATATGGAAATTAAAGCCCTGCATTTTGAGACTCCAGCGAGCGAGACGTCCAGATAGATCCCTCTGTCCCATTAACCACTTCAAACTTGCGTGATCGGTGATAATGGTAAAAGGGAGTCCTTCTACATATTGCCTAAATTTCTTGAGACTCAATACAGCCGCGAAACATTCAAGCTCTGTAGTGCTATAATTTCGCTGCGCTGCATTGAGTTTCTGAGAAAAGTAGGCAACGGGACGCTCTTCGCCGCTGGAGTCTTTTTGGAAAAGCACTCCGCCTACTCCCGTACTAGATGCATCACATTGTATGTAGAATGGTGCCGTATAGTCTGGATTTCTTAACACCGGTGCCGTACACAATGCATGTTTAAGCTCGTTAAAAGCTTCCTCTGCCTCGTCAGACCAATTAAATTTTATATTTTTCTTTAGTAATCGTGTCAATGGTTCTGCAATTTCCGAATACCGCGCAATAAATCGGCGGTACCAACCTGTAACACCCAGGAACCGACGTATTTGCCGTACATTTTTAGGTTTTGGAAATGTCGATATCGCTGAAACCTTATCTGGGTCCACCTTTAACACTCCATCTCCAACAACATACCCCAAATATTTCATTTCTTTTAGTAGAAAATGACTTTTATCAACGTTTATCGATAAATTTGCTCTTTTCAATAAATTAGCTACTTTATGCAATAGATCCAGGTGTTCTTCGAATGTTTCACTTGTGATGAGGAGGTCATCCAGGTAGACAAAGACTTGAGCATGCAGCTCGTGAGGTATCACCCGATGCATCAAACGACACATCGTTTGGGGCGCATTACACAAGCCGAATGGCATGACGGTGAACTGGTACAGCGGTCTTCCGGGAACGGTGAAAGCTGTCTTATCCCTTGACCCCTCATCTAATGGGATTTGCCAGAAGGCGTCCTTTAAATCCAAACTAGATATATACCGAGTTTGGTTCAGACGCCCCAGCAAGCCCTCTATGATGGGTAAGGGATAAGCATCCTTCACCGTCACCTCGTTCAACCTTCTGGCGTCCAGACACAATCTCTTCTTACCATTCGGCTTGCGAACCAAGGCGATCGGTGAACTCCACGAACTACAGCTTTCCTCAATGACCCCCAGAGACAGCATTCTATCAATTTCTTCATATATATCGTTTTGCACTGCTGGCGATACGGAGTAATACCGTTGTTTTATAGGTAAGGCGTTACCAACATCGATCACATGTTTCACTAAACCTGTTTTACCCAGACCTAAGATATCAGACGATGGAAACTGTTTGATAACTGCTTGTACCATTTCCTGTTGCTCGGGCGTTAGGTCATGTTTTGGTAAGGCACTGATAGGGTTTACATCACCGGTCAATTCTGCAGAGATAATATCGTTACCACTGAAAGTTGCAATTTTATTTTTATTAGCGGGACAAGATATTTTTAAGCCAAACAATTGCCAAAAATCGACTCCTAAATACAGCTCTTGATTGAGGTCTGGAGAGAGATGTAGAATTACACTGCATGTTTTTCCGGCGAATGCTATGGGCACTTTTATGTATCCTAATATCGTTACCTTATTTCCGTTAGCGGTCTTTATTACCGAAGGGAAATTATAAAATTTAATGGCCGATGAATTAAGATATTGCTCAGAACCCTTCCCCAAAACAGATATGTTTGCGCCACTATCCAACAATCCTAAATACGACCTTCCACCAATTGTGACCTCGGCATAAGGCCTACCATCACCTCCATCGGAAATTATTGATTCAGCCGTATGTTTTTTTATTATTTTCCTCATTTTCCAATACCGTATACATCTGGGAATAGCGTTCTTTGATTTTGGGGCAGATTTGAAAAAATGTTTATTGGTTATATTTAATGCTTTGACTGGTTGCTTTGTTGTAGTTGGTAGAACTCGGGATCTACATTCGTCGCCACATCCACCTGTGATATCTTGTTCGATTGCATTGGCCTGGAGTTGACGTTTTGAGTAATCTGTTGAGGATTCAACTTTGGAGATACTTGTCTGGGAGTCCAATTGGGATTCATTTGTCTGGGGGTAGAGATATTTAAGTTTCTTACCCCCGCCTGCAGGTTTCCCGAATTTCCTTTGCATTTCAGACAATGGGGATGTAATACACCTAACGCACCACATCCATAACAAAATATCCGGCTATGTGGAATAAGACAATTCTTATAAAAATGGTCGTTTCCACCACAGTTCCAGCAATGGAGTTGCTTATTCTCATTCGGCCCAACGGAATAAAAATTTTTGTTAGGGGTGGAAGTGATTGGTGCCCGGTTGAATTGTAGAGCCGCGATATCTTCATTATATCTACTGGTCGATTGAGTCGGAATCATGTGAGATATTTGTGACCCAACTGCTCGAGTGTAACCACCCTCACCAACTTCAATCTCGTGAACAAACCTACGTTGCTGACATAATAGCTCGGGTACTATGCCCGTTCTACTCCAGACATCTTCATATGCCACACATCGTCTTACCAGCCCATCTAAACTATCTACTTGGTCTTCTAGCACTCTTTCTTGTAAACCCGGCCTCATGTTGCGATGTAAAATATACAGAAGGTCTGAATCCGAAATGGGGCATTCAGCTTGTAAAGAGATGGCTATCATTTCTTGATAATAATCCATGAATTTTTCACCACTTTTCTGTCTACGCATATCAAGTTGACGCCGCACATCCAAATCAGAACGACGATCTTGGAATCGTTTCTTTAATTCCTCTTTTAAGGTGAGCCAGTTGACATTTTCATGGCGCTGAACAAAATCCCAATACCAATTACACGCTGTACCGCGGAGGACATAACTAATATCTCGGACTATCTCAGCTTCCCCAATACCGTCAGCTTTGGCTTGATAGTCAACCATGAAAAGGAATCTTTTAATAGGTAAACCGGTAGGAGATCCGTCAAATGATATGTTCCACTTCGACATAAGCTTGCGAGGCATATATGACTGATAATTCGTTATTGGCGGTGGAATGTGTGGATTAAAACTCGGGGGTGGCCCGAAATAGTTGGCAGTGGAAATTGGTACCATTGGATTTGTATTCGTATACTCAGGATGAATCATGGGTCTATATTGAGTTGCATGAGACATATTCGTCTGAGCCCTTGGCATAAATTGAGTTGTATTAGAGAACTGAAGGGATGGCCTGTAGGTATCTGGATTGATATTCGAAACAACTGGGGGCTGAAATCTGATATTCGGTGGTGGGTTAAATTGACCTGTATTACGAAGCTCATTTAGATTAGACGCTATATTCTCGTGTGGAGATTCTGCCTGCATATCGTTAGACGGTAGATTAGATGTACGGGCTGTACTGTGTAAATATTCTTGAGGATCTGAAGATGTTCTATGTTCTTGATTGTTTCTAACGGTGGTATGATCAGAGCTTCTACGCGACATGTGAGTGTGGTTACTTGGTGACGAAGACGAATCTGTGTCATCGGAATTTTCATCGTCTGGTTCGACTACTTTCAAATCGATGGCCTGTAACTCTTGAATTGAATTGTTTTCCTCTGTTGTTTGCGCTTGGGTTTTGTCAACGAAATCAATAATTTGGTCGCACTTCGATAAAGTTTCAGAAACTTCCGCGGTTACAGTTCTAGAATACCTGAGTCGTTGTAATCGGTTCTGAATATGCACAAGTCTGCTCTTCAATGCAATTAATAAATCTTTCTGATTGTTTTCAACAGCATCTTCGATAGCTAAATATATTGACTTTAGATTCATAGAGATTTTACATATTTCATTTTTGGGGTTTTTGCGTGCTGCGAGATGAGCTTTCGTCGGAATCAATTGAGAATGACTCGCTTCTAATTCTATCCTTTCTTTTAAATTAGCTAACTTCTCATTGAATGACTTTCCTTTTATTTCCCGAAGTTGACATTCCACCTCCAATTCGTCTATGTCGAGATGTTCCACGTCCATATTTATGAAATTTTATTTATATCTGCTGTCTATATGCCAATAATATAAGTCGGAAACGTAGGAAGATCGAATATCGCGACTTATATTCGAGTAATTTGATTTTTAATTATGTATTGAAATTATTTTTAGTGATTTAAAGTAAATTTAAGTTTAAATAAAACAAAACAAAAAAAATTATTTGCTACGATAAATTTGAAATTTACGATCTCACACAATGTTACGGAACCTTTATTCTTTCAGATACTGGCGAGTATTAAAATTAATTAGTAATAGAAAAATACAAAATGGTAAACTTTTGTTATCAAATATTTATAATTAATGAATTCAAAATATATTTCTTTTCCGTTATTTTTTTCAAAATTAAATAAATGAGTTTTGTTGGGATGAGGATAAAGCTAAAGTGAGTTGTTTTTCGTATAAAATTTGTTAATTTTGTAGGTAGAGTGACTGCTGGTGTGCGGGCTACAAATATACGTACTTATATTTCTATGAAGATGTCTTACGATGTATCAATTCTAGTATTCGAAAAGCCATTTTGCTTGAAGACTAGAATTATCGTAGACCGAAGTGGTTCTTGAAAATAATTAAACCGAACACTACAATCAATTCACTTGAAGAAAATAGTGCGAAAACTTTCAATAACCTGTGCACAATGAAAACATTCTAACGCAAAAACAAACACTGTAATCAAACGTTATTATATTACGGAAATAGTGCGTTCACGCCAAAATTATTCATCATGCACCGTACGCGAAACGATGATATAGAAAACTTAAAAAAAAATTAAAATTTTAAAAAAAAATTAAGTTGACGAACGACGTATTTTAATAGCTGATTCTACAATTAAGGATCCAGATTATAACTAGTTCGTCGTGAAAATTATTATGTGAAAATAAACTTGATATAATTATAAAATACCGATAGGTTTGGGCGCCACTGTAACAATTCCGTTGGAATTGCTATCAGAAAATTTATCATTTCAGAGGTTTCGGTGACGGTCGATTGCGCCGGCTAAGGCTCAGGAGCTGATGGGGTGGGTATACCGAAACATGAAGTGATCTGTGATGACCGTACAAAAAAAAAATAATAAAATAAAATTAGGGACACCAGCTAATCTCCTTATTCACTCTACCTACCTATAATACTCACCTGAACTTCATCCCCATTCTCAAAACACTACACTATTCACTCATTCTGAAATTAAGCACTAGAAACGACGAAACGAAAACAATCGAAAGCTCCAAAGAAAAAACAAGAACAAAAGAAAATAATAATAACGCAAAAATTTAACATACTAACTGTGTGTAATATTTTCAATTTTTAAAATTGCTATTGAGATAGATATTACATAATGTTACACAAAAATTCAAAATTATTTATTATAATTGATTTCAAAATGAAATCTAATGAATGACTAACACTACCCTACGAATTATGCGCATAAAAACCCGTTATTAATTATCCCCAAAGAAAATAACTTAATTCTAGTAAGATTATACATTTAGAAAATAAAAATAATAATAATATAAAATAAAATAATAATAATATAATAATAATACAAAAATCTTATCTGATTTTGATGTACGAAGACAGCATACGATGACAGTTGAAAGATGATCTTGTGGTATAAATGTACACCCAAATTTTACACGTACAATAACAAAAATTTTATAATTTCGATTTATTTCAAGTTGTTATTTTCAATGTTCACGATACTCAGACACTTTTTGATTTTAAATTAAGACTTTGCTTCGTATTTATAAGAAGCGAGTATGGTTTAACTTTTTAACTGTGGTTTTTAAATTACACATACCGTTTCAATTCGTGTTTTTATTATTTCACCTATGGCTTTTAAATTATTTATTTATTAATCAACTATTTAATTATTTATTGAACAATTTATTATTTATTACTTAATTTATTTATTTATTAATTAGCTTAGTTATTTATTCGATTTTTATGCTTTTTATGTTTCACTAATTTTATTCTGGTAGCAGTATTTCTACCGTTAGATTTATCACAACGTTCATGTATAACCGTTCACTTCAGTTATATAGTTTATAGTTTAGCTTTGTTAACGATTTATAAATTATTAGCTTATACTATAGGTAATCATAATCACTTAAAACTATATCGAAACTAATCAAATATTTGGTATCTATTTCAATAGTCCAAAATAAAACTAAAATTAACAATAGCCCAACGGCTTTAAAAGATCAATCCGTTTTAATACGGGGTCTTTTTATTCTACCCAAAACACATGGGTTCACTTTACACACACAAAAAAAAAATAAGTTTTTAACTTAAACTATTATTTAAGCTACTTTTTTAACCAATTTGGTCTTGTTTTATTTTGTAGCTTCTCGATTGAAATTCCTTTGTTAACTCCGTATACCGCGTTGTTTTTTTATAAAAAAAAACATCTCGATCATCATAAAAAAAAAAAAAAATCAATAAAATTTTGCATTCGTCAAACAATAGCTTACAATTACCCTTGCATTAAAATTCCAGCCTGTACAATCCCAAAAAAAAATCAATATAAAAATAGTAGGTTGCTTCGCCAATAATATTTTTACTCCAAATTGGAACGACTATTCGTAACAACTGGTAGCTGGACACTTTTTAATAAACGCAAATAATGTATTTACAACGCCAATAGCATCTTCGAATTTAAATATACTCCACTTCCGGTGAAACTTTGTAATGTTAAAAACAAGATGAAGTAACTGAGTTACCTCAGCTCAACATTACTAAGAAATTGTTTCTCGACCGCTGTTGTCACCCCTGCGGCATTTACCTGTGCTCAAGGCCGGTAGAGGTAAAATTAGTCGTGGGGTTGGGGTGACACAGTTGAGAAACCTAGTTATACCGCGGTTGGACGAAAATATTGGGTGATCATTGAGATCACAAAAGGATTGGGGATTAGAAAAGTTGGACCTGTCTACAGCGACCAACAGAAAACTGAGTTATTTGTCCAGCATGAATGGACAGTTTTTGGGCCTTAGCCACACATTATTTGAAATACATAAACAAAAAAATCAATTAACAAGTCCCTGGATGATTGGTTCAATTAGTAAGTAAACTTGGTCAGTAAGTAGGTAGTCAAAAGAAAGGGTAAATGACGCGGTTGAAGCTGTACATTCACCTGCCTCTAATGAGGCTATTGACTCCCTACTATACTGACTGGACCTTTTTTTGGTTAGTTATATTTTTTTTTTTTTTCTTCTTATATTTACCCTTTGTCTTCCTTGATTTAGACCGCAAAAAAAAAAACACAAAAAAAATTTAATTTATAAATTGAAGAAAAAAAATATTTATTTTCCAAAAAAAAAAAAAATTTTTTTTTTTTTTTTACATAGAAAACTTCTAACCTAACGGTTAGCAAAAATCAAACAAAAAGCCACGAATAAAATTTTTGTGGAGTTTTTATACAATTTTTCTGCTGATCGGAAAAAAAAAAAAAAACACATATTTTCTTTTTCTTTTTCTCTTCCCATAAACTTGAAAAATTCCATAATCACCCCACTGACATTTTATCCGAATTTCCGGACAATATGCACGAACTGAAAACATGAGGCACGTTTTGCTGCATGTGTAACCACATGAACTGCCCAAGTCGCAAAAAAAAAAAAATTATATTTCCACGCTTATTTTTACCTTGAGACATTCAATTACATTGACAATTACCCAGGTTGAATAAACGGAAACGAAAATTGAGACTTCAACAAAAACAAATGTGTCTCCACACTGATTCAAGAATGTGTGATAATAAAAAAAATATTCTTATGTTTGTTTACCGAAACTTGAGCTTCCGCAAATAAACATAAATGAAAACCAAGTCATATGGGCACGCGCCATTGGAGATAATAGGATTTTACATTAATTTAGTTGTTGGTTATGAATCTTGCTTATGTGCATGTTTTAATATGTACAGACAAGATTATTCCAACACAATTAATGTAAATGTAATGTGAACTGTACCCGGATTTAGTCATGTAAATTGGTATTTATTAGAAGAAAAAAAAAATCTTCAAATGTGGGGTACAGTTTTATACGCGAATTTGATGGATAAGATTATTTTGTGACGGGGATGACAAGCACCCGTTACAGCGTGGGGAAAACCCAATCCCTGATGATGAACCAATAGAGGAATTTAAAGTCAATCTAATTCAATATAAAATTATTTCAGTAAATAATAATTCTTATATGATTTATTTACCCTTATTGCATTAAATTTTCTTTTTTTTTATCCCATCAGCAATATGGCAACAAATTCAGATTCTTAAAGTATCTTCAAATTTATAAGAACAGGTACTGTTATGTTTTTGTTTTATTGGTATAAGTTAATTTTTACAAAATAATTATTTCAGAAAAGAGCGGTACATTTAAGAGATCGGCACCAAAAGACGATAAAAATACAAGTATGATTTTAAGTATAGTTGGTTTAAAAAATACTTTGAACTTTTCTAAATTTTATAGCGGATGATCCTTCACAAAGAACCAGCTCTATACAATGAACGATACATTTTGCTGGTCAAATAAAAAATTTGAACAATCTCCTGAATAGCTACTATATGGTTCAAATATATGGTGCTTGCAACCAAGTGTTTATTCAAACAAGAAGTCCATTAAAATTATGAATTATTTTAAATTGAAAACATAGGGGAAAATCTAAAACCATAAAAGGGCACTTCATAATCTTTTTTCTTTCGGCATTCATTGTTGTAAATGTGATCATATATCACCCTATTTTTTATCGTAATTATAATTTGCAAATGTTTATATAAAAAAGGCGATTGTTGCTGCCACCAAAATTATGAAAACTAAGTAGTTTTTTGTTTTCATATATAACCAACTTTTGCAGGCGATAGTACATTTGTACATATTTAAAAATTATAATGAATTTTGTTCTTTTTTATCTGAATAAAAAATTTATTTAAAAAATATTTAAAAATTGTTTTAACTTTTGTTACTCTTTTCTTCTGAGGGAGAGGGGTTCCTTGCAATTGGTTACGATCTGTTGCGAGGGGGAGGGAAAGGGTTGTAAAACGGGAAAAATTGCGTTACGTAATTTGTGAACAGTTGCCATTCTTGGTGGCAACACAACAAAACATAAAAAAACTAGAAACAATTAAGTGAGTGGATAAGAGTTACCAGGTAATTACAAAAAAGAAAATGAATAACCTTTGTATCACACGATTTATGTACGTACAATTTTAAAATTTTACAAAATCGAAATATGTTATTACATATCAGTGTTTTTTTTATTTCAAGAAAGAAAGAAGAAAAAATACCAAAAATCGAAAATATAAACTTCGAAATAAATTCCGTGGCAATATGACATAAGGGAATAGCTCGAGTTATACCCTACCCTTTTACGTATCATTTAAAATTCGAAATCTCCATATTCGATTTCATATCATATCAATTTTTTGTAATAATCCAGCAACTACAATCTACCGTGATAAGCATTTAAAAAATCAAGAATTCAAAAACTCATACGGATTTGAACGACTCTTAATTTTAAATACGTTTTCCTGAAAAATGAAAACTTTAGAGTTAATCCCTTATGTCATATTGTCACAGAAATAAAAACAGGGTGTATCGGTGAAAAACGCGGTACGCCAGAGAAGGTATACATACAACGTGCAATTTTTATTTCGAGTGTTCCGTTTCTTGGTGAACCCGCAACGGAGATCTTCTTTCTGTGTGGTCACCCAGCAGAAACTGCGACATATCCGTGAAAAAATGTGGAGCAGTGAAGAAGTGGCGTTTGTCTATTTAAAATAATCGAGAAACTCAAGTAAAGTAAGCCGTATATAAAACAGCCGTTGGCGTGGTCCATCAGAAAAAACAAAAAGCTGGAATCGTCGGACATAGAAAGTCGGGGAAAAGAAAACCGTAGAGTATCGTTTTTAAATATTTTATTTTTGATTAGTCAATATTTGTTATAAATTTTCTTTTCCTTTCAGGAAGGTTGATACCCTTGCTATTTGTTTTTTAGTTTTAGCACAGGGTCGTTCGTCAATCGACCACCGATTCTTGATTTTTTTTATTTATTTGTATTTGCTGGTCTTGGGTATCTGTACCACAGGAAATATAAAGGGAAACGCAATTTTTCTTTTCCCTCTTTCATCAGTTCAACACATTTCCAAGCAACGTTTAAATTTACTCTGTAGGGTTACAAAAATATGAATTTTTCTACATTTGGGCAACGGATATATTAAAACATGCTAGGATTAATTAACCCTAATCAGTACGGGTTGAGTCTTAGAGATTCATTTTAAGTTTGATTTGTAAAAAACCATCTTATAAACTATTTTCATGCAATGCTAAATTTATTCCAGGAACGGTAAATGTCCTGAGTCACCATTTTCAAATTAAAAACAAATCTGTACACGATGAGCCTGATAGACTCATTGTCTTATAGGTATTATCAATACAAGTGCATTTATCAAACATTATTAAGTGTTTTAGAGTTGTTTGGTACTCGTTCATTTATCTTGTAAAGTTAGTTCTAATTTACGGGCATAAATTAGATAATTAGATAAAGTGAACGGCAATTGAACAAGTGAAGAACTATAATGTGTGTAAATGAAAGAGTAGTGAATAATCCAAGATTCGGTAACATACTGCCAACTGGTTTCAGTTAGTGGCATCTCAGATGTTTAGTAACTTCCATTTCCTTAGAAGTTGTCAGCTGGTTGCTCAGTTCAATTGGTTTCCTAACAGGACAAGTAATATCTGCAGGTGAATATATTTGAACCAGTTGCTCCGATTTATGAACCTCGAATCCCCTAGACCTAATCTGAGTTTGGTAAAGAATACGTATCTGCTATCCAGCCGTGACTACATATCGACTTGGTTACCAGCTCGCACGGAAAACCAAATGTTAAAAATTTAAGCTGAAGTTTAACGATAATGTCAGCAGTTGTTGTCCCATTCATTATATTTACTCGATCCACTTTGATGTCGAATCAATTATCAGCAACAAAGTTCTTCCCCCAAAGTGGAAAAAAACGGCATGAATTCGGTACCACACTTTGTCACTCTTCGGCCACCGCGGATTTTTGAAGTCAGTTGGATTTAGATTTTGATATACCTTTGGCAAATTTCGCAAGTTTTGATGGTATTTTCGATCGCTTCTTCGATACTTGGCCACCAGCAAACAGATCTCGCCAACATTTTCATCCTCACAACTCCCGGATGATCTTCGTGCAACAACTGGAGTACATGCCTTTGCAACGATGATGGTATAACGATACGGTTTCCCCACACCAGGCATCCACTTTCGAGAGTGAGCTTATTCTTATGGACGAAATATGGTTTCACATTCAAGTCAGTCATTGAAATAAGCCACCTTTCTTAACATTTGATATCGTTTTCGCTAGCAATATATCTTCACATGTGTGGATTACCACTTGATGCATCGTCTTGAGGCAAACGTGACAAGGCACCAGGCACCGCCGGATCTTTACCGTTGCGATATTTTATTACATAATGGTATCCGGATAAAATGATGGCCCATCGCTGAAGTTTATAGGCGGCGGTGATTGGTATGCCTTTTTAACGTCAAATAGCGCTACCAAACGGTTGATGATCAGTCACTAAAATGATAGGGCGACCGAATAAAAATGTACGAAACCTTTTTACACCAACTATTATCGCTAACGCCTCCTTGTCAAGCTGAGAATTAAAGAATTATTAAGAACTGCACCCACTAAAAATGAGCTCGCATCGCACGAGAGGTACAGATCTTTCTTTGGATCATAGAGAATTAATAGGTTGTTAGTGCTTAGCTCCTTATTGCATTTCACAAATACATCGATGCAACTCCTTGCCCAAACGAAAGCCACATCTATTTGTGTTAACTTAAACAGTGGTGAAAGTTCAGACGCCATCATCGGCATGAACTTCCGATATAAATTGACTAGCACTAAGCAGCCTCCAGCTGTGTGATAGTTTTAGGTATCGGATCATTGTTAATAGCAGCAATTTTGCACGGGCTAGGCATGATTCCGCGATCACTGTTACTGTGAAATATTCAACTGTTTGCCTGAAAAATAGGCATTTTTTCCATTAACATGAGCGTTATAACTTACGAGTTGTTGAAAAACGGCTTTCACGTTACGTAAACAATCCATTTCATCCACCCCAGCTACCAAAATGTCATCGAGATAGCAAACCGTTTTGGGCAATCCTCGAAGAATTTCCTCAATTATTTTTTGGATAATGGTAGGGGCACTTGAGATACCGTAAGTGAGCCTCCTATAAGGAAATAACCCCAAGTGAGTGTTGATTGTAAACAACTCTACCGAATCCTCCGCTATTTTAACTTGTTGATAAGCGCCAGTCAATTCCAAAACTGTAAAACAGTTACTTCCTGAGAGACGCGTTAAGATATCGTCGAGATTCGGTAACGGATATTGATGAAGCTCAACCCATTTATTTACTGATACCTTGTAGTAAACGCAACTCCGAAGGCTCTTGCTCTTCTTTGGAACGACAACGATGGGGCTCGCCCATTCATTGTGTTAACCCTTTCGTGTCCTGCCCACACAAATGTGTAGGTAAATTTTGATCGCTGTAGTGTGAGATGTCGAAAGTTATTTGTAGATGAATTGAAGCCCAAGTTACACATTTGTGTATGTAGTTTAAACGAATTGGCGCGAAACAAAAGTTATCATAAATGAAAGCCAACTGACACATTTGTGTCACGAATTGTGCACTAATCGTTTAAAAAACGTTGTTGATACTTACACATTTGTGTTGGTCGGTTCATGAGTAAAGTTTAAGAGTTAATACTAATAAACCATCACACAATTGTGTAAGTTGGGCTATTGTTACTATGAAATTTTATATGGAAAACACGTTTTTTGACATTTATATTTACCAACACATTTGTGTGGGTTGGATTAATGATAAAGTAATTTTTTTTATTCTTGTGGACACGAAAGGGTTAAACAGGAACCAACACACCAGTTTAAACCATTTCCCTCAAATCCAATTCCACCTTTGGTTTCAGCGCATATGGCACAGAATAAGGTTTGCAAAATATCGGCTTAGCACCTTCCATTGGCACAATGGTTGCCCTGAAATGGAAAGGAAACTTCTTCTGTAAATCCGACACAAGTGACTTTGAACAGTCTTCACCGAGCCCTCCCACTCTCTCAATATTCGTAGAAAACTCGCAAAATTTCTTGCGCCACGATGGCATCAAGCTATCTAGCCATGGCCTACCCAAAAGAGGCACCCGATGTCTGGCACGAAACACAAACAGCTCCAATTGTTCCTCATGTCATAAATATTTAACGCGAAATAGCCTCTCCCAACAATGTCCAACTTTTCACCGTTAGCAGCGCTATACTGCTTTGACACTCTAATCAACCGCAAATTTGGACTCACAAAACACTGCCGAACCGATCACTGTTATCGCCGCACCGTTATCGATTTCCAAATAGGTACGTTATTCATCAATAAATGCACCACCTCCGCTTTCGATTGTTTATTTGAAATACGGTTAACAAATTTAAGCGAATTAAAGAAATCTTCATTTTCTTCTTCTACCGAATTAATTTTACGTTATGACCACGTTGAAAACTAAAACATTTTTTGCTGGACAAATTTTACCATGAGCTCAACCACACTTATCACAATCTTTGTTCATATCTTCACTGGATTGGCTTTGTTTTATCACATTACTCGACGAACCGACTTTCTTACCACTAAAGTTGATTTTTGTAACTGCACCACCACTATCGATTATGGTTTTCGACTCCAAAAATGCAAGATCCATACTGACCATACGTTTATAAACGCATTCAAATTTGTTTTCACTACTTTCGGACAGTAAAGTTTTTTGAATACCTTCATTTCTTAAACCACAAATCAATCGATCCCGTAGCGCATCATCCAATAAATTTCCAAAATTACATGAGCGTGATAACTGATAACGTTTTTAACTCAACTGTATAATTCGCTATTGATTTATTTGTATGTTGAACACAAGTATTAAATCGAAAAGGTTCAAAAATAACAATTTTTGTCAGATCATAATGCTTTTTTAACAGGTTTACCACTTGATCAAACGTTTTAGATACGGGAGAATCGAGTGTACACAAAATTTTCAACGTGTTGTACGTTTCCGCGCCGATAAGTGAAATAAAAAGTGGCCATTTTTTTTTCTTTTTCCACTGTATTCACTAGGACTAATTGCTCGAATCTTTCGATGTACGCCTGGATATCTGATTTGCTATTATCGAGAGATTCTAGTGCACCGATTAAATTTATCAACACTTTTGAAGTTTTTATTAATATCAATTGTTGTCGTTCTTTTTATTCGACCGGATAACTTTTACACCCTAAAGTTCCAGAAATTGGCCAAGTATGATGGAACATGCCTACTTCTTAACCGATTACGATGAAATTCGACATGTGCGTTGAAAATGGGATTCTTAAATGATTTTTTAGTTAAAGTTCTAGAATATGGCCAAGTATGATGGAACTTGCCTATCCAGATGTTGCTCGAGATAATCTTTCAGAGCTTTTTTTCGTCTAAAAAGTCCAGAATTTACCGAAAGCTCAGCAAAATCAACAACTTCACCAAGATCATTTGTTTCAATTGTGGATTGCATCGTGACCTTGCTATTAATTTGTATCATCGAAATGTTCCCAGTGAATTTGTTCCACTATGCTTGTCTTTAATGTCGGTATAGGTTTTTTTCCAAGTCGCGGAACTTTCAATCCAGTAGCTCTACTGATATATGATAACTCATGTCGATAAACAAATTTTGAATCTCGCGCCACAAATCCTTTCTTTTTCTCTTAGGGTCTCTAAATTTGTCCTTACGAATCCTGTATTTCGTAATAATTAGCAGTATGGTGCCTTTAGTCCCTTTAAATGTAATTACACTGATGTTATTTGAGGTTATGTTGTATAAATGTATATATTTGAATACATACATATGTACTTACTCTCCATTTAGGGTTATTAAAAATTGTTTACCAAATAAAGTTAAATTAAACACAATTAATTAATTTTTATTGATTTGATACCCAAATGTATAGTATCGACAACATATGCTGATGGATAAAAAATGACCTTTCATCCAACAGTGTGGCCATATAATTTTTAATATCTGGTGTGTTCAAAACTCAACATGTGTATTTTACTGAACATGCATGCTGCACACAGTTGGCGGACCTGAAAGCGCCCATTGTCTACATTGTCGACGTTATTTTTTGGATTGTCTGCACGAATAGACAATTGATTATGTAACTACTTCATGTAGACTAAGCGGTATAACACTAATGCTCAACCAGCATAAAAAATTCAGTCTCATCCAATTTACAAGCAGACTATTCAACTATACGTATATACATATGTATGGCTCTATAAAGTCTTTTAAGCTAAAGTTATTATCCAAATCCCTAAATTGTATAAACAGACAAATTTATTTGTTTTAGCTGTTTTATCAATTAAAACTATGAAAACTTTTTATTGGAAATACATGGCATCGCGCCAACAAGCGAAAGACAAAAAATATTTTAATAAGATAGATTCACCACTAAAATAATCGAGATTATGTTGTAGCACACTTAAAAGATTACAAAACACTTACGTGGTATTTATATGGTATATATTTTTTAGGTAAAAATTGATTAAAAACAAAATGTTGAATCACGTCTCGATATGTCAGCACACGTTTTGTAATCACACTTTAAATTTAATTTTTTAATGTTTTTTTTTTAATATCGTGTAGACAAAAACAGCTCCATTCCCAATGAGCTATTCCAATAAATGTACTTAGTATGTTAGTAAATATTTACAGGGTGGCCCACCTAAAACGAAACAGCCATATATCATTGGAATTTTTAAGGTAGGTCGTTATTTTTCAAGATAATTTGCCTGTTTTGTTTTCCGTGGTGCACCCTATGTAGGAACTGTTTATTTACATACATGTACAAAAAATATAATTCCCAAGAAAATAATTTGTCATTGAAGTAAATTTCGTATGATTTCGAGTTTCGATGTCTAAACAAAGCACGGCGGCAGGCAACAGCCGCAACATAAAAAATAATTTCTCATTTCTAATTAAATATTTATATTTCAAAACAAGGAAGATTTTTTTTTATTTATTTATTTATATTTTGGTGGAAACATTTATTTTCTTTTTTGAATCACAATTATTTTGCCTCCCCTTCCCTCCATTCTTATTTGTTGTTAGATTTCCTTTAGCAAACAAATAAATGTAGGCATTTACATTATTACGTTGTGACGCAGAAAAAATGGTTTGTATTTAACAAAAATGGGTTTAAATTGTGTGCTTTTGTGCTTTTTATTTTTGGTTCATGTTTTTGGGTTATTGTTAAAATAAAAATCTAAGTTAATAAAAATTATTTCGAAATTGTATTGCTGGTATCGTTATCAAGCAATGTATTTTATGCTTAAAATTTGAGCACCATGGAGAATTCAAAAAATAACAATTCAATTAACAAAAGCTTTGATTTTATATGATGTCAATTTTATAAATTAATTAGGTGGTATTTCTAGTAGCAAAACGGTTTATTGTTTGGCGGTTTAATAAATATACACCTCGATTCTCTTAGTCATGCCACTTCTACTATAAATTTGTATTCTTCAAGTCATGCGAAGTGACGTGCACGACAAATATCATAAACCAGAATAATTTAGGCAACACTAATAATTTACTATTATTTGATGGAATTTTGACATTTGAAAATGAAGAGAATGTCAATTTTATTTACAAGAATAATTTATTCTGTCTAAAAATGAAAAATATTCCAAAAATAGTATGAAGATTTCATTTTATAAATTTGTATATTTGAATACTTTTTGTGTGAATCGATTGGCAATATAAAAACAAGTCGGTGAAGTTAGCCCGAAATATCAGCCCGAATTTTTGGTTTATTTTTCGGATAAAATGTAGCTATCCCGAAAAAGTCAAAATTAATAAGTTTCTTAAAAAATATTTGTAATAAAAAAAAAAAAATTCTTATATGAGTAAAGCCATTCAACATATTCTACCAATTCAATAATGTATGTGCTGTGAGTAGTGTATTCCATTTACTGCGAAGAAACCTTAAGTTACATACAGCCAATACTATGATAGATATATTGCTAAATGGTTTTTTATATAGGCCATGATGCTTGCTAAAAGTTGGTCAACACCCGTCTTCCAGATTTTTTAAAAAAAAATTCGTCTTTATCCATTGAAAAACCGATCGCTTGATACGTCGATCGCTCTAGATTCAGAGCATACGTAGTTTTATAAAAGCTACAAGTATGGGTGGTACTTCTAATTAAAGGCATCTTTAGTTTTGCTTGTGGTTTGAATATTGCTTTAGGTCTTGTCAATTTTTGACTTTTCGGTGTATTTAAATTTTGGCTTAATGTTGCCATAGCCGTGATATTTTGCTCGGTATTAGAAGTACGTAAAAAGGAAGTCTTTTCTTCTTGCTTACTGATGAAGAATATGGGCTCTTTCGTTTCCAAATAGATTTACTATTTGGTATATCTAATAAGCTATGGTTGCTGCTTTTGGGTGACAATTGGGTTGGGCTTTCTATTTGTTTCATCGAAAATTTTGGTAGAGCATAGAATATCTCTTTGCAGACCATTTTGGTTTCTTAAGTTTAATTCGCGTACCAAGCAACCAACCTTCAAAGGCATTCTGCCAACTTCAAAAGTACGATTTGTCGATGAAAACCTTCTTTTTAAAAATGCAAAGTAATTTTCCACATGACCATTGCTTAATCGACTTCCATTATGCAGAATCCCAGTGAACAATGGTAATAAAGCGGCATATTTCTTTAGAAATATGTCATGGAAGTCGATGTTATACAAATTATTTAAGGCCAAATCATTGTTTTCTTCAGATAAACATAAATTAACATTCATGCTTATTTCGCACAAATCTCTATAAAAAGGGCTCTGCTTATAGAGTGGAGTAAAAAACTTATTTCGATCTAAATCTTTGTCACATTTAATTTTAATTCTACATTATTTGAAGCAATCAATCCGATTAAATGGACAAAAGCTTCTTTGACTTTCTTTGGATAGTATTAAATTTGTAAATTTTTTCCAGATTTGTTTAGTACTCTCATAATTATTTGCAATAATCAAAGAAGTCAAAACCTCTTTGACAAATTTTCGAACTTCTGGAAATTTTTCAAAAAACTTGTTAACCTCTTTGGCTATTGTCTGGTAGATGTGTAAACAGCACAAGTGTATTTTAACTACTTGCTCTGGATACTTTATGGATTTTATATTACATGCCCACATGTAACTGGTATTTAGATATTCAATTAAATTCATTCGATTAAATGCATCAAGTACCGAATGAATCTCAGAATATGAAAAATCAACTACGACGGTGTTGAAAATAGGCAATTTTTTTAAATTGTCCTTTACAGAGAGGCGATATTCTCTTAGCCAATTTCCAATAGTTCAAGTGTTATGGTTAGAGCTGACCATATCACAAATAGGGAAAGGAGTGGCGGTATCCTTCAAATGAGTTTTCACTGGTAATACTAGAGCGTAGTACATAACAGTTTTACATGTTTTATTTATTTATTTGTTATTACTTGAGGATCATGTGGGCGTTCAAGCCACCTCGCACTGCGACTTAAAAGATCTTTTGTGCATCAAGCCCAATATTCAGGCTCTTAATGACCCTGATAATACTGCCGGCCGGTACGTGATACATACTATCTGGGCTCATTGCTCTCCCTTCTAGATGTTTACTGTAGGAAATACTTCTACACGCGTTACATACTACTTATCTGCAAATAATAAATAATAATAATACATGTTGTATATGGTTTTCGAATCAGGCCGCCCGTAGCATCTAAATAAAAGATTAGGTCGATTGTTTTCTGTTGTTCTTTAACTTTGTTTAGAACCAAACGTTGCTTTTTACTACACGTCGTAACGATAAATGGATTTTTCCCACCTGTTGGATGTATGACTCATCTTTATTATAATCCGTTTTTTCCTTTTCTAAATGAGCATCTTTAATATCAACGGAATGGTTGTCGTTGTTTAAGAGCTTCTCGGATCTGATTTTTTTAAGACTCTTCATCTTTTAGAAATTCTTTTTTCTTTTTCTTCATTTGTAAGGTTTCCGAAACTAATTCTACTGTATTATGAATCAATTTTTCTTTAAGTAAATCTCTGTGGTATTTGGAAGTCTGTTGAAATATTTTGAATGAGTGGTAAATCGGCTCAGTTGAGCTATAAACATCGAAAGTCCCACCTAATAGGTTGGAAGTAACTAATTTGTAGCTTTTACACGATTGTTATTTACCTTAGTGACCACAGTACGCTCTAATAGTTAAACGGTTCTGAGCTACATCATGTCATTTAATGTTAATTAAACAACCAGTAAGTTTTATTTAATTCTCTTCCAAACTTCCTTTGAAATGTGTTTCTGATGATCCATTAAATTAAGCTGATTCTAAATTTTATGCAATAAATTTTAGGTTTTGGTATTTGTGCGTTGAATTTGAGAGCATTTTTTTTTTAGGTTTTGGAGATTTGTCATCAATCATTAGTATCTTTCTTACTTTCATATGTCGGTGGTATTATTGTATCTACATCATCAGTAGTTATTCCTGATATAAAAGAATTTCTAGGATATATCTCGTCATTAAAATTTCCAGGTAGTTCTAATTTCTGGCGTAATTTAGAATTCCAAATGTTATACATAAACAGTCGATTTTTTTTATTATTTATAACATGAAGTTCTTTACATAGAGATTTCATCTGCTTTGTATCAGATTTAGTCAATTTCCACATTGATAGTGACAATAATCTAATAGCACTTTCGAGAGTTCCGGCATTAAGACTACGTCTTTTATTTCTATTGTTGTAGTAACGTTTCGCACTCATCGCAATAATGTGCCGAAACGAACAATAAATGGAGTATAAAATAAAATATAAACAAACTGTATTATCAACAGTAATATTGCTATGGTATATAGTATAAAACTCGACGAAAAATGATTATAATGTACGAGTATAACGAGAAGCATCAACAAAGGGATGCTGTATTACCATAGAATAGACTAATAAATACTACAGACATTGCATATCAGTAAAAAAGCAAAAAACAACAACAAATTAAGTTTACAGTAGATCCTCTCAATTAAATGCTTAAATAAAAGCAAAATATAACAATTTTATTTTGCAATCTCAATTCTCAGTATTGACTGTTTTCTCTAATTCTCGCTCTCATTTATTTTAACATCGAGTGTCGTGACTTTTGTAAAAATTGTAAAAAGGAATAAAAATTTGAATGAATGAAAATTATTACAACAAACATGCGAAATAAAATTAAAATACAACCGAAAACAGGTGAGTTTGTTCATAATTTCTGTGCGTATTTATGACGTACATTATGGATGTAAAAGATACATCGTAAATTGAATGAGCGCCGTAAACTGGTCTCAGCCGCTCAGCCCAAAAGAATCTTGAATGTGGTAAATTGTCAATATAAATAAGGGAAAAAGTATATATGTACATACTTTTAAATTATAAAATATTAATTCATGCACTAATACAGTTGTGGTTGTGCTGTATTTCCCGTGCTCGCTATGATTCAGCAGCTCGAGCGTATTGTGTAGGAGGATTCAGGCAATAATCACAAACCAAATTTTAGCATCAGTAGGTTTAATAAAAAAATTAAAGAACTTGTATAATATCAACAGTTGGCAGATAATGTCTTCAATATAAAATTTTAAAATATGAACAATAACAAAAGTTTATATAAATAATTCATTTTATTATTAAAAATAATAGAATATGCAATTTGGAAAAGGGCACATCTCGTATTTTTTGACAACACCGTTTTTCCACGTAAATGTGATGTCAATATATTCCCACACCTATTTTGTTTGAAATAGGCACATCTCTTGTATTAATACTGTTACCAGTGTCGGTGTGTAAAACAATAATTACGAAAAAGTCATAACTCTTGAAAATGTGCTCTTTTGAAATGTAATGCATTTTATTTAGTTTTTCAGAGATGTGCCCTTTTCGAAATTGCATATTCAATAGTTTACGCAGCTAATTTAACATTTATTTATATGAAACAGAACAAAAATATTTCAAGATTACATAAAATATATTTAGTGTTTCAGTCAATAAATTTTTTATCATTATGCATAAAATTATTAAAATTAAGTAATATTAAGATTTTATTATTTTAAGTTTGCGATGAGAATGAGAATTTTGATGAGTATTTGTTTTGTACTTTTTAGCATTCCACTTACTATGTTTTCTTAGTAGAACAAGGAGCATACAATCAAGTAGGTCTAAATTATGCGAATTACATGGATTCTGTTCTTCAAACCAAAACTTAAATTCCACATTATTCTTAGTAACTGCTATACAATTTTCGGATATAAGTCTCTTAATATTTGTAAAGTGTGCTTTTGTTTTAAAAATGTTTGAAAACATAGTTATATGAAGTTTTGCAATTTTAAAAAATAATTCAGTTGGTGGATGAAGCGATCCAAATTGCGTGTTACACGTATAATTTTTGAAAAATATAAATGACTCATTTTTCAATTTAATTGATTCATATTGTTTGATTAAAGTATTCCGGCAATTTAAATATGGCTTTTTTTTAACATTTTTTAAGCAACATACCCTATAAAATATTTTAGAGATGAATCATCTATTTTTTCAATCTGACTATCACAAGGAGTTTCGATTATAACAGTATCTAATTCGTCTTGTTTAAAGGTAGTATCATCGATGTTACTTATTTCATACAGCGGAGGTATAATGCAGCTGTGTTCAGAAAGGTTCGAAAATTCTGTTACCAACAGTTCATCTTGATTTGCTTCACAATTTGTTAAAAGCGAATTCTCCAAAAATTTCATTGTTATAATTTTGGCGGCAAGATGGTTAAAATCATAAATGAAAGGATTGTTACTATTGCCACCCCGTTGTCTAATTAAACCAAAAAAATTTTCAATCGGGTCTTGATTTACTCGAGATGTCAAAATATATTCAACATCCGAATTTTGAATTAATTGTTTTAACATTAATAATAATCCTCTAATTGTTTGACGCATTCCAGTTAAGCAATATATAGGTTTTTTTTTTGTGCGGCTTGATGTTTTGGAAATAATCCAACATCATTTCCAAATTATTGTAAATAGGATTATTTAATTGTAATCCGCATTTTTGAGAATTTCGATGGAAAAGGTTTCTACTATTTAAATTATCGAATAATCTATCGATTTTCTCTATAAAATTCGCCGTTGAGAGAGCAAACTTGCTGCAGTTATTCGACAATGTGCCGAACTCATGCATGGTTTTTATGCCAGCGGCTACTGTGCGACTTAATGCTTGCGTTGCTAGCTTTACCCTCATTTTCTCGAAAGTGTTAGGATAAATATGACGAGATGTCAATTTTGGGCATAATTTTGTGCTACAATTTTGTTCATATTCAAATAGTTCTTTTAAAATAGACCAACTGGCAATTCCATCCGGAGTTTCTAAGTCTCCACTTAATAAATTGTTTCTGACCGACTTGATCAAGTGAAGTGGATCGTATAGCGCAATAATTTTTTGTTTGTTTATTTTAAAATAAGGCGTAATCTCAGTCACTCCGAGTTGGCTGTAACATTTTCGATTGTTTGGACCCTGATCGCACACAATGGCTATAACCTCGAGATCAGCATCAATCAAAACCTTAATAGTGCTTAAAAGAACTTCAGATAATGTTACCCCATCCATATTTTTTTCTGTGGCATGATACGAAATCATGAATTTGTAAGGGTTTAGTAGCCCGCGAATCATGAAAACAGTTAAATATTTTGCTAAGCTGCCGAACCTATCATTATTTATTTGGCTGAAACCATCGATTACATCGCAAACTGGATCGTACTCTAAGTCCCGCCGAATTGAAACTTCATCGAAAATTAAAATGATTTTTTTTGACTTTGTATCCATACTCGAGACCTCATTTTTTAATGCCAATAGAATGGACTCATTTAACCCGGGTTTTAAATTTTTTATTAATGTCCACCGGCATAACGACGATTTGGATGGCATTTGGAAATTTCAAATTTCCCTAAGAAAATTATAACACGCAGGTGATTTAAAATAAATTTGTTGAGCCAGTTTTTTCTGTTCCATCGGCCATTCTTTAGGTTTTTTGGATAAAATTATTTTCCCAAACTCCTTTGCATGTGAGCTTAAATTGGGCAAGGATTCTATGTGTATGAATAGGGACTGTTTTCGTAGCTGATTTATTTTATTCTTGAGACGTTGCATACTAAGACGATTAAAATTAAAGTTTTTTTCGTCCAAGCACGATTTTGTCTTTTAAAGATTGAATTATTTTTGCGGATTCCTCATACTTCCGTTTATAATAAAAACAGTTTTTTATGTTTAATAAGCAATTATTGCACGATACTGCTATATTTTCTATTTCAGTCATTAAAGTAGAAGAAATTTTATCATATTTGTGGAAGGTAGAAACCATAGCTGAACTGCAAGCATTATCTATGTGTTTTATTGAATAGGTTTTTATATTTTGAAAACGTTCCGGAACTTCACCGTCAGTTTTCAAGTCTATATATGTATATATATATTTTATTTATATATATTTTAAATAAAATTCTGGAACTGATTTCTTTTTAAGCTTACGCTTTCCGATTAATTCAGGATTGAAATGTTTTTCACAAACCTGCAGACTTTTTGGTAAATTGCTCTCCTTTAAACCACATTTGGCAACCCAAACATTAAATAGATCTTTATCCGAAGGAAAAGCAAAAAATTTTGTTTCAGGATTACTTCTTCTAGAAGCGGTACATGAACAAACCGCGCATTTTATCCCACAAACTTTATATGTGCTTTTACGGTTGTCATCCATCATCTGTTTTAATGATCTAAATTTTTTTAATTAAATAAACAAGATTATAAAATGTTAAAAATTTTTTGCAAATGGTACAGATTAGTTACAAACATTTCAAACAAATACATTTATAAATGTGATACAGAAATATGCAATTATTGAATTTAAAGTTACAATGTTATAAAAGTTTGTGCAAAAGAAACATGGCCGAACTATTACCAAATTCTCCCAATTTTCAGTTTATCCCAAAATTACACCTACTTTTAGATTTTACATTATAACAGCCAGGGTGGGAATGATTTAAATCAACCTGTATTTTTTTAAAAAATTATGATTTAAACCATTTTTGTTTTGTGCTAACAAATTTTAAATGAAATAAAACAATTTTTTTTGGTATAATTTTTGTGAACATAGCTTCTGTTAAAGAACTACTTTTAAACTAAAATAATAAAATTTATATTTTATTTTAGTGGAAAATACAGTTTAAAATTCTATCATACAATTCTATTATACTGAATTCTTATTAAGCGAGTGGATCAAAAAAAGACGCCATTTGGTCAATTTATACAGAAATTGGGAAGATTTTGCAAGGCATTGTGCATCGACTCAAAACTCAAATTGCAAAATGTAAAATTATTGATGAAGAAATGGAAACAAATAATATGTCGGCTGCATTATGCAGCACCCCATCACAACCTATAATCAATGCAGCAACAAATTTACCAATTTCTAATGCTGTCTCAACAAAATTTTAAAATTCCGTCCCTAGATCGATTTATTTCGTAGAGCATCAATTATAGAGGCGATGACAGGTTCAGAATGGTGGATATCCCGAAGATCAGTTTATCCTAATAAAAGTTCGAAATACAATGTAAGCCAAATCCACAAATTGGCAGCAACCTTTGACTATATATTTTTAAATGGACTGCTAGTTGCTTACTTCATATGCGATCCAACATACAGTGGCGGTCAAGAGGCAAATCGTGGCGAATTCGCTAACTAAAAAGTTCGTTACCATTTAATTTATTAGGAATAATCGAAAAATCAACATTAAGATTAAATTTTATAAAAGAAAACATCATTAATATTTGAAATTATAAGCAGTTGCAAGCACTGAATATTAAAATAAACATTTATTTTTGTATTCACAGATGCAAAGAAACAGTCTTAAGCCGCGTCCACACGGGGTGTGAAATGTACACTTATGCGTGCATGTTCGCTTATTTAGCGAATGTAGACGGTTATGCGGGATGTGTATATTTATCACATTTCAGTACACACGATTCGTTAAAATATGTTCATTGATCACATGTAGGCGAATGTTAATGAACATTTCTACTCTGGTATATATTTTTAGTACCTTGATCATACAATTTTTAATGAAAATATTCAATCACATTCGTCATGTGAAAACCATCCACACGACGTTTACATTCGCTAAATGCGCGCATAAGTGTACATTTCACACCCCGTGTGGACGCGGCTTTATCTGTCAATGGCAAACTGGTATCACTCACAACCAACTACGACACACTTTCTCCCCATTTTCAGTAAAAATAAAAGAAACCGAGGAAAAATTTTGTGTAAAAATCACAATTAAAATATCTCAAATCAAATTAAATTGAATTTAAAACTATAAAACGGTGACAAAATAGAAAACACA
This sequence comes from Tipula helvola, assembly GCA_963556165.1. Taxonomy (NCBI): domain Eukaryota; kingdom Metazoa; phylum Arthropoda; class Insecta; order Diptera; family Tipulidae; genus Tipula; species Tipula helvola. The sequence continues at coordinate 261,314,152 of OY744481.1, read as the reverse complement.
CGAAAAGGAACCAAAAATTAAATAAAAATTTATTGATGTTGACAACTTTGACAAATCTTTAGTTTTCGTTTTTGCCGCAATTTGCCTCTTGACCGCTAGTTGTATGTTGGCATCATCATTTATTTGAAAATTATATTGAACTGTCATTGTATTAGCGGTCCATTCTAATTCTATTGTCTAAGGCAGCAACAGTATGTTGGCAGTGAACGAATATTTTCAAAATTTCAAAAATGTTTCAATATTTTCAATATTTACAAAAATATTTTAATAAATTTAGAAAAATTATCTAATGTAATACAAAAAGTTGATTTAAATCAAAAAAATCAAATGATTTGTATTTTTTCAAAAAATACATGTTTTTTCCCACCCTGATAACAGCACATCCTGTTTATGTTTTAATGTGTGCTGTTTTCGCACCATTTACAAAGTATTGATATCCGATTTTAATTCTAAAAGCCATAATGGAATTCTATAATTTTCATCTTAAATCCTGGAATATGTAGTTCCAGGTAAAATAGAACTGCACAAATAATTATGATTTTTACGTTAAACGGAAATTTTCTAATAAAAATCTGACCTTACTTCCTACAGTGACAAGCAAAAATGATGACCCTTTTTTTTAACCATATTTTGGCAGTGACTGTAATGTCGTTTATGATTTGTGTATACTGATTGAGTTGTTTAAAAATGGTCTATGTAGGTATGTACATATATGTCGGCGGCAGTATGAAGTTTTGAGAATGACCGTTGCGATACACATATATACTCGTAATTATTGGATAACTCAATTTATCGGAATCAAAGATGTCCACACTAAAATCATAAACGGTATATTCAGGGTGCACTACATTATCTTACAGCAAGATAGATATCTAAATCCATTGCCAAAAAACAAAAATATGGTTTGAGAAGAAAAATTTAAGGGAAGTCAACTAGCCTTCTCAATCACCGATCTTACATCTAATTTTAAGGATAATTCTCAAACGACTCATATCACCGATCCACCATAGATATTGAACAACTAAAGGATCTCACTGCCACGATAAATTTTCAAAATTTGCCAAAAATTAGTGACAAGTATGTTGAAGCATATTGAAGAGGTTTTGAAAGAAAAAGGCAAGCTAAGCGAAACGTTAATTGATATTAATTGCAGGCATGCAATGGTCATCACACAATATTTTAAAATGTAAATAATTAATATCTAATCAAATAATAAAATTAATATTATTTTACTTAACTAAAGAAAGAAAAGTAATTACTACTTATGTTATTCGTTTCCACACTTCCACAGTCGATCACTCAAATCAAAAATTTAAACTAAACTAAAACAAAAAAAATATAAACGTTATTTGTTTTGTATTCCCTTGATTTGCTGTTGTTGTTATTGTGACGAGTAATAAATGAGAATATTATTATGAGAGACATGAGAGATTTCGTTTTTTGAATATTTCATTTTGCGTTTTTCTTCGTTCGACCATATTGCACATTACTACCCCTCGACTTAAAATGCCTACCTCCATAGTATTTTAAGCAGTTTATTCTTGACGAAATGTCTGTACATTATTTAGTTTGAGGTATTACTATAATAATACTAATATACCGTTACCAGTAATTACATATAAGCAAATAAAAAACACACGTTTTTAATTTGTTACAAAAATAAAATATCAATACGGAACTGTTTTAAAGGATATCCAAATAAGATGCAAAAGTCAAAAGGTAGTTTCTAAAAAAAAATTTTTTTTGTTTACGAAAATACGGGGAATTACAAAAAACACTCAAGAAGCGAGCAACACAGTCAGAAATGGTAATGATTTTACAAAAAAAAAAAAAAAAAATGCCTTATATTATATACTCTCCTGCGTATTCGTATTTTCTCTTTTTTTTTAAATAAAACATATTTGTGTATGTACTTTAAATTCAGAAAATAAATAAAAAATAAGCTTGCATTGCAAAAGAGACAGAAAATTTTGACATAACTGAAAAATAACAATATGAGAGTACTTGGCATGATAAAAATTAAAATTTACGAAGTTAAAAATTGTCTGATTTAATATAAAATGTTTTCGGCTTTTTATAGACAACATACTATTTGTAATGACATACTCATTATTTTCGATTTGGCAAATCAGAAAAATAATGGAGTCATACTCCTAATATATATACCAGCAAAAGTAGAAAATATTCATCCCCTCCCCCTTTTCTTTCCCGCAGAGTCAATACAAAGTGTATCAACTCTCAAAGAGATTTCTCATTTTTTGAGAGTTGATACACTTTGTATTTTTTTCGATTATTGTGAAAACTTCTGTGCAGGTGAAAAGTTGTAAAGAATAATTTAATTTAAAATTTTTTTTTTTTTTTTAAATGCTGCCAATGGCTTTATTCTTGAATCTTTCTACATAAGAAACTAACAAGAAGTAATCAAATCTTAAGCTAAAATTATTACATACATATTTTAAGTCTTAACCAATGTTAATACTTATTGTTGGTGCTCACAATTTAATTAATTTAGATTATAATTATACATACATATGTATAACATCAACATTTAATAAATTTACAGGTTCACAGGTTCATCAGTCCGAGTGGATCTGTTCTTTTCAGTCGCCTAAATCGTGGCTGTTTTAATATATCCCTGGCCAATTCGTTGGGATGCGCTTCTAGTTTTGAATAATATTTAGAACTGAATTCTTTAATTGTTTCTTTAATGGTTTTAATCCCAAGGTCATCATGTATATTACTATTTCGAATGTACCACGGAGCATTAGTAATACTTCGAAGTATTTTCGCTTGAGTTCGTTGCAGGAGCTCTCTGTTTGAAGCGCTGGTGGATCCCCATAACTGAATACCATATGTCCATATGGGTTTGATAATCGCTTTGTACAGTAAAACTTTATTGGCTAATGACAACTGAGATTTCCTTCCCATCAGCCAATACATTTTGGAAAATGTCAGTTTTATTTGGTTGCGCTTAGTTTCAATATGGGTTTTCCACGTTAACCTTCTATCCAGGTGCAAACCTAAGTATTTGACCTTCGTTTGTTGAGGAATATTTGTATTGTTTAATTTCACTGGTGGGCAGGTGCGTTTGTTCAGCGTGAATGTGATGTGAGTTGATTTGTTTTCGTTCACTTTTATTCGCCATGTCTTTAGCCAGTCCGCGATTTTGTTTAAATGATTCTGCAACTCCTTTGAGGCAATTTCGGGATTATTGTGTGACACCAGGATGGCCGTATCATCGGCAAATGTTGATATTGTTACTTTGTTGGTTACAGGTAAATCGGCTGTGTACAACAAGTATAATATTGGCCCTAGAACGCTGCCTTGCGGGACACCTGCATTAATATCATTTAAGCAAGTAGTTGCGCTATTTTGTTTGACAATGTATTGCCTTTGAATAAGGTAGTTTCCCAAAATTGAGTGAAATTTCTTCGGAAGAAGCTCTTTAATTTTGTATATTAGCCGATCGTGCCATACTTTATCAAATGCTTGTGCTATATCCAAGAAAGCAGCAGAACAATATTTCTTTTCCTCGAAGGTGATTTTGATTGCGTTTACAATTCTGTGAATTTGCTCTGTGGTACCATGTTGGTTTCGGAACCCAAATTGATGGTCTGGTATAACGCGCCGTTCTTCCAATATTGGTTTCAATTTTGTTAGTAACATTTTTTCAAATAGCTTTGATATTGTGGGCAGCATGCTTATTGGGCGATATGATGAGATCTGCGTTTCATTTTTTCCAGGCTTATGTATCATTGTGATCAAAGATATTTTCCATTTTTGAGGAATATAACTGGTTCGCATGATCGCGTTGAATATGAATGTTATTAGTTTTATGCATTTGTCTGGCAATTCCCTTATCATTTTTCCAGTAATGAGATCATGTCCTGGTGCCTTTTTCGGGCTTATGCAATTTTTAATTGTATTCTTAACTTTCTTCCAATTATACTTTATAGGTTTGTAGGATAAACCATCATCCATTTGCTGGGGTAGCACGAAATTATTATCTTCTTCGTGTGGTGTGAATACTGTTGTTAGATGATCAGCAAAAGCATTGGCTTTTTCTTCATCACTTCTCGCCCAATTTCCAGTTGGTAGTCTAATCGGTGGATTCGAATTTGTTGGCCTTTTTAAATGTTTTGTTGCCTTCCACAAAGAGTAATCTGTCCTCTCGGTTGCCGAGAGATCACTTAAATAGTTCTGGACGCTCTGGTTTTCTTCTTCCCGCAAAGCAAATCTTAAGGCCTTGATAGCTCGATTTAAGTTCCATTTCAATAACGGTGATTTTGTTTGCTGCCATAGCCGGCGAATTTTCCGTTTTTCCTGGATTAGTTCCTGTATATTATGAGACAGCTTATTAACTTTTTCGGAACTACTTATGACAGGTGTAGCCCTTTCAGCTGATAATGCCATGATGTCTTTTAAATTTTCGGCCGCCGCATCAATATCAGCTGGTGTGGTCAGAGGAATATTAAGTAGGCAATTTTGTTCGACTAGCCTCCTATATTGATCCCAATTAGTTTGCTTGTTTGTAAGACGGTTGGGTGTTTCGTTCCTTAAGACATTGGTACTCACTGTTACTATTACCGGTGAGTGATCAGAAGACAGATCATAACAATCGGTGGCCTTAGCATATGCACGTGGAATGCCCTTAGTTACACAAAAGTCGATTAAATCAGGAATTTTCTTTTTATCCGTCGGCCAGTAAGTTGGATTACCGGCAGATAAATAATCCAGGGACTGTTCCTCTATTGCTTGATAAAGTTGTTTGCCTTTCGGCGATGTTAATCTGGAGCCCCAATGATTTTGGCGTTGTAATCACCTCCCGCAAGAAATTTATTACCCAGCTGGCTGAAATAATCCAAGAACTGGAGTTTTTTTATAGCATGTTTTGGAGGACAGTACACTGCCGATATGACACAGTTTCCAGACCACTCCTGAAGACAGATGCTCGTTGATTGTATATGTTTTTTCTGATATTTCGTCAGCTCACAGTGCTTTCTCATTTTTTGAGAGTTGATACACTTTGTATTTTTTTCGATTATTGTGAAAACTTCTGTGCAGGTGAAAAGTTGTAAAGAATAATTTAATTTAAAATAAATAAAATTTAAAACCCATTGGTACAATTTAACTCATATTTGTTGTTGTTGTTTTTACCGTAACCCTCCCACAAACGGATCATAAATAAATTAAGCAAATTATCCAACTATATCCAAGAACAAGACCTATCTGGTCGGGTAAAAAAAACAATTTTTTTTTTGCAGAAAATGATAATTTATGTTGTTTTTAATTAGTTTATGTAAAAAAAATGTTGTTTTTAAATTTTATTTTTGTATGATACAAAAACTAGGCATAACACAGAGTCCAACGTTGCAGTCCCTGTACCCCGTTTCTTTTCTAATCTTCTTTCCATTGCTGTCTTTTTCAAACAAAATGCTGTTTTTTAAACAACATGCATACTGCAGCTTCTGTATGGAGCACTTTTTATACTTCAGAATCCATATTTATGTACGGGATCCGCTTGAAATGCGATATTTTAAAACGCGATATTTCAAAACGCGATATGGTACAAAACGCGATATGGTACAAAAAGCGATATTTCAAAACGCGATATTACAAAAAGCGATATGGTACAAAACACGATATTTTAAAATTAAAATTTTAAAATAATAATAATTATTAATATTCCTTTATTTAATAAAATTTTCCTTCACCAGAATGATGAAATTGGGAACTAGGAAATCGCGTTTTAAAATATCGCGTTTTGTACCATATCGCGTTTTGTACCATATCACGTTTTGAAATATCGCGTTTTGAAATATCGCGTTTCGTCAAATCGCGTTTTAAAATATCGCGTTTCAAATGGGACCCGTATGTACATACTGAGAACAGAGAATAGAATAAGGAAAATCGAGTATAATCGAAAAAAATGTAAGGTTTTGTCTCTATTTTGCTTATTTTCAGTTTTTTGCTGAAGTTTTCAGCTGTTAGTTTGTTCGTGTGTTCGCTGATACTAATTAAACTAAAATAAAGAAACTAAGTGAAAAAATACCGTAACGTATACAAATCTAAATTTCTAGAATACATCTAATATAAAACGTGACTTAAGTGCTCCTTAATAAACTATGTCACACATTTTTTGATAATTTTTAACTCCCCTGGCCCTTTTGTCACAAATTATCGCAAAACTTTATAACCTTCTATAAAACAACGTTACAAATTTAGACCCTCCTTTTCGACATACTTTTAGGGACAATTTAAACGGGCATACAAGAAAAAAATTTTGGCGATAAACATTAGCATCAAAAATAATAAATTGGCATCACAAATAATATTTTGGCACCACATATGAAAAAACAAACAAATATTTTTGAAGGACATTATTAAATACTGTGGCGACAAACATTGACATCAAAATTAATAAATTGGCAACAAATATAATATTTTGGAACAGAAAAAAATAATTTTTAGTAGTAAAACAAAAAAAAAAAATCGAGACAAAAAATTAAATTTTATCGATACAAATTATTTAATATTTGATGGGGGATCGATATAAAATATTGCAGTGTCATTAATAGATTCTATATAATCCGCTCCTACATGCGGCACGCAGTGCGACATGTTTGCTTATCCTGGCTCCTAAGTTAAATTAGGGATCTCCATTTGCCAGAATATTTTAAAACTAATTTAATTTTTTTATTTATAAATTTGTTGCCAGTTAATTATTTTTGTCGCCCAAAATGTTTATTTCGATGCCAAAAAATAATTTTTGTGTACCCTTCTAATAGTGCCAAAAAATTATAAATGTTGCCAAATTATTATTGTGATGCCAAGAAATTTTTGTTTGTTGCTCATTAATTTGTGCCGTTTTATTATTTTTTTGTGTCTCAAATATTAATTTTTTGTGTGCCGGTTTATTGCCAGCCATACTTTTATAGTCTTTAAATTTTCGGAAAATATTTATGACTTATTACAGTAAAATGTATTCAATTTTAAAAACCGTTAAATGGTCACATTTTATAATCGCCCCTACCTCCCCCCCCACCCCATCGCTACAGATTATCGCGCTACCGAACCATCTTACCCCCATAGGCGTGTGACGTAGTTTATAAGAACTGTAATATTTAAATTAACAGAATATTTTATGCCCGTGACGTATACGGAGCTACACAATTTTGATGGTAAACGCCGCCCGTGTATGTCACGGAGCTATGCGTTAAGTGGTTAAGCGTTGGACTGAGGATATTCATGACCTCGAGACAATCAGGATCCTGTATTATGCCTACGTCAGATCTCAACTTGAATACGCTGTCAACATCTGGTGTCCTTTTTACGACGAACCTATCAGAAAAATCGAGAGTGTCCAAAAAAAGTTTATACGGTATATAACGTGTAAAGACGGATGGGATTATGACCATGTCTTACCGCACCACGTTAACCTGAACCGATTACCATCATATGCTACTGGATGCAAAACCTATCAAATGACAACATTGGCAAATAGACGAGAGCTTTTAAAGTGTTCGCTTATTGGAAATATTTTACTTGATCAAATCGATGCACCATCCATACTGGAATCAATTAAAATAAAGGCACCGATTAGGAATTTAAGAGATCATGAGTACCTTCATCTGAATAAACACAGAACAAACTATGGTGACAATGAACCGGTAAACATGATGTCGAAGAGTTTTAATAAAATCGACCATTTGTTCGACGTTTACTTAAGTAAAAACAGCTTTAAACGTAGGTTGAAGCAACATTTTGCTCCAACCTAAAAATATTTTTTATGTCAATTTTTATTCTTTTTTTGTTTAATTTAATTTTTATTCTACCATGTTCAATATGTTATAAATTCAAGTCAAATTTGTAGACTTTTCTCAGTATAAATAAATAAATAAAGCTGGACGCGGTGTACGAAAAGGCGGATTATGTGTAGTGATATTTATATGCCTTATCTCCATGATATGAAAATGGCCGATTCATGGTTTCTTAGTATATCCAAGACCTATCTGGTGGTGTATATCTTAAGTGGTATTTATCTCTAGTGTCGCCACAAAAAATTTAAGTTTCATCTGGGCGCGGTGTACGAAAAGGTATACTTTGTGTACTGATATTTATATGCCTTATCTCATCTAAGGCATATATTATCTCCATGATATGAAAATGGTATATTCATGAATTATAAGCTTACCCAAGGCATATCTGGTAGTATATGCCTCTAGTACCTCCAAACAGAATTTAAGTTTCAGCTATAGTATTGTCTTTTTATAAATTAAAGATTTCATTAATCAACCATATGGTTATTTTCATAATTTAAACCTGGGGTGTTGACCAACTTTTAGCAAGCATCATGGCCCATATAAAAAACCATTTAGCAATATATCTAGTATTGGCTGTATGTAACTTAAGGTTTCTTCACAGTAACTGGAATACACTACCCACAGCACATACATTATTGAATTTGTAGAATATGTTGAATGGCTTTACTCATATAAGAATTTTTTTTTATTACAAATATTTTTTAAGAAACTTATTAATTTTGACTTTTTCGGGATAGCTACATTTTATCCGAGAAATGAACCAAAAATTCGGGCTGATATTTCTGGCTAACTTCATCGACTTATAAAAACGGGAAAGAATGGATTTATTACTTTTTGTCTCAGAGTAGTAAAGTAAGAATGGTATTCATCTATTGATTTGACAGACTAACTCGTTCGACTTCAGTTGCATGGATTCCTATATCATTCGTGTTTATCGACTAAAAGGCCCATTTATAAGTACATATGTACATAAATTAGCTTATTATAGACTGATTCAAAAAATTGATCAAAAGTACTAGACGTCATAGAGAGGTGATTTGTACACGCCGTGTACTCATTTTCGACCAAAATCGCTGCAATATTTTTATCATTTTTTATTTTGGAATTTGTTATTTTGGTTTTTAATTATGTGTCCTAGTGCTAGTATATAAGAACAAAAAAAAGTGTAGGTATCACTTTAAATTTTATTACATTCTCTTGACCGTCCTCTTCTGTAAAATTACTCGTGATCGTCAATTTAAACCAAAAACAAACACCAACATAATATATACATGAATGATTTTTATTTATGCATTCTTAGCTGCGTTTTTTTATTCGCTCCCGATAGCTGCTATGCGGAGCAGTCAATTTTCTGCCCAAATTTAAATTTGACGTGCTATTTATTGGTAAATTACATTTATTTAACGTCAACATAATTTTTAATTCAATTCATAAGTGAAAACGTGAAATAAAAAATATTTAGCTCTACCTATTTATATGGAGCCGCTATCCGGAGATATTTTCATATGACGGCTCTCGATAGCAGCTCCGGATAGCGAATAAAAAAACGCACTAATTGTCGGCCCCATTCGTAATATTTTTAATTTTTTTTTTAATTTGATATTGTTGTTTCTTTCTGAGTTATGTGTGGGAGTATATAAGAACATTTTAAAGCGTAGTTAGTATTTTAATATATTCTTTCGATCGCTCTCTTCTGAGCTTATTCTTCTTATTCGTGAGATAATCACGAATCTCACGAATTTCTCTTGTTTGTATAATGTTAAACGAAAAACTAAAAAAAACGCACATTCGACACCAATACAATTTACCAATACTTCATTGCCTTCCGGTAGTTCTCAAATCCATCCTCGTTTTGCGACCAAAATCGCTGTCGTTCTGTTGAATTTCTTTGTTTTCGTTTGTTTTTATTCTCGTGTTTTGATTTGTGCGACTGTTTGGTTGTGAATCTTTAATAACCTATTATATTTTTTATATAAAATATATCATAATAATAATAATTTTTATTATCATATAATAATTTACGTCGGAGGAGAAACAGATCTATCAAATGCAAATGTCCAAGGTAAATTTGCTTTCATTTATCTTATATATGCAGAGCATATACTTAGATAGGAAATACATATTATTAGATTATTCCGAATCATAGGCAGATAATTTTTAATTTAATTTAATTATTATTAATATCACGTGCTTCGTAAGAGAATATTTAGAATGTTTACAAAATTTTATTTTTAAACAAATTCTGTTTGTAAAAATTTTAAAATTCCAATATTAGCTATTTTATACTTAGACCACTGCGCCTACCTGGGACGTTTGCTCGAAACTTTAAACGCGTTTTTCTCAATACTTTTTTCAACACGGTTGGCCTGATATCACAAGTTCTATTTAACAGATTTCCTTCAAAATTTGTACCAACCTTCAATGTATAACTGTCTATCACTCCTACCACTTTCGTATCCGAATTATGTTTTTCAATATTTCAAAAAAAATTAAAATTATTAAAAAACCGTTTTTTTCATGCGTTTCGTTAATTTTTTTAAATTTTTTTTTGTTTGTTTTCAAACGATTAATAATTATGTTGTAAAAGAAAGAATGGTAAAAATATTTTTTTGTTTTTTTATCGAGCTCGACAAAACGTCCATATGCCTCTAGACCAGGATATCCTTAAATCTCAACTCAACTCCCAAATAAATTCTCAAATGAACGGATAAATAAACCACAACTCCATCCTGGTCCGAAAAAATGCGTACATGAACTCAACTCAAGCTATCTTCCATCCCATAACTCTCCCAAAATAAATCTACAACTGAACCCCTCACTAAAGCTTAACTTAACCTTAACTCAACTCTAAACTCAATCCTTAAATCAACACGGTTCGAAAACTGTATGTATCTATGAATTCAACTCAATCCTTATTCAACCTCCAACTCAACTCTCAATTTAAACCCAAACTCAACTATATAACAAACAAACAACCATACCTACAAGATTGTTCTAGTTTTATTAAATAACATAGACAATTAAAAATTTTCTTAAATGTAATAATTAATTTTCTATACTTTTGGAAGACCGGTTTTGGATTTCCCAATTTAACTACTCAATCTCCCAATTTATTGTAATAAAAGCCACAGCAACAAAAGATAAAATATGAATTTATTTTTCATTGTGATCAAACTCAACGTCCAACTCAACCCTCAAATTTACGTGACTCAGAAAACTACAATCGCTAATGAAACTACGTTCCATTTAATGGTTCAAAGTACTCATACTTCTGACTACGTCCAGCAACTTTTGTAAAATTGTATGTGTAGTTTGCTTTTAGAATTTATCGCGGGGCTTCATTACCAGGATATTTAGTACAATTAATATCTATGAAATGGTTAATTGATTAACAAATAAATTTCCAACTTGCCACGTACATTTTTATTGTGTGCGTTCCACTTATCATCTCTATATACAAGAACTTATTTGTAGTTTGACACGTCGAATGGAACGTAACAAATTTATTCATCTTTGAACACCTGATATTATTATATCTGTCTGTTATATGGACTGCCAAACAGGCAGCCCAAACGACTAAAGGGATATTTTAATATATAAACAAAATTAAAAGAAAATTAAGGTTTTATAATTGGGCTAGGAATACGGACGTTTCAAGAACCTGTAATACTAATGTAGTATAATATGCAATGGAAATATTAGAGTATATATGGCTGAAAAGACACAAAATCTAATGAAACCAAGCAGATTCGATGTAACCAGCGCTTCTGCTGCCATTCTCATTATTGGTAAAACGAAAAACCTTGTCTTATTTCCTGATTACAGCGTTTGACAATTTATTTTGGTGTATAGATTTGGTAAAACGATATTCCCTCAAACAAACTAATCTAAATTTATGATACATTACATGAAATTACATTACATGACCACGACCAGATAATATAATCGACAGAAATTATATAGAGCATACATTTTTTTTGGATACAGATTGAGAAGAATATTTATGATTGACCTAAACATTTTTTTTAATTAAATCGATAATATTATGCAAACTTCTTTTCCATTTGACCGTTGTCGCACTAGAGAGAGAGACTAATTATGATAAAACAAAACCATATTTTTTTGTGTTCTATCTCGTTAATCTTATATAAATTAAGTTTAGGAAACAAAAATAGCAACAAAGAGCATTGAAATTGTTGTATCATCACATCTACCATCAAAGATTTTTTTTGTTGATAATAAAATGACGTTAATTAAAGGGTATGGCGATCCTTTAAAAAAGGATTTAGTCTTTTTTTCAAATCTCGCCGCTCGTAATACTTAAAGTGGGTGTTCAGCGGTTTAATTTTAAAGGTGTGTACATCCCATTGTCAATAATATTATATCTTGAAACTTTTGGATTTTTAATTAAAATGGGTACCATTGTACTCTATTTTAATATTCATGTCGTTCACATCCGGCACAAGCAATGTTTTAGGATGCTTTTTGATCCCAATTAAGGAAATTAGCATACTTCAATAATTCGTTTAAACAACCCCCTGGAAACAAATTTTTTTTTATAAAAATTAAGTTTGTCATTTCTTTCCTCATTTTTGAGAAGGAAAAACCGAAATAGAAAAATTCCCAAATAATTATAATATCTGTCAGTCAAACAAACAATAAACAACTCAGTCAACCATACTTCATAAACCCCTTTATATCGTATGTATAGTCAAGACAACAATCATAATTAAATAATTAAAAATTCTTCAAAAATTATTGTTTGCTTGTCTTAAAGTATGATTAAGGAATAAAATAAGGAAATTAACATTGTTGTTGTTGATTTTGTTTTATGACATCATCAACAGAAAAGAAAGAAATTAATAATTTAATTTACTCAAGCAAATAGAAAATGCTCGGTGCTGCATATAAAGGTAGCCTGAACTAACAGTTGACTAATCCTTTCCTTGATTGTTAATCAACGACATGAAATGGTTGAATTTTTTACGGTACTAAGTGTTTGGGCTTATGCAAATTAGAATATAACTAGATGACACCTTGAAACTTAAAATTAATAGTACAAAATAGTTAGGAAATATATTCTAGATCTTCTAAATTCCACTTTATCTTAACACTACAATTTATTCTGTACTAATTTTAGTGCCAGTTTTTGGGTTTTGGGTGAGTATACATAGACACCACTAATCCCATAGTGATTGAGATTTAGGCAAATCAACACTTCCTCTTAAGCCTCGTTGAAGCAAGTGGTCTTGCTCGGCCCGAATTTCTATGACCATGTACGTTGCTATATCCAACCAACTACAAAACAATTTTGATGGCGTTTGAGAACTTGATGAACTTGCTCAAAAGTAAGGCTGCAATACCGTTTTCGTATTAATTGAAATCCGATCTGCTCCGCTGGGTCGTGTCATATAACTGATTGCAGAATTTGAAATGAAGAGTACAATTTTTTCACTTCTAAACAAAATTAAATAACCTTCAAATAGCCAGAATTAAATAACCTTAGTTAATTTTATGAAGTTAATATTATGAGAACTGTAAAATAATTCTAATGAAAAGTTCCAGTTAATTGGCCTTTGATTACGAAAAAGAATCTCTTATCAGTGAGCTCATTACAACTTTCAGCAATGAACCGAGCGCGAATTAGACGAAATTATGTGAATAAGAATTACATCGCATGCATATATAGAGAGACCGTATACTGGAATAAATTCGCAACAAATCGATTTAATAATTCAACATACTACTTATCATTGTAATCGAATTAGGCTTTATTAAACGGATAAAATATTAGTCAAGTTTCATGAAATCAAGATCCTGGCTAGAACATGATAGAAGACTATTCAACCTCAACACACTCAAGAGCAGCCAATTCAATTGTAATATCCTATATCCTCATCGTTTATCAAAACTCTCAATCACATTTGTGAGTTCATACTTTATCGTAACCATAACTACGATGACTTTGAATATGACCAGTATCTCGACGGCTCAGTGCGATTGATTAATGATTTTTGGAAAAACGAATTTTCCCAGGCTTCCCAGAAAAACTTCAACTGAATTTTTTCTTGCGTTATAGCTATGGACAAATCACGTCAATGCAATCCATCTCCAGACATAACACTCTAGAGGCTGATTTTTAATCACGTAATCTTAGTTGGAAACTATCGGCCAGCTTTAAAAGGGTTAAATCATCATGGTCTGAAAACTACACGCTTATTTGGTCTCATCTCAATATAACTCAAGCGAACTCTAACGCAACCCTCAATTTAACCTCCAATAAACCTCCAACTGAACTGCCTATTCAACCTAAGCCTACTCGCCAACTCAACCCCAACTCAATTACTAATCGATCACTCAATCCTAAATAAAGATCAAAAAATTTAGTATCAGTACTTTGTATTAATAACCACGTCGTGTCTATTCGTACGGAAGATACCTGATCTGCTTGACGTACAGGTTCCAAAGCTTTTAAGTTCTCCGCCTTGACCATATAGAAACAGATTGGCGAAAAAAAATCTAAGTCGGACGAACCGTTCTCAAGTACTACGGGTAAAGTGGATGCCTTTATTCGTGGTACCTTAATGAGAACGGTTTGTCCGATTTGCTCCATAACTTTAATTCGCCATTTTCTCATCCATGCTTAATTTACGCTAATATTCCCTGCAAAACTTTTGTCACTTTTTGAAGTCTTCATGGGATGAGGGTATTGCCGTGTCATCTGCAAAAATTGCGACAGTTACTTGATTACTTCTAGATACAATATGTTCCACAAGAAAGGATTTCAGAAAAAATAACTCAAAAAATAAACTAATTGGTCTTTATTTGTCATAATAGACAATTAAACTAATGCCTCAATTAGCCAAGTATGGAGTCCAGTAGCCATTGATTCTATTACAGACTGACACCTCCTAGCAAAAATTTTACTTAATTTGGTCGCATATTCTGGTTCTATCTAAATTTGTTTGTGAATGCGAACAATCTGCTATGTTGTTGTCTTCTTTTAATTCAAATCATCAAACGGTTTAGTTTCTGGACTTTGTTGTGACAGATAATCCAAAGTTTGAATGCCATTTGGCTCTTTCCACTGGGTATGAAGGCGATTACGATGTTGAGGTTAACATATAGGATTGCCAACTAGCCGGTTTTGAACCGGACCAGTGGCTTTTTCCAGCAATAAGTCGGTCACCTGTCGGGCAGTTGACCTCCAACTCAACGGCAAAATATTTCTAGATGCAATCACCAAATCCCTTAACTTAAATCCAACTCAACTTCATCTCAAATGCTATTTAACCCTAACTCGGCATCATTTCAACCCTCAATACTTAACCGTAACTCAACCTCAAATCAACCTACAACCTACAATTCAATTCCAACTTAACCGTTAACTTAACTTAAAACCCAATGTTAAACTCAAACCATTAAACCATTAAATTCAAGTTATCCTAATCGATAATAACTCAACCCAGAACGTAACCGTTAATTAAACGCTTATCTCAATCCAAAAATTAACATGGTCCGATAAACTTCAAGCGTATACGAACTCAACTAAAAGCAGGTCAACCAAACCCGTATGAACTTCAACTAAACTACAAATTCGGCACTCAACTCAATCCCAAATTCTACGCTTTACTTAATCCCTTCGGTGCTTGGTTGTACAATTGGATCACCAAAATTTAACGGCAATTTGACTGTGGGCTTATAAGCGATATTAACCTGTGAATCCCTTGATCGTAATTGGCTTTGGTGAAGAACTCGAATCTGCTCCCCCACCTTCACAACATATCGCCGTACACCCAAGACTTTTGCGACCACACCAGGCTCCCAGTTAAAATTTGTATTCAGACGAACGTACACCTTGTCATTTTCTACAAATGGCTTAGACTAATTAATATTATAAGTATTCGGTATATCTTTTAATGGCGCTGCTCCAAATCTTGATCTCAACAAATCTTGACAAATGCGCTCTTGACTCAAACTTCTGTATACAGCTAGCAGGCGTCTCGGAATTTACAACACTTGGTGTATTGCGAAGACTAATTCGCCCCTGGAACATCTTCTTTCCTCTCCGATCGATTTGATTAAACTCCGTTTCAACACAGCTGAGTTCATGAAATTTTCTCAACGTAATGGTTTTTTCCCGTTGAAAAGTCCAGTGTATGTTACAAGCCAATGTGGTGGCTGAACAAGATATTCAGTCAGTGGAACATCTCGTTCAGCCACCACATTGGCTTGTAACATACACTGTACTTTTCAACGGGGAAATACCATTACGACAAATGCCACAAGATGCAACAGTTTTTGAAATTTTCTCATCAATTTTTGGCCACCAACACAAAGACCTGGCCAACATCTTCATCCGTACTACGCACCCGGATGATCTTCATGCAACAGGTTAAGCATGTATCCCCGCAATGACAACGGAATGATGCCTCGGCTTCCGCAAACTAAACAACCGGCTTCATGTGTTAATTCATGTTTCCGCATAAAAAAAGGTGACATTGTTGAATCGGTGGTTGACATTGGCCATCCCCGTTTTACATTCGACATCACTTTAATTTAGTATTTTGAACAACATCTGTTTTTGTTTCCCGTGCCAAATCTTCGTAACACATTGGTATCTCGTCCAGTTCCGAGAAGACATTCACCAAACAAATGAAGGGGTCACCACTTCTCTCGTCTACTTGTGGCAATCGTGATAAAGCATCTGGAACAACCATGTCTTTGCCCTTCCGATATTTATTTTGCAGTTGCACTAGGGCTGTGTTGGAATTGAGTTAGGATTGAGTTGAGTAGAAGTCAGCGGTTAAGTTGGGAATTTGTTAGGAGTTGTGTTTAGGGTTGATTTGGAAATTACCATGGGTTGTTTTGAGTTGAGTTAAAGTACGAATGTAGTTTTTCGAGTAACGTTGATTTGAGGATTGAGTCGGACGTTGATTTTGGGGTTAAGATGAGGGTTGTGTTATGGGTCGAGTTAAATGTTGAGTTAAGAGTGAGTTTAGTTCATAGGCACATGTCGTTTTTGGATCGTGATGATTTAGGGATTGAGCTTGAGGTTGAGTTGGTTGTTGGTTTGGGAGTTGAGTTGGGGTTAAGTTGAGGTTTGATGTAGGGTTCAGTTGCGTATTTATTTGGTGAGTTGGAAGTTGGCTTGAGTTGAGTTTATGTTATGGGGTTAATTTGGGTTGGGTAGGAGTTGAGTTGGGGTATACATTCAGCCGTTTAGTTGTAGATTTAGTTGGTTGTTGAGTTGAGATTTTAGGTAGAAATTAGCTTGACTTGTTCTGAGTTAATTTGAGAATTGAGTTGGGCGTTTAGTTTAGGGTTGATATATTGTTGAGTAGAGTGCTGAGTTGGAGTTGAACAATTTGGTTTAGTTGGGAATTTGTTTGGTGGTCGAGTCAGGGGTTGGTGTGGAGATTAGATTAGGTAGAATTCATGTTTCCTTTCAGTTTGCGATTCGTGTTGATTTAGAGTTTGAGTTGAGTAGGGGTTGAGATTTTGAGTCGAACTAAGTTGAGTTGGGTTTGAGTTAGTTTGCGTTGGGGTTGTGTGAGAAGGCTGGATGAGGAATTATTTTAGACTTGGTTAAGGGTTAATTCGAAAGTTGATTTAGGGTTGAATTGGTGATTGAGGGAGCTGAGTTAATTTTCAGGGCAGAAGTCCTGATCACCTCGTGAAATTCCAGAACTTTATATTTTTATTTTATTGTTGCGTTGAAATATATGTATGTCCTTTGATTTTATATTATGAAACAAATTGCTATTTCCTAAAAGAAGAAAGCCAAATTGCTATTTTCTAAAATTATTTAATTGGCCGTTGGGTTTTTGTGTGCAACTGGGCATAAACGAATTTACTTCGTCTTTGAAAGAAACGGTTTTTTCAATCCAATAAAAATTTGATCAAACGTTCCGGAAATATTTTTCAGAACTTTCGATTCACCCAAAAAAAGCAATCCGTTGTCAAAAGAATGATTTTTATGCTGTCAAGTTGTTCGATTCGCCAAGAAAAAGCAATCGGTCGAGCAACATTTGTGCTCAATTACAAATCTCGATTTTTTAGCATATTTACCGCTTTTCTACTATTATAATACTAACAATTACCAGTCAACAATATTTTTTACAGACGTCAAACACACGCACATACATATATAAATAAAAACGGGTAATTCGATTATATTGTTCGATTCGTAGAGAAATATCGATTGCTTTTTCAGAGAGGGGTAGAAGACGAATCGAAAACGACGTTGTATAGTATTTGTTTGTAGTAAGCATATTTTACTTGGCAATTGAATTTTTGACTGTGTGCTGATTTAAATTCACCCCTCCACCCCTCCCCTCCTCAAATCAAATATACTCGATTTCTTTAAAATAAACAGATACATAAATATAAAATGGGCTAAAAACACCATTGGTGCTTGCTGTCGGCAAAGGGCTACTAGAATGCCGGAATGATTATTTTGCTTGTTGACATAATGCTCAAGACAAAATATTTTCTCAAGGCAGCAAGTCGATGTTTAGAATATTTCAGAGTTTGGAATTTTTGATTTAATAGGATTTCATGTTAAACGTTAATGCTGAAAATTGAAAAATAAAAAAAAGTTAAATATCGAATTGGAATTGGACAGTAAGAAATAAAAATGAATAGTCTGAATTTGCAATCCTATTTAAAGAATATAAATATAAGTCAAAGACAGTGGGTAGTGTTTTGATATTACTATTTCGTTAAGTAACTCAAAACGAAGTTTTTCCTCCACATGTGATTGTCGATAATCCATCAATTTAAATTTTCCATGCTGCTTGCACACGAACCAAACACATACTATACAAACGCATTTATTATATTTTCATGTTTTCACAATGATAATAAAAATCAGATAAATTTTATTTTCTAAACATTCATAAATTTTGTTAGCTTGCCCGAGAAATTTGCCGAAAAATTTGTGGAAAAAGAAGAAGACCAATTATTCAAATGCGAACAACAACCAAAAATGTTTTCACTTATAGCATGAGATAAATCATACGTTGTGTATGTAGACTCACTGAGATACAAAGAATATTATATGCGATACATGATGATACCAAGGGAAATCTTGCAAACAGTTTCTCATCTAATCAAATAAAATTTCATTTCAATCGAAAACTGAGTTGTGTGTGTGTGTGCTTAGAATTTTTTTTTTTTTGATCTCATGTATTGAATTTGATTGCCACATTAATATTTAGTATGCTAACAAAATTTTATTTTCTAATCCAGTATAAATGTGTTTCATCTACCCGAATTTTGTAAATTTTTGATCTCCTCATCATTAATACATTTTGAAGAGGCAATAATTTAAATTGATTATAAAAATATTAAATTTGAATATTGGAATTATTTATGATACGAAATTTTCCCGGTTTTTGGATGTGAGAGAAATATTTTTGTTCTTATTATGTGTATATCTATAATATGTATTTATGGCGGGGATAGTCAACATTATTGTGGTATTATTTACTTTAACCCCAAGTTGTAATGCCAAACCTTGTAAATAATATTACAGCACACAATTTATTAAGAACAAATACTGTATAATATTGCACAATATGCTATATACAATGTAAACCATAAAAAATAATTAATTTCGATTTTTAATTGGAAAATGGAGGAAACTTAATTAGAAATTTGTACATTGAATTATCGAGTAAATTTTTTTATTTCTTTTATAGAAAACAAAAATTGACTTTAATTAAGAAATGGTATAATGACATTTTGTAGTTTGTCTTCTACAATAAAGATGATTGATGGTAGGATTGGTATTCAAGTATAGTTAGATTTAAACCACTTGTGAGATTTTTTGATTGAATTAATTTCGAGCATTCACGATTCTACCCGAAATTTGTTTTTTAGATCGAAATCGATCATTAACAGATGACGCAATAATATAATTTCAATTATATATTGAATGAAACACTTTTCGAATTCAATTGAATTCAATATCGTATATTTATACAGAAAGCTGACCCGACGGACTTCGTTCCATCCAATATTTGGCGAAAATAGAATATAATCAAGTATTAATTTCATTGAATTCTATTCGTTTTATTGAAATCTAAAAAAAAAAAAATAAAACAATGATTGTATTCAATTTAAGGCTACATGATACACAACATTTTTTGTTTTCTGCTCCGGAGCGTAAATGAAGATGATTTCCCAACTCGGGAACACGCCACATATAGCTGGTCGTTTGAAAATTATGACATTTCCAGATTTATGTCGCACACTTCCAGCGACTGCCATTGTGACTTGTTTATGGTCATCGCAAATGTAAATTTCACTGGGATCTGAATACGTTTGAATTGGAACCGTCACTATTACATTGTTCATTAGCTTCGTCACAATCAGTTGGGTTCCATTGCACAGTTTCGGGGCATGAAGATTTCGTAGCATAATTATGACAGATCCAACTTTAAGACGCAAACGATATGAGGCGGCATGCCAGGCAAATCCATAGAGTTTAGGAATTCCACTGGATTATTGACGACTTCGTCTTCGTTTTCAACGCTATCGATCGATTTGTATGAACGCAATTCTGCCGGGATTTGATTTTGAATCGTCCAATTCAAGTCATTGACATCAATATTTTTCGCTGCTAAAATTGCACGTGCGCTCAACCAATCGTAGTTACATCAAAATTATGATAATTTTGACCAATGTTCGGATATACGTTAGTGATGAGTTCATCTTTCGTTGAAGTGAATTGGCAAATTCCAGATGGAATCGATATTAAACCACTGGAAGTATTTATCGGAATTTGTCCATTTCCGATTCTCAGCAGTCCTTTGGAGAAAACTGCTGCAGTTTTATCCTGTTACAGGAAAACTCGCATATTCATACTCAATGCAATGGTTTTCACGTAACGCCACAAATACGATGACTTGAGACATGCGTTTAATTCATCCGCCACTGTTGATTTCGGAATCACGGAAAGTGTTTGTCGGAAGTCGCCCGCCAACAGTATCATCATGCCACCAAAGCGACGATTATTGTTGCGCAAATCTTTCAATGTTCGATCGAGTGCTTCTACACTGAGAGAAATGATTCGTTGGCATGAGGTTGCGAGAAAATACTTTCCATTGCGATGAACGAATTGTAGTTGCTACAACATAATTTCGGTAGCACCAATTGACTTGAGGTTGGTACAAACAAACTACGGTAGCCACTAATGCACAGATAGTTGCAACAACCTCGTTTCCAAATTTTCAACTCCGTTGATGCTAATTTCCTAGATATTCGTTGTCAGAACCGAATGAGCCTAATAGTTTTTAAAGTATCAACCTCGTTTCAGTTGCCACAAACGTAATTTTGTTACACCAATTAAACGAGGCTTTTGTGACAACTGCGAACAAAACTAACTGACTAATGCTGTTGCGAGAACAATATTGTAGTTCAATGTAATCATATCATTCTGTCGTTGTACCAAAATATCAAAGTGGAATTATTTATTTTGGAATTCCGTTGCTACAACTAAATATTATAATCGTATTTAGAATACGTCATGTTTAAATAATACAAAATGAGGAGGGTGTTATATGAGGAGAGAGTAGATTCACTATTTGAAAAAATTACAAAATGATTTGTGGTTATTTTGTAAACAAGAACACCACATGAATAATATAAATTGTTTTATAATGTACGCGATAACTGACACCTAATCAATGGCGGATCGAAAACTGCATATAACAAAAATAGCAAACAATTTGTGTAAATCAAAGTATCCTGGAAAACTTTTATTGACATTTACAAGCGATTTTTTGATTCCCCGAACAAACGCAATAGTTTTCTTGCGTTTCAAAAACAATTTTTTTATGACGAATTGTAAAAAAATCTAAAGGAATTTCAATGAAACTATGATATACAATTATTGTTTCTTATTTTTTTTATATGTAGTTTTCGATTTATATGAAATTTTATCTTAATCTAGTTGCGAAGACCGAATTGGTGTCGGGACAACTACCTTATCGATTAGTCCAAACGAATTGCGTTTGTGGCAAACTCTACCGCAATCATGATAAACGAATTTTTTTAGCTTCTTAATCATTCATGTTAATGATATGAATATAATTCGCTAAGTCAGTACGCCCTACTTGCTACTTAAGGTATTAAGCGAGAATTGTATTTTTGTAGTTTGGTCGTAGCTACTTGATGAGTAGATTGTACTTTTGAGTACGAAACCGAACTACCAGTATAATTGAACTCATGTAAAAGAGGGTTCTCATTTTTGAGAGTCGATAAATTTATATTGACTCTGATTACTTTTTTCTTAATAAAACTAATTTGGTTAAATGAACTGGCAACAATCCTATTCGGTTGGAGAAAACAACTAAATTCGGTTGTGTCAACTACTTCTGATTATGTAGTAACCGAAATAGGATTGCACTAACCATGCAAAGAAAGTTGCTTTAATAACCAAGTCTGTTAGTACAATCGATCAGTGATCACGACAACTATAATTTGTAATATTCCTAAACGAATATTCGATTAATTCAACCGAATGATCGATAAGCTCAACCAATGGTCGGTTGTAATACAGTATATTTCGTTCTTCATACAAGCTAATTCCTTTAGGCTAACTAAAAAGGGTTAGTTACAACTTCTTTTTCAGTTCTGATAAACAATAAAAAGAGGTTGTCGTAAAGTTTAATTAAAATGTATACATGACCGAATAATTCGGTAGGGCAATTGATTCGGTTGTCGCAAACGCTTAGTTCTCTGGGTGTAATCATCGTTTGTGCGCCATCTTGCACTCATCCCATATGATCAATTTACAGTTTTTCAACACTTTTGCCATGGCTGATTGCTTTGAAATGTTGCAAACAGGATTTTCGTGGATTTGCAGGTTTAACGGATACTTCAATGCTGTATGTGCCGTTCTTCCACCTTCCAACATTGCTGCAGCAATCCCGGTAGATACGAGAGCTAATGCAATGCCACTTTGAGCACGTATTGCTGCTAATATCAATGGTGTCAGGAACGTTTTCCCAGTTCCGCCGGGCGCATCAAGGAAAAATAGTCCACCGTTTCCATCATCGACATCCTTTATCAGTTGATCATACGGACTCTTCTGCTGTTCATTCAACAGTGGAACATTTGTTTGTACTTGTTGTTGCAAAGTTGTCGTGTCGTAAGCACGCTCGCGTTCTAATTCACGATTCATTTCATCTCTAGTTTGACGATTTGGCGCTGGCATATGAATTTCAGTTAATAGTTTGCCACTCATCAGCAAACACAAATCTTCAATCAGCACCAATGCTTTATTGTAGATGTCATCTTTGTGCGTATCCCATAATTGACGTGGGTTTGAAGGCTGACATTTTGAAATGATCATAGCGAAAGTGTACGAACTTGATTAGCAGCCGAAGAAGCTGAAATGGTGGCCACACCGTACCATGAAGCAACATTGTTCTTTGGAAGGATTTTGTAAATTCGTCCCAATGCATCAGTTGAAAACACACCTGGTTATCCATCTACTGGTTGGCCTTGCTTTTTGCGTAACCATTTCTTCGACGATGCATTCCATGTGTAATATCGAGAAATATCCGAGTAAAGCAATGTTCTCGCAAACGGATCACTGGTGCAAGTTGAAAAGAAACTCGTTAATGTTGTTGCTGGTGGTCCTTCCACTCGCTGTGCTGCGTTCTCTGCATTGAAATACACTCTTTGGCCATTCTCCAAATGAACTGCCAGCTGCACAACAGTCAAATGACGTTCTTGAATCGCAAATGAAAATATTCTCCAGAGTGCTTCGTTGCAGTTCACATATCGACCCATTTGAAACTTGCTGATTTCATCTCGTTCAACGCCAATAACCGCCATATTGCTTCATTTGGTGACATATTTGGAAGCATACTTAATCGATTTCACCGAACTGCAATACTCAACATTGATATGTGTTTTAAATGCCTTAGACAATATTGGCGAATATGGCACGATCCATGTGTTGTCAACCACGATATCCGCTGATTTCAATTGAGTGAGATCCACCGTTTTCAGTTTGAGTTTCCGAAATAAAAGCCCGTGGATAGCGTTTTGTGCATTTATTGTCGGACATATAAGCCGAAGTGCGATTGTGTTGTCCGCATGGTCCGTGGAGCATATTGGTCTTCACCACTTCGTGCAACTCTGGATCTATCTCAGGATCAACAATTTCGGCGGTAATGATGTCATTAATTTGATCTGGTGTAATTTTGTCCACCATCCAAAGAAGAATATGTGAGTGCGGCAAACCTCTTCTCTGCCACTGAACTGAATACATCCTGCATCGAACAGTACCGTATACACGTTGTTTCGCAATGCAGTCCATTAAACATCTGAGTTTTTGTTTGAAAACTCGTGCTCTCGACGTTATACGTGACGATCGCTTGGTGATTGACCGGGATACAATAACTGCGTAATCTCTGGCCATTTTGGATTGCAAGTAAACGTCACAAACAAATCTGGCCGTCCAAAATTGCGCACGTAAGTCATCGCGTCCTGGGAGTAATCGCAGAGGAGTAACGTGTCTCGGACTGCCAATGTATGTCGATGGCATAATTGTGAGTCGACCAACATCTGTAATATCTTCATCTCGCAAGTGAATATATTCTTCAGATCGCAACTTAGCCTGAATGAATCGAATGTAATTGAGTCGATCTGTCTCAACCTTAACGTATATTATCAACTGCATATTGTTGAAACAATCGGCGATATCTCAATAACTGGTTGTCAATGTTTTCGCGAATTATCATTCGATATGCATAAAAGTTCATTGAACTGATCTTTTTATTTGTCTCGACCCCTAAAAATTTACAATTTATGAAGTGACAATCAAGAGTGTTTTTTTTTTCTACTAACCATCTCCAGGCCGGATTTATCATGTTGTATCTCAAGTGATATCCGTCTTCACCACGGCAGAACGTAAGGGGATATTGCAATGCGTCATACGATCGATGTGTTTTACTTATTCGCTGTAGTGCGTTTCCAGTTCGGCGTTTGATGTTTATATCATGCGATTCCAAATTTTTACCAACAACAACAATTGCTATTTCACTAACTGTAGGTGCATTGTATTGTCGTTCATGAGTTCCTGCTGGTCGTTTGTCCGCTTTTATGACAATGCTGTGATCATCGGATGGCATCTGTTCCAA
Source organism: Tipula helvola (assembly GCA_963556165.1). Lineage (NCBI taxonomy): Eukaryota > Metazoa > Arthropoda > Insecta > Diptera > Tipulidae > Tipula > Tipula helvola. The sequence goes on along the minus strand of OY744481.1, from coordinate 261,289,167 downwards.
CGAAGTCGTAAACAGTTTGATGAGCTCATTGTGTTCGTGTAACATTTGCTGCAATTGCTGGACTATTTCTCTTTTCGTTGCATTAAAGATAGCACAACGCCGATTTACTTCATCATGTGAATCTCCACGAAAGTATATTTGCAGATATTTGTGTTCTTGATCTGGATGCGGTAATAGCGATCCAGCAAGATGAACAATTTGCCCATGCATCTGTTTAGTTGGAGGCAAATTGTGTAATTTTTGTCTTTTGTGGACAAAATAAGTGTTAGTTAAACAGCGGTAAAGCAACGTGTGCAATGCCTCTGGTGGTGGAAGCAACTCTGGTAATTTCACCTTGCCGCTCGCGCGCCACAATCCAGGCGGCGGTTCTTTCTCAAATTCAACTGCATTGCAATGCTGACAAACGACAGATATCTGACTGACACATCTGATTGTATTGAATGTTTGGCTCATATCGAAAGGCTGCACGTTCAATGTTCAGCGGAGACGTTGTTGTTCAATAGTCGCACGTTGTGATCGTGCTTTATCACTTTGCCGAGCACGAACATTCCTTCTTCTCAATCGTTATTGCTCATTGTATGCTTCGTTGATCTCTTCTGACTGTCGCGCACGATCAGGGCCGGCTCTTTAGTTTTTAGCGCCCCGGGCAAGCAGTGATGGATTAAGAAAAATTCGGGCTCTAGGCAAGCTTCCGTTTTCGGGCACCTTCGAAACAATAGGAAAATTCGAGCCCAAAGCAAACTTTTGTTTCCGGATGCAAAGTTTGACTATTTTTAAAAATAACAATTAAACAACTTTTTCAAATAGACCATTTATTACATAATAGACCATTTATTAAAAAATATTTAAAGAAGTAATCATTCTGATAGTGAAACCTGTCGAAATCGATTTTCAATAAATAAAATTACATATCGTAGGCAAAACTCGCAGCAGAATACGTAAGTCTATTTCTGCCAATTTTACGTTTTTCATATCAAAAGAAAGAAGAGAAAATTGTGATTCGATTGCTGTTTCTAAAATATCATAAAAAGTATGTAATGTTAAGTCGAAAAGCTTGGAATGTAAATTAGTGTTTGCCTGTAACAAGAAGTAGTAGAGAGATAATTTTTTTCATTGCCTCCTAAATACGAATTCTTTTTTTTATTTTTTTTTTTATGATAAAAATAAACCGCAAAATAGTTTAATTTTAATATAATATTTTATTTTAGAAATATGACGAAATGTTTAAAATAATACAACTTTTTTCAAAACCAAAATTACATCAGGTATTTGGCTTCTATTTAGTACCCGATCAGGTGAAAGAAAAAGAGAGTTCAAATATTAAAACAAACAAATCTCAACTTAAACAAACCTAGTGTTCGGCACCTATGTGAAAATCGGCAAAAAATAATAGGTTTCAGGATGCCCACGGGTTAGAACCTAGTATTCCAAAAATTAATTTCGTGAGCATAAACATCAAATGGATGCCCACCCGGGTAGCCGCTTATATGTAGATTTAGGGTTAAAGAAACGCGTCTTTAGAATATTCGCAGTATAAAAGGAGCCCCATAGCAGGTTACAATGGCATCAGGTATTATGATAATTTAACCCAATGGCCGTATGCATAAAATAATTTAAATTTTAGGTTATGGCTATTAAATTATAATGTAATGAACATTATTTATCAATAGTGCTAACATTACGGTTAGAGATTTCGATTTCCCTAGAAATGTAATTTCCTAAGAAATCGAGCGTTTCGTTTCCCGCGACGAATTTCCTTTCTCGAGAATTTGAGGTTTTGAAATTGTTTCTCAAGTATTTCTACTTTTATTACCATTGATTTATTACATGTTTCCTAAAGAGGAAACATTTCTTTCATTTTGAGTTTTCGTATGGTTCGTGGGAGTAGAGCATTTTTATTGCATTGATGTTCTTGAAAAATTTACAACACACATTTTGGAATTCCCAAAAATTACAAAATTACGATTCTCTAATGTTTAGTAGTCAAAATTCTATTTATGCTCTCCAGACCAGCCACAAGGGGGTGTCAAATAATTTGGCAAGCAAAGAAAAATCTTGGCTGAATTTTTTGGTCTTCAAAATTGTACAAAGAAACTAGATATCCGCAGCTATTTAGCAATATAGCATCGCCAAAAATAAGAACTAACGAAAAGATTTTTACTGAGGTAGTAATTTAATATTCTAGTTTCTCATATGCGTTGGAAATTGGAAAAACTGCAATTACCAGCACACGAAACAGTTTTATGAAATTACTGTAATGTCTTTTCAATTGGTATCAAAATGAATAATTCCATTTGATTTATCATAGATCTATAACCCAAAAAAATAAAGTATTTGCACCTACGCCTCTTGATGAAGAAGGCCCGTCTTGTATTGTATTATCTGTAGGGTTTGTAAAAAAATCAACACCTAAATCAACTTCATATTTTTATTATTTCGACTTTGATTTGAATAAGTTTTCTGGTCAAATTTAGTAACAACTAAATATGAATTTAATATAAAAATGATTTCTTAATTCAATGAAGTCAGGCCATGATTCAATCAATTTTTAGATAATGATAAAAACTAAAATGAGATTTTGTTACTTTAACGGGTTATACGAAACGATGCTGAATTTCAGAAAATCGCATTATTATTTTTAACTTAGAATCTTGTCCTATATAACCTCTTACCCTTACTCCTTCAGTGCGGAATATTATACGGGGTGTAAAGTTTAAATATTTTAATGGAATTTAAAAGAAAACTAATGTTTTTAATATTTCCAAGATAAAAACATTTCTTCGAGAAACAAAAATTCCCTTAATGGATTAATAAAATAATATTTCTCGAGAAACGAGATTTAAAAATTATTTTAAAGTTTCGAGAATCCTCCAGACAGGAGGTCCCGATCGCAATCTCTAATTATAGTCAATAAAACAAGTTTCTGTGCAGTTTAGATTAGAAATAAATATTTAACTCCTTTGGCTTGTATGAAGACTGAATAGAACATAATTGTTTTGCTTCATAAGACAAAAAGGGCAACAAAGATGGCCAGAAAATTAGAAACAATGATAAACTAGATTACTAGATATTTTTCAACTGCAATTTTAACCTCAATAAATCAATAAGCATTTAATATACGTTATTTTGTAGATTTTTAGGCATCCCAACTCAAGCGAAGCGCTAGAGCGAGAAAGATGCCTTATATCCCCGCTATTTTGTCTGTTAACAAGTATTAAGTCGAAAAGTACTTATCCGATTTTCATGAAACAAAGACAGACTTATACACCTTGATCAGATAAGAAAAAAGTGGTATGGCTAAGATCTCTAGGTGGTCAGATTTCAAAGTTCTAGACGCGTAAAGATCTCCTTTGCAATACATTCAAGTAAAAAACAAAAACAATAAAAGTACAATGCATACTAGGTTCAACATTTTTTATTGCGTATGAATGAATGAAAATGATTTTGTTTCAATGTTATAAAGTAGTATGCATGCAAGTCCAATTATTATTGTTGGCTTTATTGTAGGATTGGTGCCTAATAGTATATGTAGTATGTAGATATTATATAGACGGCATTGTTGAGATGCCGGTAATGCGATTACATCCTGTAATGGGTTTCCTACTTTTTTTGATCGAGAATTATTAAGTTGACTTGTTGGCAATTGCTAAAAGAAGAAAAGAAAATCTAATTTTTTAAATTTATCAGTAAGACATTTTTATAAATGAATGTCGATTTTAATAGTTCAGTAAAATTGGGAATTTCCAAACCGGATAAGAACGAGCTCCAAAAATAAAAAAATGGATGGTATGATTAAGAGTGACAATTTTTTGACCGTCAGGAAAATAAATGGAGCCATATCACCTCAAATTCCACAGAGTTAGTCGAACGGGTCAATTAGACGTTGGCTGATTGAATCTGGGATGCGTGGGTGCGTTAGATATAAAAAGCGAATCGTTTGCAAACACAATTTAAAACGAAAGATAAATTTTGAAAAACAACACCCGTACAAACCATTGGAGATTTGAATAAGCTCTGGAGCGACGAATCAAAGGTTAGTTTGTTTGAGTCAGAAGGCAAGATGCTGTAACATTGCCAATATTGTTATTGGGTGTTATCAGAAAAAAATACAGATTCAGAGGCTTTGGTAAGGTCATGCTAAGCCGACTAGAACTCAGGGGAAATGGGGTGGGTTTTTCCAAAGCATGAAAATGTCTATCTAGACCGCAAAATGAATAAGGAAGGAAAAAGGGGAAGTTGTCTACTTACTCACCTCATAACTTACCTTTAAAACGAGCCGTATATCATAAATATCGGATATTTATTTTTCCTTTTATAGCCATAAACACAACATCATGTTTATCATTTTTCTCAAAATTTGACACCCTGTATTTTAAGCAACAACAACAAAAAATCATTTTCTACAAAATGTTTTTTTTTAACTAGTATTACCAATTGAAAACATAAAAAATAAAAATTTTAAACACGACTTCCAAAAATTTGTGATTTGACGTATTTTTCATCATATATGTATATATAATGAAATATATTAATTTATATTTGATTATCATCAAAATAAATATTATGCACTTTCAAATTTTTATAATCAATTGAAATATTTTATTATTATTATTTTTTATTTTTTTATTTTAGTTTTTAATTTAAAAAACAAAAAACTCTCAGCACAAAAAGCAAATGACCACCAAAACTAATTATATACCATCCGACTCAAAAGACTATTTTCCAAAAAAACTCAGCCTCGTATATCCAAATTTATTCCATTATATAGTCAAGCTCAACAATTGATCGCCCCACCTTAGTAATTTCAACGGGATCAATCTGTTAATTCCCCTAAATCACTTAAATAAATTCCTTTTTTAAATCGTATATGCATTGGTCATTTGTCCACTGCCATAAAAAAAAAAATAATCAATCAGGGATGCGCACCGTGTGAAACACTGGGCAAATTGGAGCGATCGATCAACGTCGATCGTTACAATGCATATGAGACGCCCGAAAAATAAAGAACTGGATCCCATCAGAAGCATTATTAAAACCATAAAGCACGGGAGTGGTAATACTATGGCTTGAGACCATTTTCCTGGCGCGGCATTGGGCAAATATTTAATTGAAATAAAGGAATAAAAAGGAAGTTTCAGGGACTAAGACAAGTTGTTCTGTCATTTGGAAAAATCAAAAAAACACCCTAGGACCCGCATTCTTGAAATTCCCTGGAAAAATCCATCGGTAACTTTGTAGTTAAATATGTTATTTTAATTAAAAATTTGAATGGCTGTATTCTAAAGTTTCCGGCCGAGTGTTGTATTGTCGAATATTCGAACATTGGTAGCCAGTCTTCTGAGACTCTGTATGGCGGTTTTCAATCGTCTGCCCACTAATGGAATATGAAAATTACGGGCCCCAAAATTCAAGGGCCCTAGGCACGTGTCTAGTGTACCTAGGCGGTTATCCGCCTCTGCGGGCAAAAATTTGTTAGGGAAACTTTAGGTTACGGTCTCGACTAATCGCATCGGTGTTTATGTTTTCGTTGCGATGGTTAGAAATGTTTGAACAGGGCGGATGTGCTAAATTAAATGTTATGTTAAACCTAATAGGATGTTATGTATATTGTAAAACCAATGTGTAAAGTAATAATTCTTTTTTTGATTGAATTTGAAATTTTTTACAAAAGATAGGTCAGTCATCAATTATTAGTATGTACAAGAAATATAGGAACATGTATAAAGAATGAATGTTTGTATGTACTAAAATAATGTTGTGTTTTTCAATGCCTCATCAGCCGATATTTTTCATTACGAAAAATAAATGAAGATACGTATGCCTAGGGAATCCAAATTACTCGAGTTTCAAAATACCCGGGTAGTCGAGTACTAGTTTTTTTAATACCCGGGTTACCCGGGTACCCGGGTAATAAACAAAAAACATAAATATGCATAAAATCTTTTAAAAAAATCATAGATCATGCTATTGTCACCCTTCTAAAATGGCCCCATATGAATTATTTGTTAATGGAATGTTTAAGAATATATAGATTAGGTCAATTTTTTTAAAATCAAACCAGTTCAAATATTTGTTATATTTTTATCGTAACCTAAAATTTTCGGAAATACTTTACAAATAAAATTTGTAATTATTTTCTGTTGTACTCATCACAACACAACTACAAACCAATCAAATTGAATCATTATACTTGATTACATTTAGTTGAATCCAATTAATTTTCATTTTACCATGTAGCTTTCATATTATGAAAATGAGTTTAAAATCCTTCATGGATACGTGAAGAATTTATGTGCTTGTATATTTAAAATATTTGTCACCATCTACTCGTGATTTTCTAAATTAAATAATAAAACAAACTGAAAATCTAAAAGATAACCAAAAGTCGATAATAAAAGTTATCGAAATTTTAATTAATCTGGAAAATTGTTAGAACGCATCAAATTCACATTTATCACGCGACACGTTTTAGATTCATTTGTTTCCTCTCTTTGAAAAAGCAATCGCAATTTCGGCGTCAATCGAAGAAGAAAATCTCATTGATCTTTTATGTTTGGGCATTACCCGTCAAAATATAAGAACCTTGCAAATTGCACATATAAAATTTAAAAAAATCGTTTGCCAAGCAATGTTGGCATTAATTTAATGGCATTTCTAACAAACACAATAACCACAGTAAAGTTGTCAAACTGAAAACGTCAGCTAATTAGCCAAATGGCTAATAAACTTATAAACATACTTATGTAAAAAGGGAATAAATCTACGGAAAATCTAAATCGAAAAAGTGCCCTCGAGCTAAAATATTTTGCTCTCAGAACAACGTTTTTTCTTCAATCGAACAAAAAAAAATTCACCCTTCCAAAATTGCCTTTGAATCCGATTACCCGGGTGGTCGCTCAAATTACCCGGGTAATCGAGTACTCGAAAAAGGCCAAAATAGCCGATTACCCGGGTACTCGATAATCGGTATTGGATACCCTACGTATGCCTCATTATTATTATTTTCGAGGAATCTTGATGGCGCCCTAAGCAGGATTGCGCCCCGGGCAACTGCCCGGGTTGCCGGTATCTAGAGCCGTCACTGCGCACGATTTTCAATCATTCTGATTCGATCTGATTCCCTATCAATAGAACGTCCCCCTTCCGTTCGATATGCTGCGACATTTCAGTGTCGCGTTGCATTCTGAGAACGCCGACCATGATCTCTTCTTGGCATCGTAACAAATATCGAATTGTAAATTATCATCACTTTATATAAATCGCACATAAGGTTTTCACTGATCAATAATTTATCTTTGAAATAGCCAAAATAAAGAAAGCAAACGAACGAAAAAGGTGCAATTTAAATTTTTGAAATCAAATGGAAAACCAAAACAAATCGATTACCGATCTATTGCAATGAAAATGGAGTTAGGTTTTCGCCGACAAACAATAACAATGAACTCACTTTTTTGTGATCGAAATATCAATAATATCACTCAGAAATAGATAATCCTCAGATTCGCAATGATATATTTCGTAAATGTCAACTATTTCACTCGAAAAATCAATGAAAAATGATAAAAATATCGGAAAGTCATTTAACCGTGACCGCACAGCTCAAATTATCAAATCAGAAAGAACAAACAATTTGCTGAGCTGTCAAACGGAATGACCGCCAAGTGCGTTGAACCACCTGTTGAACTGTAATTGAATTGAACTGAAAAACGACATGTGCGCCTACAGCGCCACCTAATGAACATTTTTCGACTTTTTCTTTCCCCGTAAACCTTCGCGTAGCAATTACGAACAAACCCGTAGAAGGAAGTATCCAATTTGGTCCAGTCGTTTTCAAGTTTTAAGCATCCGAACAAACCACGATCCATTTTTATATACCTACTAGCTGAGCCCGGTCCGCCTTGCTGGCCCTAAGAGCATAATTTCACCTTTCGCTGTTCCGGTCAATATTGTGGCTTCAATTAAACATCAATTTTTTTACTGCCATTCTTGTGCCATTGCACAGTTTTGGTGCATTTAAATTCCGCAGTAAAATAAGCCGTTCTCGAGTTATGGAGTGACAATCAAAATGTACACTTCTTTTTATATTATAGATTAAGTCGGACCGAAATTTAAACTTTTTTTTTTCAAATGTTGAATTAAAATTTTTTCAACAGAGGGGCTGGGACCATACCCAATCGATCATAAAGTGTGTGCATAGGGTGTGGGGGGGGGGGGGGGGGGAAGTGACCTTATTTTTTTCGCTCAGACGCACCGTTTTCGAGATATTTGCAATTTTTCGATTTTACGTGTATTTGTTGTTGTTTTACAAAGAGCGAGTTCATTTCAGGAAAAAATCATAACTCGAGAATGGTTGGACCGATTTTGGATTTCAAAATCAACTAACCATCACCACTCCTCCCTGCACCTTCCCTAAAAATGTTATGGCAATCGGTTGAGCCGGTCGCGAGTTATGGAGTGCCAATCAAATTGTACACTTCTTTTTATATACATATATAGATACAGATAACAATTTCGTGAATAACTGAAAAACTAAAAAAATTAGCGAACCGATTTGGATAGCTAGACGATGAAATTTTATACTATTAAAGAAGATCCAAACAAAAAAATTGTGATAAACTGTATATAGTGAACAATTAAATTTCAAACAATTAAAATTAAATAACAGTTAATATTTCATATTTTCCAATTATCTGCACAAAAAGTCTTTGCACAGATAATTGGAACTCAAATGTCACCCCCTGCAGAAGGTAAGATTATTTATAAGGAGTGAAAAATGATTGCTAATTGATTCACAGATTATTCACTGATTATTCAATGCATATTCCGCACAATTCATTCATTGATTGTGTTGAAATTTCACATATTCAATATGTAAAGCAAAAAGCTAAACTGGATGTGTTGCGAGATAAGGCGTATCCACGTAACCATAGAGGTAATAGTGGTATGTCTGGTTTCCAATTCCATTCTCGTTTTAAGAACTTGTCTTCCGTTGGCTTCAGTGGCGTAGAGGTTCAAATGCTGAGCAATGGAGTAAATTTTGCTCCTTTGCCAAATACAATCGGCGTTCAGTCATTTGAGAGTCTCGCTATAGATGCCGAAACTGCCTTATACGGCCAGTCAACCCAACTGAAAGCAATATGTGCGTTACAGATTAAGAAAGGCTTAAGTAACGCTTCCTCCTCTATCTCCTCTCAATCTTCTGTTTCTTCTTCTAATAATAACCTTAAAGTGATTGGTGCGATTAAGAAAAAGTTACGTGATCATGACCTGATAGCGTGTAAAGTGGATAAAGACAATACGATCATTGTTCTCACAAGAATCGATTATTACAACAAAATTTCTGATTTCATTACAGAAAGCAACGCATTAGAGCTCAAAAGAGATCCTACTAGGTCATTTAAGACTTTGGTCAGTAGGTGTATCAACCACTGCCCAAAGGTCTTTGATGATACTGGTTGGAAGTACACGGTTATGAATCCATCTGCCCCAATTATTTATGGTTTACCTATAATCCATAAAGAAGGCATTCCAATTAGACCAATAGTAGCGTACTGCAATGCTCCTGCCTACAAGCTATGTAAGGGTTTCATAAACTTTTTCAACAGTCATACTAATTTCGATTCGGCTTTCTCGGTTAAAAACTCGGTAGAATTGACTAGAAAAATTCTAAATGTTGATATTCCACTATTCTCAAAACTAGTTTCATTTGATAGCAACGTCTTTTCACTTCTATTTCAATTAACATTTTGTCTCAAATAGTTTATACTTACTTAGATAGGGATGTTGCAGATGGAAGCCTTCGGAAGGAACTGAAGCTGATATTTGAAACTTGTATTAAACAAAATTATTTTTGCTTTGATAATAAGAATTTCAGATTCACTGATGGTCTACCGATGGGCTCCCCTCTGTCACCTATGCTAGCAGAAATTTTCATGAATTTCTTCGAACAAACGATTGTATCAAGCAACAATCCTTATTTCCGTCATGTAATCTTTTGGTACAGATATGTTGATGACATACTATATCTATGGAATGGAACTGATAGGCTATTAACCTCTTTTATCAATTGGTTAAATTCTCAATATCCCACCATTAATTGAAAACAAATCTATTAACTTTCCAGATATAACAATAACCAGAATTAATTGTTCATTAGAGTTCAAAATTTATAGAAAACCCACGTATACAGACGCCATTATACCTAACTCGTCAAACCATCCCCATAATATTAAAATGTCAGCTTTCCACTCATTCTTAGATAGATTAATAAACATTCCTTTGACCAAATCCAATTATAACAAAGAGCTTAATATAATTTTAGAAATAACAGCGAATAACGGTTATGCAGCTAAGACTATATTAAAGCTATTAAACAGAAAACTGAAACATAAAGGTTTAGCTAACATTTATCCACCTGATAGCCCAATGCCGAAAAATTGGCGCCGCTTAGAGTATATAGGAAAGACTAGCCAACGGATTAGTAACATCATGACACAATATACAGATATTAGCTTTGCTTTTTATAACAATAATACAATTAAGAAAATGATTTTTAACAACAAACCAAGAATTGATCGCCTTTCCAAGTCTGGCGTTTATAAGATCAATTGCAATGATTGTTGTTCCTCTTATATCTGACAGACTGGGCGCAATTTTGAAGTTAAATTTAAAGAACATTTATCTGGTAGCCATGAATCATCCCTTTATAATCATTTAACATTAGAAAATCACACATCCAGTTTAAACAATTTAGAAATATTACATGTACAACCAAAAAGCAGACGTTTAGACAACTTAGAATCTTACGAAATCCGAAAAGCTATATTTCTTAACCAAAATATCCTCAACGAACAGAGAGAAATCCGTTTCTCACCAATTACCGACCCCGCATTGTTTTATTCACATACTCATACCATTCCATAAAATTACTAATACGTCGGGTTATAATAAAACAAAGGGGAAAAAAAAAAAAAAAAAAATCAACATCTGGAATTTTGTTATTCGACCGTTGACTAATCAATAATCATATACCTGTGTTTGACTCACCCCCTTTTACTTTTTAATGTTTATTGCTCTCTCCAATTTTATTGTTTACCACTCCCACATTTTTTTATTTGTATATTTTGGTTTCACTTTTTGCTTTTTCCAACTACATATATATATATATTAGAGCGGATTAAATTGTATGGAGAAAAATTTTTTAGTCTGGAGACGCAACTTTTCTGTAAATTCATTGTATTTGAAGCAAAAATGTCCACTACACCATATGGCTACGATGAATTTCGAGCCTGCATAATTTCATTTGAAGATTTTTTTTATATAGAGTGAGTTTTTAAAATGCCAGGCTTTTATCTCGAGAACGGTGCTGGATAGGAGAAAATTACTTTTAATGAAATTTGTTACGGGTCGAGGGGACTTCAGATGGTGACCTTTAATTCGACCTTGACTACGACCTGCAAGGTCATTTGATGGTCAAATTGATTGTTTTAAATGAAAAGCCCTATTTTTGGACCTCTGATTCGGAAAGGGCACAAAATTTTACGTTCAGATAGGAAGTTTATTCTCTTCTTTTGAATGACTTTCAGATGTTAGTTCAAGGACAAACTACTAAATAATATGAAATAATCAGCAAATAATATGAATTTTAATGGGGAATGACTTAATTTAAATTTGTTGGCACCATGACCAAAGGTACCAAGTAAGGCATGCAGAACCGGGTAACCGATTCTCGGGTACCCGGGTAACCCGAATTTTTCAGAAAACCAAAACCCGGTTCTGACAAAGCCTAAAGACTCGGTTCCAGTTTTAGACATGTTTATCTTTTTAGTTTTTACTATAAATATTCCAAAAAAGACTAAATTCTCAGTAGAAGATATTCCGTTAAAAAACTCCGTTAGATAAAAAGGAAAAAAACAATTTTTTTCCTCTTTTCTGTTCGTTTAACATTTTTCATTGTTCAGTGTTCGTTCATACTTCATGGATAGATATTATTGGTAAAATTATAATTTAATTTTTTAAATATATTATTATTAAAAAACAGTAACAGAAATAGCCATTCATGTCGAAGTTTGAAGTGTGGAAGCAAAGTTTAATCGAGAAAACCACAGTGTGGGAGCATTTTTTACGTGAAGTGTCTGGCGAGTCTGCTCAGTGCAAAATTTGTCGAAAAGTGTTTAAAACGTCTGGTGGGTAACAAGTAGCCTCCACAAGCACATGAAATCGCTACATTCTATCGTAACGAATCCAGTAAAGAGGCCTGCTTCTGAAAGCACAGAATTACCAGCAAAACGCACCACTTCAAAGTCATCAATCCCAAACTACTTCATTGGACATGATAACTCATTGGAAGCTTATTGGCTCGTATGACAGCAGCTGATGGTTTGCCATTTAGTATTTTTATAACATCTGTTGAAATGCGCAAATCGCTTTTAGCACGAGGATTCGATGTGCCAAAATCAGCAAACACTATTCGAAGCATGGTTATCAAATATGGTAGAATGGTTCAGCAACAGTACAAAATTGAATTACAAAACTTAAAGTCACAAGGCAAGCGATTCAGTCTTACTTTCGATGAATTATGCATGAACATTATGCATGACTTTTGGAATTTGGGGCTGACCCGAGTTCAAGGATCATTGCCGGCAGAAAGCTGCATCAAACTTATTAAGAACAGGCTCGAAATATATGGTCTGAATTTGCAAGAAGACATTGTATGCATCACAACAGATGGTGCCCCTGTGATGCAAAAAGTTGGAAAATTACTTTCTTGTCAACAACAATTTTGCTTCGCCCATGCGGTGCATTTGGCAGTTTTGGATGTGCTTTACAAGAAACCAACATCTCCACAAAAGGAACCAGTTTTCGAAGACGATAAATGTGATTCAAACGAGGAAGATCAAGACGACGATGGATTTCAAGTTGTTAGCGATGATAATGTGCCAGAATTGGTGAACGAACTGTACCCATTGATAAAAAAGTTGAGATCTGTTGTTAAATTATTTCGACAATCTTCTACTAAAAATGACCGTCTCCAAAAATATGTTAGAGAAGAGTTTGGAAAAGAAATTCAATTGATGGTTGACGTAAAGGTGCGATGGAATAGTTTATATTTCATGCTAAAACGTTTTTATGAAATCAAAAACTGTATACTGAAATCCTTAATTGATCTAAATTCAATCTGGTCCTTCGAGGAAGAGGAATTAGATAAGATCCATAATTTGGTGAGAACGCTTGAGTCGGTGAAATTGGCAGTAGACGCACTATGTCGTCGTGAAGCTACCCTACTTTCAGCTGATACAACGATATCATTCATGTTGAAAAATTTGGGCACCAGTGAGTTTGCCATCAAACTAAAACAAATACTTTCACGTAGGATTAACGAGCGACGGATGAATGCATCAAGTTTGTTACAGTACTTACACAAGGGCAAGCAAGATTATGCTAGTTTGAACTTAGACCCATCATTAAAGTTTAAATTTTTAAACAAGGCAGAGATTGTTTCTATGGTCATTAATATGTCAAAGTTAAATGACGTTGACGGCATCACTTCGCTTGAATTAGAGTCGGGAAATGAAGCTCTTGACGAAGAAAACTCGCATTTGACCTTGGAAGAAAAACTCGCAAATGCCATCAAAACGGAAACCAATTCCAAAATCATACCTAATAAAAATCGAACAATGCAGGATGTCACAAAAATCATCAAAAAAGAGTTGGCAATTTTTGAAGTTGAAGATAATCGTGGATCAAATCTCGATAGATGCTTTGACAATTTAAATTCAATACCCCTTGTCAGTGTGGAATCCGAACGAGTTTTTTCTAGATGTGGGAAAACCGCTACAAAAATTAGATCTTCGCTAAATGATGAAAGTTTGGACATTTTATGTTTTTTGCGATCATACTTTAAGAAAACCGAAACGAAATAAGTCAACTACATAACAACATTTCAGTACATATATTAATTTTTTACTTATATTTTTATAAAAATGGATTAAATATTGAGTTTCAATTGTAAACTATTATGTTGTTTTTTTATCTCTTAGAAATTTCAAAATTTTCTCAGAACCGGGCAAGAACCGAGTACCCGGTTGTCAAAAAATCCAGCACCGAAATCCCGGTTCCGGCAACTGCATACGGTTCAGCATGCTTTCGTACCAAGTTAGTATTCTGTTAGTATATTCCGCATTTCATTATTTGCATATCATTTCATATTATTTAGTAATTTGTCCTTGAAGTAACACCTGAAAGTCATCTAAAGGAAGAACCTAAAATGCCTATCTGAACGTAAAATTTTGCGTTTTTATGACTCTGGGGTCAAAAATAGGGATTTATATTTAACAAATTCAATTTAACCTTCAAATAACCTTGAAGGTCGTAGTCAAGGTTGAATTGAAGGTCGCCATCCGATGTCCCCCTCGACCCTTAACAAATTTCATTAAAAGTAATTTTCTCCTATCTAGCACCGTCCTCGAGATGAAAGCCTGGCATTTTAAAAAACTCACTCTATATAAAAAAAAATCTTCAAATGAAATTACGCAGGCTCGAAATTCATCGTAGCCATATGATGTACTGGACATTTTTGCTTCAAATACAATGAATTTACAGAAAAGTGGAGTCTCCAGACCACTTAAAAATTTAATCCGCCCTAATATATATACATAAATAACTATGATACATTTTTATTTTTACAGTTTAGTAGATACTCCTGATGATGGCCTAACAAGCCGAAATCGATCGAGTGATTTTTTAAACCTTTTATAATTTTGCGAAATATTTAACAAGTGTTTTTAAAAATTTTAAAAATGTGTGTATTAAGTGTGTTTCGCCAAGTGCCTACGGCAGAAAGTGTAAAAAGAATTCATTCTATGTTCACACACCATTCCCTAATTTTCGCCAATTATTACACATTCATCAATCATACTCCACCAATTATGCGACCAACACCTATTACTCATCATTCAATGAATAAACAGTTAACTTATCTTTTATCTACTCATCTTTGATTAATAAGTACATTACAAGGAATAACAGTGAATAATGAGTAAAAAATCAGTGAAATTTCAATTAATCGGTGAATAAAGAGTCAGTAAACAAGTAATTAGTGAATATCAACAGTGAATAATGAGTGAATAATGATTAAACAATTGATTGACCGATTGATTGAAGTGCACGAGGCACGACCAAGGAAAAGAGAGAATCGACTCAACACGGTTCTAAACTACATTAAACATATTATGGAAAAGCTGCATTCTGAAACAAAGTACATTTAGTCTAAATTCTGCGGTATAAGTTCAGAATTTCTTCTCTGACTAAGTTTGATATTCAATTATAAATTGATATTTCATTTTCATTCGTTGAATTACTCCCCTCTTAATAATTGCTTCCTGTAACACAAATTAAGCCATTCATGTACTATTCAATTTTAATATGTATTTATAAATATACATAAATTTTCCTGAATTCTGAAAATCATGTTAGTAGCATTTACGTAAATATTCAATACTTCCCTGTCTACCATCTCGTCTAAATGGTGTTACTTTTTGTGTAATCAATGCTCTCCTTAATCCTCCGAAAATCCGTGCCCAAAGCATTCCGGGATGTCTTGGATGTCCAGCTTTGTGCATTTTTCGATTTTTGGCGTTTGCGATTTTTTATCTTAGAACAGCAGTATTTTCCTCATTTGCAAATATATTATAGGTAAGTCAATAAGCCGCATAAATTAATGAAGCAACAACAATAACAAAATCGTGTGATTGATCAATGATTATGATTTTCCCTTGGACCAAAAAATTAAAGTCACTCAAGGAAAGATGATAAAAAATGAAAAGCAAATATAATTATTATTAAAAATAAAATGGGCATTTGAATAACCAGAACAAACTTTTGTATATGTATATGCATTTCCTTAAAAACAAACGTGTACGTGACATTCTTGTTAATTCCTCAAAATTCAAAATCGAAAAATTTAGCAAAATAATAAAGTTTATGGAATTTGGAAGCACACTGCATGCAGTGAGATTTTAATTTTTTCACGCAAATTTTTTTTAATTTTTTTATTCAATACAAAAATTATTTTCGGTTCATTAATGATAAATGATAAAGAATTAGCTAGTTCTTATTCAATGACATATAGACAATAGCCTAAAATAAAATGGACAACGTGTTCTTTCGTTGATATAATTAAACATTCGCATAAATCTATCAACAATTCGAAAATAACTTACGCCTTTTTCATTCATAAAGATTACAAATACTAACGCAAAAGGCACAACTAGATTTTATTTTTATTTTCTCCTTGTAAATTGTTTATGTTTTTAAAGCCAATAGATTGAATACTAGACAACTTCATTGTAATTTTTTGTGTTAAGGAAAACAAATTGAACGTCAAAATTTTGTTCATATCTTTTGTATGAAGTGGTACAGATACATTTTTTATTTTAATTATTACAGACATTTATAAAATATTTCATAATAAAAATTTAATTGAAATGTTTTCATTTAATCTCATTTTAAGATAAGCCGGTATTGTTTTTTGTGAAAATTGAGCCCAAAAGTAAAAATATAACGAGAAGGCCAATTCATAATCTTTAGGTTAAACCTTCTGCCAATTTCAGTTTTTCTGGCGTTCATTTATATTAAAATTAAGTTATTTTAAAACATTTTACGATAGCTTCATATAAACTGATGTTTGTTTTCCTTAACACTGAAAAAAATCTGATATATTTTAGCTGTCAAATTATCGATCTATAAAAAAATTTGACAAATACAAATATAAAAATTTATGCTTCATTTACATGGTTGTTTTCGGCGTTGTTTTCAAATTGAAAATTTTTGTTGTTGTATTCTCCATAGTAAAAAACCTATCGTTACTATGTAAATTTTTTTTTATGTGTATTGGCAGTGTACTGAAAACAACGACGAAAACAACCAAAATATGTAGACCATAGTAATTTTTGGTTGTTTTCGGAAAAACTTATCGATATTTATTTATTAAATTTTATTTTATTTTTTATATTTATGAATATTACGGATTTAAATTAATTTATGTAAAAGCTAAATTAATTTTAATATAAACGATTTCATTTATTTTGTTGTTTTTATAAAAAATAAAATAAAAGTTATCGACATATCGATATTCATTTTGAGAAATGTCAGATTCAAAATCAAAACAAAAAACCACCAAATCAAACTTCAGAAAATCAAATCGTATAAACAAAAAGAAATTTAAATTGAAAAATATGGAAGAATACCATAGTGAAGATGAATATGAGGTAGAATACCTAAGCGATTCACTAGGACCAGAATATCAATATGAGCCTGCTGAATATGCGCCTATCGATCCACAAATTGAGGATGAAATCATAATCAAAAAATCAAAACCAGTTATTGCAACAAATCAAATCAATGAACTGAGCCAGAAAAAGGAAAAAAAGAAAACTGTGCGGAATATTCGGCTTAGCGCCGAAGAAAAGCTGCGTTCGACAATGAACTACTAATTTTAATTTTTGAACGACCGCCACTTTTTAATTATTGTATCCCGGTACCACTGGCGGATTTAACGGCGGGCGCACCGGGCGCGTGCCCGGGGCCCCGACTTCTGGGGGGCCCCGCAAAACTCCAACTTTCCAGTTTTTCTAATGGCTAAGTATCTAAAGTGATTTTCGTGTTTACATTGTGTGTAGAAGAAAAGTAAAATGGGTTAATAATTTAATATACATAAATGTTTAAAGATGTATGTTCTTTAATACTGTTTTCAATATTAAAAGTATTTGACACGTCATAACTTGGTAAAATGCCCAAACGAAAAACAGTTAAGACCTCCTTCTTAGCTAGATATTTCATCAAATTTTCAATCTAGAAATTTTAAATGCGTGTAATTTGTACTTATAATTAGGGTACGGAATGTATTTTCTTCGATGGAGAAAAAACAGTACGTGCATTTTTGGATTAAAAGTGGCTTTGTTTTTTGACACGCATTCTTTGCACTTGCTTGGCTACGCTGCGTTTCGCTCCGCATGCAAATATAAAGTGCTTTTCATACCGGCTGCGTTGACTTTGGACTTTAAAAATGTAAAGTCGTTTTGTAACTTTAAAATTTTGTAATTTTGTTTTATTTGATTAACAGTGTCACTTTTTATAGAAATGTTTTCAAACTGTTATAAAACAAATTATTTTTAAGTGATAATTATTAAAAATAAAACGTAAATTTTTTGGAAGTCCGAAGTTAACGCAGCCGATATGAAAAGCACTTAATTGCTACTATTTTTCAGTTTTGTTACAAAAATACGACTTTTTAAAATCGTAGTAGGTTGTGAAACGGAATATTTTTCATAACTAGTTAGGAAATGGGGAATATTTTATAGCTAGCTAGTGAGGAAATATTTATTTCAATACCAGTTAGTGCCTACTGGATTTCCAAAAAATTTTAAAATTCATTTGGAATTTAACCATCTAAAGACTTTCTCAAAATTCAATAATTTACTGTTTGTAATAAAACTAGCTGTACGGGGGCGCTTCGCTTCACTCGTTTCGTAAATATCCCACTCGTTACACAAAATGAGGAATTTCCTAACTGTGCCCTGATTCTCTAAAGATAATGTTTAAACGTGAAAACTTGTAAAAAGCAAAGCTTTCTTTTATGAGTTGCAATTTATCGATATTATTTTAATGGTAATCCTCTCGAAAAATTTCAAACTCATAAAAGTAAGCTTTGCCTTTTACAAGTTTTCACGTTTACACTTCGCACATGACTTAGAAAAGTGACACAACTCAAAAATTGAGTTTTTGAGATAATTCGTCAGAAAGATGCGCAATGATCGATTTCATAACCTGACATAGTGGCGTTTTCATATTTATTTTACAAAGCGAGCGAAGGCTTGATTTTCTGATCTCCTTTTTTTGACGCCCATGGGCAATATCCTATGATAGTAGTTAAAATCGAAATTAGCATTTTTTCTTTTACTCTCCTGAAAAATTTGAAATTTGAGTTGTGTCACTATTATTTGTAACGTGCGACCTTATTTTTTAAAGAATCAACACCCAAGATGCTTAAATAAGTGAACCTGTATTTTTATTTTCCTGCCTCTCTCTATTTTTTTAAGGGGCCTAATTTTTTCTTCTACGCCCGGGGCCCCAACCGACCTTAATCCGCCACTGCCCGGTACTTGAAAGGAGCCCGGCAATAGTAAATCGATTGTGGTTAGAAATTTTAGACATCGTGGTAAAAAAATATCCGGAGGTCCATATAGGTATACTGAAAGATGTATATAAATATCATAGAGATATTTATACAAGGTATAAATGTACAAATTCTAAGGTGCCTAGTGGTTCGGGTACGGTTCCGAAACAAGAGCCTAAACACCTTGAACTATTACGGAACTTAGATACCATAATAGATAAAAGAAAGTAAGAAAATAATTCATGATTTAATATTAATTTTTTGTAATTAATTTGTTTAAAATGTAAAGGCAGATAACCAATATAGAGTGGACAGAAAAATCCAGTGTCACCACAACAAATTTAGGTAAGTAAACTTTTTTAATTAAATATTTTGTAGTTACAGTCTATTTACAGTCAATTTACTTTCAGAATATGTACCACCGCAAAAAAAGACCCTCGACAAGACCAAGCTCTGTGTTATCCGGTGCAGGGGAGTCCAATGAGTCGATTGACGTAAGTGGATCGATTGAAAAGCTCATGGGGGCGGTGCAGCATAGTGCATCACAGCGCCGCATTGATGACAAAGCCCAAAATTTTGCTAACCAGGTGGCTTGGTTTATGCGAGGGTTAAATGATGTACAATTTTATGAGACGAGCGCGTTTATAAATCAATATATTTATAACCAAATATAAATAATAAAAACCAAATAATTAAAAAAAACATCTTTTATATTAAAAAAAAAAAAAAAAAAATTTACAAATATACTCAGACCACCATCGACCATTGCCACGGAATCGAACCATTTGTCATGAAATATTCAGCTAACTCATCTCTGATTTCGGTTGCTGCTTCAGTTGCATTATAGCCTCCTATATTTTAATTAAAAAAAAGATTTTGATCATATGCTATTTTACCAAATTAATGATTAATCTTACCTTGTCTTGAAATTTGTGGTAAGATATCCAAGTCCGCTCGCCAAAGACCACCAATGACCTCTCCATTCCTATTTTCATGATCAACTGATGTAGGGGCTAAATATTTTTTTTGGTGTGTCTTAGCCGATTCTTCCTCACCCAAGCAAAAATTATGCAGGCAAACAACTGCCAGTACAACTCTGTCAGAGTTTTCGGTACTAACCACTAAAGAATTTTTTAAAATCCTCCATCGACTAATAAGTAGACCAAAAGTATTTTCAATTACACGTCTGGCTCGTGATTGTCGATAATTGAAAATTAACTTGGAATAATCTAAATGTTCACTTGATTTGCCCGGGTATGGTGTCATTAACCATGTCTTAAGTCCTAAAATTGTTCATGTTAAAATACTAATTTTTGGAATAGAAAATTACTAACTTACCAAAGGCTTCATCACCTAACAAGTAGGTTTAGGCACACGCTGTTGCTTTACCCACTCGAAAGGCGAAGCTAATAGAGGCTTGCATGTCTCCTCTAGCAAGATATCTATTGAAGAACCAAACCAAAATTTAAATATTACATTTCATAAATTAAATATATATTGTCACAGTGACACCTGGGTTACCTTAATGTCAATGCCAGTTTCAGTGAAGGAGGGATCGACGTCCTTACAACATTTTGTTTAGTTATACACGGCCCGACTAGATGTAACAATTTGTCGAATGTGATTGGAGACATACGAGTGAAATTAAAAAATGACTCTGTATCATTTAATCTCATCTCATTTATTAATGATTCGACTCCATGCATTTTACGATTTTCTTCTGAAAAAATTGGGCGAATCCACCATCTACGAGGCCTTCTACTTTTTTTTATTGCAACTTCTTTTTTTTTGCAACTTTTGAATGTTGTGATATTGGCTAATAAGTAATATTCCGGCGGCAGAAACACTAGCTAATATCTCTGTATCCATTATCAACTGCATAAATTTAACACAATTATTTTAACAAATTTATGTTTAGTTATGCAAAATAATAAATGCACAATTTTGTTTTATTCTTTGACAGCACAACAAATATGGAAGACAAAACATAAACACAACATGCCATATAATATGGAAGGTAAAAAAAAGACGATCAGTTTATGTTTTTGTTGTTGTATCACGATATTTTGAAAACAACGTCGAAAACAACGACGAAAAGACCATATAAATGAACCATTAGCATACAGACAAAGTAAATCATTTTGCAATTGTTTGATTGCTTGGATATGCGTCTCATTTCTAAAGATTCATGAAATATTTTTTTTCGTAATTTAATAGCTGTAGGAAGAAAAGAGATAATTAAAATGTTCGTTCGATTGTACATAGCATGACACAAGAATCCTCTACAGATAAACTCAATAGCGTACGTTCATTATGAAAACTAAGTCCGAGTTCGCGACAATATTCTGCGGAAAAATTTTCAGCAGGATTGCATGCGATTTAAAAATATTTTATTCGGAAGGGGAAATTTGTTTACGAAATAGACTACATTGATTGATTGCCTGCTGAAAATTTTTCAGCAGAATATTGTCGCGAACTCGCACTAAAATGGTGAAACCAGATTATTTTTATGTGATCTAGTACTCACACACTGTAGAACTCAAGTATTTTTATATCCGAAATTTTTTGTATTTTTCTGACATTTAGCTGAAAACATGAATTTTTTTTTCCGAATGTTGGCCAAAAAAATCGGAAAATGATGAAATTTGGTTTGCAACTTTTTTTTTTTCATCATTTCCGATTTTTTTGGTCAACTTTCATAGTAAATCTTATAATAAGTCGGACATTTTTGCTGAAAAAAGTCGGTGATGAATTCAGTTTTGTTATACCTGGGAAGAGAATGAAATAAAAGATAGAATACAAAAAAAAAAAATAAAAAAAAAAAACCAAATATAAGCATTTGTTGGAACAGTAAAAAATTTGGTTTCACCAAACAACGTACGTATTCATATTGAGCTTATCTGTAGAAGGTTGTTGTGTCATGGTATATAGCCTTTCATTGTAGTTACAAACATTTCCCTTACAAAATTTGTGTATTTTACTTCAACTACATTTTGTTTTAAGGTAACTTGTTCATCTGGTTAAGTAATTATTTGTGCTTAAACTCAAAACTGTAAAAAAAGTTGTCTCATTTTTATTGTACTTTAACAATAATTTAGTATTAAAAGGAAAAGCACAGATGGAAACAGAGTAAACGGAACAAAAGAACAAAAATAAAATGATGAAGCTGCTTCCATTAGGCAGAAAAACCTTTTAAATTTTTTCAAGCAATTTCCATCTCATGCATACACATTCTATTTTGAGCAATAGCTCATTTACAATAAAATGTACAGCAAGAGGTGAAATAATATTAAAAATTAACAATAATAACAATAACAATAATATTAAAAATAAATTTAGAAAACTACGTATTGCCCATCAATCACGCCACTCCAAAAATTTTGACTTAAATAATTTGACCGATCCTAAACTCTTAATTTCCAATGGAATTGAATTCCAAAGAGAAACTCCCCTAACGTAAAAGGATTTGTTTAGCGACCTACAACTATTTTTGGCCGGAATCAGGCGGAAGTTTGAGGAATGAGACCTGCTAAAAAGTAACTTCCTATAAAGATAACAAGGCTTCTTAGCTTTGAGAAGTTTAAAAATAAAAAGACAAACGCGAAATTCGTAAAAGGTAGATAAACTACATCCTAAAACAAGGCTAGAGTAGGCCGAAATATGATCGAATTTCCTAATACCAAAAATAAACCTAGTACATGCATTGAAACATCTTTGGAGAACGTTCATATTTTCCTGAAGCATACCGAATAAAACTACGTCACCATAAATAAAATGAGGAAGAAGATAAGACAAAAACATTTTTTTCCTAAACTGACTATCAGAAAATCCTACTACTTTATACAAACAACTAAGCATACCAAAGACCCTCTTACTGATACTAACTAAATGGTCACCCCAAGAAAGAGTTTTATTAATAACTAAGCCTAAATCTCTAACAGTATTTGAATACCTAATTAGCGAACCCTGCAGAAAAATACCAGGAAAGGACGAGGTGTCTAACGATTTTTTATAAATTATGATCGACTGAGATTTATTCGCATTTAAAACGAGCCTATTAGAGACCGACCAACTAGCGATATTACTTAAGTCTTCATTTATCAGAGAAATATTCCTATCAATAGAATCCTGATCTAAACGACTATTTTTATAAATTTGGACGTCATCAGCGAAAATGTGAAATGAACAATGGTGAATAGAGGATTCTATGTCATTAATGTACATAGAAAACAATAGAGGACCCAGCACTGAACCCTGAGGAACGCCGGAAATTACAGGAAGGAAATCAGACAAAGAATTGTCGAAAAAAACTGCCTGAGAACGATTAGAAAGATAGTTAAAAATTAGTCTGGCAGCGGAAACCGAAAATCTAAACTGAGATAAGAGTTTGTTAAAAAGAATTCTGTGATTAATAGAATCAAAGGCCTTAGAAAAATCTAACAAAGTTAAAGAAGTCAATTCCCTATTATTCATATTACGCCTAATATCATCACATACATTTAATAACGCAGTAGAAGTGCTATGAAATTTTCTAAACCCAGATTGGAAGAAACTAATTAAACTATTGCTATTTAGATGCGATTGAATTTGAGTTTTAACAACTATCTCGAAAGCTTTAGAGAGAGAACTTAAAATGCTAATTGGCCTCAAATGGGATAGCTCTGAAGGATTACTAATCTTTGGGATGGGTATGATTTTACTTAGCTTCCACTGATCTGGATAGGAAGAGGATGTGAGAATAAAATTAAAAATATGTAACAAATATTTTGAGACGAAAGGGAAAACTCGTTTAACGAATTTTAAATTGACGTTATCCAGACCAGAAGATTCCGACTTAACATTCCAAATGGCAGACTGTAAATCCACGAGAGAAATATTTGAAAACGAAAACGAATTAGAGGACGCATTAGAGAACAAATCGACGGTACTACTGCCCGAGTTCAAACTAGAGCAAAAATAACTATTAATATCATTGGGCTTAAACACCCCACTAGAACTACTCTTGCATCTGCCTAGGCCTAAATTACGAACATTACGCCAAAAAACCTTGGGAGGAAGGGAGGAGTCTAACTTGTCCTTAAAATAATTACGCTTAGCAATCCGAATTAACCCTACAACTCTATTACGAGCCTGCTTATAATCTAAATGAGACTGACTATTAGGATACCTTTTCCATAAACGATATTTACTAACTCTAATACTTATGGCATTCGAAACTTCCTGAGACAACCAAGGCGGAGATTTCGCTTTGAAAGTAACCTTTTTAAGCGGAACGCAACTATCAAAGACCAAACTAATATACGAATTGAAAAATTCTACTTGGGTAGTTGACGAACTAAGGCAAAAAATATCCTCCCAAGGAACCGAGTTACAAACTAAGTAAAGGCGGGAATTATCTATACTAGCAAAATCTCTAAAGCTAAAACTGTTAGGCTTAGGTGGAGAGTAACAATTCACAGAAAAAACTAAAAGATCATGATGGGATCCCATACCGAGAGACAACTGATTGAAAAAACAAATAGAGTTATCAGTAAAAGAGATGATATGGTCAATAAGGGAATAAGAGGCACCGCTAGCGGTTGGACAACAAAACGTCGGCGCCACAGTGTTGTGGACGGATAAATTAAGACTATTTAAAAGATTCAAATAATCACGAGAGAAGCCGGAATTTTGGAGTATATCGAAATTGAAGTCACCTGATATATATATTTCATCGAATCTACAAGAGAAATAACTAAACAAACTGTCTAAGTCTACAAGGGATTTTTTAAATTGGGCATACGACCTCTTACTAGTTTTTGGAGGGTTATAGACGGTACCGAATAAGATTTTACGACCACTAATGAAAACGTTGACAAATAAAAACTCTAAATCCGATACTAACGATTCCGAAATAGAAGAAGGTATGGTAACTAATCTAGCCTTAATATGATCACCTACAAACATACATAAACCACCATAATTAAGGGGAGGTACCGTCCTATCTTTCCTAAATATATTAAAACCTTTGATGGCAAAAGCTGAATTAGGGATATTTGGATTTAGAAAGGTCTCAGAGAAACAAAGTATGTCCACTGGAGCGCCATTAAAAATGTGACGAATCTCGTCAATATTTGGGACTAGACTTTGGACATTCAAACTAACTACATTCAATAACGACCTATCAACTAACATGGATTTTAGAACTATATTGGGATAACTAAGCGACATAATCAAACTCAAAATCAAAATTTAGCGTACACACGACGTGGGCGTGATTGATACGCAATACTTACAAATAAAATTAAATAAATTTTGCTTCGTCCAGTTTCAAAATAAGCCCCAATCAATGGAAATCTAAAATGAGAAGAAACAAAAAAAACGATCCAAAGTAACAAGTGCTAAGAAATAGTAAACAAAGGAACAATACTTAACCGTAAGCCCCAATTTTTGCCCCAAAAATCGATAATTATTTCTTTTTCGAAGACAAAAAAAAAAAAAAAAAAAAAAAACGCGACACTTCTGACTAAGGCTACGTAAGACCAATAATAATTGGTCGTGTCTGTGATACAAACTCGTCGGTTTTTTCTCCATAACGAGTATATTGGATAGATAGATAGTTTATGTTTATGATCTACCTTATTTATTTCACTATTAACCTTTTGTTAATCATCAAATTTCTCTGATATAACACGAAACTAGCTGTGGTCAGAATGTTTAAATTATTTTCAAGATGATCATGATTGATGTTTTGAGGCTTCCCCCTCAAGATCGACAAGTGTGCTTTCCGTCAGAAAGAACTTAAATTTCTTGGTCACATAATCGACACTAATGGGATTAAACCGAGCCCATGTCACGTTTGCATGGGAAGCAATACACCAGGAAACTTTCGACGAGCTCAAAACAATTCTGGCATCTGACCTCGGACTTGCTCACTACGACCCAACTAAGAAGTTGATCGTTGCTACTAACGCTTCCAGCTA
Source organism: Tipula helvola (assembly GCA_963556165.1). Taxonomy (NCBI): domain Eukaryota; kingdom Metazoa; phylum Arthropoda; class Insecta; order Diptera; family Tipulidae; genus Tipula; species Tipula helvola. The sequence goes on along the minus strand of OY744481.1, from coordinate 261,263,031 downwards.
TGGAATGGGAGCAATTCTTTATGCATGAGATGCCCGGCAAGTCTTTGCGCCCAGTAATGCATGCCGCCCGCTCTTTGACAGCAGAAGAAAAAAAGGCCAGAATTACCGATTTCTTCTTCAAAGTTTTTAAAATTTCCTCTTTTTGTTCTATCGTTTTTTAATTTAGTTTGAAGAAAGTCGTTTCTCTTTTTGTTGACTAACAATATCTGATGTCTGTCGTTCTATATTATAATATATATCTGATATATAATAAAATATAGAACCACATTTAGATATAATATAATTAAACAACTTCTCAATTTAATATAAACTGTATGGAACGAAATAATTCAATGTGCTATAAGTTAAAAATCCTCAGTGTTTGGTGTTGAATTAAAGTTTTCTGCTATAAAAGCTGCTGAGAAAGGAACGAGCTTCCTTCTTTTATTGTTAGTTAGAGACTTGAAGTTTTCGCAGTTTTGAAATAAATCTGGATCACCAGCTTTGTGATTTATACAATTTTTGATGGCCTATAACAATTATATATATTTAATTATTAGTTAAATAAAATCTTCTGCAATGTTAATCTCTAGTGTGAATATTTATGATGGTCCAAAGCAAGGGTTAGAATTTTTTAAGTTAGTCCGATCTGAATTAATTGCTACGTTTAATGTTGTTAAAGAAATGTCTTCATAATGTATATTTTTTTGTAAGCACGTTTAAAAAAAACTTGGGTCCATTATAATGACTTACATAATCTAAAAATACATTTTCACGTAATACTGCTTCAAGGCAATTTGAAAAATATTCAAAGCCTTCGAATAAAATTTTGGTATTCCGAAGTGCTAAAATTTAAATTCAATCAATATTATTTTTAACATAGAATTTCTTCTTACACTCTATTATTGTTATTATTACTGAAGGCCATGTGGGCGTTCAAACGATCTCACATTGCGACCTAAAAGATCTTTTGTGTATGGACTCTGCTCAATTAGCCGTCCCGTCAATATTGAGGATATATAAACCTGATAATACTGCCTGCCGGTACATGATTCATACTATCTGGGCTCATTATTCTTCCTCCTAGATGTTGCAGTCTTTGGCGGAAAATGGATGGACAATGGCACAGAACATGTTCCGCTGATTTCGGTTTCAGGTCGCAGAAGCGGCATCCGTCTGACGTACTTAGACCCATTTTTTTAAGGTGGTACCTTAAGGAGATGTGACCTGTGAGGAAGCCAGTAAGCTTCAACTAATTCTTCCTATGTTCAAGACACTCGAAGGTGTCCTCACACTCTATATTTTCATTTAAAATTACTCATTGAACACATATTTAATAATTTTATCACTTTTTATTAAAATCCCCTAGTTAACTATTTTGCACTACAAAATATTAATGTTTTTACAAAAATAATTCGAACACAACTGACGAAACAATCGAAGGAGAAACATATAAAAATTATCCTCTAATTTATAGAACGTCTGTAACAATTTTATACTACTGTGTGTATAAGTAAAATTTTTATACGAATAAAAATTTAAAAAAAATGTTGGAATTAGAACAAAACGCCTAAGTAATAAACCATATTCGTACTACATTTCACTTCGATCTAAATACTTACATACCTATATTTGTTATAATTATAATAATTTAGTTAGCAAACTGATAAGCTACCTCACAATCTTCTAGAAAACATTTAAAATTTTTCATGTTCCCATTTCTAGCCAAAAAAAAAAAATTGATCTACCTTTATTTAATTTAAAAACTTCAAATTTAATTTAATTTTCGCAAATACAAAAAGAAAGAGAATCTCGTAATAGTCTTACAAAAGGCTCATACGTATGTATGTATACATATATTTATATTTAACCTGTCACAACTAACAACCACCAAAACCAAAAATATGAATGTTAAATAAAAGCCAAACAAATGAAAATGGGAAAAGCACCACAAACGTAATAGAAACAAAATTCATTAAAATACGTTCCCATCTCATCCTCCTCTAACCGTTATGAACTTGTGATAACATACAAATAAACCATTTTTGTGTAGGTTTGTGTACATACACTTTATAATGTTTACCTGTGTGTTATGTGAGTATGTGACTTGGTGAACAATTAAATTTTCCTCGTTCCACATTTTCTCTCTTTACTTTTATTTTTTTTGTTTTTTGTTTCCACTTATCTTAATCTGGACAAAAAGCACATATTTAAATTATGCAAGTAATTGAACGTGTAATCTTATCCTAGATTCACCTTCACTGCGCTCTTGTCAAATACAGTTTTCTTTAAAAAACACAGACACATTTATTTCATGGGGAAACAAATAATTTTTTATCCTAAAAATATTTTAATTTATGATTAAGGTAAAAAATAATATTCTGGCATTTGATTATTCGAAAAATACAAACACACCAAAAAAAAGGGTTTACATTTTTTCATTTTAGGCGTTCTCAACCTTTGCTTTATCTTTTCCGGAAATAACGGGGTGAAATATTAAGAATGTTACCCCGATTAAACGATGTGTTCTATTAATATCCAACGAAATGAATATCAAAATGTTCATATGGAAACTTATACATAAATCTATGCACATTCATGGGGTGCCTGCCGAATAAATCTTAAATTGAAATTCAATTTATAAATTCCAACCTACCAGTTCATTTTCATTTTTTTTTCACTGTATAATATATCGTTTTATTGATAAATTTGAAATTTTTCAATTTGATTTGCATAATTTTCATCTCTCACCCAATTATTCATGATAAACTGTTTCAAAATCTCATTTATCAGCAATACGAGATTAAAAAAAATTTATTGGGTGTTCCTTCCTTTTTTATATAAATGTAAAGTTCATAGTTTCGTATCAAATCGATAAGAAGATGGCTGTTCGATGACTACAAGAAATGATGGTCAGTTTTAAGTATATTGTAATCAATCTTTCGCAACCAAATTTTTTAAAGCTCAGTTTGCTCCTAATCAAAATAGGTGACGTACCATAATTTAAAAAAAAAACATTTCATTTTTCATTTCATTCATCTTACACCATGTGTTCATTTGCAAAGTTTCTACCCGAATTATCTCGAAAACCAAGCGTTTGAGAAGGATGAGTTCCTTACAAAAGCTTTATGGTTTTGAGGTGGAAGGAGAATTATATTACTTATTATATATTTTGTCGTTATCTTAAAGGTTATTTCAAGGTCAAACTAGATTTTGTGTTTTTGAATCTCTGTTTTTTTAAGCAGCAATGCATTGTACGTAAGCAATTGAACATTTTTTATTTGGAATATTCTTTTGTTTAATGTTCATTTTTCAAGATATCTATAGTTAAATGAAATTACAAAGCTGACATTTTGCAGTAAAACAATATTAACACTGCTTTGTAATTATCAAAGCTATATTGGAAAAGCAAAACAAATAGCTGAACTACTACTCTTAATTAAAATAAATAAATTTAGTGATTGTAATAAAAAGTAAGATACTATAATGACTTATACATACCTGAGAAGAACAGCTGAACCAATTCACATGCGTGCATCCGGGAAGCAATGCGCTCGGTTTCACTATGTTTGTGTAATTTTGTGAAATTGGCCCGTCAGCAAGTAAAAAGAACAGAGCATTCACAATGGAACACTTTTTACTTGCAGGTTTGTATGAAATTTCAACTTAACGAACAAAATTTTTTGCTCGGTATGTTGGGAATTCATACAAACTTGTAAGTCAAAAGAATTTTATCATTGTGCATTTGTGCTCTGTAAAAAGTAAAAAGTAAAAAGTAAAAAGTAAAAAGTAAAAAGTAAAAAGTAAAAAGTAAAAAGTAAAAAGTAAAAAGTAAAAAGTAAAAAGTAAAAAGTAAAAAGTAAAAAGTAAAAAGTAAAAAGTAAAAAGTAAAAAGTAAAAAGTAAAAAGTAAAAAGTAAAAAGTAAAAAGTAAAAAGTAAAAAGTAAAAAGTAAAAAGTAAAAAGTAAAAAGTAAAAAGTAAAAAGTAAAAAGTAAAAAGTAAAAAGTAAAAAGTAAAAAGTAAAAAGTAAAAAGTAAAAAGTAAAAAGTAAAAAGTAAAAAGTAAAAAGTAAAAAGTAAAAAGTAAAAAGTAAAAAGTAAAAAGTAAAAAGTAAAAAGTAAAAAGTAAAAAGTAAAAAGTAAAAAGTAAAAAGTAAAAAGTAAAAAGTAAAAAGTAAAAAGTAAAAAGTAAAAAGTAAAAAGTAAAAAGTAAAAAGTAAAAAGTAAAAAGTAAAAAGTAAAAAGTAAAAAGTAAAAAGTAAAAAGTAAAAAGTAAAAAGTAAAAAGTAAAAAGTAAAAAGTAAAAAGTAAAAAGTAAAAAGTAGAAAGTAGAAAGTTAAAAGTAAAAAGTAAAAAGTAAAAAGTAGAAAGTAGAAAGTAGAAAGTAAAAAGTAAAAAGTTTGCGGTGGAGTTCAGAGTTGAGTTTGGTTGGTGTTTTGTTAGGGTTTAGTGAGCAGTTCTGCTGAAGATTTATATATGTGTTGAATTTTTGGTTGAATTAAAGTTAGCTTGAGAGAATTTCATGTCCGCATGTAATTTTTAAGACTTTGTTGATTTAGGGGTTGAGTTTGGCACCATTTTTAGGTTTACAGGCCTTGGCGGCAGGTCGAGTAAGAGTTGAGTTGGTGTTTGCGTATTAAAAAAATTATAAACTTGACAGGTCATCCAAAATAATTTAGTCATTTAATTTCATCAAAATTATAGAATGGTATTAATCTAAAACTCTAAAACAATTTAAGATTAATAAACGAAAATCAAGAAAACACAAGAATTTAAAATTTGATACAAAAAAAATCTCAAACTATGCGGTAAGAACACGAAGTATAACGTATAATAGAGAGAGAGCCTTCTAGAATATTGATCCATAATCATACAAGAGCGTTTTCCCTGTTTTCTATAGCAACCCATACGAAAAATGATGTTTTTTAACTACAAGTTTTTCAATGAGAAAGCTCGAACGTTACAAAACTTTTACATAAAAGTTGTCTAAATATTTTTTTGAGTAAGGTAAACTGTTAAAAGTTACGCTACTAAAAAAGATGCTAAAAAATTATGACGCATGAGTACGCTCTTTATTCTAGAAGGCTCCGTGAAAAGTTATAATATTGTTGTTGTTGCCATTAGTCCGTTACAACTGAAATATCATAAAAGTTTTGTTTAACTTTAGGGCTCAGGCACCACACATCAAACCCTTTTTGTAATGTTTGTATAACTAAAAATAATTAGATGTTATAGTTATTTGTGCCGTTTGTTCCCAATTTCAATTAACCTTTTCGCTCGACTTATTTTGCTATAACTACTCCTATTTGTGGTTCTAGATACCTATTCAACTATTAATTAATGTGGAGAAAAAGGAATCTACCTGGTAAGCACAAAAGGAACAGAATTACGTTACTGCCTCTTGAATTATTTAGTTTGTACATTATACATGTATATCTATACTCATTCATTTACTTCTTTGTATTTCTTCGCCTAGCTTCATTGTTATTTTAAACCCGAAATAACAAATTCATATAGTATATAGAACGAAGTATATAGAACCTATCCTTTTGACTTTTTGGTTTTTATTTTATAATTTTATGTATTTATAAGGATTAGGTTTCCACCAGACATAACAGAATAAAATTTAATTTACAGTTTTCGTTCCGATGGTATTGTTGTTGTTGCTGATGGAGGTGGTGGTGTTCGAAGAAAATTCAATTGATATTCATCAAGATTCTTCATTCATTCGTATTCCAATCATTTTGTTTATCTTAGTATATCAATAAAATCGATAGAAGAAGAAAATGATAAGATTTTTTTTACATCCAAAATGAACAACATGTGAGCCACGAGCTCTATTTATCTGATTATACGTTTTGTTAATTTCTTTAAAGTTGAGAAAGAAACATAACAAGTGAGTCCTTAATTTAGAATATTTGAATAAAATTTAAGATTAAAGTTGAACTAGTTTTCCTGTCTATCTGATTCTGAATTTTTGTAATCATCACTTATTTGTAGAGGGTAGAGTGAATAAAAACAAGTAATTGATTTAGTAAGTTGTGGATACTTTCGTACGTAATTACTTTCTCTATAAGCAAACACTTAAAAATTTCCCAGTACGTACCTAAAAAGCTGTGAATAAAAAAAAATATTCTTAACTTCTACCGTACTTACTTGATGGTTTACGAGGTTAGTTAAGAAGATTTGGGTTTATTAAGTTGAAAATATATTTTGATCAGAATGGTCCGCATTACTAATATTCGAAAAATGAAAAATTATTGAGAACGCCGGGGATTTGTAGATCTAACCAAAAATACACAAATTTTGAGTTTTATCGTTGAACATGAAAGTTTGTAGCAGGGGGGGGGGAATACTTTTTTTAGAAGTATTTTGATTGGCAGATTGATTGATCAGAATGTACGACTAAGCCTAAGAAAGACTACCGGATAACACCGGGCCCTCCGTACACCCTTTACGCATTACAAAACCGAAGGAAAGGAAAGGTATGTTAGTATCGAAAAATCAACCCGGTTCCAGACACCTAAGTAGTTGATAGTTAGTAAATTAGTTAGTAGTGTATTTTTAGTAAATTATTTAGCATAAGACAACACAGTTTCAAGTTCATTTACTGCTTAAGTTCCTGGAAAGTTATTTCAGTTGATTTCCTAAATTTAAAATCTACATTAATACTTTATAATAACTATTCTAAAATTAATAAGCTATAAATGAAATTCTCTGAAATAGGTTATAAATTATTCATTATGTAGGTATACAAACAAATTAACATAAATAGTTTGTATAACAATAATTAATCCTCTCAAACGCCGTGTACAATACATATGTATATTGTACATTAACTTTCATCGCTTCGACCAACCGTAATTTTTAATTTTTGTCGCATTTCTCTTGTGCGATCGTTCTCTTATGTATTTATGTTCACACTACAGTTTTATGAGCCATCCCATATCATAGCAGTGCATAATTGTGCTACGTATTTTATTTTTGGAAGAAAATCAATTTTAAATGGCGTTTGAAAGGGTTAAATCAAATTAATTACTAACTAAATAATCTGAAATTCGAGATGCATAAACCGTTTTAATTCTAAATTATGAATATTAAATACTAAATATAATTTTTTTTTAATATTTTAAACTAAAATTCTAAAATCAGTAACTAAAAAATGTGAAACTCCATTAAATTTTATTTTCAAATCAAAATTAAAATAAATAATTCCTTATGGCTATTCTGAATAAAATCCCACTTCGAAATAATTTAAACTAGTGGTCGCCCAGTGGGTCGAAATTCGACCGTAATTCATAAATTTTGTAAGTTTGAGAGTTATTGAGGTTCTTTTCTCAAAGAGTATACCTCTATAATCATTGCATATAACTGTTTTGAATTTTGCGTGTACAAATACGTCATTAGCGTGTATTCTTTGCCTTAATTCCCTGCAATACCTATGTATGAAATTTAAACTTAAAATTTATTAACAGTTGAAAAAAAACAATTGAATCGTTTATTCTTGAAAGGGCTCATGTCCACTTTTTGTCAAAATTAGTATTATGACGGTTTTGTATCATAGACACTTACATACGTTTTATGACAAGACGAAATTACCATATGGTTAATGGAACGGTACCTACCTTGCAAAAAAAAATCATTTATTCTAGAAAGGGCACATGTCCAGGCCATGTGCTCTTTTATACTAAACTAATATTTAAAAAGAAGAAACGTGAAAAAGAGAGAGTTAATCATTAGTTATGTAACGATTATCTTTCTTGTAACAATTAACCGTAATTCACATTAAATAATTAAAACAAACATCGACATCATTTTAATATATAAATTATTAATTTGATTAATTTGAAATTTATGATTTTTAATAAATACACATTCTGTTTTTGATTTTAGAAATTATTTCCTCTGAGGCTGTTTACAGAATGGTTAAAAATGAAATAAAGCTGAATTTTGGGGTTATTTTTCAATTATTTCAAGAATAAACGATTCGTGTATTCTAGAAAGGGCTCATGTCCATGCTTTAAAAATGAGCATAAAAGCTGAAATAATTGACAAATAACCTTAAAATTCAGCTTAACACTTCATAGCGACTCACATTTTCATCAACAAACTCAAATTCCCTCCTAAACTTATTATTGTTGACAATATATAGTTTTTTTTATTTCCTGAATAATTTGAAAAAGTGGACATGAGCCCTTTCAAGAATAAACGATTCAATTAAAGTTTGTATTCGTATTTGTTTTTTGATATAATTCTTTGTCAGTTGTTCATGTTATTATTCCATCAAATAAACGCAAATATCCGTGAGTTTTTTTATTACTGACCAGTTTTCCCAAAGGTTTCACAGTTATTTTGTCCATCTTATTCGAAAGATATAAAATTTGAATAAAAAATTAATACAAAATAAAAAATGAAATAAAAAATACGTGCCTTATATTCTTTCATATATTTTTCATTAAATCAAAAAAAACTGAGAAGTTAAAAAATCATATATTGTCTATTGAACTTAAAATAGTTTGAAAATGAATTTAATGATTCAGAACTTCTGTGTAAACGATGTTTTTTGTAAAAACCCTTTCATCATTTGCTAAATGCCCTTGGCGATTATATTCGGAAATATAAAATCTCAAACCATCGAATGATCGAAATGTACCTGCTGCGATGCACAATTGACCATATTTCTTGCCAATTCCTTAAACGATTAGATAAAATTCGACATGAATTTAATCAAAATCAGATAACAAATGGCCAAATCCTTTGTTGGCCAAACTCCAAAACTTTATCTAAAAATAATTTTAGAATTCCATTTCCATCGTACCACAGAAGTTAATTAAAATCGGATAAGAAATGGCCAAATCCCTTATTCAACAATTTTATCTGAAAATCGTTTTAGAATCCTATTTCCATCGTACATGCGGAATTACATAAAAATAGGATAAGAAATGGCCAAGTTCCTTCCTAATTGGCCACATTCCAGCACTTAATCCAAAAATCATTTTAGAATCCCATTTCCATCGTACATGCTGAATTTTATCAAAATCGGATAAGAATGGCCAAGTTCCTCCTATGGCCACATTCCAGAGCTTTGTGTAAAAAAAATCATTGTAGAATCCCATGTAGAATTTCATCAAAATCGGATAAAAATCGGTCAAGCTCTTCCTTTCTTACTGGCCATATTTCAGAACTTAATATCAAAATCATTTGAGAATCCCATTTCCATCGTACATTCTAAAATTTATCAAAATCGGATAAGAAATGGCCAAGTACCTGAATTTCATCAAAATCGGATAAGAAATGGCCAAATTCCTTCCTAGTTGGCCAAATTCAAAACTTTATTTAAAAATCATTTTAGAGTCCCATTTCCATCGTAAAAGCTGAATTTCATCAAAATCGGACAAGAAATGGCCAAGTTTATTCCTAATTAGCCATATTCCAGAACATTATTTAAAAATCATTTTAGAATCCCTTTCCATCGGACATGCTGAATTTCATCAAAATCGGATAAGAAATGGCCAAGTTCCTTCCTAATTGGCCATATTCCCGAAATTTATCTAGAATTCATTTTGGAATCCCTTTTCCATCGTATATTCTAAATTTCATGAAAAACGGATAAGAAATTGCCAAGTTCCTGAATTTAATCAAAATCGGATTAGAAATGGCCAAAAGCGCTCCTAATTGGCTAAATTCCAGAACTTTATTTTATTTATTTATTTAATCCAAGTTAACATATTTAAGTTAATTATAACTTTTACAATTATATGTTGTTAGAGCACATATACATAGATACAAATTTTGGGCTACAATTACAAAAACAATCCCGTATTATCCTTCCCTCTAAGTAATTAAATAGAAATGAAAGAAAAATTATACAATATAAACTAAATTTACAAATAGACAGCCATATCCTAAAACTCGAATAAAACCAATGCAGGTCCACTCACAAAAGATCCTTTTCAGCATACAAAATTATACGTTCGATAATATTTCATTTTAAAACTATTCGACGACGCAGCATTTTTCAAATCAGATGGTAGCATATTCCACATATGGACTCCCCGGACAAACAACGAAGAATTGAAAATCCTTGTCTTATTTCTAGGTATGCTTAAATTATTCTGTCTGGATGATCGAAGTTGTAACATTTTCTCCAATAATATGTTGGCTCTCTAAAATTTAGCACATTGAAAATAAATAATCAAACACGATACTCAAGGTAATCAGAAATACTGCATCCCACTATAGATTTAACAAACGGTGATATATGATCATATTTACGTAATCTGTGCACATCTCTTACACAAGCGTTAAACATTAGTTTAACTTTCCGGAATTGTGTCTTTTTCATTCCAAATAATGCAGCACCACAATAAGTAATATGGGGTAAAATATAGGAGCGAACCAGCCATCGCTTTAGCTCAAAAGAACCAAATTTAGTTACCGACCACAGCAAACGCAAAATATTAAATACTTTAGTGCGCATCATATTAATATGCATTTCCCACGACAAAGTCCGATCAATATAAAGACCTAAGTCTCTTACTGTATCAGAATACTCACTGTTTATACCATTTACAACTATATTGGGGAAAGCAGCCACTTCAAGAAATTTATTAGAAATGATAATGGACTGAGTCTTCCTTTCATTCAACAATAGACCATGTTCCCTAGACCACTTCAGAACAGAGCTAATATCTTTATTTAAGGTTTCAACACAAGAGATTCTATTTTCATAATAGTCACTCCAGTACAGCTGTACATCATCAGCGTTTTAATGCCATCGACAACATGCAGCATGGCGGACTCAGTACTGTGGTGAGGCCTATACGCAGATTGAAATTTATGTAATAACTTATTTTGATCAAAATATGAAATAATTTGTCTCTGCAATATTCGTTCAAAAACTTTTGATAAACCCGGTAATATGTTTATAGGGCGGTAATCCGTGACTTCTTTAGGGTTATTGCTTTTAGGAACAGGAATTATTTTAGCAATTTTCCAACACGCCGGAAATTTAGAAGACGTGATTATTGTGTTAACAATATTTAAGAGATAGGGGCAATGACTGGAAAGATTACTTTAATAAACCTTAAAGGTACATTGTCAAGACCAACGGAGTTAGATTTAACAGAGAACAATGCATGTCTAAGCTCCACTATATCGATATTGCTGAATGAGAAATCACCATCGAAGGTATTCGATAAGGATGTACAATCATCGCTATTATTTGTGTTCATACTATGACAAAAATGGTTATTTAGAGTATCTGCTGATAAAGTAATAATATTTGGTGCTTTTCTGTTACTCAACCCTAAGTTTTGAACATTAGCCCAAAATGTTTTACTGGGGAGGTTCTGGGGAAACACTGCATTTAAATAATTTATTTTCGCCTTGCTTATCCATTGTAGCACAGTCCATCATAGTTCTACCTATATCACACTTACTGTAATCTCTGAATTCAGTAATAACAGGCATAGAATTCTCAGGAAGGTCATAAACCCAAAACAACATATCATGATCCGACCCAACCGAAATTTGATTGACGAAACTTATGTTACTTGTGTTAGTAATTACCAAGTCTAACAGATAGGAAGATGCTGTGGCCTTCGAGTAATATGTGGGTTCTTTGTTAATAACGTTCAGTGAAAAACTATTCAATAATAATTTAAAATTTCTAGTGGAGGAGTTTGAAATTAGCAAATTATAGTTAAAATCACCACATATAATAATATCTAAATAAGTGTCACAGAAATTGTTTAATATTTCTTCTAACTCGATACAGCAATTTTTGTTAGGTGGACTGTACACAACACCAACCAATATTTTAATGGAATTTACTCTAATTTACTTTATTGACAATGTGCAAGATTGAAGATAAATCGAGTATTTAAGATCCCGTATACACAATTTCTATTAATAATCACAAATGTACAAACTGTTCGTCATTAAACGAATTATTCACTATTAATAATTGTTTATTTTATTTATCATGACTAATTTAATTGAGAATCGAATAAAAGAAAAAAATTCACTGTGCAGTTAACGCCGTATCTCTTTATCTTAAAATCGTTTTAGAATCCCATTTCTATCGTACAAGCTCAATTTCATCAAAATCGTATATGAAATGGCCATGGTCATTCCTAATTGGCCAGAACATTATCTGAAAATCACTTTAGAATCCCATTTCCCTCATACATGCGGAATTTCATCAAAATCGGATAAGAAATGGCCAAGTACCTAAATTTCATCAAAATCGGATAAGAAATGGCCAAATTCTTTCCTAATTGGCGAAATTCCAGAACTTTATTGAAAAATCTATTTAGAATCCTATTTCCGGCTGAATTTAATCAAAATCGGATAAGAAATGGCCAAGTTTATTCCTAATTGACCATATTCCAGAACATTATCTAAAAATCATTTTAGAATCCCATTTTCATGGTACATTCTAAATTTCATTAAAATCGGATAAGAAATGGCCGAGTACCTGAATTTCTCAAAATCGGATAAGAAATGCCCAAATTTCTTCCTAATAATTGGCCAAATTCCAGAACATTACTAAAAATCATTTTATAATCCCATTTCCGGGTAAGAAATGGCCAAGTTATTCCTTCCTAATTGGTCGTGCTCGAGAACTTTATCTAAAATCATTTTAGAATCCTATCTCCAAATAAAATTCTTATAAAAAAAAATCACAAATCCTCAGTTGAAGGAACCTCACTACAACGGACACCATTTTTGGTGCCATCGAAGTCCTTTATAGTGGGTTTCTCTGTATAAAGAAAATTTTTAAATTACGTTGGAATTACATGTATAACATTTTCGTTGATGAGTGTAAATTAAAAAAAAAATCTATTTTATTTACATTCATACAAACAAAATAATTTTCATTCATTCATTCACTTAATAAAATTAAAGTATTATTGTACTACTTTGATCGTTTTTGGCTTTTATGTGTATGTATTATAAAGGAAAATACCTCAGGCGATTTTTCCTGAACTACCCAACCGATTTTCGTTTAACATAGATTGCGCACACCTACAAAAGAATACCTTTCGAATGGTATAATTTTTATAAAAATCGGTTGGGTGGTTTCGGCGTAAAAGGGGTACAAAGTTTTCTCTTCACGTATTATTATATATAGATTAGATCTGGATCTCATAAAATAATAACTGCTTTCAGTTGTCCATACTAAATTAAATAAAATAATTTGAGTATCCACATTAGAATTCTTATTAGTAACATAAATTACAAACAATTAGCACAAATATGATTTGGCTAATAAACTTTATTTTAATTCTAAACGCAAAATTTGCTAAACAAAGTTCCCGCTAGAATAAGAAATATAAATATAAATTCAGAATCATTTAGAAATCGGAAACTCTAACCAACAATGTTATGAACAAACTATTTGAATCCAAAAACTATACACCTAATCATTAAAAAACTAAATTCTAACTTTTATATCCCAAACTTCAAACTCCAAATCTCAAATCCCAAATTACCAATTCCAAATTTCAAATTCTAAATTCCAAATTTTTGATTTCAAATTCCAAACTTCAAATTCCAAACTTCAAATTTCAAATTCCAAATTACAAATCCCAAATTTACGATCCCAAATTTCAAATTCGAAATTTCAAATTCGAAATTTCAAATCCCAAATTCCAAAACCCAAAATTTCTTATTCTAAATTTCAAATTTTAAATTTTAAATTGCAAATTCTAAATTCAGAATTTCAAGTTCTAAATTTCAAATTCCAAATTCAAATTTCAAATTGTAAATTTCAAATTGTAAATTTCAAATTGTAAATTTCAAATTTACAATTTCAAATTTCAAATTCTACATTTCAAATTCGAAATTTCAAATTTTAAATTCCAAATCCCAAATTCCAAAACAAAAGTTTCTTATTCCAAATTTCAAATTTTAAATTTCAAATTTCTAATTCCAAATTCAGAATTTCCAATTCCAAATTTCAAATTCTAAATTCAAAATTTTGAATTTCAAATTCCAAACTTCAAATTCCAAATTACAAATCCCAAATTTACAAATCCAAATTTCAAATTCTAAATTTTAAATTCAAACTTTCAAATTTTAAATTCCAAATCCCAAATTCCTAAACCCAAAATTTCTTATTCCAAATTTAAAATTTAAAATTCCAAATTCAGAATTTCAAATTCAAATTCCAAATTGAAAATTTCAAATTTTAAATCACAAATTTCCAACTTACAATTCCAAATTTCAAATTCTAAATTTCAAATTCGAAATTTCAAATTTGAAATTCCAAATTTCAAATTCCAAAACCTAAAATTTCTCATTCCGAAATTCAAAATAATTTTAAATTTCAAATTTCTAATTCCAAATTCAGAATTTCCTATTCCAAATTTCAAATTCTAAATTCCAAACCTCAAATTTCAAATTCCAAATTACAAATCCCAAATTTACGATTCCAAATTTTAAATTCTAAATTTCAAATTCGAAATTTCAAATCCCAAATTCCAAAACCCAAAATTTCTTATTCCAAATTTTAAATTTTAAATTTCAAATTTCAAATTCAAAATTCAGAATTTCAAGTTCTAAATTTCAAATTCCAAATTCAAATTGTAAGTTTCAAATTTACAATTCCAAATTTCAAATTCGAAATTTCAAATTTTAAATTGCAAATCCCAAATTCCAAAACCCAAATTCCAAAACCCAAAATTTCTTATTCCAAGTTTCAAATTTTAAATTTCAAATTTCTAATTCCAAATTCAGAATTTATAATTCTAAATTTCAAATTCTAAATTCCAAATTTTAAATTTTAAATTCCAAGCTTCAAATTTCATATTACAAATCCCAAATTTACAAATCTAAATTTTAAATTCAAAATTTCAAATTTTAAATTTCAAATCCCAAATTCCAAAACCCAGAATTTCTTATTCCAAATTCAGAATTTCAAGTTCTAAATTACAAATTCCAAATTCTAAATTTCAAATTTCAAATTCAAATTCCAAATTCCAAATTGAAAATTTCAAATTTTAATTCACAAATTTCAAACTTACAATTCCAAATTTCAAATTCCAAATTTCAAATTCGAAATTTCAAATTTTAAATTCCAAATTCCAAATTCCCAAACCCAAATTCCAAAACCCTAAATTTCTTATTCCAAATAAGCTTCGTTCACAAATCAGACCACTAAATAGGCCTTGAAGTGTGCTCTATCGAAATTAGGAGCTCGTAAGAAACCACCTACCCGATGGATTGACGACGTTGAAAAGGACCTTAACACCTCCGCCACCGTGTCTGGCCTTATCTTGCGGCGGATCGAATTATTTGTAGAAGCATCATTGAGGCGGCCAAATCACTTCATGGGATGTAGAGCCAGCGGAAGGAAGAAGAAGAAGTACAAAAACTAAATCTTGTTCTATCCTTATATTCGAAAAGAAAAGTAATGCACTTTGCTGTGAGGGATTAGCTTTCTAAATTAGGATGCTGAGGTATTAGGGTCGATGCTTGATCAAAGAAATATAATTTGCCCAAAAATTATCATGGGGTATCTATTACTTATACAACCCCAATAATTTTTCCTAAATTAATTGTACAAGTGCTTGGTTGATAAACATTAGCTAATTAAGCGAACGGCTGAGCTAAGACTGTGGGTTGGAACTGGGTCCTTCAAATGAGCGAAAATAAAAGAAATTCACAATACGAGTTTTCGGTTGCCGCCTCTAGTACAATAGCAGAAGCTTAAATTTTGTGTTGGTTTAGTTAGTTAAGGCGATTAAGTCACACAGCATAAAAAATAATGCCTGGTGGCTAATAGCATAACTATGGTCATCAATTTAGTTCAGTCGGCGATTTATATCACTGGCAGACTAGGGATTTGCTAAGTGTGTCAAATTCAAGATTAGCTAAACGCATTTTATTTCGAGATTAATGAGAAAACGCGATCAGTAAAGTAATCTCTCAATATTTTAAAGTTTATCTTTATTTAATGAGTTTAGTCAGAGTGCAAGTGGCAAACTTTAAAACTACAAGAAATTTGTGGTTGGTATAAATAAAAAAGATTGAAAATTTTAATTAATAATTAAAGTGTTTAAATTATAATTTATTAATGTCTATGTTGTTTTTATTTTCATTTGATTATTGAACAAAATCAACTCAAAGAAGAGTGATGATATTTGTATTAATAACAATACCATAAACTCGGGGTGCCACTTACTAGACCTTAATCTGTCAATGCAATTAGATTAGTAGTAGATTCGCTAAACGGGTTTAGCTAATCGTGATTAGATAATCCCTATAGTCTGTCAGTGGTATTAGTCTTTTGTTGACTTTATGTTGTATTAAGCACACAGCATAAGTTAATTTATTTATTAATGAATTAACTATGGCGTTCTAAATTATTATCAAAAAATTGTGCTCCAAAAACACAAAATAAAAAATTTTAAAAAATTGGCAAATAACTATGTACTGTTCATGTGATGAATAAATACTTTATAATTTTGTATGTATCATCAACATCATTGTTATTTGTTTCCATCTCCACTAAGTCTCGTCATCTCCATATCGTACGATATTATTTCTATATTGATTTTACATTCATATACCTCTACATCTGTGAAAAACTAAATACATAAAATAGAGCAGATAAAATAAAAAAACCAAAACTAATTTCCAATTTCCGCAGAAGGTTTTCCGTTTTCAATTATACAGAACAAAAAAATGAGCACTCAATTGTTTGTTTTTAATATTTGTAAACAAATAGCTATACAATATAAAAATTATTCCAGTGAAAAGAGGAAATTTTTAAAATTTGATTTATATATCCGAGAGGTAAATAACAGATGATCGTGGTCAAAATATTAAATAAAGAAATAAAAAAAAATTAGTTTTCCAGTAGAAACAAATTCCCCAAATATTAACAATTATAAGTAATGAGATTATATCCGAAATTTTCGTTTGTTTCATTTCAGATAAAAACCAAATGAACTGTATTTTGGAAATTTTGCAATAATGGCTGCCAATGATGATATATATTCACCGGAAAAAATAAAACTCGTGCGCCAATTGTTTTTAGAGTGTCGAGCTCTTAGTATTCGCGATAAAAATTATTCGGAAATTAATTTAACAGGTGAGTTCTACTACGATTTTATAATTATTTATATATAGTAAATAGATTTCTCGAACTTCAACGGAACCTAGATAATTTAATCAACCCACGAAATGTAAAACACTTGTCACATAGTATGTATAAACATATACTGCGAACTAATTATCAAAATACAATTTAATAAATTATCTCATACAAAGTATGATTTTGTTAACGTCCACACGTCGACGATTTTCATTCAAAATGCATAACACAACTCGAATAGAATTACCAAATTTTTGTTTTAACAAATCATTTATTCATTCCATGAAAATTATCAAAAATTACAAAGTATAGTAGTATACGGGGAACATCATCAACCAGAAACATAAAAAAACATTAATTTGTTTTTGGTTTAAAAAATTTACCACGAAAATTGAATGGAAAAATACAAAAACAAAATTGACAAAAACTGGAAACGTTAAATAAAAAACTTGGAACATTGATTGATTTACGTGCCGCCATCAAATTAGAAATTAAGATTTTTTGTCGACAATTTTTTTTTTTTGTATTTTCGTAATGACAAAATTTATTTTCTTTTTCGTTTTTTATTGTGAAATGAGTTTTGGTGGGTGTGAAAAATGAGAGATGAGGTTGGGAAAATTTGAATTTTAAATTTTTTCAATTAAAATTCGTGGTGGTTTTATTCCGTTTTATATTCTTATTTCGACAACGTTTTATTTTTCCCGTTTTAGATAGTGACAGAAATCGACGAATAACTCGAACATGTACATAATAATGCAGATCAATTTTCGATCATTTCGATTATTTCGTTTATTCCATTTAATCAGATATTTCTTAATGCTTACTCGTCAGTAAGTAAATTCAAAATTTCCTTATTTTGAAGGAAATCACCCGTTCAAGAATACGCGCAGGATTACATCGGTACATTTTATCGATTACTTTGTTTCGGTTGAATGGTAACTTGGATTGTGGCTATTTCTGAAGTTATCCCAGAATTTCATTCTAGAGATAAGAAAAATGCTTATAATATTTGTCAACACCAACTGTACCCCATATTTACGACTTGCAAAACTAAAAATACAAGAAAACGAGATTAAACAATTCTTAATAAATGTTTGAAATATACTTACCATTTGTATTGTATAACGTTTACCACTCAATTATCTGAAATTTTCAGAAGTTTTGATTAATACCTTCTTATTATAATTCAATAATATTTCAATATCTTTTGTATTCTTGTTGTACATACTCCAAATTATAAACAAACTTGTCAAATGTATAATCTGCACATAGGCTGTGTCCGAAACCTACGATAAATATTTTTTAGTACACATTTTTGACATTCCTTAGGCCTGTATTACATTATCACTATTCTACGTCGTAGAATAATAACAACATTTAAGTACGTAAAACTATGACAACAGAAATGATACAAATCATTTTTCTATATTACATTATGAATCATTTTGTTCATGATAGTTACCAAAGAATGGATTCCTTTAGGATTCGTATTTAGGATTCGTATTTAGGATTCGTTGATAAATTTGTAATCGCTTGTTGCGATTTTTGTAATTTGCATGAAGCGTATTAAATAATATTTCGTTGTTCTCGTATTCTGAAATTAAGATTTTGGTTATTTTCATGCTCCAATCGTACTTTTTGTATTCTGTCATTTTTATGAGCTGTCAGAGAGATATTGCAATAGTTAGCTTCATGAGGCTAACTACGATCGTAGAAATAATACAACTCAGAAATGTGGCAACATATCCATATTACACTATCGTAGAAGTATATTGATCCATTTCTACGTCGTAGAATAGAGATAATGTAATACAGGCCTTAGGAAACTATTCCCCTACATTCACAATTTTTTATTATGGTGTCTGAATAGTGTAATCATTTTTGGTATATTTCCCCGCTTCACATTTTAGTTGCTTTATTTTAATTACAATAATTTTCCAAGAAATGGATAGTTGTTTAGACCAAAAATGTCATTAATGGTATATTTATTAAGGCATAACTACGCCAATTAAGTTAAATCGGTACAGTACGTCAATCACACTAGAAATAATGAATTTATTCTGTAGCTGTGACAAATTATAGGAATTGACTTTGATAATTTGGGTGTGTGCATTTTTTCCAAATAAATTTCAATAATCAGTACTAAAAAATATTTATCATAGGTTTCGGACAAGGTATATATTATAGAAATAATGTTATGATGTTGCGCATGTAGCATGTTTCTCTTTCTTATATTATTACGTCACGTGCATGGTAGTTTTTTGTAGTTTTATTTTATTCGTATTGTATTGTTTGAAAAAAAGCGGTAATAGAAAAAGGTTTTATAAAAAATAAGTTGTTTTTTAGTAAAATTAATTTACAAATGGTTGTTTGTGTGGTATTTAATTGCAATAGTAACAATGACAAGAGAAGATGAGATAAATTGAACATTAAAACATCTTACTTTTGTTCGAAACATTTTACTAATGATCAATATAAAAGAAATCTGTAACACGCATTGTTGAATTACTATTACTCCCCAAAAAGTAGTAAACAATTCGATGGCAAGTCGATGACATTTCTCGAGCCATCGCAATTTATGCTAGCGGGTCAAAAGCTTAACGTTTATTATTAAAAAGGAAATATCCTTTTCCTGCTGTCTCAACCTTAAAACATTGGGCATCAAAAATGATATAAACCCTGGGTATCTGAACGTTGTATTCAAGTTAATGGAAAATATTAATCTTTCTCCTCATCAAAAGGTCTGTGTCTTGATGGCGGATGAAATGAAAATTGCAAAATCTTATGAATATGACCAGAAATCAGATACATTACTTGCTCCGACTAATTATGTCCAAGTTACAATGATACGAGGCCTGTTTCAAAAATTGAAAATAGCCGGTGTTTTACAATTGTGATACAAACCATACTGTGTTGTAGCCAATTTAGGAGGGGGGTAAACAAGGGCTTTGGAATCAGTACGGGATATGCGAGAACAATCCTTATTTTGTTACTCCTTGTGATGCTAGTAATAGTAAGAAAATATGTATTTTGTGACACCCCTCACATGATAAAGCTTTTGAAGAGTCACTTGGATTCGGCAGTTTGGCTCAAGAACAATTTATTGCCAAAAGAACCACTTCATGAGCTGTTCGAAAAAAATCTAAAAGCGATTTGAAAATCGCAAACCGATTAACATTAACTCATTTGACAGTCAAGGTTGTACAAAGACAAAAAGTAAAATTTGCAACCCAACTATTTTCGCACACTAATTCTTGTGCTCTAATCCGAATGGGTAGGTAGTTTGGCTATTATAAAATCTAAACACTGGTATGAACTGGCTTTTGCCGTTTCAAAAGGCATAATCAGAAGCATCAATGCATTAAAAATGCTATTCGTAGATCTAAAATAGGCATATAAAATTACTTACGTTCTGACATACCGATTAAACCAGGATGCCCCGGAAATGTTTTTTGGTATTATGCGGGCTAAAGGAGGTCTCTACGACAATCCAACCGCTTTACAATTCAAATATCTCCTTCTTAGTTATTTATTGTGACGAAATGAAGGTATTATTTCTCAATCTGCAAATGTAGAATGTGACAAAACTAATTTTATTCAAATGGATTTGAATACGTGTTTAAGGCATCCTAGTGTTGATGAAATCAAATTAAATATTATGGGCGAGAGACCAGAATGTTCCGGGGATTTACTGACATCTAATTTACTCTCGATATCACAGCAGCGGAATATACTCAACTACAGGATTCAACGCAAGATATGACTGATCTGGAGTATGTAGCTGGGTACATCATAAAGCGACTCCAAATCAAAATGCCGCTTATAATGGCCAGTCTTACGGACATTGGGACAAGTCATAAATTCACATGGGCGGATCAAGTGAGTGAAGGAAGTCTAAGAAAACCGAATATCCAATTCATCCAAACGCTCAAAAGGTTAGAGGACATATTTAATGAATTCAACTCTACATCTCTGAAAACTGGTAAAAATTACATAAAAACACTATTATCAATCCCCGAGAAAATTGAATTAAATTTAGAAATAAAGAAATTGTATTTTCGATGTAAAATGTTTTTTAGAATAAGAATTTTAAATGCTAAGTTATTACAAAATATAAATTCAAAAAACAGAAAATTAAATAAAACTATTAATTAAAATTTGAGAAAGGCATTTTATTTTAATATTTAATACGCATTATTGATTAATTGAATATAATATTTTTTATATTTTGAAACCAGAGATACACTTACATTTGTCGTGTTCCAGTCGACCACTCACAAGTACTTATGAGTAGTTAGGTTTGTGTCTTTGCTTAAATTTAACTACTCGTAACTGCTCTTGCCAGAATGCAAGAGCAGTTACGAGTAGTTAAATTTAAGCAAAGACACAAACCTAACTACTCATAAGTACTTGAAGTGGTCGACTGGAACACGACTATTGTAAACATAATAGTCAAATATAAATTTTACCCTGCACGTAACGTATATGCGCAATGCGAACGAAAATAAAGCAAAGGAAAATCATACCATTATTTCTATATACATTGGGTTTCGGACACAGTCTAACTCATAGAAAAATAACAAAGAGAACAGAAACTAAACTAAAATAGTGAACCATTTTCAAAAACCAAGATGGCCGAAAAATTCATGATGGCCGACAAATTCTTTTGTTTTTTTTTCAGTGGCGTTGCATATCATTTATAGGTGTTATGCAAATAGTAATAATTTATGTAAATGACGTAGGGTAAATTTATTAAAAGGAGCATAATTAATATAAAAAAAGTTAATGTTATAAGTGTTCCAACATAATTATAACAATATACTTATGTGTGTGGCGTAAACAACATACATAAATATTATTATTATAATGAAAATATTATAACCAATTTAGGACATAGCTAAAGTATTAAAACTTTTAAAACTTGTAATACTATTTTCTCATATGTGATTTCGTTCATTATACTCCCCTAATATTGAATACAACAGGACGCCTGTGGTTTCTTTTTGCTTTCGTCATGTTGCCATGACGATTTATATGTGTTGTCAAAATAAGAATTTTGTGTGAATGAAACTTGAAATTTTTACTTTAATTACAATTTTATGAAATAAATTTATTTTAATTTTGTATTTTGAACATTTTAAAACATAGTGAATTTACTGATGTGTACAAAATAAGTGTAAAAAATTCGAAAAAATTTAAAATTATTGTGTACAAGTGTTATAAATATTTGTAAACAAATAAAAATTTTTTACCGGTGAAATGTAATCCCTTTTTTCTCAATATTTGCTTTATATTTGGTATTTTTGCACTTATACACACAACACTTATGCACGATTTTAACAAATAAATTTATTTTTTGAAAGAACACTTTTATTTTTCATTCAAGAAATGCCTTATAAACTTTAAAAAACTAAAACCTCAAATTACAAAATTTCTCTAACCAATATGGCGTTGGTAAATATAGAAAGAGAAAAAACAAAAAAACTGGCTTCAATTGTTTTTATGATTTTATATGGGATTTTTGTTTTATCTTCTATCATCCTTTTGTTTATTATCTGTGGTCTAACTAGATTTATGTATATTTTTTGCGTGCGGTTATAAGTAGCAACTTTTAGTACAGCATGAAATTGCTTATTATTTAGCTTAAAAACAAACTTTTACGCGGCAATACAGGCTAAGACAATATTTTTAAAGATTACCAGTAAAATTTAACTTTTTTACTTTCTTTTGCGAAGTAAAATAAAGTATGTATAGTAATCATGAAAATTTTCGACCTTGAGATTATTGAAGATTTATCTGTTTTGAGGTCCCCTGAGTCCGAAAAAGTGGGTTTCGAAATGATGTCTGTCTGTCAGTCTGTCCGTCTGTATGTCTGTCCGTCTGTCCGTCTGTGTCCGCTCTGCAGCTCAGATGGCTTAACCAATCGAACTGAAACTTCAGACTTAAGCTTTTTTGATAAATTGGAAGGCCCCAGTGAATTTTAGTCCAAATCGGGCAACCGGAAGTGGCCACTCCCATGGGCCAGAAAATTTGTTTTGCAAATATCTCAAAAAGTATAAGGTTTCCAAAAAATAAAAGTAAAAAAAATTAAAAAAAAAAAAAATTAAAAATTAAAAAAAAAAAATTTAAAAATTTTATAAAAAAAATAAAATTGATGTGTGGCCAACACATTTCTTCTACGAGCAGGGAATTTTGTGAAACCAATTACGCAAACTTCTTACAAATTTATTATTTTTTATTACTTTCTTTTACATAAGTAAATCTTAAATCTAAAGTTTTTGTTCGATTGGTTAAGCCATCTGGGCTATAGAGAAGACATAGACTGATAGACGGTCGGACAAACGGACAGACTGACAGACAAATATCATTTCGAAACTTACTTTTTCGGACTCAGGGGACCTCAAAACAGATATATCTTCATTAATGCCTTACATAATATTTGGGGTTACAGCTCCCAGATTCCGCGAAACAGAAAATTTATTTTGCAAATATTTCAAAAATATACAATTTACAGAAAACATGAAAAAATAAAAACAATCTTAATTAAGTTTGCAAGAACTTTGTATTATAATAGTTTCTTAAAATTCGCTGTTCGTAAAAGAAAGTTTTGTATTGGCCACACCTCCATTTTTTTTACTAAAGCAAAGGGACAAGTGATTAAAATAAAATCGGTGGGCTATTGTCTATGTCATTCAATAAGGAACTAGTTCTTTAAAGGTATGAAACCGACAGGAGAGATTACTTGTTAATCGTCCCATCGGTTAGCAGATCAAGAGCCAGCGGTCTGACGCCGTCGTGATAGCCGCCTAGGCATTAGTGAGGGGTCGTGGGGGACAGAGAATGTCAGACTTGGCAGATGCTTGGGTAGACCGCTAGGAGCGAGGCCTGGGAACCGACCTACATAATAGAGAATTTAGCCGGGATAAACCAATGACATGGGATAGAAATTAGGAGACGTTGGTCAAAAGACGAAGAGAAGTAGGGACGGCCCAGAACGGGGAAGTAAATTACTGAATTAATAAATATAAAAAATCAAAAAAAAAAAGTTTTCCTTGCCAATACAAAATCACCGTTCTCTTCAACCTGGATTGTTCTGGAATGACGTAATTCCCACTCATGTTCAGCACCGCACCTCCAGACTTCACGATCTTAATACATATTATTCACACCAATTAATGTTATGGATTTTACAAGAACACTGATTTGGGCAGGAACAAACACTGTTTACACTTTCACAAAAAAAATGTTTTTTTTTTTTATTTTATTTATTTCAATTTAGCAACTGAACGAAATGAGAAACGATAACCCACACTCTGACGTAAAGGTGAACCCAATCAACCCTCGACCCAATTCAAAATAACCTGACACCAAGTTTTAATTGGTTGTAACAACTAACAATATTTATTCAATATAATGATAACATTTGTTCATCAATTAAATTAATTTAAAGGGTTTTAATTACCACGAACAAGTATTTACCAATACCCCAGAAATAACTGGAATACACCACATACATATAAGTAGAAATTTATATAACAATAAAATTTGGAATGTTTTTTTTTTTTTTTTTTTTTTTTTTTACTTACTGATAAATGATCCTCTCCAAAACGCTTTGTGAGTCCACTCGACCTTAAAATCTTTCAAATGGGGATTACTACGAAAACAATTATATAAATTTTTATTTATTAATATATGTGGGTGTATATCCCTTTTATGTACGAGATCAAGGAAATTATATAATTCACAAAAACAAGAAAACAAATGAACAAAAAAAAAACAAAACAAAACACAAAAACAAAAAAAACCTTTCTACAAAGCCCACAACCAATCCAATTAGAGCGCCGCTTTTCCCCCTTTTTTTTGTTGTTTCAGATATAGTTGATTTTTTTTTCCTATGAGGCACTCCGCCCTGCAATAACCTGGTTTGAAGTATTTCGGCTGGAACTATCTCGAATATCGGGGAATGCGATCTTCAATTGTCGCCTAAATTTTTCCCCAGAATAACAGAAATCGTGGTCCAAACGGCCGCGATACTGGTCACTAATTTGTGTCCCAACCAAATGTGATCGGTATTTCGTTTGGTAAAAATCCTCTACCAAATCTCAGACTCGTAAACGCACAACCGTCATGTTATATTGGTACCATCACTAACCAAATTCTCTCACTAGTTAGCACTGAATCAATTGTTCTCTAAACATATTCACCAAGAACTCAATAATAATACAGTCAATAAATTATATTCTCTTGGCCAGATCCGTAACCAAATTCCCACATGGTTTAGAACTAGACACCTTTATCTCAAATTCTTGCACTGTTTAGAACTGAATTCATTTATCTCTTACTATATGCTCACTTATTATATATCTAATTTTTTTTTCCAATTATCGATGAAACGGTTTAAATTAGAACTTAACTAACGAACTCAATATCTATTTCTATCATATTTTTTTTTTTTTTTCAAACACTAACCAACCGTTTTCACTCGTTTCGAAATTCCCACTCCCTTTTTCTTTTTTTTCACCCTTGACGTGAACCGTTCCAAGGCTACCCTCATTTTTTTTTTCTATTTTCATACACTCTAGATTTCGTTAGACACCACTCCGTACTATACAGTGTATTACTGCTTCGGTGTTTATTGTTAAGCGTAATGAGCGCCTTCACCGGAACGATCCACACCAAGGGTCGTTACAGGTATTTTATTGTTATTTTTTTTAAGTGCTATTAAATTTAGGCTTGGACTTTTGAGAACTGAGTAAATTTGTACACCTTATAGTTTTTTGACTATATAACTCTATGCATTTTTAGTAGGTACTCACTCCTTCTCCGATTTTTTGTAGAGAATCAAATTTCCTACCGAAATGGCACTTCAAAAAGTCAAAAAAAATTTGTTTTAAATAAAATAAGTCAAAAAAATTAAAACAAAATAAGACAAAAAAACCGAAACATTTCTACTTTTTGTTTTTTTTTTAAGTTTTTGTGTAGAAATTTTTTCTAAGTAGGTTTAGGTATAGGCATTGGTTTACAAAAAGGGAAGCTGATATAATTCCCGTCAAAATGATGACCGTCAAAAATATGTTTGATTAACATTGGATGAGATACAGTCATTTAAAGTTACCTACTACCACCTTTATACCATGTAATTTTAATTTTTTCACGCAAATTTTTTTTTTATTCAATACAAAAATTATTTTCGGTTTATCAATGAAATACCTTTATTATTATCCCTTTATTATTACCTTTATTTGACTTTTTAAAGTGCCATTTCGGAAGGAAATTTGATTCTCTACAAAAAATCGGAGTACGAGTACCTACTAAAAATGCATAGTTTTTGAGTTATAGTTAAAACACAATTTACTCAAATTTACTCAGTTCTCAAAAACCCAAGCCTGAATTTAATAGCACTGTTGTCGCAGCATAAACACAATCAATCAAAAAAAAAATGCTTACATATTATTTATTATTATTATTAGTACTTACATTTAAATAATTATTTAATTAAGCCAATTAAATATAAAAAAAAACGTATAATGTTCATGTTGCGTTAATCTGGTGCACTCTGTTTGTAATTTAACCTAAAAACAAAGAGAAAACAAAAACTTGTTAGCAATTTGTTTGGTTAATATGTAATTATCAAGTAAGATACTTATCTTATTAGAATTAAAATCACTGTTTCTAAAATTAAACGAATAATTAAATAGATATCTAAATAAAATTCAATTAATAATTTCCATAAAGAAAAATAGAATAAGAGAAACTACGTAGGACAAATCTCTCTAATGATGCCAGCGCACGTAGTTTTTTACATTGAACCTTATTCAAGATCTTTTATAGAAATGAATCCAAGCAATCAAACAAATACAAGTAATTTACTTTGTATGTATGCTAAATTTTTATATTCCTATTTATCAAGCTTTGCTATTGGCTTTGTTGATGTATAAAAAAAATCAGAAACCTAAACAATTTACAAGGAGAAAATAAAAATAAAATCTGTTTGAGCGAAGATTTATGCGAATGTATGATATAATAAAATCACCGAAAGAATACGTTGTTCATTTTCTTCTTTTACAAGAATTTAATTGAAATTTTTAGAACGGCCTGCCTAAATCAAATGAAATCTTACACAAAAGCAATATAAGCAAAATTGTGTGTATGTGAAAATACATTAGCGAATTTAATAAAAATTCGGTTCTAAAAATTTTGGTTCTACAAAATTTCGGTTTTTCAAAAATCATAAATTTAAAAATCTCGGTTTTCAGAAGCTCGGTTTTCAAAATCTCGGTTCTAATCGCGGATTTGTTTTAGTTTTTAAAATTAAATTCCCCATTTCCCAGAATTTATAGAAACCGAGATTTTGAATCACCGAGATATTTTCCACTCCTTATTCTCAAAATTTTGGTTTTTAGAAAATCTTGATTTTTCGAAAACTTTAAAATTAAATTCCCAATTTTTCAGAATATATTATTTGTTGATATTTTTATTTTAAAATTGCACTCCCCATTTTCCAGAATTTATAATTTTCAGTTATTTTCGTTTTAAAATGGAAAATCCCCATTTTCCAGAATTTTGAAAGTGATGGAGAGGATTTTGAAATCCAAGATTTTGTCATCCAAGATTTAATACCCAACCCCATATACACAAACTCACATATGCAAACATACATACTCACTCATACACACTCAAACTAGCAACCCGCAACCAGATACATAATCGCATATTTCATCAAAAGTTCGGTTTTGAAATTTTTTTATTAATTCGGGCGGCTCGAATTAATAAAAATTTATTTTTCAAACCCGAGCTTTCAGGAACGGAGATCTTCAAAATCGAGATTTTGAAAATCGAAATTTAAAAAACCGTTATTTTGAAAACTGAGATTTAAACACCAAGATTATGTAGCCAACCCATTTAATACAACTCATGTACTAGATAAACAAAATAATAGTAAAAGATAATTAAGGAAATGATATCGAAATTGAACGAATAGTTATGATTGAACAGATTTAATTTAGAGAGGATATAAATGAATTTTGGAAAATTACCTAACTAAATAACACGAAAATAATAAGATGTATGTACATATCAGGGTGGCCACCTTTTCAAAATGCTTCGCGAGGACATTACTTAAATATTGGTTATATACTGTTCAAAATACACAAAAATTTCAAGTGAAATATATATATTCTTAAAGCTGGAAGTAAAGAAACCCATTAAGTCGGGCAGTGTTTGATTAGCTCCTTAAACTCATATTGCTGATTTAGTAAAACAAATTAAAATATTTTTGAATAAAATTATCGAAAACAAAGGACAGCATATTTTAACAACGTTTCAAAGAATTATGGATGACATTGCTATAACAATTCGGGTTTAAGACATACGGATTCAACGATTTCAAGTTGTGATAGATAATTATTTTTCCGAAATTAGAATTTGTATTGCTCGCGCTGAAAGTTGAAATTTTTTCTAGAGAAAAACTTAAGGAATTGAACGATTCATGTATTGCTGCACTAAACATACCACCTGCGGTTTCATTAGCGTGTTCAAACAAATCTTCGAGTTAATTTTCAATTCCGTTCCCGGACGAGTAATATTGTAATACTACCGCAAAACATTTTTTATTTTTGTGAATCGAAGCACCTACTTTCAATAACAAATTTTGTTAGAAATTTTTTTATTTATAACGTCTACCATTTCTTGAGGAGCCAATACGCCTCTCACAATCGCCTCAGCTTTAGTTCGGCCACAATTCACTTTATTTCCAATTTTGGTGTCGAAATGTTTTGCTTTAATTAATTTTAGGCAGCAATGTTTGATACAATGCATGGACAAGTTCTTCATCAATTGTATCTTTCATATTAAAGAATGTAGGACCTATTCCCTTAGTCGTATCGTTTATAACGCCAAGTAACAGTCATAATTTAATATTACTTCTATAAAAACTATAGATTTTTTTACTACAATTGTAATTTCAAATGTTTTTTTGTCATGATATATTTTGAAGTGATCAGGAGATGTGCTGGTAGTCACCTGAAATGACTATTATCGTGAAAAATCAGTGTACTGCTATGTTTTGTTGTTCTACGTATTGTTTATAGAAGTAGTATTGGAACTTGACTGTTGCTTGGCGTGGTAAACGATGCAACTAAGGGAGTCGGCATTCTAGTGATTAAAGCACTGCAACAGGCATCTGTTAATTTTGTCTGGTGATTTTTTGTTCATTCGTGGTCTTCTAAGGCCCGAAAACCCTTATTAGAACCTAATATTTCCACACTATATAAATTACAGCACCCTTTATCACTTGAAAAAAATTTTAAACCAACTTTTCAATTGCAACCAAAAATCACTAAAGTTCATTGCTTGCATTATTTTATTTTTTCCAGGTTCATTTGAATTTGATGAACATCATCATTTGATGACAGTTACTAAAAAAATAATGAATTTATAAATTTTTTCTAAAAATCAAATATTCTTAATATTACTTATGAACAGCTTTGAACTTCAATAAAAATTAGAATCTTTAAACTGATCTCTTTTAAAACACAACATAATAAAATAAGAAGTTATGCCCCTTCTTATATAAAAAAGAAGTTACTTTCACGTTTAAATAAGGTTATTATTACTTAGTCCAATCAAAGACAAATTTCATATATTCTGTGAATTTTCAATCTCTACCATTAGAAAATTCATGTCAAATTCAAAGTCGTCAATAAAAGTAATAATTAATTAGCAAATTTTATTTCGAACATTTTTTTGCACGGATAGGCAAACAAAAATAGTTAAGAGTAATTTATAGAAAAATGCATTGATAATTGGCGCCGTTTAAAGTCATTTTGGTTTTTGTAAGCGATGAGAACCATTTTTTTAAATAGCAAGGATTTTTCAGTATCGACGAGGACGCGAGGACAAAATAATCAAACGAGGACAATCCTCGCCAAACGAGGACGGGTGGCAACCCTGGTACATATAGTAAACATCTCTTTTGTACAGAAAGCAAAAATAGTAAAATATTCTAAATAAATTTAGAAGTAAAGAGTGTAAATAGGATAAAGCTATGTATGTATATCATAGTTCGGATATCTCATTTCAACATATGGATGCTAATTTATTTTACAATTTCTGAAATAATGGGACATACATATCTAGATACCGCATTTTTGATATATTATTTACAACTTTATTAATTGCGTAAAACTGAATAAATTAAAAAAACTAGTTTTTTCCAAACTCACATCTTTCTGATTTATAAACGCAGTGTTTCTGATTATTTTTTTTTTTAGATTTCAGATAATTAGTTTTGATGAAAATTGTCTCGAAAAATATACAAAATTATGTAAAATGACTTAGGTTATTGAATACAGCTTCAAATTTTAAAACGAATTGCATCAAAAAATAAAAAAAATGTTTTTTGCAAATATCCAGATTTGGTTAATTCCACAGAATTTATCCATGCTAATGTTTGATATGGAAAATAGCTAGCTAGATGTATGCACTTATTGTTACTTTCCCAGTGTGCTTACAAATTCGACATAAACTTTATTATTTTGCTAAATTGTTCGATTTTGAATTTCGAGGAATTAACAAATAAATTTTTAATTAATAAAAACAATTAAGATTTTTCAAAGAATGCAACGTAGACTTTTATTTTGTTTTTAAGGAAATGCATATACAAATCCCCCGGTTTACGGACAATATGCTTTCCCCAAAAACTGTCCGTAAACCGAAAATCCGTAAAAGGAAACGTTTATTACTATATCTTATTGAAAACTTATTAATGCGTTGTAACTAGTGAATAAAATCCGAAAAACGAATCCAATTTTACCATAAATTAGCACAAATAATGAAAAAATACGGGTTTTTCATCTGCGTTACACTGAACTTATGTACTTTTATAAAGGGAACTGTAAAAAATACAAAAGTTATAGTAAATTGAAACGAAACACAAACCTAAATCTAAATTATAAATCTAACGAAGTTTACAATTAATTGTCTGAACTGCTGAACTGTTCATCGGAACTGCCACTAAAATTTGCACCAACACATTTTTCAATAGCATTTGCACAGATTAGAACCGGTTTTAAATTCTGATGACCCGCAGCATCATTTCCTCCAATCAAAATTGCAATTCGATCTTTAGCTGCCTTGAATCCTGAGCTGTTTTTCCGTCTTTAACGTTACCCGTCTCATCCTGATGTAATATGTATCCATCCACCGGCTTGTACAATTTTTAAAAACTCCTCTGGATAGCGCTTTGCTTTTTCCTGAATTATCATGGTGCTTAATGGTATGTTCCAGTAGTTTGATAATCTATCCACGCACTAAGTAACTGCTCCATCTCTTCCATAACCTTAGTTCTTTACTTTGAAATATTATTGCGGTTAAAGGTATCTCTTTGTACAATTGACAAATTGTACCTCTATCGCCCGCATTAAACCGCTTTAAAATACCAAGTTTTAATTCTAAAGTTATTGCTTTGCGTGCATTTTTCACGCGCTTTCCATCATAACTCGCTGTTCGCTTTTCAGACATTTTCATATAAGTTCAGTACAAGTTTAATTTATCCCCCGTATAATCTATTTTTGAGAGTCCCTGAAAGTCATGCACAAAGAAATTGAGAAAAAAATATTCAGCCCGTAATTGCGAATATTTCATTCGTATACCGAAACGTTGATCATATATTTGTCATGTCCGTAACCTTGATTATCTATAAATCGAGCGTCCGTAAATCGGGGTAACTTACAAAAGTTTCTTCTGATTATTAAAATACCCATTTTATTTTTGATTTGCTTTTCATTTCTTATCATCTTTACTTGAATGACTTTAATTTTTTGATTTAAGGCCACACATCGGGAGTTTTATGATGTTTAAAATATCTCTGGATAAAGCCTATTTATTTATTTTATAAATAATTACATATTATTTGTAACGTTTCGGAAGTATATCACATCCATTATCAAACTCTAAAAAAAAAGAAGAACAATCTTCCTTAGAGATTAACAACTTATGGTTGGTACAAAAAACCGTAAAAATATTTGTTAACAACTTACAATAAATGTTGGTATAATTACTTTTAATACAAAAGAAAAAAAAAATTAATAAATAAAATGTTTCGTCACTTATTTCTTGTAACAGAAACTTTTAGATAATTATAACAATCTTCACTACTTTAAATTATCCAGCGTCACGAAGGAAAAAACTGATTCACAGAAAAAAAAACAAGTCCAGTAATTTGACATAAAAACCAAAACCATCACTTTTCTACTACTGTACAAATTTAAACAAAGCAAGACAGAGGCTTGTATGTAAATAACAACAACCAACTGAGTGTGGGCTAATAATAACTAAAAACTGTTACAGATTACATATACATTAACCTGTGTTTCCAAAATTTATACTAAGTATGAGTATCAATCCGAATAATGGTAGTATCCGCCACTCGATGTCAACCCAAAAACTAGAAAAATAAAAAGAAATAAAACCTTCCAAAAATGTGTTAAACATTGGTCCAGAACCACGCCAGCCTAAGCTATTTATAAGGAACATGTTTACTACTTTGAAAAAATGTATTTGATCTAGATTTTTTATCTATATAAAAAATTGTAAGTGTCTCTGATATAGTCACAATCATTTTGTTTGTTGATAGTTCTCTGTTTCTTCTTTATATGGAGCATTTCAAGCACTCGTCTCTTGCTGTAGTTAGACACTTACAATTAATTGTTAATCTCTAAGGAAGATTGTTCTTCTTTTTTTAAGAGTTTGATAATGGATGTGATATACGTCCGAAACGTCACAAATAATGTGTAATTATTTATAAAATAAATAAATAGGCTTTATCCAGAGATATTTTAAACATTAATAAAACCACAAACCTAAGAACCTTCTAACACATAGAATAATATTTAAATTTAAAATTAGACAAACAAAATTTAAAAAGCAAAAAACAAATTAGAATAAATTTTTTTTTTTTTTAAAAAGAATTAAAGTTGAAAAAGAAATACTTTCAGGTCGGAGCAAAATGTAGCTTCAACCTATGTTTAACCTTCTTCCGTCCCTCGGGTCCATTTTGACCCAAATGCACTTTCTTTTTCGAAAATCTTGATAAGTATAAACATCACAAATGTGTACTTTAGTGACTTTGTCTAATATGTTCTAAATAAGTATTATACAAAAATTTAATAATTTCCGATTTACCGTTACACCGCAGTAAAATAAGTAACACTAAATATCCTCGGGGTCAAAAATGGCCCATAGTAATTTTATAGACATATAATTAGTATTTTCCCATTAACAGAGATTATATTGCATTCTTATCATATATTTAGGAAAATCAGCGAATAATAAATTCATGTTTTACATTTTGTTCAATTTTACTGTAGTTTCGTTCTATAAATTTTCTGTGTCTTTTTTATGAAAAAGTTTATGATTGTCCGTTTTCAAAACTACAGAAAAAGCGCGATAGTGATGACATAAATTTAACTCTAACGTAAATTTTTAAATTTTTTGTGTGAGAATTTTCTGTGAGAAAAATTCATTTTTGTTTTATTTTAATTAATAAAATTAAAAATTAAAATAAAATAATATGGCTTTTGACGTAAATTCGTATGGGTCCATTTTGGCCTCGAGGAACTTTAGTGTTATTTATTTTGAGGGACGGATGAAGGTTAAAGCAATCTCTTGGACATGCATGTTTACTGGATTCTTGTCACCACAGTTTGTTCTGTGTTTATACAGACAAAGAACTTCTGGCTTCTTAAATTCCTACTTGGTACATTTTTTGTCTGATTCCAGTATAGATGGTGCATCAATTTGATCTAATAAAATGTTTCCAATAAACGAACACTTTAAAAGCTCTCGCATCTGTTCCAATGTTATCATTTGATAGGATTTGCATCCAGTAAGATATGGTAAAAGACCTAGTGACGCTTTATAATATATCTTTTTATTTCCGTTTTAGTTAAGTAGAACTACTATATAACTGTTAATTTTTGAATAATAAAATAGAAGTTTAGACGTAACCAAAAATGTCCTTTGTCATTCATCAACTATTTGTTCAGAATTAGTTAATTTCAACGCACATACTTCGGGTCCAGATTTGATTTTATAATCCATCGAGAACAAAAAAAAAATAAAAATCCAATCACCGAGATTCCCAACCAAATTCAAGTCCTACACAACTACCAGCGAAACAACCAGCCATAATGTATAGGGTTTTCCAATAGGAATGATATGATTTTTAAGTGAAGTTTCGGCCATTTGTAATATGTCATGATCTGTCATTTTTTGTTTCATTGTATTCAGTAATGTTTACAATTTCATCATGGTGAGATATACACAAGCACATCAGCGTTTACAAATTATTCAGTTTTATTATCAAAATAATCGTTCTCCAATTGCAACTTTTCGTGCGGTTTTGCCATTTTATAGTCGTAATAATCGTCCAAGTGTACTCGCTATTCGTCGAATGGTTGAAAATGTTGAGCGTACATTTTCTGTACATAATGTTCAAGTGCCAATAAGACAAAGAAACGCCCGAAGTAACGCAAATATTGCTGCCGTTCAGGCAAGTGTGGCTGAAGATTTTAATTTGTCGATTCCAAGACGTTCTCAAGAATTGGGACTGTCTCAAACCACAATCTGGCAGATTTTGAGAAAGGATTTGGGTTTGCAGCCGTATAAAATTGTTTTCATTCAAGAACTGAAGCCATTGGACCATCGTAAACGTCGTGAATTTGCTGATTTTGCCTTGGAACAACTTGAAAACGATAACGATTTTTTTTAAGAAAATCATCTTCTCCGATGAGGCTCACTTTCATCTGAGTGGTGCGGTAAATAAACAAAACTGTCGATTCTGGTGCGAAGAAAATCCACAAATTATTCATGAAAAACCATTACATTCACCTAAATTGACAGTTTGGTGTGGTTTTTGATCTGGTGGAATCATCGGTCCGTATTTTTTTCGAAATGAAGCTGGTAACACCGTTACTGTCAATGGAGATCTGTATAGATCGATGATAACCAACTTTTTATGGCCGAAATTGAAAGAAGTTGATCTTGACAACATTTGGTTCCAACAAGACGGGGCTACGTGCCACACAGCACGTGCAACAATTGAGTTATTGCGAGAAAAGTTTGGAGATTCGATTATTTCAAGAAATTGTGATATTGAATGGCCTCCAAGAAGTTGTGATTTAACACCATTAGACTATTTCTTGTGGGGTTATTTGAAATCATTGGTCTTTAGCAATATACCAAACTCCTTTCAAGCTTTACAAGTCAATATTGAACGTGCTATTCATGACATACGACTTGATTTAGTGGGAAAAGTGCTCGAAAATTGGGTTCATCGAATTCGTTCCTGTAGAAGAAGTCGTGGAGGCCATTTGAATGACGTTTTATTCAGAACTTAATTGTATCGACTGCACTTCACATTAAATAAAAAACATTTCAATTTCCTTAACAATTAGTGTGTTTTTTTTTTAAAGGAATCATATCACTCTTATTTGAAAACCCTATATGTTCTAAATTAACAGCAAGATACACTAAGAGGAAAAATAGTTCAACCAGAGATCAATTATATCAATGATGCACCGTCTCGTAGGTTAGGTTGAGTAATAGGTTAGGGTGCTTGTCCCAGGGGCTGGTATATATACAAATATGGTCTGTAGCCATAATAAATAAAAATGTTCCTCAACTGTATTCATCAAACCATCTAGAGCTTACAACGAAGCGTTGAATATATTGGACGTCCATCCCACTGAGATTCGCTAGGTTACTAAAGAGAGGAGCTCTTAAAAATATCCATCTGCATTGCGCTAGACGGCGACAGGTGCAGAGTAAGTGAAGTTCTGTCTCTGACTGCCCTTAATTAATCGTCGCAGCTTCTACAATAATCATTCGAGAAGACTTCTAGTCTCCGCGCATGCTCACCTTTGAGACAGTGTCATGTAACAACCCCACGGCCTTACTAATATGGCGAAACCGAAGTGTTAACAGCGTTCCAGTTCTTGCCTAATCCAATTTTGACCAAATCTACTTAGTTATAACAAGGTACGATCTGCTGATATTTCGGAAGAATTGTTGATTGATAATCTGGGTACAATACTTACCGGAATGGCATCAGACTGGTATTGGACATATCTAGAAAGTCAAAATCGCTATAACTTAACGTGGAACCGTGTGCGTAATGCCCTAATTGAGAGATTCAACTTATTCCGATCCGATCGTGATATTCGAAAGGCACTGCAAGCTCGTAAACAAAGATACCAAAGGGAATCTTTCGTGCAATTTGAAGACGCAATACAACGATTAGCTTTGCAAGCACGCAATCCAATTCCGGAATATGAAATTGTGGAGACTCTAATCGATAATATGCGATTTGGATTGAAGATTCATTTAGGCACACACAATTTCCAAACTATAGCTGACCTATCAAGGGAATGTCGTCGTTTAGAAGATTTGTGGAACGGGAATAATTACATTCCTGAAGCAGAATTGATGAATAAGCGCGTCCATGAAATTGAGATACCAAACGATGAAAAGGGATACGAGGCTGTATCTCAGCATCAAATGGCCTTAAAACATAATTCACATACACCTAATCCACTCGCAGGTATTATCTAACACAACAGTTCTTTCGATTCGAATGTTTCTGCTATAAGGCATCTTAATCCTCAGTCACAGTCGCGTACAGTATCAACCACCACCAGGGACCCATCAAAAATTATTTGCTGGGATTGTCAGCATCCTGGGCATACTTTTAGGTCTTGCACTAATCCGTCAAATCGAGTTTTCTGTTGTGGTTGTGGTAAAGCAGATATAAAATTTTCAGCGTGTACAGAATGTTCAAATAAAGTTAAACAAAATATGTCGGGAAACGCACACCAGAAAGATCTGTTCAATCGGGGGATGGTCTTTCAAAATCAGGTTGTCCCAAAACCACTTCGAGAAGAGGCGGCATCGAATGTGGACCCAGGCTTCCGTCAATTTATACGCAAAAATTAAATTGTTGTCCAAAGAACGAAGTCAAGCCGCTTAAACCTCAATTCCATCGATCTTGGCTTTATTTCAAAGCTAAACGTAAGTCACGTAAAAATATTTGTTCCTCCTTAATAACCACTGAAATCGATGGCCGACCATATGTCAACATCGAAATATTTAATCAACGAGTACGGGGATTATTGGATTCAGGAGCGAACATAAGTGTTTTGGGGAAAAATTGTGAATACTTATTGTCAATGGCTGGTATACCATTTAAAAATCTTCCTTCGTTCGTATCAACAGCTAACGGACAAAAAGAACGCATTTTAGGTTTTGTTCACGTTCGAGTCCGTTTTAATAACCAAGTTAAAACATTAAAATTGTATCTCGCACCAAATTTATCTCAAAATATATATCTTGGGACAGATTTCTTTTCACTTTTCAATATACATTTTTCTATTAATGAACTTCAGTCGGTCCCGAAATTTCTGATCCTGTAAATCATACCCTGTCTAACATAGAACAAGCAAAACTAACTTCCATAATTGACCAATTCCCGTCGTCGGCCAAACTTGGTTTGGGTTCAACGGATCTCTTGTGCCATCGTATTGACACTAAAGACGCAAAACCCGTAAAACAGCGACATTACCCAATTTGTCGTGCGAAAGAAGTTGAGCTCTTTGCGGAACTTGATAGAATGCTGGATCTTGGTGTTATCGAGGAATGTCCAGAGAGTCCATGGAGTTCTCCAGTTACGTTGGTTCGCAAATCGAATGGGAAGGTCAGATTGTGCCTCGACGCCCGAAGGGTAAATGAGGTTACCGAAAAAGATGCTTACCCATTACCCTTAATTAATGGTATACTGAATCGATTGGAAAATACCAAATTCATCTCCAGCTTGGACCTAAAAGATGCATTTTGGCAGATTCCTCTCGACGATGATTCAAAAATAAAAACGGCCTTTACCGTTCCTGGAAGACCGCTTTACCAATTTCGGGTAATGCCCTTCGAGTTATGCAACGCACCACAAACCATGTGTTGCCTTATGCACAAGGTGATTCCTTACCGGCTTCATGATAAGATTTTCGTCTATCTAGACGATCTTCTTATCACGTCTAGCACACTTGAGGAACACTTTGAGTTACTGGCACTCGTGGCCTTGTGGTTGCGGAGAGCCAATCTGACCATTACGTCGAAAAGAGTCGGTTTATATTGAAGCGGTTAAAATACTTGAGACATATTGTAGGTGAGGGGATCCGTGTCGACCCTGACAAAGTTCTGGGTATCACCGATTTCCCTGTTCCGAAATCCATTAAACACCTTCGTTGTTTCTTAGGTATGAGTGGTTGGTATCGTAGGTTTATCTTACTGATCTATTAAAACTTAATAATAAGCTACAATGGTCCAACAAAGCTCAGATTGCATTTGACGAGATAAAACGGAGGTTGACAACAGCTCCAGTACTAGTCCATCCTAATTATAATTTACATTTTTTCATCAAGGTAGATGCTTCTTCTAAAGGAGTGGGAGGAGTTTTATTCCAGCGGCCTGATTGAGAAGAACATCCCAATGCTTTTTATTCAAATAAATTAAATGCGTCACAACAAAAATATACCACAACGGAATTGGAATGCTCCACGGCCGTTTTATGTGTGAAAAACTTCAGGCACTACATAGAAGAAGGATTTGAATTCACGATTCTCACAGATCATGCCAGCTTGCAATGGCTCATGCGGCAATCAGATTTGTCTGGTCGACTCGCGCGATGGTCCTTGAAATTGCAAAGTTTCAAATTTAACATTGAACATCGGAAAGGGACGTTGAATATAGTGCCGGATACTTTATCACGAACGTATTGTGAAATGTTGGATCTAGGAAACATAGCGGGAACAAGAGATGACCGGATGCTTCAGGTAGACTTAAACGCTCCCGAATTTTTAGATGAAGAATACATCGCCAAACTACGGTTCATTGAGCAACATCCAAATCATGACACGAACCTTAAAATTCAAAGTGGGAAGCTATTGATTTGTCCAACATTTGGGAAGCGATACCTGGATACCGATATTCCAAAATGGAAACTTTGTGTTCCATTAGGACTAATTCCATCTCTTTTAGAAAAAGCACACTGCCCACCATCTAGCGGACACATGGGTTACCATAAGACGTTGGAGCGTATTCAGCGTTACTATTTTTGGCCAGGGATGTCTAAAGCAGTAAGAGATTTCGTGAGAAATTGTCAAACTTGCAAAATGATGAAAACGGTCAACTATCAAACAAGACCACCAATGGGAGAATACTCGGAGATTCGCCGACCATCCCAATACTGAGCCTTAGCCGGCGGAAAAATGCTGCAGCTGGTCCCTCTGCCTGGGTAATTTAATTCTGATAACGATCCTCTAACTGTAACATCATGCGTTGTGGTTGAACGATCGTTACACGCTTTAGGTGGTTAATACAAATCACACGCAAAATAAGGGCAATTTTCGATTTTATGGATTCAATTGCCAACGAACATTGTTTTATAAATTGAATCTATCTTTCAATTCCTGTGTTCGATATGTTCATGGTATGAAGAAGTTTGTTCATGTTTCTGAATACAATGATTATTTATTTGGTTGTAACTTGACGAACTAATAATTTAATGATACCACGAAATTCTACTAAAAGTTGTAAAACTTAAAAATATGCGAATCAACAAATAAAATTTTAAATTATAAAATTGTAAATTGTATCAACATTATGAGGCACATCCATTTGGAAACCACTCAGAAATTTGACGCCTCAATCAAATTCTAACAACCATCCTGTTCCACGAAAAATTTACCGATCTTGCCATACGCAATATGCTAGAAATGATGAAACTGCAAAACTTTCAAACCGCCATAACCAGCACCATCACAGAAGTCCCGCAAGGTACACTCGATCCGTTGATCTAGCCTCCACACCAACTTTAGGAACGTATCAAGCAAATAGTTCCTAACTTAAGTCAGGATATGTCATACCGAAGTGAGAATATAGCCGCCATTTATAAAATAGCTACTGCGTGAAAAATATAAAAAATGCGGCAACGGTGATATTCGAGATCAAAATTCCACAAGCATAGCGGACGCGAATTAACATACATGTTATGCCAGTCCCAACTATATTCATCAGCAAATAAACATAAAACCATTCAACCCCTTTGTATCAAAGCTCAATGACGAATATCTTTGCGTGATGCAACTATTTCAGCGCGAAATGATTCAATGTGACCATCGCCAGCATTCACAAAGTATGCTGCTCCCCTTGGAATTAAGTTCACTACAGCCGCAGTAAATATATGTATATGGAAGCAACCGTATTTTGTTGGAAACCATTAAAATCCAATGTCGTCAAGTCTACAATATTATTTTTTTGGTTCCTAGAAGAAAATCAGCAGGAGAATTTTTAGAAAATGTCAACCTCTTATCGTTACCAGTTCCTTTGATAATGTGTGCCATTGTCTTTTCATAAAGACACATTAAGGAAGAAATTTAAAAGCGGAAACCCGTAACAAAAAATAAAAAATAAAATCAAATAAAATTTGAATACAGAGGGAATAGGAAAAGGTGGCTACGAGCTGCTTGTTATTAGGTTGTGGGATACCATGTAGATGAACCTCAAAAAAATCTAAAACACAATCAAAACTTATTTATTAGCAGCGAAAGCACCAAAAAAATAATTAAAATGTATATTCCCTAAAGTGTCTTATCCGACATCAAAAAATAAATTTTTAATTCCAAAATAAATTAAATTTATTAATTGAGCATTTCAATAGTAATTTAAAGAGATAGTCTGATATACATACAAATTTAGAAACTTAAAGAAGAAAATGGAAGATTAAAAAATTAAAATTTTATAAAAAGTTACGACTATAATTCCAAAATTGTATCCGCCCAACTTTCAAAACAATGAAATGTTTCATGATTTTTTTAGTGAGATTTTATGTATACAGATACATACCTTTTATGAATTATTTGTCACATTTTTATGTTACGAGTATGTATTACATTGTGCTTAATTTAATCCGTGATAACATTCCCAATACAAATAAAGTTTTAGACGTGCGACTTCATATATGCCACGCCGCATATACCCACACCCACAATATATAATTGCGCGTGTAACAAAAACACTCTTATCATAATTACTGGTAATTAATAATCCACCCATTTTAAATTAAATTATTTTTCCAGACAAATTATTATTATCGTTGCAAAAGCAATTTTCACAATTTCACACACCCATATTATAGAGTGTCGTATCTAAATTGATCTCGTAAGTATAATAATGGTTATTGTCGCACAAATTGAATTATTATTGTCGATTCCCGCATGTAATGTTTAATCGATAATCGAATGAATTTTAAAACATTCAATGATAATAATTTTTTTTGTGTATACAGCTAAACTGTTATACACCGGCATAAAATCGTTTTAAGGCGGGGGCACGTCGTTAACAGTACAACAGTACAGCACACAATAATTGAAAATTAGTGTTAGTGGACTGCTTGTACTCAATATAAGTTTAGCATTAGATGATTAAGGATTATTTTAATGTGACACAGCTCGATAGTAAGATAAGAAAGATAAAAAAACAAAATCATATCAATCTTTATTTCTGTTAGAGTGCTAAGGCGATTATAAACTGTAAACGTTTATCAAGCAATTGAATTCAACAGTTCTAACATAAAATTTAAAAAAAGGGAAAATTATTTTTTTTTTGTTACTCCGAAATTGGTAGGTCAGTAAAATATTTCAATGTAATGTAATACATTACATTGGAATGAAAACACTCAGAAAAACATAAAACAGTTAAATTTTCAAACATTAACCCTTGTGTGTATACCCGCGGCCACCCGGGTGGCCATTTCAATTTTAAATATT
Organism: Tipula helvola; assembly: GCA_963556165.1. Lineage (NCBI taxonomy): Eukaryota > Metazoa > Arthropoda > Insecta > Diptera > Tipulidae > Tipula > Tipula helvola. The sequence continues at coordinate 261,221,070 of OY744481.1, read as the reverse complement.
TGTGGTGATTGCAAGTTTGAAGTTAGTCGTTTCTAGCTTCTTTAGTTTTTAAACACCAAAATACAAAATTTGTAAAATTAATGCAACAACATAGCGGACCCGGCAAAAAATCGGTTTTAAAGGATGAAAAACCTGAAAAATACACTTGGCCACCCGGGTGGGTCGGGTGTGTACTAGGTAGCGTAAATTTTTTTGGGTATACACACAAGGGTTAAATTGAACTGAATTTCTTCACTTCTGGCTAATTTAATTTCTGACTATACTTTAGAATTCAGACATCGAAAATCATTCATTTTTTAGTGTGCATTAAAACACATGAATTTTAAAACTCAATAAAATGAAGTTGGAGTTGCAATTTTACTACCACCGAGTAAACATTTAAAATAATTTACTTATTACTTGTGTGAAAAGTTGAATCAGCAGTTTTAAATTTTTTTTTTTATTTTTAAAAAAAAATTTGTGATGTGAAAAGTAAGTGAAATCGTGATGTTCAATTCTCCGCCTCAAGTAAAAAAGGGTGGGTTAAATCAGCAGACAGAGATGTCCGCAAGCGATTTGCCACCGAACGTCACGACCTCAATTATTAATAAAATTGGAAATGTGCAGCATAGTCCAAAGCGACAACAAATTTTAAATGCTCAAAAAATTGCTTTACCAGGCAATTTAAATCAAAATGAACTTGAAATTAATTTAAATAACTTTGGTGTGTTGAACCATAAAGAAAATAAAAGTGCATCGTCGACAAATATTGACGATAATATAAACAATGGAAGTGCATTGACAACAAATGAAAAAAAAATGAACAGTGATGTAGGTCAGTGTTTAGTGCAAACGGGAATTGACCGGTATATTACTGTCCGATCAAAGCGAAGGAGAAGCCCTAGATCAGCGGCCAGTACAAGCGCGAACAAATTCACTAAGTTAGCTTCCGTTGAATTAACACATGGCAATAGGTATTCTTGCTTGGTTGTTGAAGATCCGCCGCCTGAAAAAACCCCAAAAATTGAGAAGCCGCCACCAACCTATTTGAGGGAAGAATCAAATAGAGAACTTGCAAAAACCATCGAGTTTATTACGGAAGGTGCATTTTATATTTCCGTTATCAAAAGAGGAGATATAAAAGAAACAAAAATTAAACCGCTCAATATTGATGCTTACAGAGCGTTAATCAAGCATTTTGATCAAGTTGGTAAACATTACTACACGTACCAACTAAAGAGTCAAAAAGGATTAGTTGTAGTATTGAAAGGAATAGAGAGCTACGTAGATGCAAACGAAATTCAAGCTGCTCTCGCTGAGAAAGGTTTCCAATGTAAATCTATTACCAATATTATTAATCGGGAGAAGGCGCCGCAGCCATTGTTCCGCCTGGAATTAGAACCAGATAATAAAAAGGTCAAAGGCAGACATGCAATATATGACCTAAAATATCTACTGCACAGAAGGGTTACCATCGAAGAACCCAGGAAAAGAAATGGGCCGGTACAGTGTGTTAAGTGCCAAGAATATGGACACACTAGAGCATATTGCACTTTGAACGATGTTTGTGTTATATGTGGTGAACTCCATAACGCAAAGATTTGCAATAAAGCCAAAACAGAAGCATCAGTGAGAAAATGCAGCAACTGCAATGGAAATCACACAGCTAATTATAGAGGGTGCCCAATTTATCTTGAATTGAAAAGAAGAATCAATCCAAAGCAGCGAGCTGAACAACGAATGCTTAATCTCCATTCTTCAGCTAAAAAACAAGCACGCCCAGAAATTGTAAATCCAAACGCTCAAAATGGAAATCAGTACGCAACTGTCAACGGTAGTGTGCACCAAGGGGTTTCATACGCAAGTGTTCTTAAAGGTACGGCCCCTAAAGTGCAAGCAAGTGAAGAGGGAAACATCTCAAAAGCTCTAAACAAATTGACTAATATGATGCAAAGCCTCATGGCGATGATGGAGAGAACCATGGATCTAATGATGCAGAATATGAACACGCTGATGCAGATAGTCGTAAAAAGTCAAAAATGACCATCATCAAAATAGCTATATGGAATGCAAACGGCCTAGCACAACATAAAGCGGAGGTTCAAGCATTCCTCACTGAGCACAATATTGACATAATGTTAATATCCGAAACACGCTTCACCAAAAATAGATATTTCAAAATTAATGGGTACTCTATTTATGACACCAAGCACCCAGATGGGAAAGCACATGGAGGCACAGCTGTATTGATTAAAAGAAGATTAAAGCACTATGAGCTGACGAAGTATGAGAAAGAACATATACAATCAACGAGCATCTGTCTTCAGGAGTGGTCTGGAAACTGTGTCATATCGGCAGTGTACTGTCCTCCAAAACATGCTATAAAAAAACTCCAGTTCTTGGATTATTTCAGCCAGCTGGGTAATAAATTTCTTGCGGGAGGTGATTACAATGCCAAACATACTCATTGGGGCTCCAGATTAACATCGCCGAAAGGCAAACAACTTTATCAAGCTATAGAGGAACAGTCCCTGGATTATTTATCTGCCGGTAATCCAACTTACTGGCCGACGGATAAAAAGAAAATTCCTGATTTAATCGACTTTTGTGTAACTAAGGGCATTCCACGTACATATGCTAAGGCCACCGATTGTTTTGATCTGTCTTCTGATCACTCACCGGTAATAGTAACAGTGAGTACCGATGTCTTAAGGAACGAAACACCCAACCGTCTTACAAACAAGCAAACTAATTGGGATCAATATAGGAGGCTAGTCGAACAAAATTGCCTACTTGATATTCCTTTGGCCACACCAGCTGATATTGATGCGGCGGCTGAAAATTTAAAAGACATCATGGCATTATCAGCTGAAAGGGCTACACCTGTCATAAGTAGTTCCGAAAAAGTTAATAAGCTGTCACATATCATAATATACAGGAACTAATCCAGGAAAAACGGAAAATTCGCCGGCTATGGCAGCAAACAAAATCACCGTTATTGAAATGGAAATTAAATCGAGCTATCAAGGCCTTAAGATTTGCTTTGCGGGAAGAAGAAAACCAGAGCGTCCAGAACTATTTAAGTGATCTCTCGGCAACCGAGAGGACAGATTACTCTTTGTGGAAGGCAACAAAAAAATTAAAAAGGCCAACAAATTCGAATCCACCGATTAGACTACCAACTGGAAATTGGGCGAGAAGCGATGAAGAAAAAGTCAATGCTTTTGCTGATCATCTAAAAACAATATTCGCACCACACGAAGAAGATAATAATTTCGTGCTACCCCAGCAAATGGATGATGGTTTATCCTACAAACCTATAAAGTATAATTGGAAGAAAGTTAAGAATACAATTAAAAATTGCATAAGCCCAAAAAAGGCACCAGGCTATGATCTCATTACTGGAAAAATGATAAGGGAATTGCCAGACAAATGCATAAAACTAATAACATTCATACTCAACGCGATCCGGAACCATTTATATTCCTCAAAAATGGAAAATATCTTTGATCACAATGATACATAAGCCTGGAAAAAATGGATAAGCATGCTGCCTATCGGACTCGGGGAAGACTTGTTCCAAAGAACAAAATTAACCCAGAATTTATGTTAAATCAGATCGGCAAATTGAATTTAAGTTCAACTGTCAAAGATTTTGCAAAAATAACATTATGTAGAAAATCAATAACATCAAAATACACTGAAGAACAACGAAACATAGCCCAAAATGTTTCTTTTATTTCCCCAGCTTGTTACAGATTTATTCGGGACAATTTAGAATTGAACTTACCATCTAAAAATTCAATTTTGAAATGGATGCCGATCAAAAATCTTGGGCCAGGTCCAAATGAAAATGTCGTTGAAATTTTAAAACAGAAAATAAAGAATTTATCTTTAGAAAATCGAAACGCAGTTCTATTATTTGACGAATTAAATATTAGACGTGATTTAGAGTACGATACTAGATTTGATTCAGGGATATACGGATGACGGAAATGAAAGAAAGCCCGAGATGGCAAAATATGTATTAATGTTTATGGTGAGAGGGTTATTTTGCCAATATAAATATATTTCAACTTACTATGCTTCAGCCAAATGTATATCCGGACAACAGTTGGTCAATTTAATTAATGATAACGTCAAATTATTGAATACAATTGGATTCCAAATACAAGCTACGGTTTGTGATCAAGGTTCCTATAACCGAAAGGCTTACAAGTTATTGGGAGTGACTGCTGAAACACCTTATTTTACATTAGATGGTGAAGAAAAAAAGATTTATGCCATTTTTGATACTACTCATCTAATAAAATCAATTAAAAACAACCTAATGCAATCAAAAATGGAAACACCTGATGGTATTGTTAGCTGGGATGTTTTAAAAGAAATATATGAATTAGAAAAACATAGTACAACAAAACTTTGTCCTAAAGTGATTTATCGGCACGTATACCCCAATACGTTTGAAAAAATGCGAGTTGCATTGGCTACTCAAGTTTTCAGTAGAACTGTAGCCGCCGAAATAAGAACACGGCATAACTTAAATAAATTTTCATAAGAAAATGAAAAATATGCACTTGCGACAGCAAATTTTTGTGGAAAAATCGATAAACTATTCGACAACGTAAATAGTAAAAATTTGTATTCTAAAAACAATAATCAATGTGCTCTAAAACAAAATAGTCACATCGTTGATAATTTAAAATTCATGAAACATTACATAAGCAGTTTAAAATGTCAAAAAAAATCTACAAATTTCTGTTTCAAAGGTTTAATAATCACAATAAATTTCATTCTACAGTTGTCGAATGACTTAAGCATGGTTTCCACGATGGCGAGGCGAAAAAATTAGTCAAACTAAAAAGAGAAAGTTAAAATTCACCAATAGTACGATAGAGACAAAATACCATTTTGACAGAAAAATTGGGACGCCCAGTTTTTATTATTTTAATTCAGCACTCCGAAATTGGACATCTAATCCGTAAAAAAGATGAAATGGATCATCTTTTTTCGGATTAGCCGCTGATTTTCGGAATTCATATGTCAATTTGAAGACAATTTTCGGAATAAAATAAATTTCAAAATAAAACCGCTAATTTGGATTTTGTTTTGTAAAGAAAATAATTAAATATAAAGCATTAATCCAGTAATGGATGTTAATAAAGTTAAAAATGTAAGATAAATTATTAAATGTCTTCAAATGTATATCAATCCAAACACAAACAATTATAGTTGATGAAATCTCGAAACGTCAAAAATAAATGAATAAAAATTCGGTGTAACGACATTTTGCTGTTTCACTCACTCTCATATTATTTTTTTTATTCCTTCCTCTTTTTAATTTGACTAATTTTTTCGCCTCGCCATCGTGAAAACCATGCTTAATTTCAACAAAACCATGATAGATTCATAATAACTTGCAGATTCAATCAGGATCCCCTTGAAAATACCTTTTCAATTATCCGAGGTAAATGGGGAAATTCTAAAAATCCCTCAATTTTGGAGTTCAGTAGAACGGTTGCTCAAATAATGTGTTTAAAATTATTAAAAAACACCAGTCTTTCAAATTGCGAGAGTGATGATGAAGAAAATTTATCTGGTATCATCGAATTAGAGAACAATGAAGAACGCACGAAAGCTGTATCTTGCGAAGAGGTGAATCATATTGATGTACCAGATGAACCAGCACAGATGGAAGATTTACTTGAGATTGAAGATTCTCTCGTTCAACCCGAGGATAATTTGGATGGAAATGTAGACGATGCTTCACTTAAATATTACAATGGGTATGTATTTTTTAAATGTAATAAAAACTTTAAATGTGATTCATGTAAATTGTTGCTAGTAAAAAACGATGAAACAATTTCCCTCAAAAACGAGTGTTTCATATATTCCAAAAATTATTCTAAAAATTCAGATTTTGGTAGCTTAAACGCTCCATCCGAATTATTTTTTAACTTCTCAAAATATTGTTTGACTATTTTTTCTAAAATTTTTACTAATACTCCACACATCCGAAATATTAAAAACTATATAAACGAAAAATGCGTTGAAATTATTAAATCAAAATCTGAATTTGAAAGCATATTAAACCAGAACAATGAATGTTATAATCATCATTATGCTATTTTAGATTTTATGATTTTAGTATTGTTAAGAAAACATTCTAAGTGGGTAGCAAAGAAAAACATTTCACAATCAAAATTGTTAATTTTAAGAGGTTAATGTTTCGAATAAAAAATTTTTAAAAGAATTTCTTATTGTGTATGATCAATTTTGTATTACTGTTGAATGTGGTCGACATATTTGTGACAGGTAGCATTAAGACCTAAGCGATTGCCGTTCAACACTCTTAACCCTGTTACTAAGCTTTATTGAAAAGGCCACTTTGGACTAGGGATGTGGTATCGAAACAAAAGTATCGATACTTTACTCATTACTAGTATCGTAATAAAAGTATCGATACCAATATTTGTATCGTAATAAAAGTATCGATACTCTTAAGTATCGAGTACAATTTAAAAATACTTTCGATTTACATAGCCGGTTTCTAATGTACGTTTTTTAATAGTGAGGGGTCAAAAAAAAGCATTTAAGTAAATTTATTATATTGCAAAGTTTATATATTTTTATAGCTCATATTTATTTATTAAACAGAAGAAACATAAAACAAATAAAAATTAATAATTTTATTTTTGAAAGTGCCAATCGTCATCATTACAATCAGACAAAAAAAAAACAGTTTGTCCACCCTGTCACCCAAAAGTCTATTTCGGCTTTGTGTTAAAATCGCTCCAGCTTTAGAAAACAATCTTTCTGATGGTACGGATGTACCAGGTATTATCACGTACTTCTTGGCAACGCGGTACAAATGAGGGAAAACGTTTTTCATTTCTTCCCACTGAATTATAGGGTCCGTATTTAGTGGGCAAACTGAATCCGCCAAATACAAACTCAGCTCATCTTTGCCTCCGTCTTTGGCAGAACGTCTTTTACGACGGCCATGAGCTAATTTTTTGTGATGGCTCCAAAAATCGTATGAGATTGAGGGCTGTTCTGGCCGATCTCCTTCATCATTTGATTCAGACGACGATGATGTGATATCAGAGGCATTCATTATTTTGCTGATGGATGCAATAGCACGGGCACCAGCTAAGGTATCTTTAAAATTAATATTTTTGAACCGGGGATCGAGAATTGTTGAAATAGCCATAATGTGGTTGTTCTCGATTTCAGCAAACCGGTGGTTTAACTCCTCCACAACATATTCTTTTAATTTTTCGACGAATCGGTTTTCGTCGTCATTTCCGTTTATTGATTTTATTTGTTCCCTTAGACAATGGATGGTAGGAATGATTTTGCTAGTAGTTACGTAGCCGTCACCGCATATATATCTGGTCACGTATTCGAATGGATGTAAAATTAAAAGAAGTCTTTGAACTCGAATGAATTCGGCTGCTGTTAAAATTTCCGGTGCGTTTATATTTTCTAGCAAGATCTCATTCACTACAGTGCGCAACTTGACAAAGCGCTCCAACATATAATAAGTGGAGTTCCATCGAGTTACGACGTTCAATATTAACTTCAATGGCTCGTTCATCTCTTGCTTGGCTCTAAGTAAATCACTTTGAACTACGCTGTTCTTGAAAAATTTTACAATATCTCGAACCTTCAGAATTAAATTTTTGACATCGTCTTGGTTTGTTACATTTTGAACAACCAAATTAATTTTATGGGCAAAGCAAGCCAGATGTTTAGATGGATTCAAAAATAAGTTCACGGTACCCACTATGTTACTGCCACTGTCCGTCACTATCGCTACAATGTTTTCTTTTTTTAAGCCAAAATTTTCGCAACATTCCTTTAAATGATCTGCAATATTTACCGACGTGTGGCGATTATTTAGTGGTTTCGTCGAAAGATGTTTAGATTTTAATTCGTTCTTTTCAATAAAATGAATTGTGACTCCTAGAAAACTTCGGGTGGACATCATATCGGACCATATATCACATGTCAAAGCGTAAAATTCAATGTGACCATCGTTAAATTTCTTTTGATATTTTAATAATGTAACATCGTATATACCATCTAGTCGTCGTTTTAAAGTATCAACAAAAGGTATTTTGAAATTAGGTGATAAGATATTTATCAAGCGACGAAATCCATTGCCGTTCACTACTTCGAATGGACGGTTATCAGCACAAACAAAAATATAATAAATGTTTAACAATCATTTCATGCTTCGCTCCACCCTCTGAAAAATAAACAAATGAATATGAGATCAAAAATAACTTGATGGAACAAAATTAGTGTGGTGTTGTATCATATATTGGTTACCTGAAAATGAGGTAATCCTTTGAAGTGATCCACCAATTGTTAACTGATTTAAGTTGTTTGGGCGGGTTGGGGTTTCTTTTGTTGGGGGTGGTGGTAATCTCTCGGTTTCATTAGATTGATCACATGTTGAATCCGAACTTCCAACGCCCGAGGCTTCTTTGTTACTATCATTAGTACCATTGTCACTTGGGAATAAACGTTTTAAACTGCGAGTTCCGCTGCCGCTTGGTACAGTCTTTGTTTTTAAGCTGAACGCAGATTAATAAAAAGTTTCAAAATAATCTCAATTAATCATGTATCTACGTAGCAGTTGAGTGGTGCATAATTGCCAGTAAATAAATAAAACACATGCATTCAAATAATAGCTAAAGATTCGTTACAATCGACAAAAAGCAATATTGTATAGCTTACCTGTCAGGATGGGACGTCAAATGTTTTTTAATATTTGAAGTGTTCCCGCTTGTTTTAAAATTTTTAAAACATATTTTGCAAGACGCAGTGTGTGCATCAATTTTTGTAAAATAATTCCATACATCGCTTCTTCCTCCCGGCGGTGGCATTTTATTTAACTTTTGTTACAACTTACAAGATGTTTTGGCAGTTACTAATAAGGTTAAATCAAACTTGCATCATGCAAAATGAACAAAGACTAATCCAATAATCCACGAATGCACGGCACAAAATTATTCAAGTCCGATGAAGAGTAAATGTTATTGTCCCTATTTCCTTACGCATTATTCTCTGTGTTAATTTTCTCATAAGCATACAGTAGCGAGTTTAAATACATATACCTAATTTACAAGGTTTTGTTTTTATTAAGCTACAGAAATAGAACATCGTTTTCGGTTTAAAGTGTAAAATTACAAAAAAAATGATTAACCAATATTAAACCAGAAATTGCATGTACCGGCGTAACAGTATAGTTCACACGCCAGGTACATACGCACGACGTTTTAGTATGAAATGAAACAAACACATTTATAATTTCAGAATTATAGATGTTTTTGAATGAACCTACATTTTTTAATTTATCTACACACACATAACCAACACACACACGAAATAGTAATAACGATAATGAGATTGAGAATGAGAGACAAAAAGAACATTTAAATTTAAACATTTTAATTTGTTGTTATTCGTGTTAGTCACTGATATAAAGTACCTGGATATAGCATCAGAAAATTTTAATACCAAATCAAGCAGTATGAAATGGTACAAGTTTTTAATAAGATCATCTCGCTCATTTTTATATACTCCTCTGCCTCTAATGAGACACAAGTTGTATAGAACCGTACTCAAATAAATAGAATGGCGAAAATTATTCGAACATGAATGTTTTAACATAAAACTTACAAAAAACTTAAAAAATGTTTTTAAAATATTAACAATAGTTAATTAGTTTTAATTCTATCACGTTTTTTTACCTTTTTATAAAAAATATTAACATTATTTGTCAATAATTAACCCTTAATATTTTAAATACACACCTGGATGTACAAACAAAATGGCAAACATTTTCGACATTAAATGTCACAACAATAAACAAAAATTTAATGAAGCGCGTGTTTGTTTATTAGTTAATTTTAGTTTGTTTATTTAAAAATAAGTGAAAAATACGCCAATGAACCTGGTTGTGAATTATTATATTCTAGCAAATTCACGGATGCTAGTATTATCGCTGTAAAGGTGCTGTTAACGTTTTATTACATAAGTTGATTGAAGGTCGCAAGATCAGCTGTTGATTTTAGATAAGTATAAGTTATGTGGAGTATTAAATTAAGAATTAATTCTTTGTGATTTATTATCTTTTCTAGGAATCGGATTGCGTCCCATCCATCAGTTGTAACAATAAGGGTGCATTAATCGTATGTCGAACTCCAGATTTGCAACTATGTAAATAGTTTTTAAACGACTTTTTATGAGTTTGCACCACCGGTTGATGTTAGATATCGTATATCGACAAATATTATTACCTGCTTTAAATATATGCTAGCTATGTAATATCATAATTGGGATGAAAGCTACGACAAATGTCAGTTTATCAAAGTTTTTATCACCAAATGTGATATAGCACCACAAAATGACCATGCAGAAAATTATTCAGCTATCAGTCAAACTCTTTATTTTATTCTATCACATTGTGAGGATCGAAATTATATTGAGACACGGAACACCATTTATGAATTTAATTTTTAACCAGATTAATAGCCAGCAGTACTAACCAATATTCGCTAATTTTCAACCAAATCACCAAATTATTTAATATTAACACTTTTGCCGAGGTTTATTCTATCGGATAGAACACTAAATCAAATGTTTGCTAGTCACATAAGTAAAGTATTGATCATCATACGGACTAAAGTTATAAAAATTTCTTTACGTTTTAGGTATGAGTTTAATGATGTTAACAAGGCGAAACACACAAAACTTGTTTCCCAAATAGCCTTTAATTTTATAAGATTAATGGTCCTTTTGAAAGTAGCATTATACAAAAGTAGCATAAACAAACAAACAAATGAAACGCAGTGTTACAGTATGTATATAAGTAAAATAATTTTATTTATTACATTAATAGAATTAAATTTAATAATTTTTTTATTATATACTACACATATTTATTTATATTAAATTTAATAATTTTTTAATTATATTCTACTCATTACGAAATATTATCAATCTACTTAATTGTTGTCGTATGTGTGTCGTATTTTTTTCATTAATTTCTCGCGATATTTGTGAAAATTTTATTTTTATGAAACATTTTATAATAACTTTCGCTAATTTATATATATGGTTATTATCAATTTCCGTATCAAATTGATGATCATGTAGTGCTGGAAACATTTCACCTATATTAAGATCCTGCAAGATTCTTAACGCTAGTCTCTCATCTTGATGTTTCTTCTTAAAATCTATATTGGCACTTTTAAAATACTGGTTTGTAATGATGCAAAGGTCAGTTACGTCTTTGGCCGGGATTATTAATCCTCCTCTTGTTTTAAAAAATAATAAATTAAGTGCTGTTGTGTGGGCCCCACCATATTCGGAATACATCGCATTAATGCATTCGGTGCATTTAATTATTTTTCTTGCCATCCTGACGAAGTAACCACTTATATATCCGATGACATTTTCTTGGAAGGCTGATATGGTGTTTTGTCGCAGGAATTCTGAGACAAGCTGGTTTTCCTCACCCTGGTAAGTTTCATCTTCAATGTCAAACATATCTATGGGATATTCAACATCACCTGTTTGAATAAAAATAATTATGTATTAAGTTATGTTTTTGTTTAATTTGGTTTTAACTACTTACCCTCGTTTCTAGATAGCGGAAGATTACGTACAGCATCTAACAATTCCGTCTCATCAGCTTCACCTATATTGCCGCTAAAGCTTCTAACTTTGCTATGAATTAAAAGCTGTTTATAACCAGCAATGAATTGCCTTGATGTCGGGTTATTATTCGTACCACTTTTGGAACGCATTGCGCAAAAAAATAATTCCAGGTGGTCTTGGCTCAGCTTATACGTCAATATATAATTTAAATAATTGGATTCAATCAAATCTTCATACAAACTTTCAAGAATGTTTAGGCCTAAGTAAAGACCCAGAAAACCAGTCGCTTTGTTTGTATCAAAAATTGATACACCAGAGTTTAATTTGATGCCAGATAAATACTGAGAAATTAACGTTATATTTGGCAACCAGCGATCCTTGTTATTTTTACGGAGGGGCGCTTTAAGGCCTTGACCAAAAGGATTGCGAGAGTTTAATAGGTCGAACGCACTGTTTATATGCCTTATAAACTTCACTGTGGGTTCACTTCCTTCAAACTCTGGCAAATTTAAATGAATATTGCAAAATTCAATTGCAGTGGCCACGGATTGGCTCAATGTTTGAGCTGCCAGTGACACTTTCATTTTTTTCTTTTCAAATTCCACATGTGATTTGGAAAGTTTATTGCCTAACTTAAATCCCTCCTTCGTTTGAAGATTGTACAAAGCATCGATAAATTTCCATTTAACTATGCCTTCTGACGTATGAAGAGCTTTTTCAGAGTACAATCTGTTTCTTATCAATTTCAGCATATGGGATGGATCGAGAAGTATATAAATCTTTTGCAGAGGATTTTCTGAAAAATATTGAAAAAATTAGTTGATTTATATAATAGTTATGTATTATTTCAAATTTTCATACCATTGAAATGAAACCATGGTTTAGGATCCTTTACGTTCAGCACAGCCCCAAGTTTTTCAAACATATTTTGATTCGATATTAGGCCGTCACAGGTCAGTGATACGACCTTAGCGCCTGCCTCCGATAATTTTTCAATTGCAATTGAAACTATTTCGACTTTCATTGATGCGGATATGCCATTGATGAGGAAATAAGCTATTGGAATTTTCCAGTGCTCTTTCATTCCAACCGCCATGAGTACCAAAGCTTCTACTGCCTCCTTCTCACAATCTGTTGGGTAATCAATCCCCATGTCGATTTGCCCAATTAAACGACCACCAACCAACTCTGTTTTGCGCATGATAGACATTTCATCCATCATCAAGGTTACACACAATTCTTGTCCTTCCTTTTTATATGATTCCGCTTTGCTTCTAATTGCGCTTATAGCTGGTTCTGTGAATCCAGGTGTGCCATCCACTTTGGAGTACCAACGTAAGACTGTTTTTGGATGTGGTAAGGTACATTTAAAAACATCGCGCACGTAATTGAATGCCTTTGGCGAGTAAAAATGCAGAGTATGTGCAAACGTTTTTATTTCGTTGGAATATTTTGCTTTAATAATTTTGTCCATTGATATTAGACGCATACCGCTTAAATAGTGCGACAGGAACCTCTTTCGCTGAACATTTAATTATATTTGCCGTTTCTTCATCCACTAATCTTTCACTCCTTAACTTCGCCAATATGTCGGTAATTGACGTAATTTTTTCTAGTTTTCTTTTTAGCTGCCGTTTTAAATTATGAATTTGCATATTTTTCTGCAATAAACGGGCCTCTAATTTTAAATATTTGTTCGCAGGAACATCTTCAGAAGTAGAAGCCGCGTATAAATTGGTTGTGTTAAATCCTGTTGCCGTTGATGGTCTTTGATATTCTTCACACACAGCTAGCGGTTTATTGTAATTAAATCCATGTGACGTGCTTGGTCGGTTTTCTTCGAAACTAGATTCAATAGGACTGAACTCAAATTGAGATCCAACTGATAATCCACTAATCGAAGATGTTGAACCGCTTATGTTTGATAACTCTAAATCTTGAAGCAGTTCTATCTCTTCTGAATCTAGGAAACTTTCCTAAAATATTTATGAATTTTATATTATTTTGTAAACTACATCAATTTTAAATAATGAATAAATAATAATACATAATAATGAATAATAACTCACCTCATTTGGCTGAGTTGATGTGGAAGGTAGATAGTATTGTGTTTATATTATCTAAATCAGATGCCTCCGCCTTTAACTGAAAATATGTTTTGTTAATTAACTGATTTTAACTAAAACCTATTTTTAAACTATTATACATACTTCAATTACATTTACATTGATTGGTACCGCGTTTTTGGAATTAAGAAGAAATCTATTTCCTTTTAGTGTTAAGAAATGAGGTGAAAAATGTAGCGAACAAACGCGCAACTCATGGTATTGTTCTTGTAACTGATTACTTATTCCCAAATTGTCACACCATATTTTTTTTAATTCATCACTTTTTGGAAATCTGTAAAACATAATTGTGTCGGTTTTATTTTATCACTTTTTTGTTTTGCGGATTAGCAGTTACGGTTATACTTACGTGAATAATGTTATATTAGGGTCTTGATTCCTCCGCTTCGTCTTACAATCCGCCACCACACACTTAGAAATGCATTTTTTTTTAATAGAATTTTTCAAATTTTGCCACATATTCATGGTTGGTATGGATAAAAACTATAGCTCTTATTAATTATTTTTTTGTTTTTATCACTAAATTAACACTCACTATTGTTATATTACGAACTAACTAGCTTAACCAAATAATAACTAAAACTATTTCTATGAACTATTTCTTAAATTTAATATATGGTTAATAATTTTAGTATTAAAAAGCACAAAACGAGAACACTAACCAAAATTTAAAACCGAATAGAGATGCGATTTAATGAAAGTACAAATCTATAATGACTGTCTTCAACTATTTTATGCACTTGGAAATTTAAGTAATGTTATAAGATAAGTGGTCCTAGTCTGGTTTTCCCCGGGTAGAACACAAGATAATTAACACAGTGCAATAAAATAAAATTGTTTTACAGGTAGAATTTAAAATATCCGCCCTCGAACTTAAAACAACGATTTATTTGAAATCTATAGAAATATTATTTACATACATAAATATTATTAGGGGGATAATATAACAATAATAAAACAAAATGTAATAGTATTTGTAATTAAAACAATCCCTCATATAAAAATAAAAAACTCATTTATTATTTTACTATCCGTAAATATTTATTTTATTTAGGTCAGGTAACAATTTTTAAAGTAAACCTAACGTACGTACTTATAAAAATCATCTTTTATGCCTATATCATATTTAACAAAATGTACTAATCTAAAATTACACAAAAAATTATAAATCTATTGTAAACGTCGTTATTTTATTTTTAAAAAATTGATTTTCGAAAATTCGAATTTGAAAAAAGAGAAAGAAAATTTTATTGTCTCTGTCACACAATGAGACATTACTTTTTTCTACCAAATATTTTTCAACATGTTCCCTCCATGTATTTGAACTCAGTGGTGTTAGTAGCAACGTGGGGGTAAAATTTATCATTTCAATTTAAGAGAATTGATGTACTCGTAGGAATATAAAAATGATGTTTTGTGTCTCGCTAGTTTGTAGGGACTTCCCCGGAAAATAAAGAATCATAACATAAAGTAGTATGTACGATTTGTTATGAAAAAGTATCGATATTTCGAGTAAGAAAGTATCGATACCAGTTTGGTATCGTTACAAAAGTATCGAGTACAAAAGTACTTGGTATCGTAATCAAAGTATCGATACTATAAAGTATCGATACTTTTTGCGGATCCCTACTTTGGACGCGTCTATTTCGTCGAGGTGATACAAATATTATAAAATTACTCCCTGCTTATTCTATTTGTGGCTTAGTTTCACTTATATAAATGGATTCAGCTCGATTTCAAAATGCACGGAAGCGATGTAGAAAAATAAAAAATAATTGCGTAAAATTAAAATATCCTGGAACTATTGATTTCCTATATAGCCTAAACAAAATCGACGCCAGGGACCTGCATAAACCTATTTAAATCTCACAATAGATGAAATGATCCCGCTTAAACACCGTTTAATTATAGAATGGTAACCCTGTATACCCCAACATAGGAAGATAAAGATATGCTCAATTGCTTTTCAAATTTGGGTATGGTTTGCGCATTTCGTCATAAAGTGGCAACTTCATATATTTTAGTACGGTGTATACTATTTTACAATATAGTGTCAATGAATTTACTTTTATTTAATTTATTCAGGCATTTAAACGGGCTTCCGCGCGTCCCGCCCTTCGAATTTATTTAGGGTATTATATTTTATGAGTCTAATTGTACGCAATACTTATGCATCTAAGCGTACGCAATACAGAATAAAAATGCATGTAATATGGAACAAAAGCGGAATAAATATAATACGGAATAAAAGCGCATTCAATCAATACTCTAGAAAAGGACAAGCCCAAGCACAAAGTTGAATAGAAAAAGGCATCATTTCGAATTGCATTCGTAATCACTTCTGTGAATTCTATAATCGAGGTGATTAATATTAAGACTCGTATCTTGTAGTGGCGCATCTGAGAGTCTGAAATATCTCAATATCTCAATTTCTGTTATTTACTGCCAATACCTCTCCCTCAAGTCGGCACTGGTTACTGTGTCAACAATCTCCCCTTTTGATTTCGATCGCGAATCAGCTTTTGTATTGTCTGTCACAAGTAACAGAAGATGCGGAAGAGTTTACTATTCGTCAAGAATCATCAACAAGGATCCCTGCGCCTACCAAGGATAAGTCCAAGTTTGTTAATGGAACTTTTAATCTTGAAAGTAAGTGTTTGCCATTTCATAAGATCGTGCAAGTACATCATCCTACTGTTTCGGTCGAAATTTCGTGTCGGGAGTATATACAGGATTTCTCATTCTCGTTTGTCATAGTACCGCAATTAAGTTGCTGATACAGATAACATCAGATCATTTGTCTAACCTTTGCTGGTCCGTAAATCCAGGTTAGCGATAGATCGGTTATTCTCATGTGCTATCGAATCGAAACCGACGCCAAGATTGTTTAGGAAATCATTAATGTAAAGCCATTTAAATAGCCTTGGGAGTTGGGACAAGTGGTAAGGCTATAAGCGTGCCCCGGTTTCGTGATGAACTATAGTGATGGAGTACCGATTGTAAATTTTGCATCCGGATATATTAGCAATATGCATAATAAAATAAAATAAGCTTTAAGTCTGGTTGAAGCTACTTATCCAATAAATCCATATCATATACAAGTTGGCTTGTCTTAAACGCTTGTGGAGCCTGCACAATTACCTACATATTCAAAAATGGACTGCTTAATACAACCTCTCTTACGGTTCAATAAGAAATTTTTTAACAATATCTGCGATCTCAGCACTAATTTTCGTGGTGGTACATGAACATAAAGCTCATATCACTTAATATAAGGGCAAACATAAGCTATAAGTCGATAGAAAAATTTAATTTGATTATATTTTGATAAATTAGCGTGAGTAGTTTATAAATAGAAAAATTCAAAATAATTTTAATAAATTTCAATAATTTTACAATGAAAAGGATGCTTTTATTACAAAACCATGGGGTAAAGAAGAAAATTTCACAGCTTCGCAACTTTTTAAAAAATAACACTAATTTTTGTACTAAACCAAAATAATAAAATACGCCAGAAATGTAGCAAAATAATCATCCACCCAGTTTCGGTTCATCATTTTCTACCAATCAATTTCCGATTCACTCGAGCGGAACTACGTAATAGTTTCAAAAATTCAAAAATTATATGTCCAAAAATCATAATATCAGCTTGAGGTAAAAATAAAAATACAACAACAACAACCTGAAAATCATTCAAAACCTAAATTATTAAAAAGATCACACAATAGTGCGATAGCTAGAGGAAACAACAAAACGAAATTATTGTCGCGCTTTGCTCAACTTCTATTCTTTCTATGTATTATAGCATTTTCAAGCCAAATTCAACACTTTTCATTTCAAATTCAATAATTTTTAAATCAAATTCACACAAATGGAAATGGATTCTAAAGTGGTTTTAGATGAAGTTTTGGAATACGGTCAATTAGGAAGAAACTCGGTAATTTCTTAACCGATTTTGATGAAATTCAACATGCACTATGGTAATGGGGTTATAAAATGATTTTTATATAAAGCTCAGATACGTCTTAAGTTAAAAATTAAACCAACCCTAGTAAATTTGTTTTGTTTTTTACTAATACAAAATAATATTCTACAATAATTTACAACTCGGTAACGTCGTATACATATGTACTAATAAAATCTATACGAGCTAGGGATTGCTTTACTGTTAACGGTAATACCGTTTTTAGGACCAAACTTTAGTTGCTTTTCAATCGACCAACCGCAAGCACCCGCTAGCAAACCGCTAGTAGAATGGTTTTTGTCTTCGCTAAATTTTCTACTCCTATCTGCTCTTACTATTTTATTACGAGCAGTTAGAAGCAGTTACGCACAATTTCGACGACAGCACCCTGATTCTCTAAAAATTAAGATAATGGGTAAACATGTAAACTTTCAAAAACCGAAGCCTACCTTAATGAATTCGCAATTTTTCGATTTGATCACTACTTCAAATAAAATCGAAAAATTGCAAACTAATAAAAGAAAGCTTTGCTTTTTACGAGTTTACACGTTTACCCATTACCTTATTTTTTAGAGAATCAACACCTGATTAAATGTAGAACCGCTTAATATTTATGTTAAAATTAGAAATTTGAATTGATTTTGTTTAGCGCGTTATATATTAATTATTTTTTTATTGATTTTATATAAATAAATAACAACTTTAGGGTAATAGCACACAATTACGATTTTAAGGTTATGTTTTACTCATAACATCCAAATGTGAGCGTACCAATCAACCATAGCAAAAACAAAAACCATTCTACTAGCAGTTTGCTAGCGGGTGATTGCGGTTGGTCGATTGGAAAGCAACTTTTGTAATCGATATTGCCGGTTATGAATTTACTATTATCGGTTTTAAATACACTCACCGGCATAGAAAACGGCCGCCCTAAAACAATTTTTTTTTATGCGAATATCTTTTGAACCGCACTAGCTGACAAAAACGAAATTCTAGACCATTCAAAACAATCTTGATCATTTTGCTCCATCAAGCAAAAAGGCTTTCTCTGAAAATATTTTAAACATGATGTTGATGGAAATGAAATTTAACAGATGAAAAAATGTGACAGGAAAATAAAAGCATCTGGTGGTAGCACAAGTAGGTTACATGCGCATGTGAGTTGATGAAGATCATCAGCTTTCTGCTCAATCTACAGGTAAAGTTCGTGAACAGATGATAAAAGAAATATTGAAACTTAAAAATGATGGCGCAAAATTTGGTATCATAACGGACCAGATCCCCACACAGAGCATATGGTAAAATGCCAGCAGAAAAATATTTACATGTTTTGAAACAAAAGTTGAGTGAATTTACTCTTCTCTTGCCGGATTTAATAGCTGCAACAACTGATGGTGCTTCTGTCATGAAGAAGTTGGTTTCACCTATGAATATAAAAATTGGAAATCTCTGTTTAGTGCTTGGCATTCAGCTGGCAGTTATTAAAGTGTTGTATGAAAAAACTACAGCCTCTGCTGATTTAATTAGACGTTGATGAAAATGATGATCATAATGATGGCAATGAATCTTCGGCTGAAAGTTTTATAAAATCGAGCGAAAGCGATTCGAAATTAGAAAATGCTAATGAGTTGTTTGAAATTGATGAAACGTTTGAAGAAATAGAGTGTTTCTAGTGATCATGATCTGGAAGAAGTAACAACAAAACCGGAGGCTACTGTTTCGCTAACGTTAGAGGAAAAGCTTCACGAATTGATTAAATAACTCGTAGAGCCAAAACCTAAGCAAAAGCAAAATACGGAGGTTCAAACCAATATTACTAAAATAATACGGCGCGAGGTTAAAATATTATCTGAAGATAAAAAAGAGGGCAACACATTGATCAAATTTATCAGTGTTTATTGACGAATGCCCAACTTGTGTTAAATCGGAAAGGGCATTTTCTGCAAAAGGTCTTTTTTGTGCGATAATACTTTCGAACCTGAGTGATAAGAGCCTGTTTTTGTTACTTTTACTTCTTCTTCTTCTTCCGCTGGCGCTACATCCCATGAAGGGATTTGGCCGCCTCAACGATGCTCCTCCAAATAATTCGATCCGCCACAAGAGAACGCCAGACACGGTGACCTAGTGTGTTCAGGTCCCTTTCAACGTCGTCCATCCATCGGGTAGGTGGTCTCCCACGAGGTCCTACTTTCGTTGGTGCCGACTCCAAGGCCTGTTTGGTGGTCCGATTTTGTGAACGAAGTGCGTGCCCAAGCCATCTTAGCCTTGACGATTTTATGAATCCAATGATGTCAATTTTATCGAGATCATTTCTGATCTCGTGATTCATTCGCATTCTGTACGTGGCTCCTTCTTTAATAGGACCGAGAATTCTTCTTATGATCTTACGCTCAGTTACAGCGATTTTCTGGATGTTTTGTGCTGTCAGCGTCCAAGACTCACAACCAAAGGTGATAACTGGTCTTATCAGCGCCTTGTAGATGTCCAATTTTATTTTGCGCGATATATGAGGAGACTTGAAAATTTTTATATTGGCGTAAAATGCTCGGTAGCCTGCTGCGATCCTCGATGAAATGTCCACAGAAACTGAGTTATGCTCAGTGATCAGCGATCCTAGATATTTGAACTCATTCACCTTTTCATATTGAGTGTCTCCTGAAATGAAGTCCCCACGAGTCTGCCTTCTCGCGGTCACCATGTATTTGGTCTTCGCTTCGTTGATCTGAAGGCCTATTTGTTGGGCTGTTAATTCCAATGGGAGGAGGACTTCTTTTAGGGATATGATGTTGCGACCCAGAATGCAAATATCGTCAGCGTATGCTAATAGCTGGGTTGATTTATAATACAGGCAGCTACGCTGCGCCATATTGAGCTGACGAATGACATACTCTAATGACAGGTTGAAAAGAGTTTGAGCTATTGGGTCTCCTTGCCGCACTCCAGATGTTATCTCAAAGGCATCCGAAATTTTCCCTTCTATTAGCACCTTACATAGTGAGCCATCCATTAAAAGCTGGCACATTGAAACCAATTTTGACGGTATGCCCAGGTAGGACAATACGTTCCATAACGTATTCCTCTTAATGCTGTCGTACGCCTGTTGAAAGTCTATGAATAGACTGTGTACAGGGATGTCCTTTTCATAGCATTTCTCCAGCAAAATCCTCAGCGTAAAAGTTTGATCGGTCGTTGATCTATTTGGACGAAAACCACATTGATAATCACCCAAGATCCTCTATAAGTTGATAACTTTGCTGCGACTACGTTGGCCAAAACCTTGTAGCCTGTGTTCAGCAAAGCTATACCACGATAGTTGTTGCAGTTCAATCGATCTCCCTTTTTATGAAGTGAACATATAAGAGCCGTCTTCCACTCTACTAGGATTTCTTCTCTAGACCAAATTGTTGATATTAGCTCAAACATGCGGCAGAACAGATAATCACCACCATATTTGAGCATTTCGTTGCAGATACCATCCTCACCAGGTGTCTTGTAATTTTTCATCTGCGATATCACGTTCCGCACTTCATCATATGATGGAGGAGGTGGTGGTGTCATCTCGACGTTAATATCGCGTTGAAGCAAGAGAGGTTGTTGCTCGGAAGGTCGTGCCTGTTTATTTAAAAGCGAGGAGAAGTAATTTCGCCACACTTCGAGGACGGTTTTAGTGTCCATTTCCAACTCACCGGATTTGTTGCGAATAGCGCTGCTACGTGGATGAAAGTCCATAGCTAATTCTCTTATGCAACGATATCTATCTCTCAGGCTAGAATTTTGGATGTTGCGCGCCTGTTGTTCATGCCATTCTCGTTTTTTCCGTCTACATAGCCGATTAGCGATTCTCCTCGCAGTCATGTAGGCGTTATGGGATTGCCTTGTTCTTTGCGATAGATCTCGTTGTCGTGCGCGATCTTTTTCCCGAATAGCACCAATACAATCATCATCAATCCAGAGATTTTTGGGCCTTGACGGATTTTGGCCTATGGTGGACTTTGAGGCATCGGTTACCGCCGTTTTGATAATGTCCCACTGTTCTTGAACGGAGTCAGAAAGTGGTTTATTTTCCAAGATTTCTGATACAGTCATCCCGAAGGTGGTTCTGGTAACTTGGTCGTTCAATGCGGCAGTGTTCCAACGAGTGATGCGCTGGAAGCGATGATTATATGTGGTTGATAAACGAAATTTTAATTCTGCAACTATCAGGAAATGGTCTGAATCAATGTTAGCTCCACGTTTAGTTTTGATGTTTTTAAGGCTAGAAAAATGTCTCTTGGACAAGAGGATGTGGTCGATTTGGTTGACCGTTGTTCCGTCGTTTGATTTCGATCAAGAAAAGAAAAGCGTCACTGATGCAGCGGAAATGGCAAACACCATCAGAAATACTGCGGCTGCTATTATTTAATGCTATAAATAGGATGGAGAATAGCTTACCATATTCAAAAACCATGTGGCGGAAGTAGGACATTAAAGTTGACTGCTGATATTTTAGACTATTATACACTGTGTTTCATAAATATAGCACCACCATTATTTTCTCATTTTATGTTAAAAAGAACAACAGAAAACAAAAACTGTCGTTATTATGCGAATACATACTAATATGTAGACTACAAAATAAGGCTGTTTTGTGAGAATTGTTCTCGATACATTAAGAAAACTCTCACCAAATGTTATTTTACTGTAACAAAATTATAGCACCACTCACTGTTTACTACATTTTAGTTGCGTTTGTTTTATTTTGCTCTTGCAATTTGTGATTGCAATCTATAACTCGTGTTTAAAATGAAATTTTTATTACAATGGGACGTGGTAAAACATTAACCGACCTCCAAAAAGATCAAATTTTAGCTCGCCATAGTCAAGGGAAAAGCTTAAGGTGGATTGGACATGAAATACACCGAAGTCGTAAGGTCGTATCGAATTATTTGAATTATTCTGATAATTATGGATTAAGAAAATCAACTGGTAGGCCCAGAAAGCTTTCTCAGAGAGCAGAGCGACGAATTATCAATGAAGCGTCCAACACTACTAAAAGTTGCCGTCAACTGTCCGCAAATATTGAACCATATGTCACAAGGCAAACCATTTGGGCAATACTAAATCGTGCTCCTAACGTTGTCCGTGCAAAATTAAAGCCAGTCCCACGATTGTTGCCACGCCACAAATCGGCTAGACTGGAATTTTCCAGACTAAATATGGACAGGAACTGGGAAAAGGAAAGTAGATAATGCTGTTACATATCCATTCATTGTAAAATTTTGTAAAATTGTCAGGTTATATTTTCTGACGAAAAGAAATTGGATTTGGACGGCCCTGACGGTTTTAATAGTTATTGGCGAGATTTACGGAAGGAGGAACAATACTTTTCCAAACGCGATTTTGGTGGCGGAAGTTTAATGGTTTGGGGAGCCATTTTTTCCAACGGATGTCTAGAACTTCAGTTCCCGTCAACAAAAATGAACAGTAAAGAATACATTACTGTTCTCCATTGCAGTCTAATACCATTTTTACGTCAGACCTTCGAAACACAGTATGTATTTCAACAGGGTAACGCTAGCGTTCATGTCAGTCGAGAGACGAAATTTTGGTTGGAGTCTGAATGTGTTGAGGATTTGGATTGGCCAGCTTGCAGTCCTGACAAGAATCCAATAGAAAACATTTGGGGAATTCTAGTTCGGCGTGTGTATGCAAATAATCGCCAATATGATGACAATTTCGGACCTAAAGAAGGTTATCATTGAAGAATGGGATAAAATTGATTGCAACAATTGCTTAAAAAAACTGATAAATGGAATGAAAGCCAGAATTTTTCATTTAATTAAGAAAATCGGCAATGCCACTCACTACTGATGTACAATTTAATACGGAATTTAACGTAAACTATGAATTTTTGAAGATGGTGCTATAATTTTGTAACACTTAAATTTTAATTAATTTAGAAAAAATACCATTTGTTAAGAAATAATTTCAAGAAATATTTTTATAATAATAAATGATTACTTTTTAATACTTTAGGTACAAAATATAACGAATAAATTTGAAATGAACTTTGAAACTTGCAGTTTTTATCGTGGTGCTATCTTTATGAAACGCAGTGTATTACACTTGAAAAAATCAAAGTAAAAATTCAATACGCTAAAGGCATTTCCATTAGCATAGCTTCAATTCACAACGGATTAAGAAACAACACTTGGAGTTACTATGAAGGAAGCTTCTGTTCAGCTGAACAATTTAAATTCATCGGAAACTCTAGAGAAATGGCAAAAATATGCAGTTGTTTTCAGTGAAAATGCTCCTCAAGAACGGGAGAATATTATTTTTACACCGATTAAAGACCTGATCTACAAAAAATACAAGATCTAAGACTATATTTTGACAATTCTAGGACGAAACGTTTCATTGGTCGCTGCGATGAATAACCAAAGAGGAATCCATACAAAAACAGTTAAAATCTCTACTGTAAGTAACCTCAACAATTTATTGTACTTTCCACCAAGAATTGTTTCAAAAACTACGGGGAACCGGTTCACATAAATATTGCCTTATTATGGCAATGCAAAAATCCACAAAACCGAGAATGTAAGAAAGTTAATTCAAAGCGTATCACAAAAACTCGTATTTCTTTCTCCATATTCGCCAAATGTTAAGTCCTGTGGAAAATTGATTTTCAAAAGTGAAATTATGCACTAAAAATGTATTAGCAGATCTAGAAGAAGAAAATAGTTTGACAGATATAATTGAACAAGCCATCCTAAACATAACACCTGCTGACTGCTCGAACTATTTTTTAAACATGACAATGAAATTGCCCTTTGCAATTTCAAGTCAGTCATTAGAATTAAAATGTATGTTGAATTTATTTTTTATTATTGTTTTTTTAGGGGAAGGTAAGTTTGCCCGCTTTTCAAAATCCCGCCTTCAAAATCCCGAAATCAAAATCCCAATTTTGAAAATCCCGCTTTTTAAAATCCCGCTTTTCAAAATCCCGCTTTTCAAAATCTTGGTTTTGAAATTTGAAAGGCGTATATTTTTTTAATTCGAGCCGTGCTTTCTGGTGAAGGAAAATTTTATAAAGTAATTTCGGCCGATTAGGGATTTTGAAAAGCGAGATTTTATAATGCGGGATATCGTTACGACCCCGTTTTTCTAGAATAATTATGTTTAATTACAATACCAATTTTTTTTTTTTTAAATTATATGTAAGAACAATGAACATACATGATATATGTATGACTGTCGAATTTGAATTAAGAAACTGCGTGAATTATATTTACAAATTCTTTAAAATAATATGAATATTATTGAATTAGCTATGAAAAAGTTTAATTTTGTATGGAAAAAATTGCTTTTGATAATAAAAAATGTTGATTTAAGTTTGAGATTTATTGTGGCTGAATTTGACTAGAAAACGTTATGTAATTCAATCTTTCTAAATAAGAGAGCACCTTCCTAACTGACTTTATATAATCCAGAGCTTTACATAAAAATCATTTTAGAATCACATTTCCATAGTGCATGTCGAATTTCATCAAAATCGGTTAAGAAATAATCGAGTTTCTTCCTAATTGGCCGTATTCCAGAACTTCATCTAAAACCATTTTAGAATCCATTTCCATTTGTGTGAATTTGATTTAAAAAATATTGAATTTGAAATGAAAAGTGTTGAATTTGATTTGAAAAATGTTTAATTTGGTATGAAAAGTGTTGATTTTGTTTTGAAAAATATTGAATTTGCTTTGAAATGTACTGAATTTGGTTTAAAAAATGTTGAATTTGACTTGAAAATGTTATATTTACTTTCATACTCAAAATATTATGTTCTCTTGTATACAGATTATTTCACATTGTGCACTAATACACATCCAGGGTTGGAATATTTTACACTAACAATGCCATAGTAAATTTACTTATATGGCTATGTATCTCTTTAATATGTATCCTTTTTGGTACAACGAAACGATTAGTCTTCTTTGTATACCTCGTTTGAGCAAGTCGCTGTTCTACTTTTTTCTTGTGTAAATTTACAACAACAATTATGATATGATATTCGTGTAATTTAAAAATAAAAAAGTTAAAATAAATTAGTTTAACGTGAATTTGTTTTTTTTTGTATCCGGAGATTTTATAAATTTCTACAAATTACTTCTTCTGAGCTGAATAGGTATTGGTTATTTGTGGGAGCTGATATTTGTACAACCACTTCTTCTCGAGGAGGAAGTCGTATCTTGGCTGGGTTATTTAGGAATTTGGTCATATTCTCTAGAATACTCAATTCAGGAGTACTATAAAGACTACCAACTTTATTATCATTTAGGAAATCTCTCCCGAGAATTCCATCTTGTTCGATCTGAAAATCATACTCAACTACTTAGAATTTGTGTGGAATTCTTAGGAATGGAGAAATGCCTACTTGTGTAGACACACACCCTAATAGAGTAGTTGTGGCCAATTCCCTTTATTAGGGATATCCTTCTTATGAAATTTACTTTTGTTTTATGTTAGGTTAATTTATTCGCAACAATATTTATGTAAGCATGTGATATTGTGATATATTTTATTTTTTAAATTAAAACTTTTTTGAATCCAAAATAACTTGTCAAAAAGTTGGTTCATTTTGAGGCGTTTTGAGGCACAGCACAGTGCTACTATGCCTTGCCACGTGTTGTTATATTGCAAGTTCTTCTTTTAACCCTAATCGATGTTTGGTTTTGCATTTTTTTTATATTTTTTTAAGTAAATCTCCATAAATAGTATTAATTTTGATAGAGAACATTCCAATAAAGAGAAAAAGTCACAAAACATATACATGGTTTTTTTGGAGGCCCTTTTTTACAGGTGAAAAGACAGGTGTGTATGCGAACCGATTCGTCGTAGTTTTCGGGGGACCGATGAGGGTTAAATTCATTGTACATGTACTACCTTTCTTCAACCTTCGCAAAACTTGTAAATTTTAATTAAATTAAAAAAAAAAAGAAAAAATTATTAAATCTGACCGGACTGGCTAATATAATTTTTTTTACAATTATTGCGCACCAATTTCTAATGGAAGCAACAAACCATTCAACGAGTTTATTATTATAAATTATTCGCGCACGTTTTTAAACCGTAAGGTCTTAATGTAATTATTTCCTTACTCAATTATTTCAGCTTTGAGCATATTTAACTCGCTTATCAGGTACATAACAGATCGTGTCGAAATATTAAAATTGCTTATATAAATAAATTGCTGTTTTGATTTTGTTCTCAAAGTTTTATCGTACTACTATGGTTCGACATATTTTTATTTACGTGTGCCTATTAATTGTGACTCAGGTAAAAATTTGTGAATTGTCAATGCATTTTATCCATTTCATATTAAAACTTATAATTTGGTAATTTCTGAATTCCACAGTCCATCAGTTGGGTTCCCGTTTATGGCGGATTGGAAAATTCTGAAACTGGAGCAGCCAATTATCAAATTCCAATAGGGAATTTGGAAACTCAAGAAATGTATTTTGGAAAAAGAAATGTTGACCTGAAGCTGCTTGGTTTGCTTAATTCTATATTAGGTGTGTTGCGGGAAATATTGGCTGAGGAAACAAAGGGAGCAGGTTCTTCGTAAGGGTCATCTCCGTCTTAAGGTATGGGTCTGACCCAATATAATTGTTGCTCTAAGTTAATTCAAATCATTTCACTCTTTTGTAATCCACCAAGTTTTTAATACTTTTTAGAACGCTAGGATTTCTCAAAATATCGCAATAAAAACACGTATATAGTTTTAACAATAAACTTTTAAATTGATTTTATTTTTTATAATAATTTTGTATTCTTAAATTAGTCGACCATACTCCACGAAGATGATAAATTGATAAAGCAACTGGTAGTAACAATTATAAATATGATTGTCAACAACATAGAGCCGTAACAGTATTGTAATTGTAACGTACATATATACTATATATGGAAGTTGACGTGGTGTTCAATTTTAGTGTGTTGTTCTTTATTTACTAACGTAAATTTGTGATGCATTTGTCACCTGAATATTCTGTATCCGTTAAGTTTCACTTAACAAACATCATCATCTGAATCTTCAGTGGGAAGACGACATAGTTTTACTACGGGTCGCGTTAATTCGCCTCCTTGAGCAGTCTTGATTGTGGTGACTCGAACTAAACTATCGGTCCCTGAATGCAACGATACTATGCGTCCAAGAAGCCACTTGGACAGAGGAAGATTTTCAATTTTAACGAGAACCCTATCGTTAAGTTTGAGATTTGCTGACTTCTGACACCACTTGGGTCGCTGTTGTAGGGTGTGCAAATACTTCAATGACCACCGCTTCTAAAAGCCCTGCATTCGATGCTGTACATTGTGCCATCTGGACAATCGCGAAGAATGAATGTGCTGCAAGTTAGGCTCAGGTATGGATGTGACTACTTCGGAAATGAGGAAGTGCCTCGGTATCAGCACGGCTAAATCACTAAGGTCAGATGAGTAAGGACTCAATCTGACACAACAAGGTAGTCATCTCTTCGAAGGTCAATATGGTGTTGTAGGTGACTCTCTTCAGATGATATTTTATTGATTTAATATTCCGCCCACAGTCCGCCAAAGTGTGGTACACTAGCCGGGTTGAACGAGATTTGATCATGTGCTATGAAAAGAAATCAAATATATTTATTGTTTTCGTAATTTTTAAATAAATCATAAAGAGACTCACTATTTCAGCTGAAACTCCTCTGCGGCTGACGAATTGCTATAGACAGGCTATGTATGCTTCAGCGGACTTATCGGATACTAGCTCAATATGAAACGCATTCGTCGTAAAGCAAATGAAAAGAACGATGTATCCCTAGGGCATTTGGTTCGTCCATGCTTCGCCTTCAGTTGGACGGGACCAGCATAATCCACGCCGGTAGTGATAAATGAACGGTTGGTGATTAAACGTTGTTTCGGTAAGCTAACAGTTCTTCCTCTTTTAATGGTTCCCAGAGATGTGTCTACACCATTTAAATTTTTGGTATTCGGATTAGGACCCATAAATAGTGGTTTGCGCAAAACATTTTGGGCCAGCAAACGGTGTAAATTAAAACCCGATTTTCGCCATTTAGTATCATCTTTACCGATAAAATATTCACTATCGTTTCCATCATTCTGGTTTAGATCATCTCTATTATCATCATCATTATTATTATCATTCTGGTTTAGATCATCTTTATTATGATCATCTCTATTACAATCTTCTTCGTCATCGGCCTCTGAGTCAGTAGTTTCGAGCTCCACATCTGAATCATCGGCGTCATTTGCAGGGATATAGTCACGATAGATATCATCGTCATCAAACGCCAAATCATCTTCCGAATCCGAAACAAAATTACGCACTACACTTTTAGGATGCTATTGCTTTTCTTCATACGATAATCTATAATAGATATTTTTTGATGCAATACACGCAGCAATAAACCGTTATTTTATGTTTTTTTATAAATACAGTTACAAATTTAATTACCCGAGTAACCAAAAATGGTGATTACAAAATTTTAGACGAATTTGTCACAAAATGTAAGTTCCTTTTTGTCACAAAAAAAGTTGACAATTTGGAACATATTTATGCGGGTATTTTGTTACAAAATGTACGTTGAATTTACCACCAAAAAAAAAAAAATTTTAGTCACCAATTTGTCACAAACTGTAAGTTCGTTTTTGCCACAAAAAAAGTTGACAATTTGGAACATATTTATGCGGGTATTTTGTGACAAAATATATGTTCATTTTACTCCCAAAAAAAAAAAAAATGATTTTGATCATTTTTGATTTGGTGAATTTATAATTCGCTAAGTCACTACGATCTTGCCTCATACTTAATGTATGAAGTTGGAATTGCCCGAGTAACCACGTGTCACAAAAAAGCGACAAAAATTTCACATAAAATGGTGATTGGTGGAAAATATGTGACAAAAAGTTGTCACAATATGGATGAAAAATGGTTGACGGGGTGGACGCTGATTGTCACGCGTAAACGAACATTTTGTAAATCAAATTTGTCGGTTTTTGGTGGAATATTTGTGAAATATTTGTTTAAAATTTAGTCACAAATTCGACAGTTTTTTTATATATCACTTAATTATCAACAAGTTTGTGGATATTTGTTGGTTTGGACCCTACTTAATTAATTTTGTAAAAAATACTCCATTGTATGGTTTATTTGATATTTTTATTGTTATTTATTTTTAAAAATATATCTACCAAAAATGTAGAAATATCTAAATCCCCCCGTACTTTAACCCGAGCTGAGAGTCAGTACAAAATGTCTCGACTCTAAAAAATAAAAACTTTCCTTGAGTTTTCTATGTGGTAGTTTGGTTTCGTCCATATAAGCTTGCACAAACAAAAAGTTTGGTCTACCCATCAGGTACTCAGATAGCTACGACCAAATACAAACTACAAAAATAAAATTCCAACTTCATACATTAAGTATGAGGCAAGAACGTAGTGACTTAGCGAATTATAAATTCACCAAATCAAAAATGATCAAAATCTTTTTTTTTTTTTGGGGAGTAAAATGAACATATATTTTGTCACAAAATACCCGCATAAATATGTTCCAAATTATCAACTTTTTTTGTGACAAAAAGGAACGTACATTTTGTGACAAATTGTTCTACAATTTTGTGATCACCATTTTTGGTTACTCGGGAAGTAAACAGAGCTGTATTCAAATATCCTATGGAATATAAGCGAAAAATTTTTTTTTTCTTTACCCGGGTAGTCGTAGTCAACATTGAGGGATTTTTTTGCCGACAATGTTAAGGTTAAAACTGCTCCCCAATAGTTCCAACTTTTCCTTAAATTGCAGTTTTACCATGTATCGTCCATGTAACATATCGATGTGTACTTAGGAAGTGGGTTTCACATTCATCTTTTTTGGGTTTCACATTCATCTTTTTCTAAACTCGTTGACCATTTTAATTTCATCTTTATCTAATTGTATTGGCTGAGATGGCAGAAAAGTTATTAATTTATTAAGAATCAAAGCATTGACTACTAGAGACGAGCAGGGATCGTATCTGGATGATAGTTTAATATTTATTGATCCTCTGGTCCTACCTACTCCAACTGAACCTAAGCCATTTACTGCTATACATGTGTGTTTATGTTTTAACCCTAGCTGCTTTGCAAGGGTTTTAGTAATGAATGTAGAATCCGAGCCCGTATCAAGTAAAGCTTGAACATTATGAATTTTACCTTGAATATCCACCGTTGACATGGTCACGGTTGGTAATATTGATTGCTTATTCTTCCCCGCAGTAACCTTTGTAGTGGCGTATGAGGTGCTCTCGGGCTTTTCCAAATGGCTTGCTGCTTCGATTTTGAGGTTATCGTTTTGGTTTATCACGTTCATGTCTTCGTGTAAAAGCGTATGGTGCTTCTCTTGGCACTTGAAGCATGTGTTAATCGACGTACAACTGGTTGCATTATGTCCTGCTCTTGGTGGTTTGGCGTCTATTGGAAGGGGCTCCGTAAACTTCCAGTAGGCGCAAGTGTACGTACTGCCTCCTCGTGGCAACCACCGGTAACTGTAACCATTAGGCTGAATGTGGCCTTTGGTGACAGGCTAAAGTACGACGCTAAAGGAGAAAACCTTGACAAAAAATCCCTAATCTAAGGTGGAACAGCATATGCCGATGGATGAATGGCTGATAGGTTAATCAGTCTATATATGCGGACTCTGGATACCAGGCACCCTCCAGTTTTATTTAGCCTTCCTGTAGTAAACCTGGGTGACCTACAGGCGACTTTTTTATTCCCAGCAACTCGCAAGAGTTAAATCAAAACGGTAGACGAGGCACGTTAAGGAATACACGGGAGTGGGTCTGCCCTCTCAAAGTCCTTGAGTCCCAATGCTACCGCTTTTCTAGCAGAAGTAAATGTTATTACATCTAGGAGGGAGAGCAATGAGCCCAGATAGTATGTAACGCGTGTAGAAGTACTTCCTACAGTAAACATTTAGGAGGGAGAGCAATGAGCCCAGATAATATGTATCGCGTGTAGAAGTACTTCCAACAGTAAACATCTAGGAGGGAGAGCAATGAGCCCAGATAGTATGTCCCAGCAACTCGCAAGAGTAAAATCAAAACGGTAGACGAGGCATGGATAGGAATATATGGGAGTGGGTCTGCCCTCTCGAAGTCTTGAGTCCCAATGCTACCGCTCTTCTAGCAGAAGTAAATGTTATTACATCTAGGAGGGAGAGCAATGAGCCCAGATAGTATGTATCACGTACCGTTAGGCAGTATTATCAGGTTCATTAAGAGCTTGAATATTGACTGGACGGATAATTAAGTAGGGCTAAATGCACAAAAGATCTTTTAGGTCGCAGTGCGGGGTGGCTTGAGCCCCCACATGGCCCTCAAGTAATAATAATAAAATAATAATGTCCTGCTCTTAAACAATTAGAGCATAGATGATGCTTGCTGACAAATACCTTACGTAACTCAATCTAATATCGTTGAAATATGTATATAGCATTTATATAAAGGATGTGGCCTCTTGCAACAAATGCATTCGATTTTGGTGGTAGCTATGTATATGTGTGTGTTGTAGAGGTGGAGAACTATCGATAGCACTATCGAATACTATCGATAGTTTTGACTATCGAACACCCATCGATAGTTATCGATAACTATCGATAGTTTGGGAAAATTTTTCGGCATTTATAATTTTATGTTCGACCATATTTTATTGTAATGCATGTTGATTCGGAAGAGAAATTTGACATGTGCGATGGAAATGGGACTTTAAAATGATTTTTAGATGAAGTTCTAGGATATGGCCAGTTAGGAATGAACTTGGCCATTTCTTATCCGATTTTGATGAAATTGAGCATGTTCGATGGAAATGGGATTCTTAAATGATTTTTAGATAAAGTTTTGGAATATGGCCAATTGGGACGGAACTTGGCCATTTCTTATCCGATTTTGATGAAATTCAGCATGTTCGATGGAAATGGGATTCTTAAATGATTTTTAGATAAAGTTCTGGAATATGGCCAATCAGGACAGAACTTCCTTATTTCTTAACCGATTCTAATGAAATTCAATATATACGATTGAAATGGGATTCTTAAAAGATTTTTAGATTAAGTTCTGGAATATGGCCAATTAGGAAGGAACTTGGCCATTTCTTACCCGATTTTGATGAATATCAGCATGTTCGATGAAAATGGTATTCTAAATTGATTTTTAGATAAAGTTCTGGAATATGGCCAACTAAGATGAAACTTGGCTATTCCTAAACCGATTTTATTGAAAATTGACATGTGCAATGGATATGTGATTCTAACATGATTTTTGGATAAAGTTCTGGAATATGGCCTAGTAGGATGGAACTTGATTATTGTTTAACCGATTATGTTTAAATTTTTCATTTGTGCAGGAAATGGGATTTTAGAATAATTTTTGCATAAAGTAAATCGGATTGAAAATGGCCAAGTTCCTTCTAGTTTGCCACATTCCAAAACTTTATCTAAAAATCATTTTAGAATCAAATTTCCCTGGTGTATGCTGATTTTTATCAAAATTGGATAGGAAATCGCCAAGTTCCCTTCTCCTTAGCTTTAAAATTCCATTTCAATCGTATATATCGAATTTCATTATAATCGGATAAGAAATAACCGAGTTGCTTTCTAACTGGCCATATTCTAGAACTTTATCTAAAAATTATTTAAGAATCCCATTTCCATCGAACAAGCTGAATTTCATCAAAATCGGATAAGAAATGGCCAAGTTCCTTCCTAATTGGCCATATTCCGGAACTTTATCTAAAAATCATTTAAGAATCCCATTTCCATCGTATATATCGAATTTCATCAGAATCGGTTAAGAAATAAGGAAGTTCCGTCCTGATTGGCCATATTCCAGAAATTTATCTAAAAATCAATTTAGAATCCCATTTTCATCGTATATGTTGAATTCCATCAAAATCGGACAAGAAATGGCCAAGTTCCTTCCAAACCGGCCATATTCCAAAACTTCATCCAACAATCAGTTTAGAATCTTATTTCCATCGTACACGCTGAATTTCATCAAAACCAATGCTGATTATTGTTAAACTATCGAAAACTATCGGTAGTTATCCGATAGTACTATCGGAAATTATCGATAGTGCAAACTATCGATAGTCCTCCACCTCTAGTGTGTTGTCTTGGCGCATTTTTGAATGGTTTGGTGTTTAGGTTGCAGCTTTCTAGTGCGTCACATCTGTGGTGATGAAATTTCAGAAAATCGTCTATATTTGGCATATTGTTTTCCACTGAATGTAAGGTCCATTGCTGTTTGGTCTCATCATCTTCCTTATTTAGTAATATATTTAGAACCCAAGGATCTCTAGTTTCACAATTTGAGCCTAAAGCTTATTGACCACGAAGTAATTCGTCTGATATTTAGGTTAGATTTTTAAGTGAACTTGAGATGATACAAGTTGTATAGCTGGTTGACCAAAAAACGTTGTAATCGTCGTGCTTACGATAGTTCATTTCTTATCGTATCTTTTTTTCAGTTTGTCCTATGCTTCCGGTTAACTTGTGTCAGTAATCAAAAAATGTTTCATGTGTTGGGCTGCGTTTCATTTTAAAAAACCTTTTAGTAGTTGGAACTTGTGCACTTTGAAAATAGACTCGTTATTGTGCAATGTGCACAGTAGCCTTAAATGATGGCCATTGCGTATATTCACCGTCGAAGGAGGAATCTTGACTCTCGGCAGCATTACTTCGTTTTGAGCATGACTATAGATTTGAAATGAGTCAAAATATGCCTTTTGTTGTGAACACATGTTGTTAATAGTAGCATTCAGGTCATCATTACTCGGAATTCCAACTGGTTTTCGGTTTTTTATTTCCCGCGACAGGGCGGCTTGAACACTGAAATATTTCGTCTCAAACTCATCAAATTTGGATGTTTGATCTGGTAATAACAGCAAATCGTCTTCTATGCTGCTAAACTTATCCCATAACGAACTTAATTTTTGAGACCTTAATTCGGGTTCTTCCATTGTTGCACGTTCATCGATATTTCGATATTTTCAATAAACGTGGAGCCTTTGTGAGATAACGCGACCACGTTTTTGTATGAGTGCATTGGCAGCCAATTTAGACTCACGGTTAAATGAATCGTGCACTTTAGTTTTTATAGAACCAAATTAATTTACAGGTTGTAAATGATTTTTAACCCTTTTTTAACATTGTTCACTTCGCATGCACAGATCTTTTTATAAATTGATTGTGTACCCAAATTCTATTGTTCAAATTATTTGTTAACTTACTGTGATAAAGAAGGTTTATTTTTGGAAGTATATATTGTCGAGCACTATGACAATATAGTGGATGCTGACAACGCAACAATACAATAGGGAAGATATGTTGTAGCGCTTTGTACTTATTATACGCCCATCCGGCTCGAAGGACGATGTAATTATTCCAAATAAAAATTTGCAGATGGTTGTATATGTCCGCAAACTGCGTATGTACGGAGTATAATAATTTCCAGATTTTGTATTTGGAATATGAAATTTGTTGTTTTCTTCAATTGAAAATAAAAAGTGCAATATAACAAAAATATGTACAATTTTATTTTTTATTTATAATTAACTTTGATGTTGCTTCTTCCGTCGTTCAAATATAAGAGAGAGAAAAAATTATCTTTTTTTTTTTTTTGTTAAACATTATGCCATAATTATTAAATGGTCTATCAACATGATTTACTTCTTGATTATATTCTAAATACTAACCTTCATATATGTAACATAGGCAATAAGCCGACTTTCATAACTAGAAATAGACAGGAGGTATTAGATATTACACTTGTCTCAAACTTTTTGACGACTAGTCTATTAAACTTGAAAGTGGCGGAAGACCACTCCTTTTCTGATCACTGTTATCTTCAATTTGAAATTAACTTGGTTTCTCCAAACAGCCCTTTCTATACAGGAACCGGAGGAAAACCGACTGGGGTATCTTTAGAACTATTCTGGGTAATTCACTAAACCTCCAAAAACTACGGTAGAACTCGGTGGCTTAGTGGACGAACTGTCCAGCGCTTTTAACGCAGCGGTGCTGGGTTTGCGTGGTCTCCAAAAGTGGTTTAGTGTATGCTGCCGTTCAATAGATGGCACTATTTGTTGGTAGAACTCAATTTTGACATATGAACATCATTTCTTTTTGAATTTCGTCATACAAGCATCATTTTTCTGTGTTATTGCGTTCACCAACTCAATATATTGATTATTTATTGATAAAACAAGGAATTTAATGTCAATTATTAAAAAAACAAGTGACTTTTCACGTCTGGCGGAAATTAATAGTAATCGGCCACCGCCGAGCCCAAAATTTAAAGCATCCAAAAAATATATTAAGGGCACCAATATTTCCGTTTAAACCTCTATTTTCGAATGCTTAGTGCCGATTTTCAAAAAAACAAGATGTCTGCTCAATATTGCGGCAAGAATTATAAACTCAGGAATAGATAATGGGTTAGATACTCGATACTCAGATAAGCAGATAAGCAGTTATTTTTTGCGAATTTGCTAGAAATGTCATACACGTTAATTTAGCAAATCAAAAAATGGTATACACGATATTTTTTCTTGACTAGCAAGCAAGCAAATCGTAGAGATTTTGCGAGCGTTTTAAAGTATGCGCATCTACGTAAATGTTTGTGGAAATATTTATTGATCATATTACGCAAATAAATTTACGATTCGCAAATCCGCCATATTTACCGACTTGCGAATTGCTAGAGTATCGAGTATCTGGCCCAATAAGGAAATTTAATTATTTTGTCCAGTTAAGTTAAAAAAGGGTCAAAATTGAGTAAAAATATAATATTGAATAACTGGTTAGAAACCAAATTGATTTTACTTTGTTAGTACCTATCGAACTATTTCGATCAAATATAAGTATTAAATTTAAAACCAAAGTTCCGAATCATTAAATAAACGTCAAACTGGTTTAGTACTTACAAATTATAAATTTGTTCGAATAAGAATTCCATTTCCAATACAATTATTACAATAGAAAAAATAAATTACACCAAAAAAAAACATGTTAGCAAACAATTATGACTTCGAAAAATTGTATGGCATGTGATAATTATGCCAACGAGAACATTGTAGTTTGTAGTGGTTTATGCCGAAATGTTGCACACTATAAATGCGTGGGACTCAAAAAATCGGGGTTTGACTTAATAAACAATTCTCAAAATATTCATTGGTTTTGTGATAAGTGTAGTGATGTGTTTCAAATGCAAGTAAATACAATTTTTGAATTGACTGAAAGTGTGCGTAAAATTGAATCAGCTGTGAAAATTTGTGTTAATGAATGGAAACCTGATCCAACTATACATAATGTTTCTATCACGGAATCCACCGTTCAATCGGTGACAGATCGTGTAAATGTGTGTGAGGAATCATCCAATGTATCTGGTATTAACAACACACTAAATCAAGCAAATGTGGGTCAACAGCAGCCAGTACCAATAGTGAAAAATGTGGTTCCAAATATCGCATCAGGTCGAAATAAGTGTGTGGCCAAAACTAACATAAAACAGAAATATTCAAGGATCGTTAGTGACGAAGTTGCTGCAAGTGGTATGGAGTGTGCTGATGTGTACATACCCTCCTTAAGTCGGAAACCAAACGAAGTAGTATTTGGAACAGGTAGCGACAATAATGTTTTGCGAACTGTTGAGAGACGGAGGCATGTATTTGTATCCAGACTACATTCTGATGTAAATGAGAATGATCTAATACAATATTTAAATGCCCAATTTGCGCATATAAAAGAAAAAAAAGTTTTTAAATGTAATACGAAAATTAAGGATGCAGTTGTACCAGATTACTCATCATATAAAATAACCATCTTGTAATCAAATTTTGAAGCCTTGATGAATCTAAGTGCTTGGCCGGCAGGAACTCTGGTCAAAGAATTTCAAAATAGAGCTCGTGGTCGTCCTTTTTTAGGAGCCCCAACAGTTTCGCGAGTAAACATTTGGACTCCGGACTCTCCAGTCAACCCACCTGGAGCAATATAAATTGTTCATCTTTATTTATGGCACATCAAAATATTAGAAGTATTCGTAGTAATTTTAATTTATTTCTAGCCAATATTGCTGCACTTGATAAACCTCCACAAATCATTTTACTGTCAGAGGTTTGGATTGAAAATTTTGAACTGGATAGCTACAATATTCCAGGGTTTAGTATTTTTGGTAAGTGTAATTCTACTTATAGAGCGGGTGGCGTTGTTGTATATTTTGATGATGGCATGCAAAACACTAGTGTCTCTCATTTTGATATTAGTGCTCTCATTTAGTGCTGACGTTTTACTGCTTAATTTTAAGTTTGATTCTGTTTATTTTTCGGTTGTTTGTACTTATACATTTCATGCTTTTAACTCTTCTGTCTTTGTTGGTGAATTTAGTAATGTTCTTTCAGCTGTCAATTCGAAAAATCTTATTGTTTTTGGTGATATGAATATAAATATTCTTGATGATCGGGTATCTGATGACTATTTATTTATGATGGCTTCACATGGATTAAAATCATTAATTAATACACCAACTAGAGTTACAAACAATTCCTCTACATGTCTAGATCATTTATTTTTTAGATGCTCGTTAAACTTTAAGTTCATTTATTTTGCGAATGTTCATAATCTTAACATAACTGATCATTACATGACATCGGTTGTGTTTTTGCCGAGTCAGTCATCTTTTCCTAAACCTTTAAAATTTAAATCGTTGGCAAAGCTGTTATTAATTATTAAAAATTAACAAATGATCTGTCTAGTGAAAATTGGTCGGTCGTCTATTCACAAGCAAATGTGTCTGAAGCTTTTGAATGTTTTTTGACTAGGTTAAAATTTTATATAATTAAAAATACTTCGGTGATTGAAGTTAAATTAAAGGACAGAATTATTAAGCCTTGGATTACACCTTCACTACTTAATAAAATTAGGTTACAGAATAAGTTATATAGGAAGTTAGCTCGAAGTATGAATGATGTTAATTTGAAACGATGATTTGAAGTGATAAATAATGCTGTTAAACATGACGTGGTTATGTCAAAGGTCAACTTTTATAAAAATAAATTTGAATCTGTGAATGGCAACATTTCAGAATGCTGGAAACTAGTTGATGCCATTCTAAATAAAGATCACAAAAATGCTCAGATTGAAAAAATTGAGATTGATGATAGTTACTGTGTAACTGACAGAAGTGAATTGGCTGAATTATTCAACAGCTATTTTGTAAATGCGGTCCTAGAACAGTCATGTGTTTTCTTTGAAACATGTCCAGATAAAATGCTAAATGTCATTTCATGTCTGAAACCTAGTTATTCTACTGGAATTGACAACTACAGCAATATACTTGTCAAACAAATTTCGCATTATATTGTTATTGTGTTTTCATACATTGTAAATTTTAGTTTTGATATTGGTATTTTTATTTTTCCAACTAAACTGAAAGAGAGTCTAGTTATCCCTATTTTTAAGAAAGGAGATAAATCTAATATTGCAAATTACAGGCCGATTTCTTTATTATCTGTGTTTTCTAAAATTATTGAAAAGATAGCACATCGAAGAGTAGATAGTTTTTTGAATAAAACAAATTTTTTGCATAGCATGCAGTTTGGGTTTAGAAAAGGTAAAAGTACTGAAGGGGCTTTTTAGAATTCACTAATTTCCTGTATGTAGGTCTTGATAAGAAAAAATCAGTTGCATCTATTTTTGTGGATTTAACTATAGCTTTTGATATGGTTAACCATGAAGTATTATTTCAAAAACTGATTCATGCTGGGTTTCGGGGTGTTACTTTACAATGGTTTCGTTCTTATCTATCTGATAGATCTCAAGTAGTTAAGATAGGTGATGTTTTTAGTGAGCGTAAAATTATCAATGATGGTGTTCCTCAAGGTTCCGTGTTAGGCCCAAAGCTTTTTTTGATCTACCTAAACTCTATTTTTTATTTAAATTTTTCGTCAAGGTTGATAGCTTTTGCCGATGATCTACTGTTTATGTACAATGAGCAGTTACAAAGTAATAACATTCACTCTATGAACTCTGGTCTAAGATGTCTGAGAAAATGGTGTATTGCTCATTCAATGTTTCTTAGGATAAAAACTAAACGTATGTTTTGAACTTAATAATGATGTGGGTATGGACCCAGACGTCACTTACCGCATGATTTAAGTTGTGATCACATAACCTGTTGTGCTGATTGTTTTAAAATTGAATTCATTTCAAAGTTTAAGTACCTGGGACTGTTTGTGGATACTTCCATGCGTTGGTTACCACATATCGAAACTCTACGTAATTTCATGTGTGCTCTGATACGAAAATTTTATATTTTGTGTTCAATGTGCCCGATAACAGTCTTAAGAAATATTTATTATGCGCTGGTTGAATCGAGGCTATCGCATGGAATAGTATACTGGGGAGGGACTTATAATTCTAGAACTCATACACTTGCTGTTGCTCAGAAACACATTATACGAATTATGCTTAACACGCAGAGGCTATCGGCTTCGTGGCCTTTGTTTAAGTTCTTGGAGATTTTCCCTATTAATCATTTGTTTGTGTACAAGGTAATGAAATCAT
Source organism: Tipula helvola (assembly GCA_963556165.1). Lineage (NCBI taxonomy): Eukaryota > Metazoa > Arthropoda > Insecta > Diptera > Tipulidae > Tipula > Tipula helvola. The sequence continues at coordinate 261,180,695 of OY744481.1, read as the reverse complement.
TTTTTTCTATTAAGGCTACTCAGTCTAATGTTATTGTCAATTACAACTTGAGAAATAAGCAGTATATACGGCTTGAAAAGTTTACAACAACGAACTACCAAAATTCATTTCCAATATTGGCGCCAAAAATTTTCAATAACCTACCGAAAAATTTAAAAAATATTTGTAAATTCAATGTATTTAAAACAAGTCTTAAATCATTTTTATTCGAAGCTTCTACTGTGAATGATTTGTTGTATTTTCAAGTGTAGTACATATTATGTAAATATGTACATATATTGTAATTATTTTATTTTTTTGATTGCAATATTATTAAGTTTTCTAATTGTTAATTTGTATATTTCTTGTAAATAATGTTGATTATCAATCGACACTGGATTTATGATCCACAGATTGTATTATAATAATAATAAATAAAATAAAAATAAATAAATAAAAAATACTTTTCCGTGAGTAAACATCAAAAGATTGCGAATTTATTCAGGTATTCCGTGTAATATCAGAAACTAAGTTCAAATTTGTCGCCAAAATGCCGTTATTGGCACTTAATCAAATTCGGCAATTTGAAGTTTAAAATTAAAAGCACATCGGGCAATTGCCGTTAATGGCCCTTAATCAAATGTCGGCATAACCGCAATTTGAAGTTTAAAATTCGTAGCACATTTATTTCTCTGGTTAGGTAATATCTTTTTAGCTCTATGGATGGGGAATTAATATAGCTATTTCGTGAACTATCACAACTTGAGTCTAAATCTCTGGCAATGGCCGTTAAAGGTCCTTAAACAAATTCCGGAGAAATAAATGTGCTACGAATTTTAAACTTCAAATTGCGGTTGTGCAAGAATTTGATTAAAGGTCTTCAACGGCCACTGTCCGAGATTTCGACTCAAGTTGTGATACTTCACGAAATAGCTGATTAAATTCCCCATCCATTGAGCTAAGAAGTTGTTCCCTACCCAAGTAACAATTTGATGGGCAAATTGTCCTAGACAGCAAAAACAAAGCTGTTACAACGTCGTGAAATCCGAAAAATTACACAAATTAGTTATAAATGTTAAATAGATATTTACTAAGTTTTTAAAACGTTGTGGCAGTGAAGCAAAATGCTAATTAGCTTAAGTAGGTATATAACACATTTCAGCAGGGATTTTGTTATACGCCATAAAGCAAAAAAGTCGGGAGATAAGCAATTTTGCTGTTGTAGTCATCTAAACAAGTATGCCAGCTATAATACTTTATTTACTTTTTGGTGTAATTTTCAAGCATATTCGTATTTAATCAAAATTACTGTTAAAATAACAAAATAGTTAGAAAACAAGTCTAAAAGAAATTTATAAGTAATTTTGGAGGTGAAAAAGGGTTTTGTGGCGTCTCTCATCCACAACAATCAATTATTTTCAATTCAAAATATACACTCTACGAATTAATTCATCGTACGATCTAAAAAATTGAATTTTCGAATTGGCTTTTCAAGCAAATAAATCCTGCTTACTGTAAATTTAAAGGGACAAAAAATACAGACAAAAATTTAGTTTATTAATCTACTTTTCAAGGCCGAAAATAAAAAAACTTTACATTTGTATTCCTTCTTTTGCGAACAAATTCATCGTACGGTTGTTGTTTTTATTTAACAACACCCGTGCATCTTTTGTTTTTTCAATATTTTTGTGATAGAATAGTTTAGTATATCGTAAGACATTAAAGCTACCGGTACACAAAACACCTTTTATCATTTTGAAGGCCACACGAACAGAAACCAGTATTGACTTCCAAGAAGTCGTTATCAATAAGCATTTGGAAGGAAAACCGTTACCTTCCAAGTTCAAAGTTAACCAAAAAAATTAAATCTTCATGCTCATTGTAGAAACATATAAAAAGACAGGTAGTGTTGAATAATTAAAAAGAACTGGTCGCCCGCGTACTCTTACCGCGAAGGAATAAAGGGTAATATGGCGTTATGTACGCAAAGAGCAGCGAATTAGTTCAAAATTGCTAACAATGCTACACCAGAATTATGGAGCAGATGTATGTTAACGTACAAACCAGAAAACATTAAACTGGCACGGGTAATTTTCCAGAATGGTCAGAAAAAAACACTTAGTAGTGAGGTAAATAAAAGGAAACGCATCGAGTTCGCTAAATCACACCTGGATGCTGAATTTTTATTCTGGAAAGAAGTGATATTTGCCGGCGAAATTAAGTATAATATATTTGGATATGATAGACCATCAAAAGTATGGTGCAAGAAGGGAACAGCAATGGAAACAGCAAATCTTCGTGGTACGGTTAAAAACGCTGGAGGAAATGTACTCAGTTTGACGGTGTACGGCGGATTCGAAAGTCAGAAATTTGATATTTATTGAAGGAAGTATGGATAAAAGGATGTATTTGAACATTTTGAAAGCCAATTTGCACGAATCGGTAGACAAATTAGAACTGGCACAAAATTGGGTCTTCTAGCAAGATGACAACTCGCAGCACATAGCGGCAATTGTTCGAGACTGGTTGCTGTAAAACACCTCTAGGCAGCTACATTCTCCTTCACAAAATCCGGACCTTAATTCCATAGAGCATCTGGGGGATTATGTAGAAAGGCAACTATAAATACACACAATTACATCTAAGGCCACACTGAAAGAGACAATACGATATGATTGAGATCGGGTGCCGCCAGAATTCACCAAAAATTGGTTTCGTCTATGAATAACAGACTAAATGCCATTCTAGATGTCAAAGGAGGCCTACCCGTAATTAATAAAAAAATTGTTGTTGTGTTGAATAATGATTAAATTAATCGTACGATGAATTTGTTCGCAAACAAAGGAATACAAATGTAAAGTTTTTTTATTTTCGGCCTTGAAAAGTAAATTAATAAACTAATTTATACTAGGTTTGTCTGTATTTTTTGTCCTTTAAAATTTACAGTAAGCAGGATTTATTTGCTTGAAAAGCCAATGGGGCATGCAAAAAGAGTTTGTTTTTGTTTCCGCACATCAGATGTCATTACCGTCGTGATAAAGGTTACAAATTTACAATAAAGTTTGACGTTTAATTTTATGGCTACGAAGTAATAACGCGTCGATAAACGACTTATAAACATTTTAAAATTTACAAATTCTTTTGTGTTATTAAATTCACCATACATTTTCGATACAAAACACTAATGACATTTGACATGCTAACCTTTACCGAGGGTGCTGCATTCTAAAACAGCGGCGAATATTGTTACTATAAGCATGCCCCATTCGAAAATTCAATTTTTTAGATCGTACGATGATTAATTCGTAGAGTGTAAATTCAAAAATTCTAATTTATTTTTAGAATCGATCATCGCAACTGCAATTCAATTTACTTAACATGGTTTTACTGTATACAACAAAGATTAAGCTTACTTCCCAATTTGTAAACCAAAAGTATTGATTTTACCTCAACAATCAAAACGACATCTTCCGAAATGTGACTCACTAACAAAAACAACAAGTAAAACGTCACGATTTCTTTGTATAATTTTCAATTTTATCTTTTCGGTTTTGGTATTTTGTAATCAGTCATATCTCAAATTTAGTACGGTACGCACGCGTAGTAATATTCTGGTGGTGACAAAATAATAAATTAAAACTAAATAAATAAAAACTAATTTCTATAATTAAAATTATATTAAATTAAATAATATTGTGAATTAAACTAAAATTAATTAAAATTGGATTTTGTATAAAATAAATTAAGTTAACAAAAATAAAATTTATAAATTAAATAAATAAATAAAAGTTTATAAATTAAATAGTTAAAAACTTAAAATACAGTTTTTGAATAGCATCAAGTGCTAAAGTTTTTTCAGTTATGATTATTTAGGGATACAAAAAGCAAATATCATGTGCAGCATAATTTTGCCCTTTATGACATAAAATCAAATAGGTCGAATGTAATGGCGAGATTTATATAATTATTTCCAAACAATAAAAAAATATAAAACCAACAAACATTTTATTCATAGATCAATAATATTGTTATAAATATTTATGTTTACATATTATTTCCGGCATTTCAATAACAACATCATTTGATTTTCAGTGCGATCCTCAGTTTCGGACAATTGTACGTAGAATTCATCTTCGATGTTATGATCGTCGTCTATTGTAAATAGTGATGTGGTATCTTGCAAATGAGTGTTGTTAATTGCTCTGTTTTAAGAGGCATCTTGCAATTGGCTAGTACCAGTTGATGCGGATGGGTGTAACGTAACAGTAAGATTTGGTGGTTTTTCCATTGTTTTTTTTGCGACTGTCGATTACATCTTGCACCGAAGGAATATTTGATACATTTAAATTTTAAAAAAAATCATTAAAAAATTAACAAACTACTTTAATATTACAACTTACTACGTAATGCATTTACTTTTCTGAATTCCTTTTCATCCCAGCGGCCTTCTTCGGAAGTGGTTCCTTCTTCTAACCGGTGCTTACCTTGTTCTGTCAGCTGATAATCCGAATATTTGGCGAGCAAGCGTGCCGGTTCTATACACCATGAATTATCAGGATTTTTGCTCTGCAATCCTTGATATTTGAGGAATTGTTTGGTGTCCGGTGGATAATGAACGGTACCGTCTCCTTCATACCAGCATGTCGGACACACAAACAATTCCTTCTTGCTTACAGTTTCGAGAACACAGAAAACCTAATAATCATAACAAAACTATTAAATAATACCTACTCTTATAATATTAAATAAACTTAAAATCACCAGAAAAAATTATTTCATAGCAACCACTTACCATTATTAAAGATAAAATATACTGTCTCAGTAATTACTGCGTTAATCTGACAATACTGTTGAATAACAAATTAAAGAAATCCAACTTGGTATGTCAATTGGTTTTGAAAACAAAAAACTGCTTAACTCAAAGCAAAATTGTTTAACACTGAGCAAAATTGCTTAGCACACCGCAGAATCTATATGTGTACTATATATGTATTGTAAATGTATAACTAAAACTATATTGTTAACCCTATAGCAGGTATTTCCGCTTTAAGATGGAGCACAGAAAACATGATAAATAGAAAACTATTATTTTCTCTTGTAGAACGTCAACGGTTATTATTAGCGTAATTCAAACACTACAGTTAAATATTTATGTGAACAAAATTGGGCGGATAAATATTTAATTGTCGCTTACAATGTTCAAGTTTACAAGAAATATTTAATAAGAGAGTAGAAAGATAGAACAGAAAAGCCTTTTGCGTTTTTTTTATTTTTCGGAGAATCGGTTCGCAATCTGTTTCGTTTCTTCATTCTAAATTTTTGTTTGGATTATACAGATTAATATAAACTTAACTGAAAAATGGCCGACGTGTCTGATGATTGTCTAATTGTTAACTGTAAATTGAATATAACTTTAATTTATTTAATCCCGAATAATTAAATCGGAGAAAGACCTTTTTTAGATGACAATCGCTCCTGTTTCTCCGATCTGAAGGCAATTTATATCTAAAATTTAACAAATAGCTGAGTTCCTTTCCTATTGGCTATATTCCACAACTTCATAAAAGCAATGTAAGCTGACATAGCGAGGCAATAGTAAAATAGTTTGCATCAAAACAGAAAATTGTATCTCGCTTATTTAACGCAAGTGTGCCAGTAAATTTTAAAATTCTTCATTTGCAATTTAGAGATATGTACATATAAACAAAATTATCTCACATCGAATAGCTTAGCTTTGCTGAAAGGCGCAACGGACCCTTCTTGTCTTTCTGAAATATTAATATGCATTCGAGAGACCAAATATTATTTGACTGGCGGTTGGTGCTTTTAAAGTTCAACCGGGAATTTCAATTAGTGATGGTTTTTTTACTATACATATAATGTGTGTTAATGTAGTAATATGTGAGTAATTTTTACCTGAGACAATTTTCGATTTTTTCACATTAAAATTACCCTACCATAATTTTCTCAGTCAAAAAATTCCCTGCTAGAGGGTTAAAGTAAATAATATTCCATGCAAAGTAAAACAGCTAAAACGCTTAACAGAAAACAATAATGTTTTATTATCAGTGATTTTTTCATACAAAAGCTAATTAGTCGCTTAAAACATTTAATTTTGGTTGCTTTTTCGTAAGTTCGTAAGACATTTTAGCTGTAATAATATTTCATTTACGATAAATAGTTAAAATGGTTATCTATTAAGCTATTTAACTGTTACATATCATATATTATAAAGCCATGTTTTAATTTAGTTTTTCTTCTCATAAAAATGGCTGCATCATTTATCTGGTTAAAAACTTCGACAAAAACAACTTTATCACATGCAAATATTAAAAAAATGCCAATCTTCAGCTTTTGGATGATTACTAGAAGCTTTTTAAAACATTTGGGTTTATTTTTCAGCAAAAATACATTTTTCGAAAAAAAAATTGATTTTGATTTTATTTTTAACTAGCTGACCCGGCGAACTTCGTCCCGCCCCAAATTACTTCGTTTCGAGCAAATACTTTTGTCCTTCACGAAAATTGATTTTGATGATAGAAAAAATCAAACAACTCAACTCTATTCTCAATAGATGATTGAGTTGAGTGGACATTCCATTCCATTTTCATCGAATTCAACACTAATGTATTGAAAAGTGAATGAAATGTCGATTCAAACTCAGGCGTCTTTCGAAAATTGAGTTGTGTTTTGGATTTTTTCTCTCATTGTGGAAATGAATTGGAGTCAGTTGGAATTCAAAAGAATTCAATGTATTTTATTCTAGTGGAATTAAATCGAATACAGACGCAAATCAATACAATGCATTGTGGTAAACAATATTTCTAGTTCTGTTCTCCGGCGCATAAATGAACAACGATGATGGTTTGCCAACTCTCGAACAAGCGACGTACAACTGACCATGAGAAAAACACGGAAATTCTAGATTTATTCCGCACACTTCCAACGATTGACCTTGCGATTTGTTAATCGTCATAGCAAACGCCAAACGAACGGGAAACTGAATGCGCTTGAAGTCGAACAGTGTGTCAGTTGGAATCAAAGGAATTCTCGGAATTAGAACATCTTCTCCTTTGAATTTGCCCTTATGATCGTCGCTTGAATCACGTTGTTCATCAGTTTCTTCACACTCAATCGCGTTCCGCTACACAATTTCGGATGGTTCAGATTGCGCAGCATGATTATTACAGATCCAACCTTGAGCATCAAGTTATGCGGTGGTCCGACTTTTCCGAAGACTTTTCCCAAAATTTTCTTTCGTAAGAACCATCTCCTGGCAATTTCAAACACAATAGAAAAAGATTCCCAAGTAACAATTTGTGTCCAAAATTTGGTCATGCTGACTAGTTTTTGTGGGCTAAATAGCATTGCTATAAATGCTAAAAAGTCAAAATTACGTCAAAATGACTGATAAAAACATGTCACGTTGACCAAAGTGGGGAATGATTTTAGCTTTCTCAAATGCTAAATTTTTGGACGATAATGCTGTGAGCTTATCTAAAGTGCTATAAAGTATAATAGTCATTTACATAGCTAAATAGGTTTTATAGCTAATTTGATATATTCATGGCAATATAGAATTTATCGAAAATAAGCAAAGCAACCTTGATTATACAAGCCATAATCTAAAAAACGAAGCTTTTTTAAGGGAATTAGAAACGACGAAAAAATCAAAATTTCCATAGTAAAACACATAAAACATATGGGAAATCACTTTTTTTCTTAAGACAAATTTGTCAATGAAAACGTTACAAATTCTTAATTATCATTTCTGAAAGATTTTCATAAATGTTTGAATTTCAACATATATAAATCTCGTTTAAGTAAATCGTTTTCATTTTCTTGTAATAATTGATTTATTTAAACCAAAATATAAAAAAAAGTTCATAACAACAGCATTCTGGTCAAATAAAAAAGAAAAGCTTACTACAAATTGTGTGCATTAAGTCAATATACATTACATAGATGGCAGTGATGGCAGTACAAATTTTTGAAAAATCGTATCAAAAATTGCCACCTGGGGAAATTTTAAGTTCAAAAATTGTAGGAAAAGAAAACAAGTTCTCAAAATATTAAGAACGTGTGATAATTTTGTGATTAAACAATTCTTTTTCGTATTTTTCTGTATAAATCTGAGACATCTAACGTACACTAGTAAAACTAAAGATAAATGTAGCAAGTGTTATTTTAATTCTTCAGAGCCAACTTTGATGTATTTTTCAAAATGAAAGTTCGAAAAATATATTTTAGAAATAATTTAATTTTTATATTTCTGCAATTAATATTTACTTAATACCAATAAACCCTTCCTGTATATTGCTGCTAAAGGTATGTAGAACACTTTTGTATAAAAATTTTGTAACATTTTTGCTTTTTTCAATGAAAAACTTGAAGCTAAAAAACACCATTTTTACTATGGATTCCTATGGAAATTAGTGAAAAGTTATTCCACTAAAAAAGCTTCTAAAAAATACGTCATAATGATTATGGCTCTATACTCTAGAAGGCTTTGAAATAAGTCATTTGAAATATAAATTAGTCATATGGATATAAAAAAAATAAATTGTTTTGAAGAATAACAAAATAACTTTTGTAAAAGCATATTTTTATAAAATAGTTATTTTGTTTTTGTATTGACATTTTACATTATTTTTAACACCATATATATTTATGTTATTGATAATATTAAATATAGCATCTCCGAATAGATAAGCGCATATATCGACCCAAAATTAGTTGGGAAGAAAGTTTCACCAATTAGTTTTTAAAAGTAGGTCTAAAAAGCATACCGTCCCGCAGAAATACGTCTTATTTATTGTAACTAGAAAATATATTTTTTTAACAAATTCCAAAACATGGGATAATTATAAAAAATTTGTAAATGCAATCGATAGCGAATTGAAAGATAGGACTGAAAATGTATTTCTTTTCTATGTACGACAGAGAGAAACGAAGAAAATTAAGAAAATAAATAATGCAAAAATCGGGAAAAGATGGCAGTCATGACATAATAGTGAAAAAAGATGGCAGCCATGACATAATAGCAGTAGCAGAAGCAATAATGTCAATATGACATAATATTCACGTAAAAGGCTAAATATTCATTCTACGGCTAATTATTTATTCTAGAGACCAAAATGCTATAAAAAAATGCTATTTTGTCACAAGATTTACCAAATAGCATTTATAGCAAATTGATCGGAGGGAAAGCAAAACAGCTTTTCTGTATGACTAAATGGCTATTGACACCACAAAATTGTCATTAAACAAATGATTTTTCAAAATGGCCACGGCATAATAGCTGTATCAGAGGCAATAATGTAAATATGACAAAATGGTTACGTAGGATGCTAACTAGTCATTCTATAGTTAATTAGTTATTCTGATAAACAAAATGCTACGAAAATTGCTATTTTGTCACGAAATTTACCGAATTGATACTTTTCCGTATGACTAAATACCTTACAAAATACAACTTGTTCACGGTAAACAATGTCCGCCATTCATTATGCCTAAGTATGTGATGACAGTAGACCGAAATATGGTACTACCATTGAGGAAATACATAAGAGTGTTCCCTTTCATATATTAAATTGGCATTCGAACCATCAAATAACATTTCTTTATACTTTTTTCGAGTATCCAATCAAAAAGAGACGATAACATACATATTATTGTATAACTATCCTTTGCTCACTTTTGTAAAGAAAAAACAAACTAAAAAATACTATCCTACTATGTATGATTTATTTTTTATGTGGGGAAAATCAATGGTACTACCACGAACAAGTCAGAAGCAGTATTTTTTGCCGTTTGGTCGATGAACGATGTCAAAAAGTTTGTTCTCTAAACAGTTAATTTGCTAAAATAACCAAATAACTTCTATCAATGATATATAGTCATTTTTGCTCCTTAGCTGCCATGAAAGTAATAATATAGCATAACATCTTTTGAGATGACTGGTTTGCTGTTATGACTAACGTTTTACTGTGGTCACTATCCCGACAAACAAAAATCAACCGTAACCTAATTTACAGTTTCAAGTCGGTTAAATGTATAATGTAAAATATTAAACTTAAACCTAAAAAAAGTACGAAATACAGCCGATTTTATCTAAAAAATATAAAAACTCACGATTGATAAACGATAAATAATTTTAGTTTGATTTAGTTGAATATAATTCACTAAGTCGATACACTCTAGTTTTACATATAACGTAAAAATTTAGAGTTGAATTTTTGTAGTTCGGTCGTATCATAGCTACCTGAAGAGCATACTTTACTTTTTCTGTACGAAACCGAATTACCAACACGAAAACTGAAAGAGATTTCTAATTTTTTGAGAGTTGATACACTTTGTATTGACCCTGCGGGAAAGAAAAGGGGGAGGGGATAATATTTCTACTTTGATTGGTAGATATATTATAAGTGATTGGCCTCTGTTATTTTTCTGATTTACCAAATCGAAAATACAGTGAATGTCATTTACAAGTAATATATTGTCTATAAAAAAGCCGAAACATTTTCATAATATTCAGACAATTGGTTAAATTTCGTAATGATAAATAAACGAACAAAAAAAAATACACGATGCATTAACTGTTTAAAGTTCGTCACAAAATTATCGATGAGTATAATAACCGCTAAGTAACCGGTAAATGTAAGATGGTGCTAAACTTTTACCACGTTAATTGTGATAGTATTTAACCGACAAAAGACTGATAAACCACATATCGGTTTTTATTCAGTCATCAAGCACTGTCCAACGCCTAACTAATTCTGGTTCCCGTGTACTATTTTGCGAGCAAACAAATCAGATAATAAAATCGGTTTTTAGTAGTATAATTGAACCAGGATTTGACCAACCAAAAAACTGCTAAATGACCGATCGGTCTTCGTTCAGTTAATAAACACCGCCTAAGGTCTTACAAATCGTGGTTATCCTATAATACTTGAGGAAACGAGTGTTCAACCAAAAACTGCTTGGTCCCTCAGTCCCTCATCGGTTATTTTATATTACTTAAATCTTAAATTGTTTTTCGGGTATTGTGCTATTTTATTTTCTGGCTAATTTATCCGCATAAACGCAAATTAGCAACTTTATAGCTTAATAACTTTCATGATTACTTATTTGCTATAAAGCCAAATTCCTGTTGTAGTGACTATTGTGATATATTTTTTCGTGGGTAAATTGCCCGTACAAATGCTTTTTGGTCATATTAGAAAATTAGCTACTAAATATTTAGTCAAAGAAACTGGTCACTGTGACCAAAACTGTGACAAAATTTAGCTGTAGAAGCTAAAAATGAATTTTATTGTTACTTGGGTTGAGCCTAATTGAGCCTAATCCATCATCAAAACATACAAAAAATTCAAAAATTCATTGAAAAAAAATTCAATTTTCTTCGGGTTTTTCCGAAAGTTTCCGAGTTTTCCACTTCGTTTTCCCAATTTTTCTCTTCTAAAAAACAATCTGGTTTGGTTGCGCGCCAAATCTCGTACAAAAACATAATTTTTCGATTTGCCGAATTTTCCAACTTTTCCAAAGGATTTTTCAAAAATTTTCTTTTGTAAGAACCATCTCCTGGCAATTTCAAATACAATTAAAAGAGATTAAGCCTAATCGGTCATCAAAACATACAAAACATTCAAAATTTCATTGAAAAAAAAATTCAATTTTCTTCGGGTTTTTCCGGAAGTTTCCAAGTTTTCCACTTCGATTTTCCAATTTTTTTCTTCTACAAATCATCTGGTTTTTACCATCTGGTTGGCTACACGCCAAATCCTATACAAAAACATAATTTTTCGATTTTCCGAATTTTTCGACTTTTCCGAAGGATTTTCCCAAAATTTTCTTTCGTAAGAACCATCTCCTGGCAATTTCAAACATAATAGAAAAAGATTGAGCCAAATCGGTTCAGCCGTTCTCAACTGATGTGCGCACATACATTTTTTACACCATTTTTATATAATAGAAGAGATATCAAATATTTTTAGGTCGCGTTTTCCTTTTCTAACCTACTTTTTCAAACTGGTCGATTATAGTTATTTACGTCACAAGGGCGGTAAATGAGTTGTTACAGTACGAGTTCGACGTTTATTTAGAATTTTGAACGAGTTCTGTAACGATCATTTAACGTACGTGTAACGTACAACGTTTTATTTCATACTATATGGGACATTAATTCGATTTTTTCATTTAAAATTAAATTTTAAAGTAAAAACATGAGTTTGAAATTTAGAGAAAATCAATCCAAATGATTTTCAAATTATCAAGTTACCCTAGTTATTTTTTTTTTGTTTGGTTTTATATTTTTCTGTACTGTAATAGCTCGTTTTCCAAACACTTTTGTCCTGTACCGTAATAATTCATTTCCCGGACAGATATCAATCACGTAAACATTGATTTTCGGTATAGTATGAAATAAAATTTGTTTCCCGTGCATTTTACGATTAAAAATCACAAGCAAAGTCAAATATTCCCTGTCAATATTTCATAAAATATTTGTGCCATTTATTATTGAAGTACAGAAAACATCATTAAAATGACATCATTAAAATTGTAGATGTAATTATAGAAATATATTTTTTACCAGTAATTTAGCAACAAATTGTTATTGTTACAATAATTTTCAAAATAATAGCTCTTTAGTTATTTCTGACCGTTTTTCTATTTTAAAACCGATTCCCTTAGCTAACTATATTGAAAAACCTAAACCAGCGAAATTACATCTAAAATGTGTTTGCTGTTATAAAATTAATTTTTATTATGTAACTATTTTGCGTTAACCACAGCGAAACTGCAAATATAATTTTTTTGCTATTTGAAAACCTATATTATTAAAAAATCAAACTGATGTCTCAAAAGTAATTTACCATTTATTACGAGTTTGCTGTTTGACGTTGCTATAACATATCGGCAAGCAAACTACGATTACCATTTTTGCTGCTATTACGTCGACAATCCAACAAACTAACGTTTTTAGTTATTTTTTAACAAGTTATTATAACTAAATTGCTGTGAATTTTAGATAGCGCAACGTTTTGACAACTCCAAATTGTTACTTGGGTAACCAGAGAAATAAATGTACTTCAAATTTTTAAATTCAAATTGCGGTTTCGCTATCCCTCGAAATAAATTTCTCTCAAATTTTAATCTTCTAATCACAATTTTGGCATTAATACTAAAGGATCATTTATTTAGTTAATAAATTAGCTGACTAAATTTTTTGCACGCCGATCCTAAATAATATTCCCTTCCAGAAATAATTTTTATTCGAATGATCTTTTCGATTTTGTAATAAAATTACATTTTTAGTACTAAATATTTCAATAGGAATTCAGATTTTTTCCAATTTGAATTCAATTTAACAGTGTAAAACTAATACATATAAAAAATGGGATTTTTGGGAAAAACTTCACACCCATCATTATGATTCATTATCAGCAGTAATATCCCAAGAGCATTGATAATTTCCCGAAATAATTTTATTATATTTTTCGAAAGCACGTTGCTTGGTAACAGCCCGAAGCCGTAGGCTGAGGGCTGTTACCTAAAAGCAACGTGCTTGAGGAAAATATAATAATATTATGAGGTATTTATGAATGCTTGAGGGGTATTCGACGAGAAAATTTTTTGCAATTTTATTTTATTCTAGAGTAAAGCGTTTTGCCCATATGAAAACGAAAACGAAAACGGATTTTACTTTTTTTACAACAACTCCAAAATCTTTAGCATATTATAGCTTAAAGACTCTCAAACGTGTTCATAAACACAATACAAAAATATTTTAATTTAAAAAATAATTTAAAAATATTTAACATTCCCAGAAAATTAAATTTTAATTTTTTCTGTCAGAAAATTTTAAATATTTTTTCAATTTTTCGTCGGAAAAAGTACACGAAAATATTTTTCGTGTTGTTTTTCTGTTATAATTTTTTATTCTGTTATAATTTTATAATGTCGGCTAAAAACATGAATGATATACCAACTTACACACACTAAACAAAAGCATTTTCTTTCCTTTTATAATATTATTCTGAGAATTTCGTTTTCTTTTTCAAAAAATAAAAAAAAAATTAATTCACAGATACAAGCATACAAGTTTTGATACTGGAATTTCAAATGAAAATCGTTTTTCGGTTTAGTAATGGGCAAGGCAAAATGAAAAAATGCTAAAAATTGTCAAATTTTTCGTTTTTTATGTATTTCGTTTTCCTATGGGCAAAGCGCTTAAGGCTGCTAGATTGTAAATTGTTCAATGAAAGTGTCATTTTGAAACAGTATTTATTGTAAAATAAAACTATAAATTCTTTTCATCTAGTAGCCAGAGTAAGTTTTTCTAAAATAGCAAGCCTATTAAATCAGTCAATTTCGAGTCACGTGTACAAAATCAACCAATCAAAATAACATTACACTGAAACATCCCTAGGGAAATTTTCAGTGTAATGTTATTTTGATTGGTTTATTTCGTACACGTGACTCAAAATAGACTGATTTAAAAGGCTTGCTATTTTAGCAAAAAAAATTCAAATAAACAAACAATATACTAGTTGATAACTAATAATACTTTTGGTTTAAAATTTACAAATATACCCAAAACATCTTGCCATAAGCTATAGTAAAAATATACTTAAATAATTGGTATTTTTTATATCAGAGCGTAAGTTTGGTTTTAGTAGTTTGAAACCATTTTTTTCCACTAGGGACTTCATTTATCTAATCAGCGCACATGGACAAATCAAAATTCAGAAACTATACTAAAAATCTCCAAACATTTCTTTACCGACCAATATACCAACTGCCATGCAATTAAAATTTTATAACTGTTTTTCAATTACAAAACAAAAATCAGACGGCGAAAAGGAATTGTGGTTGTTTTTATTTCCAACTTTTTTTGTCAACATCGTATTTTTTTATTACACAAATAACAAAGAAAGTTTAATGTGTGTATTAAACTTTTAAGTAAAAAGTCGAAAAGATAAGCTTTGATGAGCTGAATTTACTTAAGTGGTTGCACTTAAAAAGCTGTACAATATCCATCACACTAAATTGTTTTCAATTAAATCTACCTCTAAATAAAGAAGATGTTTTTGGATTAACATAAGAAGTTGATTTAGATGCTTTATTGAACACCCTAAATGCTTATTGCTTACAGCTAAAATAATTTTGTACGTGAAAACATGTTCATCGGCCCCCCCATCCACTGTCACATAGTCGAAGTTAATTCTAAAAAAAAATTGAACAAAATAACCTTTGTACTCGTTTTTTTGTCAATTTGGAGCCGAGGGAAGGAAAATTTAATTTTCCAAACATTTTTTTTTTTTTTTTTTTGGGTTGGTTATATATATCCAAATGGTACATGACCCTGAGTCAAATCAAGCATTAAGTTTTTGTTATACAATTTAAAGCAAAAAAAAATGTTTGACGATATCTGACCAAAATCAAAATCGTATCAAAATTGGGCATCCATTATTTACATTTTTTTTTAAATTTTATTTCAGATACTTCCGAAAATGTATTCTGCCCGCTTACATTTGATGGATACTTATGTTGGCCTACAACACGTGCCGGTAGTATAGCAACACAAAATTGTCCCGGCTTTGTTACGGGTTTTGATAAAACACGGATTGCACATAAATCGTGAGTACATTAGTTTTGGTATATAGCAGCGCACGTTTGAATCACTATAATTGACTGATTTTTTTTTTGTTGTAATTCAATTTCAGATGTCTAGAAAATGGTACATGGTTTGCTCATCCCGAAACTGGAAGGGAATGGTCAAATTATACAAATTGCGTAGATACAGTTGATTATGATGTAAGTTGAAATTTTATTAATAATAAAAGTTCTCTATGATATACATAACTCGAGCATCGACTCAACTCGCTAGAGCGTAGATCTCTAAAATCGGTAACAGACAGTTTGAGTTATGGACATTGTCCAGCTGTCACGCTAAAAATGTGGCAGCTGTTGCACGGTTTTTATTTCTTTGTGTCTGCTTTGTCCTTGCAAATAAATCATCGGTGTAATGTAAAAATATAAATTTTCCCAAATTCTGTCGTTCACAGTTGTTATCACTATGAAACGATTGGCTTTTGTTGTTTCATGTTCGAAGGCGAACAATTTCTTAATATTAGTGATGATCTCAGGTTCAGAAAATTCGAAATATATGCATCTACGGAGAAAGGCACATCTTCCTCTTTAGAATGGGTTACGATGGCTCTTGCAAAAACAATTCATTATAAAGATAGAACGGAACGTTTAATTCGAAGTGTGAGTGAACAGCCTCGATTGAATAATATTAATAGCAACTTCTGGCATTTATACAACTGGTATCTGAAGCTGATGGATGAATTTCATAAAGGAAACCCTACAACCGCTTAAATAAAAACCTATTACAACATGCTTTCAGCCCAATCGTAGGACCTTCTAGAAATATACACAGCGATCAAGCTAAAGAAGACAACTCGAAATAATCAATTGATGAAATGCGGAGATCGTCCAACGAGGAAGTCCAAAAGAAATTGGAGATCGACCATGTACAGCTAAAATCATCTGTTGCTAATTTTTTTGCCAAGGTCGAACTTAGCGTCAATAATAATGTAGAAAAGATGATCACCCCAGACGTATCTTATCGATATTTCGAACCACCAACTGTTTTCACAAATAATCAAGATTTATATGCGAGACACGTAACAGCTTCCAATTTCAACCAACAACCTTTCAATCCACCCAGGCAACAAAAAATTAGTCAACAAAATCTTTTAATGGATTCGTACAAAATTCGTCAACGTTGGAAACTGTCTTTTGACGGCAGTGACAAGACAAACTTACATGACTTCCTTTACCGCTTTACGCGAATGGCTTTAAATAATGGGTTTCCGCAGGAACTACTACCTAGGGTGGGGCACTAATTTTTGAACAATATAGCAGAAGATTAGTATTGGATATACAAACAAGACAGACATGAATAATTCAATGAGGTCATTTTTTAGTTCAAGCAATTTTCACGAGGAAACACAAGAGCAAATAATACGCAGGCTTCAAGCGAATAAAGAAGCTTTCTGGGATTTTGTGCTATTCATACAGAAGTTAAACTCACGATTGCAAAATCGGCTATCAGAAAAAAAACTAATTTATAGGCTCTGCCAAAATATGGTTCCGGAATTGAGGAATGTCACACTTCCATTTCATAATACGATTAAATCAGTGGAGGAACTAAAAAGAATTTGTCATAACTACGAAAAAATGTGTGAAGAAACGGGGCACGATCCACGGCGATTTGAGGCAGTTCCAAAACGCAGACAAATAATCAATGAAATTACACCAAACTAAATTCTAACCAAATCAACACCGTTAATATCCATATCAACGTCACCAGATCATCAGAACCACCAAAGTATCAGACAACATTCGAACGAAGAGGTAAATGAAGTGGAAACATTTCAAGCGCCCAGGTGCTAGTTCAAACAAACCAACTACGTTAGTATGTTGGAATTATAAGGATCTGGGCACAGGTATCAAGATTGCACCAAAGAATTCGTAGATGTGTTTTGTTTTAGATGTGGTGCAGAGAACGTGCGGAAACCAGCATGCGAAAATTGTATCATGTATTCAGCACAAAACATGCGTACGAGTGCGGGAATGTCGAGGGATTTGCACTCAGGAAAGAAGGCTTGAATATAGAAACAAAAGGAAAAATCATCACAGCCAATACACCTCGAACAAAAATATGTGCTAAACAACCAAAGTACCAAAGGCAACAGACCAGTTAACTACTTCCGTGAAAAGCGATCTGTCATAAAAAATTGTTTTTCCTCAGTAATTAACAGGCTGTGTAAAAACGGTCGTAGACCATATACGCAGAAGTAACAATCGCGTCAAAAACTATGCGAGGGTTATTGGATAGTGGCGCATCAGTGAGCGTATATTAGGTAAAGATTCATTACAATTTTCATTCATCAAGACCGCAGCTGGTCCAAAAAATAGGATTGAGGGTTATGTATGGCTTTCGGTTAATTTTGGTGATATGACAAAAGTGGCAAAATTCTGTTTTCGTTTCAAGCCTACAGTCACCACTCTACCTAGGGATGGATTTCTGGGAAAATTTCAAATATTTCCTAGTGTTGGTAATGTTAGAGTATAGCTGAATTGTCATATCCTGAAACTGATAACCAACATGCGCTCTCTCAAATTGAAAAACGTAGACTAGACAAAATTATTTTTAATTTTTCTTCGTTTACAAGAGATGGGTTAGGAAAAACCACGCTACATGAAATAAAAAGAAATTGCTAGAATGCTAGAATTGGGAGTAATTGAAGTCAGCAAAACCTCTTGGAGTTCACCTATAACAGTAGCACCCAAACCAAACGGTAAATACAGGCTGTGGTTAGATCCTCGTAAGCTAAACGCAGTCACCGAGAAAAATGCCTACCCTTTACCATTAAGAAATGGATTATTGAGTCGGTTGTCCACGACTAAGTACATCACAGGACTGAACTTGAATTACGCGTTTTGGCAGATTCCGCTTGCCTAGTCTGCCAGTGACAAGACTGCTTTTACAGTACAGGGACGACCACTCTAAGAGTTCGGGGTGATGCCGTTTGGTCTGTGTATTGTAGCCCAGTCAATGTGGCGGTTGATGCATAAGGTTATTCTGCATGAGATACATGACAAAGTCTGTTTATCTAGATGACTTGCTCATCGTTACCGGTACATTGAAGGAGCAGCTTGATTTTTAGAGTTAGTAAGCGACAGGCTTTGGGCAGCCGGTTTTACAATTAATGTTGAAAAGAGTAAGTTTGTAATACGTGAGATTAGATATCTGTGCTGACAAGTGTTAAGCAGGCAATAGGAGATTTATAGAGAATTATGCAGATATAACAGCTGACATTTCCAATTGTCTGAAGAAGGGAAAATTACTATGGTCCGATAGAGCACGAGACGCATTTCAACAATTGAAAAACTTACTAACCACGTTTCCTATACGCATTAATCCAAATTTATAGTACAGAAGGTGTTGGTGGGGTATTATACCAGAAAGAAGATGATGCGTTTATGTGGCAGAAACTAAACAAAACACAAAAAAATTACTCAGTTACAGAACTGGAGTGTCTTGCGGCTATTTTATCAATCAAGAAGTTTAGAGCGTATATAGAAGGTTACGAATTTACATTAATCACAGACCATGCTAGTCTAAAGTGGCTGATGAACCAAAGGGATCTTAGCGACAGCAGATTAGCAAGATGAAGCCTCAAACTTTAGGGATACAATTTTAAGATTGAGCGCCAACAATGAAAAGATAATTTAGTACCGGATACACTCTCCAGAGTATTTCGTGATTCACAGGAAGAGTTCTAAGAAAATTAATCGAAAATAACCCAGAATAAGAGCTTCTTGGAAAAATAGAAAATTAACCGAGTAAATCTCCAGCATTTCGTGTATCTGAAAAACAAATTTTTATCCGGCTGAAGCCTAAGAAAAAAGTGGTCTAACAGAACTTTCAGTGTGGAAATTATGGATTCAAAGCAGTATGCGCACAGGATTGATTGTAAATGAGCCTAATGACCCACTTTCATCACATGGTGATATTCGAAAAACCTTTGAGAAGCTAAGGTTTTATTTTTGGCCTGGAATGTCTAAACAGGTGCACGAGTATATAACGAAGTGTGCAATTTGAAAATCACAAAATCTACGAACAAATTGACAAGACCCCCAATGGGAAAACTGTATGTGGCGGAAAGACCCTGGCAACGTATTTATGTGGACTTGCTTGGCCCGTATCCTCGCTCTAGTAATTTTTTTTTTTTCGCTGGCCCTAGATCCCATAGAGAGATTTGGCCGCTTCATGGTGAAGTTTCATAATCATTTTTTCAACGGATAATGAGTGATTAATTCATTGATCCTTATAACCAGCCGTGATTTTTTCATCACCCGCCGGGAATCGAACCCGGAACCTCCGGAGCTTAAAGCAAGCATGCTAACAACTGTGTCACCGGGGCGGCTAAGTAATGGTAAAACAATAATACTCATTGTTCTGGATCATCTAACAAAGTTTGTTTTACTAAAGGCACTTACAAAAGGTAGATCGCAACAAATTACAGATTTCTTAAGAAATGAGCTATTTCTGATTTTTGGTGTTCCTGAAACAATCCATTCAGATAATCAGATAATGGGGCGCAATTTAAAAGCAAACAGTAAAAAGAACTTTTATCAGAATTCGGTATGTATGATACAAAAACTGCGATATGTGACCAATCTTGTCACATATCCAACATCTTAGCTCGCTGCCACTAGAACCTTGTCCCGACCTTTCGACGCAGCCTGGATAAAATGTGGCGATCTTCTCCCTCCTTCCATTACTTTCCGACAGCCCCCTTGAGATGTGACCCAAATTGTCTATTCCCAACACCTAAACCTGCCGCTTCTGAATTTTGATATCATTCCCTCAATGTAACCGTTGGTGTCTAGATTCATTTGGCGCCTAAATAATGACAGTCTGGTTATAATCTGCACAGCCGCGATCGTTAACGCAACAGCAACGGTTTCCGCGAAGGTCACTTTAGGTGATAACATCACCCCCTTGCGTGTCTCTGGATCCCAAATGCCGTCAACGAATGCGTTAATTTTAAGCCTTTCCATGTATTCGGCCGACTTACTTGTGCTGCACCTAGTCGCTCAATTGTTGATGATAATTCCTGAAGCGATTCTCCTCCCGCTTGTGGTCACTGCCGTACTTCCGATCTAACGCCATCATAATTTCAAGATAACTGTTGCGCTCTTTCTCCATAATTGTTTGTAAAGCCTGTGCTGCTTCGTCTTTAGTTTTTTTATATTTTCAAATCAATACTTAATTGTTTAAATTTTAACGTAATCATGTTTTGTGGTGAAGTGAGTTCACTTCACTATAAAAAAATTATAAAAAAAATGTATATGCAGGGTGTCCCAGAATTGGTGGTACAAACGAAGCAGGATGATAGCAGAGGTCATTTCCAACCAAAACAGCCAAATGAAGTTTTATCAAATTGTTGATGGTTCAAAAGTTATTCCACTTTTAGTATTTTTTGGTGATCGCATGCGCAGCCACTAAAAAATTAATTTTAAAAAATCCAACACTTTTTTTGTTTATCTTTCTTTTTTAGTACGATCTGGAAAAGTGTGCCTTTCCAATAAAGCCATTTTTATAAACTATATTATTTTCTGTAAAATAAAAACTGGTTTTGTGAAGTCTTTTTGTTTACCAAAAATTTTTGTTGATTTTTAAGTGACTCTGGCGGAAAAACAATGTACTATGGAAAAATGACCAACTATCAGAAAAGTTTGCGACATTAATGCAGATTCTAAAATGATATCACGCATACGAATATTCAAAACAGAATGGTTTTATCATTTGTTTTACAAGGTAAGTCATGTTTTTTAAAGAATGCACTTAACAAACTTAAATCTAGTAGCCCGAATTAAACAAAATTTGCTGTATAAAAAGGAAAAACATTTTATAATTCATATTAGTTCGACAGATATTCAATTTATAATTAAAATGTCAGTAAACCGTGCTATTGTGAAACACTTCTTATTCATTAAATTTAATTTATAATAAGCTAATTTCCGCGGTCACACAACTTTGAAGGTTAATTTATTATTAGTAAGTCGCGTTTGTATAATATTAAATTACAAACAATAAGCGCATAATTTTAAATATTTGTCAAGGCCATTTAAAGTTGTAAAATCGAAAAACAAGCATATTCATCAACATAACATTTTTTCCATAATTTCCGCGATTCTTTAAAATTGTATTTCCGCGTTAAAAATGTTATGTTCCGCGATGATATGTTTCCGCTTAGCTTGTAAGTTTTTCCAGATATATAATGGAAATTCTTACAGGTAAGTGATATAGTTACATAGATGGTTTAGCGATAGTGTTAAAAAAAAAACTTGGTGATATTAAGTTTAAGTTTAAAATATAATAAGAAGTCTTAATAATTAAAAAAATTATAAATAAATAAATTGGGTAAGAGCTATTTACATTAAATAATAATAATAAAATGAAAATAATGGCGCTGCCGCAAAGATTCTGCTCTGACACAGATGTCAGCAATATTAACTTTTCAAATTTTTTGTTTATTTTTTTTTCTCATCGATAAAAATCCTACATCTACATACATAAACTTATCCCAGATCTTTAAATAATAACCGTATTTCAATGAAAATGTACAGCAACATTACACGAACTAATTCCGCCGATGAATTAATTAATCTCGAAAAAATTTTGATTTTATTTAAATCTATCATACGTACCTTTAGTTATCAGGTTCACACTAGATGGCTGTCTATTTTTATTTTAAAAAAGTCGGTAGTAATAAAAAATATCGAAATCATCTCTTATAGTATCCGATGGTAATTTTATGATAGTTAATTTAATAGTTAAAGTTTTTGCTACATAGTTAATTCCAATATTTATTCAAAAATAACCAAATTTCAAATAAAAATCTTAAATATTGATAATTTGACCTTAAAATATAGAAGCAACTTTCTAAAAAACATCGTCATGGGTCTCAGCGAATCCGATATAGATAATTTAGTTGAGAGACGAGTACCGATATTTTACGAGCAAGCCAGTACAGAAATAGGTGATGTTCACTATTTTTTGGATGCCTGTCAACGCGTTTATAATCAAATAAAAGAAAATGAACGGCAAAATAAATATCTACTGGAATCGCTAATTTTTCAACTTCGAGGACGAGCATATGAGATATGTCGAAACCAACTAATCGAAAATTTCAACGCATTTATTAAAATTATCAAAAGAAATTTTCTTCCTGTATATTCAATATACTATCTCAGAGATCGGTTATATAATGCTAAGCAAGGCAAAACAGAAACCTGTTTTGACTTTGGCTGTAGAGTCCAAAGATTTTCAAATGAATATAACAGTAGTATCCGTGATAATTATGGCGACGAATGTATCTTACCAAAACCGATTTTGTCCAAAATTGAACAAGATTTATTTATTCAAGGTTTAAATAATCCTACCATTCAGTGTCATTTAATAATGATCTCAGATAAAACTACAATACTACAAGTAAATCTAATTTTTCAAAAAGCTCACTTCTTTCTCCAAATATGAACTCTCAATTAATCCACACCGCTAAACAATGTCATAAAAGAAACTTTCATTATCCATGAAATAATGTTAATCGCCTTTGTAAAACATATACATACTCGTAATTCTAATACTGGTATTATACCTCCAACCAATAATAAATTATCCGAAAACGAATCAAAATATATCCGAGGTAATATCCCTCATCAAATATGTGAGTCCCACATGCTTCTTCATGTAAATCGAGGTAATATAACTCTAAACCTAAACCGAGGTAATATTGTTCATAAAGAATTAAAACCTAATATAAAGACGCTATTAAATTATAGACAACCATTTCCACAAGATACTACAATCTAATCAAATCGAAATTCTACTCCTTTTATTAACATTCAAACAGAAAATATTCGAGAAGATTTCATCCCTACTAAAAGTCAAACAGTCATTTCAACTCCGAGGTACTATCCCTCACCATGAAACAGAAACATCCACTCATATTATCACGCAAACCAACGAAGCAATCCTACGAAACACAAAGAATCCACAAAATCTTAAAATGAATTCTCTGAATTCTGCATCGGAAAACAATAATTTTAGTTATAAGTTAACGAGTCCGGCCTCGATAGTTAACCCAATCCTGAGTTCCGCCAGGATCATTAATCCAATCCCGAGTTTTGGCTCGGAAAACAATAGTTTTAGTTATAAGTCACCAAGTTCCGCCTCGATCATTAATCCAAAAAAGCGTATCACCCCGAATAGTATTAAGCAACAATCCAATATAACGAGTCCCGTCTCGATCATTCCGCCGAGTTCCTTCTCGAGCATTAATTATTTAAACGAATCGAGCATTGTCTCGAATAATTCAAAAGCAATTAATCCAACGAGTTCAATCTCGAAGAATTTAGAAATAAGTAAGAATCCTTCAAATTCCACTCCGATAAAGTGGTATAATAGCAGACAATATCCCAATAATAACCCGTTTTGCAAATACTCAAATTACTCTAAGAGAAGCAATACAACTCATCCAATAATCCATATTATCATTATCAAAACAATGTTCCCAATTACAAAACTAGAAAAAAGAAATGAAGCTGTAACCAAAAACCAAACCCATCTTCCTAATATATCAATACACCCATAACTCACTTTGCGACGATAATTCGTTCCATAAAAATGCGTCTTGTAAATAAAATAGCAACATAATTAAATAACCTTGACGTATTTCACGAAAGAAAACATTTAAGTAACGATGCAACAAATAATTTAAGCGACGCAAAACTGAAATTTGGTAGTAACAAATGTACCGTCGCAATTCGAAACGTCGCAACTCGAAACTTCGCAAATCGAGGTATTGGTGTAAATTCATAATTTGAACCTAAAATCCAGTTCCTATATAAAATAAATAATTTTATTAAATTACAATCAAAATTTAACAAACCACAAAAAAGAATTATTTATAAAATTGTAATCTAGTTGAATAAATTATCTAAATAGAGTGATAACGGTAAAAATAAGTAAGTTTTTCTTTGTTTGGTCCACCTAACTCCAAGAAAACAACAGCTTACCTAATCAACCAATTTACTAACCATATAGAATAAGAAATTTAAAGATAAATTCCTAATGAACAGTCATTTATTCAAGTTAAAATCAAAATTTGATACTAGCATTTGTTTCATAAATAACAAACAAAGTCATTATCGAAATTATTTTTATTTTTTTGCACAAAAGAGGATCATTCCAATATAAAGTAATTTACTAGTTTTAAACAAATAATTTATTCAATTATCCAATCTGATCACAAAACAAAATTGCTTATATATACCCAGGCAACAAAATGAAACCAAGGTTTCCAAAAAACCACTTGATTATTTTTAAACGTTTTTGAATATTTTTGTTAAACGCTCTAAAGAAACTAAAAAATTACGCTTCTTTAAAACGACTGTAAAACTAAACATTTTCGTTTTAAAATTGAGCTGTTTTCAGTAAATTTGGAACGTTTTTGTTTCATTTTATTGTGCTTTAAATAATACTTTTCAGTTTTTCGAAAACGTTTCTAATAATCTTTAAAAAAACTCATTTGAAACCATAATTTTTGAAGTAGAAAACTATTATAAAACGTATTTAAATAAGTTTTGAGAACGTATAAAAAAACTATTCAGAAACCATCCTGCAAGAACGTGTTATAGATCAACTTATCCTTAATAGTGTATCAGTAATTTTTAAAAATTCGTCCGGAGTGGTCATACGTGAAAAAAATTATAAATAAAAAAAAATAAAATTTAAAGTGAGTATAACTAAGATTTGAGCAAGAAAATTCTTAGAAACGTGTTTTTTATTAGAATTGTTTTTCTTGATTGTGTGGAATCTCATAATTCAAATGTGTGTTGTGTATTTTTGGATTCGTATATAAGGAAGTATGCGTACATGTGAAAATCGGTACTTTCGCTTCTAAGAATTTTCTTTCTAAATTATAACGGTATATCTGAGGTGATATTTTTTTTGTTTAATTAACGCTTCATTGTAAGTTTGTGCAACGTATTCGTAATTTAATAAAATAATTTTATATTTTAGAGTATAATCAATTGAGAAAAAAATTCAGTTGTGGAAGAAAATTCTTAGAATCGTTTTACTCTTGAGTACAGTTAATTTCATGATTGTGAGCAAACTCGTATGCGCGTTTTTTATGTGTTGTATATAGAATTGTTTATGTAGTAGTGTGCTTGTGTGTTATTGCTGCTTTTTAAGGGAATTGCTTGCCGATTGCCTTCTAATCTAAAGGCCTCGCACAATTGTTTCCTAACCAGCAGCGGTATATGTTTGCTTATATGATGTGAAAGTACGGCATTTTTAAGGCGGGTAAATTAAAAAAAATTGAATTCGTTTTAAAAATATCAAATATTGCCACGCGGTTTCTGTTCTAAGAATTTTTTTTTAATTTTTTTTTTAACTATAACGGATTTTCTGTGAAAATGGTGAAATAGTTTTCAATAATCGAAGATCGTTTCTAAACATTTTCTTTGCAATTTGAAACTTTTTTCTATAATTGTAAGATATATGAGATTTTCTTATTAATATTAATTTCATAATAAACTAAACAGAGAAAGAAAATTCTGCGGAAGAGTGCTAATATTTTATTATTATTATTCAAGTTTTTGTTCTTAAGTGGGTTAGGATTTTCCAACCTATGGGTTTCGCGTCTTTATTCACAAGTGGGTTGGGTTAAGAAAACTTATTAATTCCGGTTTCGATTCAAAGATCATCTTCAAGGGATCGGACGCAACTCAAATTTAATTACTGAAGATTCATCTGAAATTAAAATTACTTTGTAGTTGCTTCAATAAATTAATATTGAAGCTGTAGACTTTGAAATAGATCAATTGTGAACATTAATACTATTCTTAAGAATATTTCTTCTCTGTTTTGTTTATTATGAAATTAGTATGAGAAAACTACTGGATATATGCGTAATGAGGATTTGAGGATGTATGTATAATGGATATATTTTTATTCTCCTTCTTTTATATATTTGTTTTGTGGCTTGCCCCGCATATAATATCAATTATTTTGTTTGATTTGGTATTGTGAGATTGTATAATATGTTGACAAACCAAAGATCGAAAACCAAAGAGCGAAAAATACGACTGTAACGTGTACTGAGTTTTTCAAAATAAAAAAATTCAGAAATTACCCACGCTCAGAAAAAGGAAAAATTTACCTTAAAACGTTCTGAGTTTTTAGGTTAAATTTTTCCTCTTTCAAAGGCCTTGGTTGTCATGAAACGGCAATTTTTTGTGACTCTTTTAATTAGTTCAAAGTTCCTGAAAACTTCAAATTTTTAGTGACATACTGTTCATCATTAATAAAATAATTAATCTATAAAAATATATACCCTAAGAGTTTTTGAGCATTTTCCCTTTTCCACGCCGCGTGTAAATTCAAATTTAATTTTGAAACTCCAAACGAGTTGTGGTCGTGTTTTTTTTGCTCGGTTGGTTTTTTCGATCTTTGAGCCTAACATATTTCTACATGTTTTCGTATCACTTTTATTTTTGATGCCATTATTGAAAAAACAAAGTATACTAAAATATTACCAAATAAGTGGGCCTAAAATTGTCATTTTTCATCAAATTTTACTCATGATTTAATTTGGTGGTATTTGGTTATTTAGCTAAATTATTTTGAGCGGTATTGGAACTTATTAATGTCTTTCTTTATATTTAGATTGAGTTCCGCTAAAGTACTAAAATGCATACACGAAAAATTTATAATCATATAAATCCGAGGACATTCAAAAGAAAGGTTATGAATATTCTAAACAATGAATTTAACCCAGGACCTTCTCGATCTATGAATAATACTAATTATGTAAATCAAATCCCAGATGTTTCAATTGTTGAACCTTTAGATTTAAACAGTAAATACTTACAATCGGATTGTAATACATCTAGTGTAGAAGCTCCTTGTGAACTTAGCGAATCTCAACAAAGTGGGTCTTCAAGTATAGATTTAGCTGAATCTGCGATAATGGAAAATTCAGATATTCAAGGTGTTTTTTCACCTGTAATAACTTTGAGTGAAAATTTGCAAAGTTGGGCTCTTGAATTTAACATATCGCATATTTCGCTCAATGTTTTATTAAAGTTATTGAGAAATAATGGTCATACTAGTCTTCCAGTTGATGCACGTACGCTACTACGAACAAAAAACCGCATTGGCTCAATAGTTAACATGGCACCGGGAGCTTATTGGCATTACGGGTTACAAAATGCCTTGAACTCATTAAAAAAATTCGATTGGCCTGAACAAATTAGGCTTTATTTTAATATTGACGGTCTGCCAATAAGCAACAGCTCGAAAGATCAATTCTGGCCTATTTTAGGAAGAGCACCCGATATAACTAGTATGCCCTTTGTAGTAGGTGTTTTTAAAGGTACATCTAAACCGAAAAACGTGAATGAATACCTAAGAGAATTTGTTACTGAACTAAATTCTTTATTATTGAATGGAATTTTAAAGAATGAAATAAAATATGATATACAAATTGAAGGTTTCATTTGCGATGCTCCGGCCATGGCGTATATTAAATGCATAAAGTCTCATAACGGTTATTTTGGATGTGGACACTGTTCTACAGAAGGTGAATATTTTCATAACCACCATCGAATAGGTTTTTCAGCTAAATCTGAAACTTTAAGAACCAATTATTCGTTTAGAAATAAAATCCAAGAGGACCATCATACTGGCGATTCGATTCTTGAAACTTTGCCCATTGATATGGTAAAACAATTTCCGCTGGACTACATGCACTTAATATGTCTTGGCGTTGTAAAAAAATTGATGGTATTTTGGATAAGGGAACGTAATTTTTATACCAAATTATCTGCCAATGATATTGAAAGAATATCTACACGACTTCTTTCATACTCTTCAACACAACCTTCGGAGTTTAACCGAAAATGCAGATCTTTGAGCGATATTCACTTCTGGAAGGCGTCTGAATTTCGAACCTTCCTTTTATATGTATCACCAGTAGCACTCCATGGCATTTTTAAAAAAGACGTTTATGAACATTTTTTATTACTTCATTGTGCCACTTTAATACTCTCTAGTAATGGTTTTGAGAAGAATTTCCATTTGGCTAATATTATTTTAAAAAAATTTGTCCATCAATTTGCATTGATTTATGGGGCTGATACTATCAGTTATAATGTGCATAATTTACTCCATCTATATGATGACGTGGTTATATTTGGCCCTCTGGATAATTTTAGTGCTTTCCCTTTTGAAGACAAACTTGGAGCGGTAAAACGATTATTAAGATCAGGGTATAAACCTTTAGAGCAACTAGCAAATCGAATAACCGAACAAACCAATTGTTCAAGTTATACAACGAAACAAAAAAAAAATAAAAATAATAATTGTAATGACAGGGGGGTTACTTTAAATAATTTTACATTAAATAATTCAAATGCAAATAAATGGTTTTTGACCTCGGAAAACGATATAGTAGCTATGGAGTACGCTGTTGTAACAGAAAGTGGAACTAGAGTTTACGGAAAGAAACTAAATAATAAAAGCGATTTTTATGAAACTCCGATAAAATCCTCATTGTTAGACATTTATAGGGCCGACCTAAGTTTTGATTCTTGTAGGTATTGGCCAACCCAAAATATTAAATGCAAGCTATTTCGAATCGAAATTACACCTAATTCCTCCGTATTTTGTCCACTTTTGAATTTAAATAACTAATATTTTCTCTGTTCGATAATTACTATGCCTATTATTTGCAATCAAATCAATAAGTTTAATTAGCAAACAAATTCATTATACATTTCTGTTAACGCCTTCAAGTCGGAACGTGAACAGTATTATTTACCTACCTTGTATTTAAAACAATAAAGAGAGATGTACTGCGTTATTGAAACCATAGAGGATGATGAACGGAATTGCACCGCAGTCCCACGTAGTTGGGTGAACAATTCTATACTCCACTATCCGTCTCAAAGTAAGGACGTAAATAGCGCCAGGAAGAAGTGCGTTCTTCCACAGGAAGACTGGATAAAGATGCCATGCACAGTTTTACGTGATAATATTGGTAAGTTAGAATCCTGCTACAGAAATATAATATTATACTTATTCGATTTTAAAACTATTTAAATAATGCCACCTAATTTTTCAAGCAACCCTAAAAGAGGCCCTTGAAAAGGAAAGAGAAACCAGCATTGTTTCGTGTAGCGAAAGTGAGCCCAGTGCAATTCAGTCAACAGCTTGCGAAACTGTCAATTTTACAGAAGCCTTTTTGCAAAATGTTAATAACTGTAAAGACATAGAGCCTAATCCTGTAGCTTCATCACTCGACTCATCATCATCAGTATGTACATCATCAAGTACACCTTTAACAACCGTTCCTGTTCCGGCTTCCACAGCACCACAATATCTTCAACCGAGTTCTAATTGTAATGATTAATACTTATTTTACTTTTCATCTCAAAGAAAAAATAATCTGCAAATTGTACTAATTTTTGGTTTTGCCATTTCAGATAGCGATTACTACAGTTATGGTCATCAACAATTCGAAGAAATATTGTTACAAAGATTCGACAACGCGATGTGTATGTTTAAAACCCAAACAGATCAATTACTAAAGAATTAAGCAACACTACAGGCGTCGTTGGATTTGTTGTGCCAAAAAATACCGGCCCCAAAAGAGCATCGTTCTTCATCGGAAAAGCCGGATTTTGACTTTCCAATTTCAACGGTCGAATCATTGGATTGCTGTGAAAACAAGATCAAAACTAATCCTGATTTTAGACGACAAATGGTACGTATTAAATCGGCGCTTTATTAGTATTATCTTGTGTTATTTTTAGGTTAATCACGAATTTCAAATTGTTTAGCCAATACATATTTGCAATTAAATTTAACATTTTTGTTAAATAAAAACCCGTAATATATTATAGTTTTATTTAATTTATTTCCAGATCACCTATTTGAGTACCTTTGGTGGACCCCACGCTTCGGGATGTGCCAGAAATATAATGAAAATATTTATTAATGACACAATTTTATGCCAATTTTCTTGGACCGGTACCGGTAGCAGTAGTAAGAAGCCGTTTATCCCTTACAAGGAAACATTAAACGTCTTATTACAAGCTGTGCGAAGCAAGTTTCCGGAGTACACAGACCACGAAAACTCGCGGTTTATAAAAGACTTTCTAAAATCGGCCAATACGCGTTTATTAAGAACCGCCAATCGTAATCAGAAAAATTAATACTTTAATTAATCTTGAATTGTTTTTTTTAGTTAAATGTAAATTTTAATTTATTAGCATTTTTGAATTATTAATTTTATATTGAAATATTATAAATTAAGTTATTTTCTTAATTTCATTTTATGAATATTCTAGATATATGTATAAAAAATTGTTATATTTGAAATATAATTATTAAAATATGAATTTGGGTTTTAATTCTATTGCATCGCAATTTCTGGCCGAAGCTTCAAGGGCAAATTCCTCTAGTTTTTTTTTTGTGTGGTTACATGAAAAATATTGATTTTTAGGTTCCGCTGGGCTAAATTTTGAAATTGTTGTGAGAAAACCGAGTTTCTAAAACAATGTATCAACACTAAATTAAAACGTTTCAAATAAACTTATCCGATATATCGGGTCTGTTAAATGACTAATCGAAACGTTTTATTATCGTTATCGAAAAACGAGGGATATTACGTATCCATTATTAACGTTGTCTAGAACGTATAAATAAAACGATAATTTTAAACGCAAAGATTCTATTCATAATTTATCTACGTTTTCAAAACGTTTTCTAAAAACCATGAAATAGAGAAACCAATTAACGTTTTAGAAATGTTTGCAAACGCGTTATGCAATTCTACAAGGTTTTAATGGACCTGGACAAACCTGGTTCCCAAGAGGATTCAAAACCGTTTCTGTGAAAGGTCTATGCCAAATTTTGAAACTATTTGATTTTGAAACTAAGGTTTCGAAAACATTCCAAAACTGGTTTGAAACCAAAAATTGCGGACTGGGTAGCATAAATTTAAAATTATTTAAAGTTGTTTTCTTAAATCATATCAAAGCATTCTGTCATAATAAGTTAAGAATTGTAAATTTAAAAAATAGTTAAACTAAAATATTGTAATTAGAGAATTAAGTAAATCCAAAAGAGGCAGAAACTACAATGGTCAACATACCAAGTGGAAAAGTTTCAAATCCGGGTTTTCAATGTTTATCACACAATACAAAGAAAACTATGATTCACAACAAAACATTATACCATTATCCAATGAACCGCACGTATCATCTAACTACATCATGGTCCAATAATCTTTCTCAACACTACTTGATACAAAAACATGGTTAACGACAAAGTATCACCATTATCCAAACATATTTGCAGATGCATTTCAACCATACAACCATGATTTTAATTCACCAAGCTCAAAACAATGGATAGAACACATAAATATTTCTCGAATAAGCAATTGGTCACATGGCATAGTATGATTGGGCAGCATATGAACAGCAAAGACAACTTAGATACCGATCCAATCACTGACTAAGCAAAATCCTATTGACTAACAACAGATGGATTTGGAGTTCAACAAGGAAAGTAAGGGCATTCATTTCGTAGAAGCGGAATGCTAAATAATACTCATCGTAACAGCCGATTCAACAAATTTAGTCTATTTAACGAAAGGGCAATTACAACAACCTGGGTAGTTATTTTGTGGTGCTATATCACACTTTTATATCACTAGTGGAGACTTTTTGTGTGATATAAAAAATTGGAGAAAGTCTACAAGTACAACCCTGCAAAATGAATTTTAAAGGGGAAATTGATGAATACTAGTGATAAGTTGACGTTTATTCATAACCTCAAATGTCACTATATGAACTTTTTATATGAAGTCCTATTATAGGTGGTGATAAAATGATACACAAAAGAAAATATGGTTAATATTTAAATAAAATGCAATTAAATGCATTTTTATTTATTATATTTCCATAGATCATGTTTTTACTATTTCCGCTTATCACCAAAAGTAACATATATGAATACGAGTTCAATATGTTTTGTTTTTATTTTTTATTGAAATGTAAATAATGGTCGGTCTTTAAACATCAAATTTAAATAAACTAAAGGGTTTTCTAGTTATGTTACATTAAAAATATAATAATTAGTCTTTTATTAATCAACAATTTTTTTGCACTTCGTGCCTTGGTAATTTTGATTAATTTTTTTAAAACTTTAATTAATTTGTTTTTTATCAAACTATGTATATGGAGTTTGATCAAAAACAACTAAATTAAAGTTTTAAAAAAATGAATAAAAATTACCAATACACGAAGTGCAAAAAAAATTGTTGATTAATAAATTACTAACTATTATATTTTTAACGTAACATAACTAGAAAACACTTTAGTTTATTCAAATTTGATATTTAAACACCGACCATTATTGAAACCGAATTGTTCTTTTACCATATAATTTATTACACAAAACTTAGATAAATGTTGATTTTTATATCTCGTTTTCTTGTAAATTTAACAGTAACCCATTTATTTTATTTCAAAAATATATAAATGATTATTTTGTTAATATATATCATTTATTTATAATTTACGTCAATGTAAATTTCATTCATATTTTTGAAATTTTATTAGGGTTGTTTTTAACCAAACTCCATATTTAAAAAATGTAAACAACAAAATCAAAATAAACTATTTCTTGCATTTGTAAAAGTAAGACGGAAAGAAAATGTTGTGGTCTTTTTCTTTCAAATAATATAACACGTGGCGTTGTTCATCCATGATGACACCGCAGTAAGCTACGACAATTTCGTTTTCTCAAAGTATCACCAAATGTGATATATCACCCCAAAATGACAACACTGCAAAATAAATTTTAAGAGGAAAATGATGAATCAAAGTGATAAATTGATGTTTCTACATAACCTCAAATGAAGGTATATGAAATGAAATTTATGTGTGATAAACCAATACTCAACAGCAAATATGATTAGTGTTTAAATAAAATGCCAATTAAATGCATTTTTATTTCATTATAATAAATAATTATTCTTTTTTTAATCAATAATTTTGTTTTGCATTTCACATCATGGTAATTTTCATTCATTTTTAGAAAATTTAATTTTGTTGTTTTTGATCAAACTCAATATATGTACTTTAATAAAAAACAACAAAATAAAGTTTTAAAAAAATGAATGAAAATTACCATGATATCAAATGCAAAACAAAATTATTGATTAAAAAAAGAATAATTATTATTTTTTTAACATAACATCATTAGAAAAGCTTTAAATTTACAAGAATTTAATGGTTAAACACAGACAATTATTTGCGTTTTGTGAAGTTATGTTGATGGTTTATGTTGACTGTTTTGTTCAAGATTCTTTTTTTTTTGTCCATTTCTATTAGGAGCTCCCTGTGGATCATTGGTTTTGTGAAATTTGTTATTTCATGCAATTAGAATGGCTCTTTTAACATATAATTTATTACACAAAACTTAAATAATTGTTGATGTTATATTTCCTTTGTCTTGTAATTTTAACAATAACTCATTTAATTTATTTCAAAAATATATAAACAATTATTTTGTTAATAAATATCATTTATTTATACTTCGCGTCATTGTAAATTTCATTCATT
The DNA here is from genome assembly GCA_963556165.1 of Tipula helvola. NCBI lineage: Eukaryota > Metazoa > Arthropoda > Insecta > Diptera > Tipulidae > Tipula > Tipula helvola. The sequence goes on along the minus strand of OY744481.1, from coordinate 261,146,423 downwards.
TTTTGTAATTTTAATTAAAGGTGTTTTTAACCAACATCCATATAAAAAAATGTAAACAAAATATCCAATTTTTGGCATTTGTAAAAGTAAGATGGAAGATATTGTAGTCTTTTTCATTCAAATCAATATCCAACAAGGCGTTGTTCATGAGTTCATCCATGATGATACCGCAGTAAGCTACGACAAATGTCAGTTTATCACAGTTTTATCACCAAATATGATATAGCACCATGATACAATAATATTACAAGGTATGCTTGACAGCTAAAAGCACATGGAGCCTGACGTTTCATGATTTTGTTAATCGGCTGATTGTCTTCGAAATAATAATGTCGATTTTGTTAGCTGTTGTTCTAATGCGGTCGTTGTGGATTTATATGTTTTCTCTGAACCATCGGATGATGTTTGAAATTTAACGGAAACTGTGATGTGATGACATCTGTATTTTAACGATAAAACGGGAGTCATCATATGTAAAACTGTTGCAACAATACTGTTTAGTTATGATACTCCAGCGAGTACAACAAGGTCGAGGCCAAACCTATGACAATGCTGGTTATATGTCAGGTAAATACAGCGGACTGCAGGCCAGAATAAAATAGCATAGCGAAGCCGCTCTTTATATTCCATGTACTAGCCATACGTTAAATTTAATTGGAAACTGTGCAGCAGAGGCATGTTCAACAGTCTTATGATATTTTGATTTTATACAAAATGTATATATGTATATATATATATATATATATATATATATATATATATATATATATATATATATATATATATATATTTTTCCTCATCTACGCGTAGATGGAACTTACTTATTAACCTATTAACTTAACTTACTTTTTGTTGACAATAATTTTAAAAATAAAAAAAAATTAAGTGATACTAGGTAGTCAGCTAGGGCGGAAGCAGTTTCGGCATTACGAGCTAATTACGGTGAATTAAAAACTGTTCTACTAAAAATTAGTTCAAATGAAAATGAAAAGCCCATGAGTAAACTGGAAGCCTAAAAACTAGCGAAATATTTTGACGAATTCGAAATTGCTCTATTAACAGTTCTTTTGGATAAATTTATTACAAAGAATCAACTATTTATAGGAGATATACGAAATAATTTTGAAATCATTGAAAGCGAAGCAAATTCATTGACAACCAATACGAATTTTAAAGAAGACAGGATTAATAAAAGAAAGATACAGTTTGACGAATCGTCTAAAAATGATACAATTTTAGTGGGTGAGAATTGTTTATCGTCAATACCCATAACATGATCTGTGATAGACTTACAACAGAAATGGATACAAGAACATCCGTCTAAAAATCCGTTTTAGAAGATTTTCAGTTATTTTTTAAACATTCATTGACCAACGATGAGGTAAGTGATTGTATTTTGAGGCTGTCGAACAAATATAAAAAAAGATATTAATTCGCAATATTTTCAAGATGAAATTCATCATTTTTTAAAGTATAAAGCAGAAAATATAAATACAAATGAAAATATTAATTCAAATGTACAAAACTATAATTAACCATGTAATCAACTTTTCCAAACGTCGAATCAATTTTGAAAATATTTTTGACATTGCCCATTTACAACGCAAGTGGAGAACGTTCCTTTTCAGTATTAAAAAGAATAAAGATTTTTCTAAGAAATACCTTTAGTCAGACGAATTTAAATCAACTATTAATAATGTTTATAGAAAACTACCTTACCCAACAAATAAATTTTGAGCAATATTGACATCTTTGAAAAGCCGAAAAGTGCCTATAACGGTCTATAAGATTAAATTTGTTTGTTAACTTTTTGTTTATTGAATAAATGATTTATTTTTTATAATTTATAGCTGTAAAAAATTTGTTTCTGTTTAACAACAATTTCAAAAGGCCCCGGATGCTACGACCGCCTCGGGCCCCTGAATTTCATGATCCGCCACTGCCTGCTGACCATGAAAAACAGGTAAGATTTTGTCGAGAAATGCTGCGTCGCAACCAAGAAAATCCGCAATTTTTTAACAATAAGTTATGGAGTGATGAAGCATGCTTTAAAAGGATGAGAATATTCAACATCCACAATTTACATTATTGGGCCCGCGTAAATCCAAAAGTTGTGCGGCGTAGTAAATTCCAACATCTGTTTGGAGTGAACATATGGGCGGGAATAATTGATGGAAAATTGATTGGTCCATTTGAAATACCACGTCGGATCACCGGGCCGGTCTATCTAAGTTTCCTACAAAATGGCTTGGATGGTTTACTTGATGACGTGTCGTTATAAACACGTCGAAATATGTGGCTGCAGCACGATGGAGCAACTCCGCACTATGCACAAATAGTTCGGCAGTACCTCAACAACAATTATGAAGGTCGTTGAATTGGAAGAGGAGGGACTATTGAATGGCCATCACGGTCTCCTGATCTAAATCCTTTAGCTTTTTTTCTGTGAGCTTATTTAAAAGAGCTGGTCTATGATCGAGAAAATCAGACCGAGCAGGAGATGCGGTAACGAATAATCGAAGCGACAAATATTATTAAATATAACGAGCAGGCGTCCCGACGGATTAAAATAAATTTTATTCGACGATGCCGATTATGTATTATGGCAAATGGTGGACATTTCGAACACTTGTTATAATATATAAAATAAAAAAAATTATAATTTTGTTTTATTTCTGACAAAGCAGCTACTTTAGCACTCGAAATTTTGTTAAGTGCATTCTTTAAAAAACATGACTTACCTTGTAAAACAATTGATGAAAACCATTCTGTTTTGAATAATTGTATGCGTGATACCATTTTAGAATCTGCATTAATGTCGCAAATGTTTTTGATAGTTAATCAACTTTCCATAGTACATTGTTTTTCCGCCAGAGTCACTTAAAAATCAACAAAAATTGTTGGGAAACAAAAAGACTTTACAAAACCATTGTTTTAATTTGACAGAAGATAATATAGTTTAAAAAAATTACTTTATTGGAAAGGCACACTTTTCAAGATCGTATTAAAAAAGAAAGATAAACAAAAGAACTGTAGGTTTTTTTTAAAATTAATATTTTAGTGGCTGCGCATGCGACTTCACCAAAAAAGGCTCCACGAATTAAAAAAGGCTGAATTAAAAAAAGTGTTCATTAATGAAATAATAATAGCGAATATTGTATGAAAAAGTATGAACACCTGTTACTTTTTTTAATTCTTTTTTTTCCACAAATTTTTTGAAATAAAAAATTATGTATTCTTTTTCATACAATATTCGCTACTTTTATTTCATTACTGAACACTTTTTTTAATTCAGCCTTTTTTAATTCGTGGAGCGACCAAAAAATACTAAAAGTGGAATAACTTTTTAACCATCAACAATTTGATAAAACTTCATTTGGCTATTTTGGTTGGAAATGACCTCTGCTATCACCCTGCTTCGTTTGCACCACCAATTCTGGGACACCCTGTATAGAGACAGCATCATAGATACATGGTTGATTATACGATTGAAAATAATAAGTTTCTATGTATTCAAAGGTTTTATTTAAAATATAATTAAGATATGATTTGAAGAAGAAAAAATATGATTGATGTTGGTGATGATTGAAGTTTCATGGTGGATCATAATATAGGATTTAAAAGTTTATTACAGATGTTTGTTTTCCTCTCAACATGATTTTTTTGTAGTTTCTTTATTATTATTGGGCCCATGGTGCATACCAGTGGTTCTATCCTAACTCGCGAACGCGTGCTGCAGCATTAATAAACTGAAGTAGTTTAGGCCAAGGCAAGGAATTCAGCTGATTATCAGCAATGGATCTGGAGTCAAATAATTGCAACCTAACTCTGTTGAAAGCAGGACAACTGCACACGAAGTGAATGCAATCATCATCGTCTTCAAGGCAATCCTCCCATACAGCCTCAAGAGATAGCCCCATGCGCTGAAGGTGTACCTTAAAATGACCGAGCCTAGTAAGAGTCACGATCAAGACTCGCAGCTGTTTCTTACTGAGAGATAAAGCAAACTTAGTGGCCCTCAAATTAGGTCCACTAACAAAAAGTTTGCCAATGCAACAGCTACAAGTAGCAAGCCATTGCTGTTTTAATTTACTTACAGTGCAGTTTTTTATCGCCTTCTTAACATAACTAAATGGTAAGGAAGCAACTGGTTCAAGACCGATGAATTTAAACTCAGCCCCAGCTTTCGCTAGAGAATCAGCGATATTATTGCCCTCAATACCACAATGGGCAGGAACCCACATAATCGTCACTCTATTGCTAGAACAGAGAATATGTGAAAAGTGTTTACAGTCCTTAATAAATTTTGACGCAGTCAAGGGATTATCCAAAGAATTCAGCACAGATAAGCTGTCTGTACAAAAAACAAAATTTTTATTTGTAACAGCGAGATTCAATGCCCCAATTACGCAGAGCGTTAAAGCAATTAGTTCCGCTTGAAAAACTGTGCAGTACCGGCCCAGGCAGCCTGAAAAGTGTAAATTAAACGTAGAGCAGTACGCTCCATAACCCGAATTATTATCAGAGCTAGAGCCATCAGAAAAGAAGACTATCGACTCATACAAGTTCTCAAGAAAATCCAGTGATCTCCACTGGTCTCTCGAAGACCTCGAAGTTAATGATAGACATCAGTCTATCATTAACCATATCAATTCCTGGTACTAATGATAAGAAATCATTTAAGATTGTTCTATGGCCCACGACTGAACCAAGAGAGTTCCACATTCCTATGCTCTTTAGCCGAAACGCCGCAGAACATGCTGTGCTAAGAATGAAAGAATGTAGCTGTGGAAAGAATAGAATTGTTTCCATGGCAAGAAGGGGGTCGAGGCCATGGCTCCTGTAATGGCCCTGCAAGCAATAATTTGTAGACCATTAAGTTTAATGATTTAAGCCATTAATTTAACTACTGGCCACCATACCATGGAGGCATAAGATAACATTGGCAGAACCAAAGATTTATAGATGAAAGACAGCATTTTGGGAGTTAAACCCCAAGTTTTCCCAAAAGCTCGTCTACACTGCCAAAAAATGCCAGTCGATTTTTGTAGTTTATACTCCAGGTGAAATTTCCAGGAAAGTTTACTGTCCAAGAAAACACCTAAATGCTTAACATGGTCGGATCTGTTAATAGGCCTCCCGAAAAGTAAAGGCACAGTTAGTCCACCAATATTACGATTCCTGGTAAATATAACCATATCAGTTTTAGAAGGATTAACGTGTAGATCCTTTCCACCACACCACGACTCCACAATACGTAAAGCATTCTGCGTTAAGTCGGATAACACATTCAGGTACTTTCCAGCAACTGTAATAACAAGATCGTCAGCGTAGCTTTGACCAACAAAGTCTGACTGCTGAAGCTTCACAAGTAGATCGTCAATCACCAAAAGCCATAACAGGGGTGAGAGCACACCTCCCTGAGGACAACCTTTGGTAACTTGTAACAGCGCATACGTCGCCGTCACAACACTTTTATTTTAATTTTTTAATGGTTCAAATAAAACGCCTGAATGGTGTTAGTAAAATGAAATGTCGGTAAAGTAGAGGACGATGGATCGATAATCGCAGTTTGGTAACTTTTAGTTGGTTTCTCATAGAGGACGCTGGTTGATCTTGCTTGATGAAGTTGCTATTGATTTTTTTTGTGGGCGCGGGAAAAAAAAATGATATTTCTATTTTATTCTATTTTTTTGTTGTTGTTGTATCGGGCTATAAATTAGAGTAGATTGGGTGGACCGGGATCAGTTTTTATTTAAAATTTGAATCGAGTGATTCTGCTATAAAATTCAAAATAGCCTTGATATTAAAAAAGTCGAACCGAGTTTGTTTTTTGTTTAAGAAAAATTGAATCAATTACACAATTTTTTTTTTGTTTTCCTCTTACGAATTAAAAATTAAGAGTTTATAATTTTTTTTTTTGTGAAAAAAAAAAGGATAAAACAACCCAATTGATGATAAATGGTTAAAAAATTAACTAATTTTGGGGAATTGTAGTTATATATTATTTTATATAAATTTATATTATGATTAATGAAATTTAACACTATAATTAATAAGTGGCTTTGTTAAAAAAAAAAAATAATAACAAAATACTGTAACAGGGGAATTCCCCGATCTATCTTATTAACTATACTGCCGTGCTAAACATGTTTTACTGATCTACATTTTTGGCCAAATTGAGTTATTGATGCCAATTGAAAGGTATTAATATCCTTTATATTTTACATAAGTAAATATAATTAAATCGACTTTAATAAAATGCGTTATTAACCAAAATAAATTTCGTTCTAATCGAAAAAAACAGCAAATTTGAAGTAGCCCGACTTAACTACTTGATATTAAACATGAACGCCTTATCTGTGGCACAAATAAGGTACTTTTCTTTCAAATATGTAAGTTAAGTTACTTTTGCTTATTTCCATAATTGAAATTGCATTTATGGCAATTTAAGAATTTTCATTTCCAATAGCAAAATTGACTTATTTGAAATTTTCTATTCGCGAATTGAAACAATAACAACTTATATACAAGGACTTTTAACTTATCTTAATGTAATGTTATTTAATACTACAAATGAACCACTTACCTATACATAATGAGGTAGTTTACTCCACGAAATATTTAGTGGACTAGATTAAATGGCGACCTATTCTAGTACGCCTACCGACCGTTTACATCACAATAAATATAGGTCGCATTTGGGCCATATGTTAAAAATTAAAATATTCCAATAAATGTGTTTGTATTTAATATTATATCATTTTGGCATTTATTGATTTTAATTCTAATATTTTTATTTTTATTCGTTATTTGTGCTGTAAAAATGATAATTAACAAATTGCATCAATTGAAAAACTCGAAAATCCTTAGGACGAACCGTTTACACCATATTTCTAGTTGACCTAGTTTAGGTCAGGTCACACATTTTACTTGCCTAACCAAATTTGGATAACTATATAGCGTTTACACCATGTGGCCTAAGCAAATTGGTCATTTAAGGTTGGATTCTATAGTTTATTTGAAAATAAATTTAACGATAAACTAAACATAAATACCTTAAATCGCAGATAAGGTATATATTCTTCCTATTAACACAGGATTTCAGCTTCTATTATGTGATATAAATGACTTAATGGCACTTAAGTTATTTTTGTTTAGTACCAATCGATTATTTATAAAGCGTATTTAAAGTAAAAGACTATTTCTGCAAATAATTTATAAATTATGTGTAATTTATTTTTATTTTCTCAAGAAACATATTATTTATGATCTAATGCATAATTTGAAGTCTTTGAAAGTAAATTAAACCCACATTGAAGTAAATTATTCCCCAAATATCTCGAAAAACTTTAACATCAATTTTCTCCAAATGCGATTTTTGCAGATCAGTAAAACATGTTTAGCACGGCAGTATAATATAAGGTAATTTAGTGATAAAATCGATTTTGTATGATTAATGAATGACTAATTCAAATAAACATTAATTTCATTATCTGAAATTCTGAAGTGTGAAAAATATAAATTAAGTGAATTAATTATTGACTATAGAATATAAATACTCAATCAAGTGGCTAAATTCGAAAAAAAAAAATTTGGAGTCTAAGATTCCAGAACATTCAATGATAAAATGAGAATGTTCGAAATAAAACTGTGGCAGTGAGAATTTTTTTTTTATAACAGTGTTACGTACTTGAAACAATTATGAGTGCTTAGTGCCCCGTGAGCAGGGTTGCCGTTTGCAAAATATTATGGGGAGTACACTTCCTATGAAAAAAGTAGCACAGCGGAGTACGCTTAATAAAATACCGAAAATATTTATTTTTCATAATTTTATATGAAATGAAACGGTTATAAGTGTTATAATTATAAGTAACTGCATTTTATTATATACCATCATTTATCTGACACAAAATTACCTAAAACAAAGTTTGTTTAAAAAATTAAAAATAACATACTAATTTTTATTAATCTATCAAATTTTTTTTTATGTAATGAAAATAATAAAATTATACATTGTTCTATATATTTAATAAAAATAAAAGAAAAACTTAACAACACAGTTAACTTAAGCTCAAACCAAAAGCACAAACTTAAATTTTATGATACTTTTTTATTACATTACTCGATGGAACCCAATCTGAGCTAGTCGATCCGTTTAAGATATCCTTTGCTATCATAATGGAGTTGATTGTAGGAACAAGTAATCGATTTCTTTTTTTATCTTTTAACAAATTCAACTGTGAGAAAACTCTTTCAGCAGTTGCGCTACTGTGAGGGAGGCATAAAATTGAACCAACAAATTCTTTTAAATTTGGAAACATATTTTCTTTTAAGCCATTCTTTGTTTTAAATACGCAGTCCCAAAATTCCTCTAAGTCTAAACTTTTATCAATAGCTGTGTAATTTAATAAAGTTCTCCATTCTTTGTCTAAACTTTCAATTTCAAATACGTTTTCCAATGAAATGAGATTTGGGAAACATGAACTTAAAGTTGTCACACTTTTTGCCAGGCTCTGAGGATTTAATCCTTTCAAGGCAATTAACCTTTGATCTTTAAAATTAATTCTCTTGAATACTTGTTGACATAGTTCCACATAATAACCAACACAGTGAGCTTTAATTTCTTGAATTTTTAAATTTTCTATACAACCAGATTTAATCATAATTTCTGCGTTTCCTCCTAAATAAACGTCATCCAAGTGTAAAAACAAATCTTTTTTGGAAAAATCCATATCATTGATATTATAATTAGAATCTATAATTTCTGCTTTTAAAAAATTAGTTAATATAGTTTTCATATAAGTTTCTATTGTTGGTAAGAGAAGGTGCATTCTTGGAGATTGGGCCTGAAATTCCTTATTTATGTCGTTCGTTAATTTCAAAATATATGCTAAAAAGTAGAAATACAATTTTGAAGACTCTGTCATTTCAACTGAAATTTTATGCGCCAGATCATTGTTATCTAGTTGAAAAGAAATAAAATAATGTTTTAATGGAACCCACTGTTCCAGTATTCGAGTCACAACATTTTCTAACGCCAACCATCGAGTCAATGAGGTTTTTAAAATTTTATGAACTTTTACATTGAAAAATTCTTGAAAATCTAGAAACTCCGTTTGTCGCTTAGCGCTGTGAGCAAAGAAAACGTAAATGTTTCTGGCTAGTATCTCAACATTTTGCGGAAGCTTCTTAGCTGCTGCGCTGGAACACAGATGCAGGGAATGGCATGTGCAACCTATAACATATAACGATGAATTATGTTGTAGTAAGAGTTTTTGAACTCCATTTTTCTGCCCCATCATTACAGATGCATGATCGGCCGCAAATCCAATTAGGTTACTAATAGGAATATTATTGCATTTGAACAGATTTAGTAGTGCATCATATATGGACTTAGAATCACAATTCTTCAATTGAATCATGTTAAAAAATCGATCAATTACTTTTCCTGAATTATGATTATAATATCTGGCAATAACAGCTAGACATTTTGAAGTGCTTATATCCGTCGTTTCGTCAATAATTAAAGAAAACTTTTGATTTCTTAATATGTTGGATAATTCACCAATTCCTTCATCGTGCAACAGTGTTGTAACGGTTTCTGCGGCTTTCGTTTTACCAACTTTTAAATGTTTTGAAATTTTTGAGTCAGGAACAATTGATTTCACTAACTTTATTAAACCTTCAACCAATGTGAACGGCAAGTTATGTTCCATAAGGAACATAATTATTTTTATTTCGGCAGCTTTCCCCTGTTTAATTAAAGTTCCATAATCGCTCGTTTTTTCATTTTCAGTTATTTCTGGTTGATTTTTTAAGGAATCCATTTTTTTGATGTGCGAAGAAGTGCTTTCGTGTCTTACGATATGATTTATATTGTTTGTTAGCAATCTGTTGCAAATTTTGCAGAAAGGACGTTTGTCTATTTGCATAACCCAGTTAAACTTGTCTAGCCAAACAGGCCGAAATTGTTGAATTCTTCTCTTGTCTTTTGTAGTTTCTGAAGACTTCTTCTCAATGACCTATTAATAATTTAATTAATAATAAATTTTGTATAAATTGGAATATATTCGGAACCGCTTCAGAGCCATAACTTAACTTAGGATCTTACTTTACAACTTGATTTTTTATTAAATTGAATCCATAATCTGAATAAGAAGTGGCGAACCAACCTGACCATCGACCACTCATTTTCAGAATACAAAAGACATGAAATAATAATAAACAGTGTAAGGGAAGTACCTACACATATGTATATAAGTTTAATGTAAAATCTTTAATGTGAATCTCAAACTGTTCAATAGGGGAAAGCAGTCAGTAAATATTTAAATTGAAAGTAAGTACTCACCGATTTATTTTGGTGCTCATCCTCGTTAATATTCCTATCATTTATTTCTTCTTCATCGGTTTGAATTATTCCGAGCTCGACTTCATCTGTAACTTTATCCTTTCGATGAGATTCCTTGCTGGGTTTTTTAAGATTACATTCGGTTCTAGTGTTTTGGCTGCTACCCACTTCACCAGCAGTAGCAGTGGTAGCGGTAGAATTATTTGGTTTGGAACGTCCCGTTCTTATCACATATCTTAAAATCGATGAAAAAGAATTATTAAAGATACAAAAACTTAAATTTAATTAACTTACCTATCCATTTTGCTGTGTAACGGTACTTGCACACGAAAATTCGTCTGTTTCTTTATATGTATATATCGCTTTATTTTGTAAAATATATTTTGATAAAATTAGGCACGGATATTAAATTTCAATAAACTTTATTAATATCAACAAAAGTTTTTGAAATAGACACACTATACTACACATATACACAATAAAAAATTTCACCGTTTGAATTATTTAAAAACACTTTACCAAATAATGATGGCGACCAAATAATATTATGTTTATGATGGCTGGCGGGATGAAAGTGATAAAAGACAATAAAGAAAAAAAGTGATAAAAGACAATGAACAAAAACTGAGAACGAAAAAATTGAGCAATTTTATCCCTACAAACAAAACAGAGTTTTGTTAGTTGGGTTTGGGTTTTGGCGTGTGGGAGATTCAAATGTAGTACTTTTTCTTAATTTTTAATGCGGAACGAAAAAAAGGTAGTACTTTTCGCATTTGAGGAGTACAACAGTAGTACATCATTTAAAAAAGTAGTACAAATACTCCGATAGTAGTACAACGACATCACTGCCCGTGAGTGCGTAATAATTTTGTGAATAGAAGTTCTTTTTATATTATAAATTTCGCATAAACAATTTAATTTAGCGAATCATTAAAATAAAATAAAAATAAATTAAAAAAATATTATATAAATTCAACAAACGTGTGTGTGTGTGTGTGTGTGTGTGTGGCCTCTTTACTAACTTTTACAATAAACAAAAACAATATTAATAAACCAAAGACTGGAGAATAAAAAAAAAAATAAAATAAAATAAAAATACATACATAATATTCAGTTTTAAATGGTTGTTTATTGTACCGCCACCAAAAACCAAAACCAAAAAGAAAAAAAAAACTGTGCAACATTCAACGTAACAACAAGTATCACAACAACAACGAACAACACACATCATTCAACATAATGCAGTTCTGCTTCTGATAAGTCTTAATATTTCTTTTTGTTACTACATATTAAATTTTTTTTAATTATATTATTATACTTAAATTCTTTTCCTTTGGTTATTATAATTTCAATCTGGTGTAGGGTAGTATTTAAGTTCTTTTAGGTGATTAGGCGCAGCTAGATAGTTTAGTTTATTAAAATTGGATTGTTCTATTTTATTTTTTTTTATTTTTGCGGGTAATAAATTGGATAGTTGATTTTGTTTTCAAACTTAAAACTCAGTGTTATCAATTATCATTATGAGATAAGTGAGAACCGTCAAGCTGAGGATGAATTAGGGTGAGTGTAGGTGTCGTGATGGATTATAGGTAGGTAATTAGAATCATTCCCTAAGCGGTTACAATTGATCTACGCATACTCTTGAAATCCCCACGCCCATACCCTGATGCTTAGCCGGCAACGACCGCCAAGAGTCCCTGCGTAGGTCCAATTTTCTGATGACACTAGCATGACTGGGAGTATAATTTTGAGTTTCTTTTAATGACATATTTCCTTAATTGTTTTTGCTTTCATATTTTTCTTTAATCTTCCAATCTTTCGTTTATTTTTGAGTTTTGTTTAAATGGAATATCCTCTAGGTCATGCTAAGTGTTACAAACTTTGATCGAGATTGAAGCATTATCACCGATGCGAGATTTGAGCATATAATCAATCCATTTTATAATGGTGGGATCAATACCGAAATTGGTAAAGGCGTTAATAATCGACGAGAACGATGTAATGTCAAAGGCTCCCGCAATGTCCAAGAAAGTACCTACAATAAACTCTTTATTATTGAGGGATCTTTCGATCCTAGTGACAAGTTCATGTAGATCCGTTTCACAGGACTTACCTACCCTATAAGCATGTTGCATGTTACTGAGTGAGGAATTAGATAAATATTTATCTCTAATAAATCTGTCGACAATCCTCTCTAATGTTTTAAGAAATGTTGAGGACAGACTGATAGGCCGAAATGCTTTGGGATCAGTGTAATCTGATTTGCCAGCCTTCGGTAAGAAAACAACGTTACTCTTACACCAAACCTGAGGAACAATACTAAAAGCAACGCACGCTTTGAAAAGGTGAACCAGGTGGTTCCTAATAATAGAAAAACCATGCTGTAATACAGCCGGAAAAATCCCATCAGGACCACCTGATTTGTATGGTTTAAAGGAGAAAATACTTCAACGCACAACTTCGGACGTAACTATCCGAACCGCTAAATCCCAGTCAGGAGCTTCATTGCAATTCCTATTGGTTAGAGAGTGAGCAAAATCAGAGTTAAAGATGGCACACTCCGAAAAATGAACAGCAAGAAGCAACTCGTTTGCTTCTTTCTTCGAAGAAGTAAACTTGCCATTCGATAGACGAAGAGCATCAAGAGTACAGGTGTCATTTTTAGCCAACGCTCTATTTAGTCTGGCGACCGCAGAGGGACTATTCATTTCCTGAATACAGAAGTTTGTCCATGCGGTTCTGCGAGCGGATCTTAAGCTTTTCTTATACTCCTTTTGAGCTATTACGAAACTATCCCAATCGCATTTAAGATTAGTATATTTTGCTTTATTCTTCAGTTTCCTAGTAAGTTTCCTTTGTTTTTTAAGAGCAGAGCACCAGAAGGGTCTATTCCCAATCTTTTGTTTGGTAATAAGTGGGCACGAATTTTCAAAAGCTGTCGAGCATGCTTTTGTCAGCTTATACGCTTGTAACTCAATGTCCTCAACCGAGCAAATATCCATAGCAGGATGAATTAGAGAAATAAGTTCGAAAGAGAATAAATCCCAATTGGTTAATTTACGATTACGATATGGTTTACGAGGTGGTCTTTTAATGTTGAAGTTAAAAGAGATACACCTGTGGTCAGAAGTGAGAATGTCGTTAGTCACCCTCCAATTTAAAACTAAATCAACAATAGGCAACGAACACAGACTTATATCAATAACCTCCCTTCGCGTAGAATTGACAAAAGTTGGCTCACAACCTTTATTGAGTATTTCTAGCTCAGATGAGCTTAAATAATTTATCAGAGCAGAGCCCCGGTTATTAATATTAGTGCCACCCCAAAGAGTATGGTGCGCGTTGGCATCACAACCAATTAAGAGGGGAATATTTTTATCCGTACTCCACTTTTCCGAAGATAAACTGAGGCGACAATCAGTTCAGTGCAAGCATTACATGATTCGAAAGTGATCAGAACGGCTGAGAGATCAGCCGAACTGCATTCATGAATAAGAGAAGCATTGATATTACTAGAAATATAAATGCAAGCTCTAATTTTATTGACAGAATTCTTTGAAAAAATTCTGCCATTAGGAATATTTAGTCCATAAACAGAACCATCGAGAAGATAAGGTTCCTGAATAAAACATAAATCTGTATGCGATCCATTAAGCAACTTCCTTAATTCAAATGAAGCTGACTTACTGTGGTGCAAGTTAATCTGTTTAATTTCAAGCATGGAAGTCATATTAACATACCAGCAACTGAAACAAAAAACGTAGAGCTTATGGTCCAGAGATAACCTTAAACAAGATCTTCTCAAGAACATATTGTAAACAAAGGCTGGAACCAATAATATAGTCATAGGTTTTAGAGTCAACCCTGAGAACAATCGATTGACGATAGGCCTCTCGTTTGTACCGGACGACTTTCCAACCGCTGATCGAGATATTTGGATTCATCTCACCAATGTTAGTAACCACAACGCTGGGATCATCTGGTGGACCAGGGACCCAAGTGTGTAGTAAAATAGGCGGTCTGTGGTGTCTTAGTTAATATGGCGGCAAAGAACCCTAGAGGTCACTAAAGTTTATCCCGACAGACCTTAAAGCACGTATAACAATTGGGGTATATCGTTATCCAAAATACAAAAATCCCAAAAAAAACATGTTTTTTAAAAATAACAAATGTTTGAAATATTATTTTAATTCGATTTATACCTTGGAGGATGGCGGCCTCCCCTAAACCTCCGCCCTGATGGTTTTTTGAAATTCTAATATTCATAGTGATTGAACCATTTTTGAAAAATTTTGAATTTTTCAATAATAATTCACATACTAAATTAAAAAACTCCTCAACGCCGCTTAGCATTGGTCCTTTCCGCGCAAGGATGACATGAAATTATGTAGATTCCTTTTGTTTAAAAATTTATTGGGTCTTGTCTTTCGATGGGGCAGTTTACTTTGTTTGTTTTGGTATTTTTTTTTTTGGGATTTTTCCGTTCGGGAATATGATATTTTTTCTATACAATTAAGCTTTTTGGGTAATTTCAAAGTTTAGCTTTTAGTATGCAGCTTTGTGTTGATAATAAAATTTGAAAGCAAAAGACACTGAGACGTGACGCCACGAAACCGTCTATGGTAGTAGATTCTTTATTAATACAAAAATGTTTTTTTTTTACTTACAGTTTCGTCGTATGATCAACGGTATTTATATTGGCGGATATTCAGTATCACTGGTGACCCTGATCATATCTTTATTTATATTTTTTAGCTTTAGGTAAGTCAATCCACTTTTAAGTGCCAAAAAATAACTAACCATTTATATCATTCCGCAGATCATTAAAATGTACGCGAATCCGTATACACATACAACTATTTGTGTCTTTAGCCCTTAGCTGTATAGCATGGATAGTGTGGTACAAATTTTTTGTTGAATCGTCTGAAACTCTTTCTGAAAGTCAGGTATGTGAATCTTAATATATAGTTTATTATATAAAACGGTTTGGGATGCCATCATATTCCCGAACGAAAAAACCACCAAAAAAAAAAATACCAAAAACTATAAAGTATAAAGTGCTCCATCGAAATGGAAGACCCCATTAATTTTTTCTTAACTACAATATGAAAACCAAACGAATCTATATAATGTCGTGTTATCCTTGCGCAGAAATAACCAATGCTAAGCGGCTTTGCGGAGTTTTTATTTCGGTATATGAAATATGTACAAACGTAAATATTGTTACAAAAGTAAACATTTTTGAAACTATTCTGACGTTTCCTTTTCATCCTTGCGCAAAGGTTCCAATGCTGAGCGGCTTTGAGGAGCCCCATCCTCCGTGTTTTTTGGGGATTTTTTTATTTTGGATAACGTTACCAACCCAATGATTTTGTACACGAAATTATCTTATTAAGTGCAGTCTCTCAAAAATAAAATAAAAAAACTAGAAGCACCCTGCATTTCATAGTAGAGTTTCCCCTAATACAACATAAAAATGTCTTTACGCATAAGTATACATGATTATTAATTCTCCACATTACCGTGCACGTCTTTTCCATTCGTAAATTAGCTTAACTCCTCTTTGTGGAAATTTCTAGCGAAAAAACGTTGATTATTATTTTTGCAACAAATAAAAAGCTTTATAACAAACAAACAAGAAATGGAAAATTACTTGTTGAAGACGAAAAAAGCATAAATTGTTGTACTTACTGTTTTCCGCTTTTTTGTTTTGTCTATAAATTGCGCGCGTGAAAAATACAAAAAAAAATAACCCTCCAACAACAATTATTGATGGATGAATAATAATTTGGGAAATGATCCTGATACACGTGCAAAAGAATAATCATATCTCATAAGGATGCGGGTTAAAAAAATAAACGGAAAGCTTTTATCTGACTAATTAGATTTTTGGTATTTTTTGTTGTATCGTAAATAGCGAAATTAAAGATTATGGTATTTCGTATGTCTTTACCACTCGGAAGGTACTGCCTGCAACAATAAGAGGCCAAAAGCTTTTCCTCATTAAAATTTAATTTCATCATTTTCATGAAAATTAATTTCTCGTACTATATCTGGGTGGATTTTACTAAAGGCAAAGTGTTTTTTAGCGATTTAAAATGTTGATTTTTGGTCCATAACGTTGAAAAAAATGGTAAACACTTGTAGCAGATAGTAAGCAGTTTGTTTGCTTACTTGACGTATTCAAATCAGATTTTTTGATTTCAAAACAAGCGAACCAACATAAACCTTATTTTGATTAGCTTACATAAATTAATTCGTTAAATTGTGTTTGTATGCGGACGTGGTATGCGGCACACGGGGATTTATTTGTTTTTTTCTTTTCTTTTTTACGTATTTTGCAAATAAATGTCAGTCAACATTTAATGTATTTGGGGATATGATTTAGGATTGTTTATATAAGAAATATGGCAGTTTTTTTTTATTTAGACAGGACACGATTTACAAAAATCTCACGGGTGTGTTAAGTCTATATAGAAATGTATTGTGCTAACAGTAAATTCAATATTGAAGTTAGGGAATTCTTAGATATGATTTTGTTTTAAAGAATATAAAATCTGCTGCTTTAAAATGGCTTAACCATCCTCTTACAGCAATTAATGAAAGCAATTGGTAGCAAACAATTATTGTAGTAAAATTCAACTGGTGATTGTAAAATAAAGGTGGCGTTTAATTTTAAGCAATTTCTCAGTTGGATTTTCAAATTTTCGTTGTTTAAATCTCAACAACTTGTTTCAAAATTCAATTTACATTTTAAGATAAGTTTTATTGAAAAATTTAGAATTTTGAATTCTAACAATACATATATTTGGGTTTTATTAAAGTAATTATAATATATGTATAAATGTTATAAAATACAATCAAAAAATGAATTCCTCATTAAACAAAAGTGTAAAAATATGAAGGGTTGAAACCTCAGGCAATGATAAAAACTTCGATCCAGAAAATCTAGCTCAACTCCCAAATCAATCCCTAACAGAACCTATTAAATCAATCTTTAGCTCAACCTCCAATTCATTTGCAACGAAATGTTCAAATAAGTAACAAACTCAAATGGAATGAATACATTGTTGCATTGGTCTCCAGATATATAAAACCTTCGTCCGACCATGTATAGAGTATTGCTGTCAAGTTTGGGGAGGTGCGTCTGGTACAACCCTCCACTTATTGGACAGGGTTCAACGCCGCGCTATCAGAATAATACGGAATCCCAGACTTACTCAAGAACTAGACAGCTTACAGCATCGCAGAGATGTTACAGAAGTCTGCGTTTTCTACAGATACTTACATGGTTCTGCAGAACTATCGGAGAAGATACAACCATTCGTTACAACAACAAGAGTAACAAGAGGAACAACCAACGCACATAGGTTTACGGTGAAGCTCCTGAAACCTCGAACTGAAGAAATCAAGCGCGAATTTTTATACAAAACATCAAAAACATCACTTCAAATTTCCGAAGGAATACAAAATGAATCAATTTAACCTTTACCTGGCACACCTCCCCTGAGTAACATACCTGGCACTGTGGGGTTCGTACGAACCCCAGTGGCAAATATCCTTGTAAAACTTGAAATATTGATTATATCTTTTTAGAAAAAATCAGAGATCATCTTCAAATACCCCTTTAAAGGCTGGAATAGTCAGAGTTTAGAAAAATGAAGATCAGCGTTCAGGAAAAATTCGGAGACTTGAAAAACTTGAAAAAAAACGTTTTTAACAAAAAAATTCATAAGTTTTTTGTTTTTTGATAAAAAGGGCTAAAATTCTAGGTGTGTCTTCTTCTATTATATCACTATAAAGGAAAAATATTAGTTTTCATGGGTCTTCCAAAAAAGGTATTTATTTCGAAAAATGAAAGTATGGATTTCACGAAAAAAAAAAATTTCGAAAAATAGTGAAAAAGTCGTTTTTTTTTATTTTTTCAACAAATTTATTACAAAATATTTTTGTTTCAAGACGTAGAGTTTAGAAACAAAATTTCAATTAATGCCCGGTACAATCGGGGCACATCAAAATTCTATGGTCAATGCATATCGGCCGTTTGCACGATGCACAACCTTTATCGGTTTTTCTATCTTTTTGTCGTGGACATAAGGCGCATCTTTTTTTGATTACGAGATTTAAATTCTGGAGATTGCGCTCTGATGCAGAAGATCGATTTAAAATAGTATTGATCCCTACTTTTAAGTCTCTGCGGAGACAGAAATCAACGAGACGACGTTCCAAATGCAGTTTTATCAAATGTAAATATAATTTTTCCAAACAATAATGCGCAGTTACTGCTAGGTCTTCTTTGTTTTGGACGGCTCTGCAGGCTCTCAAAATTCGCGCATTCACTATAGCCATGTCCAAGATCCCTTGAAAATAACGCTGCGGTCACCTGTATGTCTTTTTATGGACACTGAAAGAGTGGCAGAGCTTATCAAAGGTGTCTGTGCCTCCTTTGTTTTTATTGTAATACAGAACAATATTGGGTTTCTGTTCTGTCAGTTCTTCCGTGTGAAGAAGCGAGGAGGTCAGCAGTACAATTTTGTCCGATTTTTTTTTCTTCGGAGCATAGCTCAGAAGGGTTAAATTATCGGCATGGCAACACTTGGTGAGTGGCCGCTCGTTTTTTGGAACCTTTGCAATAAATTCCGCTGGAATTTCCAGTTTATTCTTGCGAATGGTACCGGTAATTTTCAAATTATATGGTTCCTTGTCCATTCGCTGAAGCAAACCAATTGGCGTGTACCAATTGTCACACGTCACTGCTCTGTTTGTGTTGTCTTGTAAATAGGTTCAGTTATTAATCTAAAATAATACTCAGGAATATTTCCTTCACCTTCTACGATTTCAGTATTCTTTCGTAAATATGGAATCGCGTTAATCTGTAATAGAAGTTTTTGGATAAATGTCTTTTAAATTTTTAGAGAAATCAATGGTAAAGGAACACGTATATATTTACCATGTACGAAGTCTTGGCATCGTTTAAGCTGACGTCCTTGAGCCCATATTTATCCGGCTTATCATTCATGCAAACTCGGAACTTACAGCGTCCCCTGAAACTCAGCAGCTGTTCGTCAACAGTACATTCATGATTCAGGCTGTAGTTACTTTTACAATTTTCTATAAACATGTTCCATAAATTCCTGATCGGAGCAAATCTGTCATCCTCTTCTCTTTCGTCCTTATTATCGAAACGAAGACAAGTCGATAAAAAATTAAACCTGTGCCTTGGAAACACGCATTTGTACACTGTGAGGCCATTAGCTGTTGACCATAATCGATTAGCATCGACGTCCGCAGATTTCCATAATCCGTTATAAGCTCTTATCTCAATAGCATCAGTATGATGATGGTAAGTTTGTTGTTTGTCTTCAGCAACCAATGATAAACGTTCCTGTTCGATTTTCAAGTTCGTATTATCTACGATTAAATTTATCATCTCATCAGTAAATAAACACTCCCACATAGCTTCTATCGTTTCAGCATTCGCCGCGTTACCAGCTGGACCGGGCTCTAATGGTTGCAAATGTCCTCTGTACCTACAAACTGATTTCGAAGGTCAAATTTTTGTAATTCTTTTTTCAACCAAAATTTTTTGTGATTGAGCCAATTTACACATGCTTTCTTGCATTACGTTTCTCTGCTTTCAAAAACCCAATTTGCATTTACACGCGTTTTCTTGAAACGTGATTCTTTTGAATTATTTGTCTATGTATGTGTAAAAATATTTCCAGTATCATAGTATGCCACGTCGTCTCATACTTGGTTTAGAAATAAAAATACGACCTTCGGAAATTGTATACAACTTTTTGTTTGTGTTAGTGCAGAGAAACACAAGAATCACAAAAAATTTTGTTGAAAAAAGAATCACAAAAAGATGACCTTCGAAATTAATTTATAGAGAGAGGGGTAAAGAAACGAGGAAAGAAACTGATGCAAGAAAGTATGTGTAAATTGGCTCATTCTTGTGATTCTCTGCACTAACACAAACAGAAAAGAAATTCGTTTACAAATTTTACTAATTTAAATTTGTTTTTGTTTACATATCCATAGACAAATAATTTAGTACGTTTATACACAGAGTCGTGTCATCTTAGAGTTATCCCCTTATTAATTTATTATAGATAATTTTGAATACTTTTTAATGAAACATAATCAAAACTGATTTTTTCTACACTATTTAATTCAATCGAACCTAAAAACCACAATAATAAATTAGTAAAAGGGTAACTTTAAGATGACTCGACTCTGTGTAGAAACATACTAAATTATTTGTCTATGGATATGTAAACAAAAACAAATTTAAACTAGTAAAATTTGTAAACGAAAAAAAGACAATGCGACCTTGAAATATTTTATATTTCTTTTCTGTTTGTGTTAGTGCAGCGAATCACAAGAATCTCAAAAAAATTTGGTTGAAAAAAGAATTACAAAAATTTGACCTTCGAAATCAGTTTGTAGGTACAGAGGAAGGGAACGAAATGAGAAACGTAATGCAAGAAGCAAGTGTAAAGTGGCGCTATGAAATATGGGCGCGAAGAATATTATAGTGTGTATAGTGTGTATAGAAAACAGTCAGGTAGACAGAGAAAGAGAAATTTTATCGAAGAACAGCTGCGCTCTTTCCTGATCTACGAGACGGAGTTTTTCTGGTCCACTTGAAGCTATCTTTCCCAAAGAGGTATTTTGGCGGGCGGCCACGTTGTTGTTCACTGCGACGTGCATTAATCCTTTGGTTTTCTGTTGGATCCTCCATGTCAATATCCATGTTGATATCCGTATCATCGTCGCTAGATTCTTGATAACTAGAATCTGAAGACTCCTCTGCGTTTGAAATATTGTCGGAGCCATTGTCTTCTAGTGCTTCCTCCCGCATGTCATCCTCGAGCAACCGCTCTCGCAAATTTCCAGACTGCAAAAAATATGCCATTCTAAACATGCACAAAAAACGTGAAAAAAGATTGTATGCATAGAAACAATGATTACTAACCTCTCTTTTCTTTTTATACGCGAAAATCACAAAAACAAAAAATTACACAATTCACGAAAAAACGACGTTGAGTGCCGGGTGGGGTACGTACACACCTCAACCTACTTTGACGACTGCCACAGAAAAACTGACGGTCGCAGCGCTATCCTAGTGGCATAGGTATAAAAGTGTATCCCTTGACTACCGATAGATGTCGTTACGAGTTTAGATTTCGAAGATTTAGATATCGAAAATCGACGAGAAACAGCGTGGGGTTCGTACGTACCCCCTGTGCCAGGTAGAGGTTAAGGTAGCTATTAATCATTACTTGCGATCCTGCAGCGCGCATTGGGTGCAGAAGCTCTGACAATTACAAGGAGCTAGGACCACATACTCAGTCCCTAAACCAACATGGTTCGAAAACTAAACAGGCCTATGAACTTAACTCAATCATAACTTAAGCTCAGACTCGACCTCCAACACAACCCTCAACTTAACTAAAAATTCAACATCCAACTTAATCCTCAAATCAACGCGACTCGAAAAACTACATTCGTACAAGAACTAAGCTAGCATTTCGCGACAAAATCGTCAGTGCTGTAGATAGCAACCAGAAAATTACTGGAGTACAAAAACTGCAACTTTTGAAATCCGTGTTACGTGGTGAACCAGTCATTGTTAAGACACATTTCAACAACAGAAGAGAACTATCGAGAAGTGCGGCAAAACTCGAAAGCAGATATAACAAAAACAAGTCGATTGTGGCCGAATTAATCCAACGTTTTTAGATCAAAAATTGTATGCTCGTGTCAACTGTAAGGATTTGAGAAAAATTTGTGACCAGGCGGATGAAATTATACGTGCTCTTCGTGCTTTGGATTCAGAAAATGAAAGAAGAGATCCATGGTTAATGCACATTATTTCTCAATAAAATTGATGACGATTCAAGACAAATGTGGGCGAAGGTAACTATAAACAACCAACATCCAACATTTGATGAATTTAGGGAATTTTTAAATAATATGTAGATACGATGCTTTGGAGACTTGTGTGCGTGTTGAAACAAAATCAATTCAAAGGCCAGTTCCATATTAAAAGCAACAAATGCATTTGCCATCGAAGCCAATAAGTTCAATTATATACATTGGAATGGTGATCATATTGGTTGTACAAATGTGTATTATTCAGGAATATGGATATAAAATCACGTATGGAATTTGCTAGAACGAAAGGTTTATGGCAAAATTTCTTACGTAAAGGACATCTTGGAAGTCAGTGTAATTTCAAAACCAACTGTTTAATTGGTCACAAGAAATATTTTTATATTTTAATATTTATTTTCTGGTTTCGAATGTCACTCTGGTTCATCAAGGAAACTGGCGCTTTTCCAATTGCCTGGCCTCGAAATAATCTGCGAAATATCGACTGGGTACAATCGCCCATTTATCGTTACTTTACATAACATTTCGCATCCTGGTGTTCGTGCTATTAGTAAATTGATTACTGCTCGATATTTTTGGCCTAGTATGAACAAAGACGTAAGCCAATGGGCTCAGTCATGTTTATCCTGCCAACGTACCAAAGTATAACGGCATACAAAATCTACTCATGGACAATTCCAAATACCATCAGGTCGTTTTGAACATATCAACATAGATATAGTAGGACCACTTCCTTCATCTAATGGATATACTTACTTTCTCACCTGTGTCGATCGATTCACTCGTTGGCCCGATGCATAGTGCATGACTAATATGTCAGCTGCAACCATTGCCTTGACTTTTGTCAACAATTACGTTTCACGATTTGGCGTGCCCCTCAATATCACTACTGATCAAGGAACACAGTTTGAGTCCAAGCTTTTCAGCGAGTTAACAAAACTCCTTGGCTCACATCGTATTCGTTCAACGGCTTATCACCCTCAAACCAATGGCATAGTCGAACGCTTCCACCGGCAACTCAAAGCTGAATGGCCAGAGGAAACACAATCAATTGGAGTTCGAAAATACCCATCGTATTACTGGGAATCCGAGCAACAGTAAAAGAAGATCTGAAGTGCTCACCAGCGGAAATGGTTTATGGACAAACTATGAAGCTACCAGGTGAGTTCTTCGTCGAAAATCTTCTTTTACCTTTACCAACCAGCGACACAGTTATCGACCAACTCCGTACCACTATGCAAAACCTTATCCCAAAATCAACACGCCAAGCCAAACAAGATGATATTTTTGTTCCCAAGCACTTGCCGACTGTGATTTTGTGTTCGTAAGAACAGATAAGGTTCGCACAGGCTTATCCACTCCCTATGAAGGTCCGTTTAAAGTCATTCGGCGCCTTCGGAAACAATTCACCGTCTCATCATTAATGGAAAGAATCAAACCATTTCAATTGATCGGCTCAAACCGGCTTACGGCATATTGTGTTCCACTGATGCAAAATCAGTTCATCGCTCATATAAACATGTTCGTTTCACAGCCGAATAAACTTTTCCTTAGGGAGGGCCGCAGTGTTGTGCGTCTACACGTAATTTAAGATTGTCTACATTTAAGTGTCGACAATAGCGTAGAGAATAGTTTTTGACGTAGACAATGTGTAGACAATGTAGAAAATTCGTAGACAATCAAATTTTTCTTGTTGTTTTTCCTATATATAGATTTAATTAGTTCTCCGAACTACGCTTATATTTGAAGTTCCTAAATGAACCATATAGCCAGAATTGATAACCTAGAGCAAGGAGACCAAAAATAAAACATTCTAGGTTTAACGAAGAACTATATGCTGTAATTTCGCGGGGATAGGAAAAAAACGCTAAGAATAATTGTTTAGATTGTTGGTACAATTTGACTGGGTACAATTTCATAACTTCATAAATTCAGAACAGAACTTTAAAAAAAAAATCAATAAAGCAAATTCAGTAGTTGCAAAATAATTTGACAAATTAAGTGTAAAAGAAGAGATGGAGTTGAATGAGGAATTAGCCAAATTAGTATTCGGATGAAACCTGCCCTTAAGATTGGTGGAATCGAAACATATTAAGTCATTAATTAAATAGTTAAGACCAGCTTACGCTACTAAACTTCCAGGAAGAAAAGCACTATCAACGACTTTATTAGACAATGCGTATCCAAAATGCATTTCATTTGATAAAGCCAGTATTTCTGATGAGCCAGTGCTATTAATAGATGGTTGGAAAAACAGTTCTAGCAACACATCTATGCTGCATCATGCCATTGACGAGCAAACCTTCTTACAAGCTTGGTACCTAACAGGTGAGAGCGAAACAGGACACTGCTAAGCAGCTATACAACACTAAAGTATATAAGGTTATTTCCAAGAATGCAAGTAGGTGCTATGGTCAAAATGGGAAAACTTACCAACCACGTTTTATTGCATAGTACTTGCAATAGCCATACCGCCAACTTGTTGGCAAAGAACGTATTGAATATAGCAATAACAGAGAAGGTGACTACATACTGTACTCAAAGAATACAAGCACGATGGTGCTCATACAGGGATGCTTACCGCTCCCTAATCAAGAACTTGGAGCAGATGAAGATCGTAGCAGCTGAGTCTAAAATTAAAAAAGTTAAACAAGACGTTGTTAAACTCATTTTTGACGATCAGTTCATTGAACGAATTGAACCAATATACAATATCATTAAAATTTGCCAATCGTCTTCATTTTCAATTGCCGATGCGGATAATTTGTGGTTAGATCTTAAATTGCCAATTAAATTTAAATTGAATTTGAATACATATTCGGAAGGAAATAGCTTTGAACTAATATGCCTTGGCAGCATTTTATTTGCATACTCATATGGATATTGGCAAACTTACAAAGGATCATTTCGAAAAAATACACAATATTTCTTTAAAAAATTAAGCGGAGTGGGGATCGAAGAATGGGATGAATTTCGATATCAAAGCACATATTTCAAAATGCTCTATGAGAAAGCCATAAAAAACCCATAGTATTTTGGAAAATGGCTGAAATAAAGCATCCCATTTTATCGCAAATGGCACAGCTATTTCTTAAAATTCCGGTATCATCAGCACAAATTGAAGAAATATTATTTTCTGGCTGGGCACACGTGCATTCGCCAATAAGGAATCGTCTAACTTTCAGGGATCGAAAAAATTGTTACACGTATATTATTACCTCAAGATTAAAGATGAATTGTGCACAGATATCGAGGAAGAATTAGAAGCAAAGTTTTCAGAAAACTTGCCAAACCAAAAATGCCTTTTCGTTTAAAATTGAGTAAAACTATTGACGAATATGGTACGATTTACGATGTACTCCAGCGGACAGAAGTGAACTACAACATAAATTGGCTTTATGAAGATACACGGAAATAGTGTCCGAGTAATTTTTATTTTTATTTGTTAAAATTGTAATTATTGGGGAATCTATTTAATCCAATACGTTATTTAAAGTGTGAGTTTTGTATATTTGATTCATTTGGTACAGTTTTACCATTTTAAATAACAGGATACTGTGCTTAAACTTTGCATACATTTAATATAAAATTCACTATAAATAAATCTTTGGGGCACTAAACGTTTTTGAAATTAAATTAGATCATAAATTTACTACGTTTCAATTGATAAATACATACAATTTAAACTTTAACATTTTTAAAACACTTTTAGTAACACAAGACACTTAATATGAAATTTTTATAATTTTTAAGCACAGTATTCTGGCATTTAAAATGATAAGACTTCGCCAAATGAATCAAATATAGAAATATCACACTTTAAACTATGCACTTGCATATTTAATTAATTCCACTTAAATATGAAGTTATCAAAAATTTTTGTTTCTGTGTATTGTCGCCGCATTGTCTACATTGTCGACATTGTCTACATTGTCGACATTGTCTACATTGTCGACGTAACTTTTTGAATTGTCTACATACATTGTCTACACATGTAGACAATCGTGTAATTACGCCATGTAGATTACTCGGCACAACACTGGAGAGGGGGCTCACTTGCGGCGGAGTCCTGTAGCGACTCACGCATTCATTTATATAAATTATTTATTTATTTATATAAATTGATTTACGTTCGCCACCACATACACCTTAGGTTTACACATAAGATATCTCTTTGCGTAACATATTTTCATTTGCCATCTAGCGAAAATAATATGAACACAAATATAATGGAACATTAAATTATATTTTGTGATATTTACTCCATCTCATTTTCGTTATCTTACTCAATTCAAACTTGAATTGATATACTCTGTTTCCATCTCGCGTTCAATAGAACGGCGAATTTGACATACGATTGTTCGTATGTCAACACTAAAAATATACAGCTAAACCAATACAACGAAACAAAACAATCGCGACGGCGATTCATTTTTATTTTCTTTTTCGGTATATACAAATTGTTTATTCTTGAGTAGTATTCAATTCGTGTCTTTCAAGCAAAAATATATCAAAATATATTACGGGTGAAATTAACCAAAATTTTGGTGCGCTCCATTTTTATTTTCTAAAAAATTTCTTGTGGTGAAATTAATATTTAAAATTTAATAAGTGAATTTATTATACAGGGTGTTTGGTGCATCGTTTGCCAAATTGAAATGGATCAAAGGAGGCGTCATTTGCTATCTCTTAAGCCCCAATAAATCATTTTTGGCCCTCAGGATTTCTTTTCATTAACTCTTAAAATATTTGAAATCTATAGTAAAAACTTAAAACTCAACTTAACATTGCAATAAAAAAAAAACTAAGAGAGAGCGTGATCTTCGCACTTTTTTATTAAGTTCTCTAGTCTATCCCCTTTCCAGCACGATATGCCCTACAAACCATTTCAAATATTTTACTAAATCACAAAATTTGTGTATCCTGACACATCAGCCTGATATTCGACATTCGCGATAAAAACTGGTTTTAGCTTAAATTACATACATACATTAAGGGAGGCTCATTTGCTATCTCTTAAGCCCCAATAACTCATTTCTATTCCCAAAACCGATCACTTTTAAGTTTTTTTATTGCAATGAAAAGTTGAGTTTTAAGTTTTTTTTACCTTCTTCAGACATTTTACGAGTTAATAAAAAAAATCCGGTCGTGGTTACTAATTATATTCAAAAAATTTGTATTGAATATCGTCAATTACAGCGCCATCTATCATGAATCGATAAACATTTTTCAGTCAAATCCTACGTATTTTTAGCCGTAGCCTATCTTCGTTACAAAGTTACCCTCCGCCCCACCTACAAGGATGGGGTGGGGGTACTAATTTAAACACTAATGTATTTCCCCCGAGGAATAATTAAATTTTGATCTCTACCATTTTTTTCGTAGAGTGCTTATTTAAGTACAATAAATAAATAAATAAATAAATATTTTCTGAGATATTTGAGGTATCAAGTTAAAAAACTCACTCGGTATATGCTGGTTTGATTATTGAATTGGGCATTGAATTTGGAGTTGATTTAAAAGTTAAGTTAGGCGCCAATTTGCGGGTTGAGTTGAGTTGGAGTTGAGTTGGGTTGGATTAGGATGTAGTGAGCAGTTAACCAATTTTTTATATATCCTGGTTTGAGTATTGAGTTTGGCGTAGAGTTTGCGGTTGAGTTGAGGGTTGAGTTCCGTTCCGTTTGCGGGATGAATTAGGGCTGGGTTGGGGTTAGATTAGGGTTTAGTGAGCAGTTAAACTGAGGATTTGTGATTTTTTTTTTTAATTTTATTGGGATTTTATACCTTATCCAATTTTGATGAAATTCAGTATTTCGAATGGAAATGGGATTCTCAAATTATTTTTAGATGAAGTTCTGGAATATGGCCAAGTAGGATGTAATGGGGTTCTAATATGATTTTTGGATGAAGTTCTGGAATATTTGCTAATAGAGGTGGAAGTTAGCTACTTCTTGCCCATTTTTAGTGAAATATGACGTCCGCGATGAAAATGGGATTCTAAATTAATTTTCGGACAAAGTTCTGGAATATGGTTAAGTATGATGAAACTTGGCTATTCCTTCACCTATTATTATGAAATTTGCTATATGCTTTGGAAATGGGATTTTAAAATGATGTTTAGATACAATTCTCCCTGTTTCTTAACCGATTTGGAGGGAATTCGACAAATGGGTTGGAAACTGCATTTTTAAATGATTTTAAGTTTAAATCCTGGAATATGGGCAATTAAGATATAGCTTAGCTGTTTTTAACCGATTATGTTGAAATTTGACGTTTCCAACTATTAGAAGGAAATGTGGCATAAAAATTATTGTTGGATGAGGTTGTGAGGAATATGCCAATATGGCTTTTAAATTGTTGTCTGATGAGGTTTCTGGAAATCATGCAGCTATTGAAGTTTCTTTGAGGCAACATAAAAATTTATTTAAAATTCTACAAATCGCTGATAGGTTGGCTTATATATGCATCTTACTACCCTATTAGGGAAACCAATGAGAACGACCTATAACCCTGTTTAGTATTACGTCATGTTCGACACCCCCCACCACATAAGAAGTTTTTACGCAAAACTGTGTATTTCTATATGCAAAATCCATGATACAATTCTACAAATCGCTGACATGTTGGTTTATGTATGCCTCTTACTACCCTGTTAGGGAAACAGATAAGAGCGACCTATTTACTTTTATTAATGCAAACATTATTAAAAATTATTTATAATTTTAATACTTTATGCAATCGCCTAAATGTATGCATTTTACTAATACTATCAAGTTTTTTAGTTGGTGTTATTTTTTTAGCAAAACTTTAGGATAAAATTCAAATCAGTATATTTTTATTTTTTTTATAAGGCAATCGTTCTTAAGGAGTAAACTCCGGCCACGCGTCGGAGCTGACACGCACCTTTTTTTTTATTTATATAATTTGAAATAAACAAAAATTTATTTAATAAAACTATTAATAATTGTTGTTAGTTTGATTTATAAGCTTTTTTACAAACCAAGGGTGTCTTTACGTTTAAAATTGACTAAATCTATTGACGAATATGGTACGATGTGCTCCAGTGGACAGAAGTATACTAAGTAAATCATGCAACATAAATTTGCTTTATGAAGTTACACGTAAATAGCGTCCATGTAATTTTAATTTTTATTTGTTAAAATTGTAATTATTGGAGAATCTATTTAATCCAATACGTGATTTAAAGTGTGATTTTTGTATATTTGATTCATTTGGAGCAATTTTACCATTTTTACCATAACAGCAGTTTCTTAAACATTGCATAATTTAATGTTAAATTCACTATAAATAAATCTTTGGGGCACTAAACATTTTTGAAATTAAATTAGACCATATTTACTACGTCATAATTGATAAATACAAGTTAAACTTTAATATATCTAGATGAATAATCAAATTGAATTCTGTGTATCAACAATAATATTATAAAAAAAACTGTTTTTGGAGGTCACTTGTAATAATTTTGTGCTCCATTTTTATTTTTTTACTTAATTATGTTCTGTGACTGTGCAGTAATTATCTAAATCCAAATATAGTGTTGCAGTAAAATATTTTAATAGTGAACCGAAAAATTTAAAAAACAAAAATCGAATTAATTTATATACTCAAATAAACAAATTTAAAATCTAATTTTGTATGTCAATCGTATCATTATAA
This sequence comes from Tipula helvola, assembly GCA_963556165.1. NCBI lineage: Eukaryota > Metazoa > Arthropoda > Insecta > Diptera > Tipulidae > Tipula > Tipula helvola. The sequence goes on along the minus strand of OY744481.1, from coordinate 261,116,494 downwards.
AAAAACTGTTTTGGAGGTCACTTGTAATAACTTGGTGCCCCATTCCTTTATTTTTTTTGTTTATTATGTAATTATGATATATGACTGCGGTGCAGCAATTATAATATTAAAGTGAATAATCTGAAATTGAAATTTACTTGGGCAGCTATATGATATCTGTGAAATAAATTAATTTAAATACTGACTAAGTTAAAAAAAATTGTAGTGAATTAAAAATTAAAAGAATATTTTCACAAATATAGTGTTGCAGTAAAACGTTTCAAACTTAAATCGAAAAACTAAAAAAATGAATAAGCTGAATCCAATTCTGTAAGTCAACCATAACATTATAAAAAACTGTTCTGGAGGTCAGTTATAATAATTTTGTGCCCCTTTTATGAAAACAAAAAAATTATTGTTGTCAAGTGTAATTTAGTGCCCATACATATTATCTATCGTATTTGAGCTGTAACAATTTTTCATTGTACTAAATAATACAACAAATACATTTCCAAAATACAAGAGACAATTAGTAACAAAAATAATTAAAATTGATATAGAAAGTATTTTGGCAAAGCCAAACCCAACAAACTCTGATCTTATGTTGGCCATTGCTAAACTAATGGAATTGAACAATCTAAAACATGATGAGCTTAAAAAATGTTCAGATGACATCAAAAAGCAGCTAGAATCAGATCTCGTCGCTATAAAAAAAGATGCTGGGATTACGAAAACAAGAGTAGAATCTATAGAATTTTGTGTGTCCGTATTTTATTCAATAAAAACACGCATTGATTTTCTTTGTGTAATTAAACAATTATTCACAATATAAATTTTATTTACACTTTATAATTAATTAAATTGATTTTATACACCGGATATATTATAATTAAAAGGGGTTTTAAATTATTTTTCACCACTTGACTTTCTTAAGTTTAAACACTATCACAATCGAGAAATTTTTCAATCGCATAAAATCGACTTGATTTTATGACGCTAGTAAAAAGAGTGTGTGTGAAAATAAAAATTCGAAATGATGAACATATTTTTACCCTCGCGATGAATTATTTTTTTTATTATTTTTCGCGTGAATTAGTTCGATTTTTAGTGTTGACATGCGAGAGAATCGCCATGTCAAACATTGGTTATCCTATCTTCACTAGATGGAGCACAACAGAATAATAGCAAACCAAAGAAATTTCTGAAACTGCTAGCGAAAACGAGATGGAACAAGTATCACTAAATATATTTTTAGAGTTCCGCATCATTTACGCTAGGAGAAAATGAAATTAGTTACGCTAAGAAGAATCTTGTGCGTAAACCCAAAATGTGTATGTGGTGGCGAATGAATTGCAATTTATATAAACCAAATAATTAATTTATATGATTGCAATGCGTGAGTCACCACAAATCATTAGAAAAAGAAAATACTGCAACCAATACGCTAATGGAAACTCTCGCTGGTGAAATTAACTACATAAAACAGAAACATTTTGAGAGAGACATCTTAATTTCTGGAATTCCAAGTACTATCACCGATCAGGCTGATATACTACGGAAAATAAGTGAGACTTATGAATTTGATTTGGCCGACGTGGAATCACATTTTTTGAAAACAATTACTTTTAAATGGAGTGGCCGGAGTAAAAGTGGTGCTATGCAACAAATTACTGTGAGGTTTAAAGAGAAATCATTCAAAGATAAATTGATGTCCAAAGTACGCACGAGCTTACCGCTATATGTTAAACAACTGTATCCTCAATTCGATCGATTATCGCTCGTGATAAGTATTCGCGAAAAGTTAACATCACTGAATTATCAAATACTGAAAAAATTATTAGAACTAAGGAAGAAGAAAAAAATTAGTTATTGCTGGTTTCGGTATGACAGTGTGTAATGTTAAAAAAAAAACATGAAGTAACTGAGTTACCTCAGCTCAACATTACTAAGAAATTGTTTCTCGACCGCTGTTGTCACCCCTGCGGCATTTACCTGTGCTCAAGGCCGTTAGAGGTAAAATTAGTCGTGGGGTTGGGGTGACACAGTTGAGAAACCTAGTTATACCGCGGTTGGACGAAAATATTGGGTGATCATTGAGATCACAAAAGGATTGGGGATTAGAAAAGTTGGACCTGTCTACAGCGACCAACAGAAAACTGAGTTATTTGTCCAGCATGAATGGACAGTTTTTGGGCCTTAGCCACACATTATTTGAAATACACAAACAAAAAAAAAATCAATTAACAAGTCCCTGGATGAGGGTTCAATTAGTAAGTAAACTTGGTCAGTAAGTAGGTAGTCAAAAGAAAGGGTAAATGACGCGGTTGAAGCTGTACATTCACCTGCCTCTAATGAGGCTATTGACTCCCTACTATACTGACTGGACCTCTGTTAGTTAGTTCTATTGTTTTTTTTTTTTCTTCTTATATTTACCCTTTGTTTTCCTTGATTTAGACCGCAAAAAAAAAAACACAAAAAAAAATTTAATTTATAAATTGAAGAAAAAAAAATATTTATTTTCCAAAAAAAAAAAAAAAAAAATTTTTTTACATAGAAAACTTCTAACCTGACGGTTAGCAAAAATCAAACAAAAAGCCTCGAATAAAATTTTTGTGGGGTTTTTATACAATTTTTCTGCTGATCGAAAAAAAAAAAAACACATATTTTCTTTTTCTTTTCCAATAAACTTGAAAAATTCCATAATCACCCCACTGACATTTTATCCGAATTTCCGGACAATATGCACGAACTGTAAACATGAGGCACGTTTTGGCTGCATGTGTAACCACATGAACTGCCCAAGTCGCAAAAAAAAAAATTATATTTTCACGCTTATTTTTACCTTGAGAAATTCAATTACATTGACAATGACCCCGGTTGAATAAACGGAAACGAAAATTGAGAACAAATGTGTCTCCACACTGATTAAAGAATGTGTGATAATAAAAAAAAATATTCTTATGTTTGTTTACCGAAACTTGAGCTTCCGCAAATAAACATAAATGAAAACCAAGTCATATAGGCACGCGCCATTGGAGATAATAGGATTTTACATTAATTTAGTTGTTGGTTATGAATCTTGCTTATGTGCATGTTTTAATATGTACAGACAAGATTATTCCAACACAATTAATGTAAATGTAATGTGAACTGTACCCGGATTTAGTCATGTAAATTGGTATTTATTAGAAGAAAAAAAAAAATCTTCAAATGTGGGGTACAGTTTTATACGCGAATTTGATGGATAAGATTATTTTGTGACGGGGATGACAAGCACCCGTTACAAGTGTACATGTGAAAATTAGTACTGATGAGTCTGAGAAACCATCAACTATCAGATCGATGAGTGACGCAAATAAACTCGGTGAATAAGTAACATCTGTTTTTCTTTGCAGCACTAAATTCTTTCTTCTTTTCTTTTCTTTTATTTTTTTATTTTAAAGTAAACCTTGAACTTGAATTACTGTTTTTTTTTTTATTATAATAACATTTTTTTTTTTTTACATATTTTATTTTAGTAGCTTATCAATAATAATAACATTTTCTTTATGCTTAAAACCTAAATTTCCCAGCAAGAATTAAAAAATCTAAATAAGTAAGATCAAAAATAAACTTTTGTGCTTGTGATTCTGTAATTATTAATTGTAAACTCACTATACTATAATAGGTTATGATGGATAGTTCTAAAGAAAACAAGCACTATTTCACTCTAGAAAATTTTAGCCGGGACACCAAACATCTTTTATCATTGAATTTGGTCTATATAAATATAAATCGGATCAAAAACAAGTTTAATCGATTAGAGCATCTATTATATTCACAACAACAACAAATTGATATCGTAATTTTAACAGAAACCTTCTTATATGATTTAGAAACGAAATTTTACAACCTTCCACAATATAATTAATTTCATAATACCAGGAATGAAAGAGATGGTGGGGGAATTTCTGTTTTTGTCCATTCAACTATTGAATTCCAACTTCTTCATAAAGAAACAACATTAGAAAATGAATTTATCATTATCTATTCTAAGGTACTAAATCTAAACTTAATCTGCGTATACAAACCACCCCACACATATATGAATGATTTCTTGTCTATTTATGACAAAATTGCATCTAGATACAAAAATTCAATTGTAGTTGGGGACTTCAACATAAATCTATTAAACGAATCAGATCCGAGTGTATCCAATTATAACTCTATATTACAGATGAATGGTTTGAATGTGATTAATAAGTTATCAAAAACCTTTGCAACTCGCATCCAAGGAGATTCCAATACCATTATTGATCATATATTGTCTAGTTTTGAAAATAGTTTTCATATTCTCTATGGTGATACCGATCTAAGTGACCATAAATATCTTTTTATAAAGTTCGTGCTCTCAAAAAAATCTACAAATATTACATTCAACAAAATAACTGAATCGTTTATTCTTGAAAGGGCTCATGTCCACATTTTCAAATTATTCAGAAAATAAAAAAAACTATATATTGTCAACAAAAATAAGTTTAGGAGGGAATTTGAGTTTGTTGATGAAAATGTGAGTCGCTATGAAGTGTTAAGCTGAATTTTAAGGTTATTTGTCAATTATTTCAGCTTTTATGCTTATTTTTAAAGCATGGACATGAGCCCTTTCTAGAATAAACGAATCGTTTATTCTTGAAATAATTGAAAAATAACCCCAAAATTCAGCTTTATTTCATTTTTAACCATTCTGTCAACAGCCTCAGAGGGAATAATTTCTAAAATCAAAAGCAGAATGTGTATTTATTAAAAATCATAAATTTCAAATTAATCAAATTAATAATTTATATATTAAAATGATGTCGATGTTTGTTTTAATTATTTAATGTGAATTACGGTTAATTGTTACAAGAAAGATAATCGTTACATAACTAATGATTAACTCTCTCTTTTTCACGTTTCTTCTTTTTAAATATAGTTTAGTATAAAAGAGCACATGGCCTGGGCATGTGCCCTTTCTAGAATAAATGATTTTTTTTTTCAAGGTAGGTGCCGTTCCATTAACCATATGGTAATTTCGTCTTGTCATAAAACGTATGTAAGTGTCTATGATACAAAACCGTCATAATAATAATTTTGACAAAAAGTGGACATGAGCCCTTTCAAGAATAAACGATTCATACTGTTGATAATAATATAATAATTAAATTCGTTCTAGATAATCAAAACATATATAACGGTGACTTTGAGGCATTTTATAACACGTTGAGATATTCTGTTGCTACCATTACAGAAAACACTACTGTCAAAATTAAAACTAGTTCTTACCGTAAACCTTGGTTCAACGACGAGTTAAAGAAGCTGGCGAACTCCAGAAATAAATTCTACAAACTGTTTAAGAAATATCCCAATAACAACTTTTTTCTGAGGTCATTAAAATCAGCAAAAGCTGCTTTCCAATCACGTATTGTCTATTACAAAAAATTATATTACACTCGGCAATTCGAACAAAACTTATCACAACCAAAAGTTATGTGGAGGATTATTAATCAGATTCTGAAAAACAGTGCTTGTCCAAAAACAAACTTAATAGAGTTAAAAGATAATGATATTATAATATGTGATCCAATGGCTGTAGCTAATCGCTTCGTCGAATTTTTCAGTAATATGGGTAGTGAAATTACCAAGGACTATCCTTCCAATTTTCGATATCAAGAGCCAACCTTCGTAATACCAACAAGAACAACTATGCAATCATTATCCTATACCAATGAAGAAGAAATTGAAAGTATAATTAGTAAGTTAGAATTAAATACATCCTCTGGGTATGACCAAATCAGTGCTACACATGTAAAAAAATCAAGCAATATAATTACACCATTATTAACTAAAATTATCAACAAATGGATTGACAAAAATCATTTTCCACCCTCAAAGAAGATTGCTAGAGTAACACCAATATTCAAAGGAGGTGACAAGTGCTTGGTAGGAAATTACCGACCAATCTCTGTTCTTCCAATATTTAGCATAATATATTAGCGTATTATATTAACAAGATTACTCAGTAGATCACCTAGATACTCATAAAATCATACATAAACACCAGTATGGATTCTGTAAAGCTAAAAGTTCTGTGTCAGCTAAATTGTATTTATTTGAAAACATTTATGGATATCTGCAGGGACATAAGACGACTACTTGCATGTTCCTGGACCTTATGAAGGCCTTTGACTGCGTAGATCACAAGATTCTTCTACGAAAAATTGCCTTGTATGGTTTCAGTGTAAACGTTGTAAGTCTAATCGAAAGTTATCTTACAAATAGATTCCAGTTTGTCAAAATAAATAAAGTTACTTCCAAGAAAGCTAGTTTAAAATGTGGTGTTCCTCAGGGTTCCATTTTAGGTCCTGTTCTTTTTTTAATTTATATTAATGACATTTTTACCTTAAACTTATTTGGTAAGCTTCAATTGTTTGCTGACGATATAGCCATTACTTATGGCTGTAACAACTATATTGAACTTAAAGATCATATGGAATCTGATCTGCAGAAAATCGCTGATTGGCTATATAACAGAGAAGTTGAAGCTTAACTCTTCCAAATCTTGCTTCATCAGTTTCTACTTACAAAGGAAACCGTTAACTATTTTTGATGAAGTTAGGGGACCAAATTTGGCTATAAAGAGAACTGAAAATACCTTATTTTTAGGTCTCAAACTAAGTACTCAGCTTTCTTGGACTGATCACGTTAATAATATTAAAAGCAAAATCTCCCCATATATTGGAGCGTTGAAAAGAACAGCCCGTTACATCCCAAGAGAGTTATGCTACAATCTATATTATAGTTACATTCATGCTCATTTGATATGCTTAACGCAGATTTGGGGATCCGCCAGTTACTATCTTATCGCTGACTTGCAAGTGTTGCAAAAAAAATTTCTGAAGGCAATTAGAAACCTACCGGGCCGGTTACACCGACAAAACAGCTATATAATGAAAAGCTTTTACCGGTTAGTAAGCTCATTGAATTTGAATACTTAATCACCATCTATAAGATCAAACTTGGTATTATGAAATGCGTTGCGGTTGATCTAACCACTAACTTTGAAATAACTGAATTAAACACGCGCAATTGTAAAAACTACAGTCTTCCAAATTATAAGTTATCATTAACTCAAAATAGTATATTTTATAGAGGAGTTGAGTTATTTAACAATTTGAATGAATTTGATAAAAAGCTATCGATGTCTCTTTTTAAATCCACAATTAAAAAACAGCTATACAACAAATTTATAGAAGAATACGATTTATCCCACAGCTAGATTGGGATGAGAGAAGCATGTTTTGTTCTCCGGCTAAATACCTTTTCTAATTACTTTTTCTTTAGCTAATATAATTTTCTTTTTTTTTTCTTTTTATAATATAACACTTGCTAATGCGTTTATTTTGTGAATACTTTAAAACTAACTATTAATGAATAAATAATTTTGTATCTTGATGTTTTCCTGTATAGCAATTTCTTTTTGGAAAATATAAATAAATAACAAAAAAAAAAAAAAAAATTTTTTTAAAACACTTTTAGAACAACACAAGACACATAATATCAAATTTTTGTAATTTTTAAGCATAGTATTCTGGCATTTAAAATTATAAGACTGTACCAAATGAATCAAATATACAAATATCACACTTTAAACTACACAAAGGATGAATTAATTCCAAATAAATATAAAGTTACCACAAAATTTTGTTGCTGTGTATTGCCGACGAATTGTTTACATTGTCGACGTCATTTTCTGAATTATTTACATACATTTTCTACACGTGTAGATAATTGATTAATTACGTGATGTAGACTACACGGCACAACACTAAACGAAAGTAAAATGGTTATAATTTGTAGCGGTTCACCCAATTCACGATACAACATATTTAACCACAATATGTCTCACGGCTTTTCAACTCAAGTACACATTGAACACACTCCATACCAAAAACCAAAATACACGATGTGCACGTGATTTCGAATAAAAAACAAAAAAATCAACAGCGACAACACATTGCTCGTGGTGCTGGCCGCCAACCATAGCCGTGAAAATGAAAATAATGTATTTAGCGTGTTATAATTACAAAAAGTAACGCTATAAATTCTTATATCAGAAGAGGAAAATCAATTTGAGAAAATTTAAACATTTCCATTTTCAGTGATATTCCTTACATTCGCTTTACACTATAGAAACAATTTCCTTGAACTGCAATATTTATTTGAAAAACGTCTCAATACTAACTAACTAGGTACTAACGAAGTAGTTATACAGTAATTGATTAGAAATTGTATTCACATTCGCGTTCACTGACATATGCGATTACTGTAATGTACATTTTCATTTTCGTCATTATTTTCCATCAATCATTTTAAATGGCACGCCCAACACCAACATTCATCAAGCAATCAATTTTGGTGGAAAGCAAAAGTTTTCGTTTTATACAGTACCTATACAAAAATCCAAACTTTTCCGTATAAACAAATCCCCCTTTTGAGTGAGTTTTATCGATCTTAAATAAATAAAAAGAAAATTGTATGTATACAATATACATTACAATTTATCTTCATACATATTTATTAACATATTTATATATACATAAACATAACAACATAAAAAAAAATGAATATTAATTTTCTTGAAATTTGAATAAAGTGTTGTTGGCGCTTGGCGGAAAAAATAAAACCAAATATTGAGTTACAACATAAAAAAAAAAAAAAATCGCGATACAGCAAAAAAAAATTATCTTAAATTAAAGCCATTATATAGATAATTATTATCCAGTCGTTATTTTTTATTGGATTGTTTTCTAGGAAGAATACGACATCGAATACAATATGGAAAATCAATGTTATCTTGGGTATGTGGATCTAACATATGTGTAGGCAGCCTAAAACATTAATTGGTACATACGAAGTGCTTTTTTTCTAGATAATTATATTTTATAAATTTTAATCTATAGAGTGGCGTTAGCACAAAAGTATGGTGTAACCACTTGTTAGGTTTATAGAGAGACGATTGACCGACCGATTTTCCAACAAAACTTTAATGTTTGCTATAAAGATTTTTATTTAATGGACAATTCTTTAATCTTCTATAAGCAAACATATAGCTATTATTTTGTAAAGGATAAAGATTTTCTGACACAGCGCTGCTCAAATGAGGGCCTCCGTAGCGAATAAGATTGAAACCACAAAATATATAAAATTGCCCAAATTTTTGTAGATTTTATAAAGCTCTGATCAATGAACTAGATTTTAAAAGGGGTTGTTGTTGGCAGAAAGTCTATGAATATTTTACTTTATTTTTGGCAAATAAACAAATATGTTTATCTTATGTCCCTCTCGTATTTATATCTTATATGTGCAATATACATTTTTGCAGTTCTAATTTAATTTTGGAAAATTTATAGACTTTTGTTTAATTTACTTTTCAAAGACAATAACTAAATCTTAAGGTAAAGCAGAAATATTTTTGTTGAAACATTAAATTACATTTTTATCTACAGCTACAGGGATGTTTTTTTTTTATTGATTAACGATTGTTGTGCAAACCGAAGACTGAGAAGAACGAAGGAAAAGAATAGAGACCATCTTAAAAAAACTAAGGAACCGTTTCTAGACAAGGGCGGATCCAGGCTATTGGCCAAAGCGTCATGGCCTCCGTTCCAACTTTAATAAATTACCTTAAATCATACATAAATAATGTATGGTTAAGATACGTTTAAAAATAAGCATGTTGTATCCTTAAATTGTATTTTAAAATAAAAAGTTGTTTTATTTTCTTTTAGTGATAAAAATTATCACTAAAAGAAAATAAAAACAACATTTCATTTTAAAATATAATAAAGTGATATTAGAAAGGCACAATGATACAACTATATGTTAAATTGTATGAAAAAATGATAACTTTCATTGTTCAACAAAAGATACGGACTTCTATTCGCAGCTAAATCAGGTGGCTCTGTCATGATTCAAAACCCGGGCTTCAGCCGATCTATTGCGAAATTGATATGTTTTTTTTTTAATATCGACAACGAATTGTTTTCGGAATCTACGAATAACTTTATATGGGTTTTCGTAAGGCGGAGCCAGTCCGGTTTTTACTTTGTCAACTTGAACAAACGCATGTTCGGGGATTTTCTTGTGTCAGTGAGAACGACATTCTGCATGAAACTGCGTAAATTAGGTAATAGATATTTGGGATACAAGTACACATTGGTTACATTATTGGTTAATAGATCTTTGGGTACAAACAATTCGCCCGGTACGGTTGGTGTTATACGGTGTTTCCTCAAGCCTTAAGGGCAGCTTTTATTTGACGATGATCTCTTTCAACCATACCATTTGCTTGCGAGTGGTATGCGGTCGTTCGAATGCGATGGATTCCTAAAATCTTATTCAGCTCAGAGAAGAGTTTAGATTGGAACTGGTTGCCTTGGTCTTTGTCATAGTTAGCGGTATTCCAAATCTAGGGATACACTGATCGACAAATACTTTGAGTACATTGGCACTGGTCATGTCCGAAATTGGATAATCTTCAATCCCTCGAGGAAATCTATCTACGATCGTCAGGATATATTCTTTGCCATTCGATGGCGGTAATGGTCCAATCAGATCCAAATGAATGTTATCAAATCTGATCGAAGGTATAATTGGCTTGTATTTATGTTGAAAACATGTTTAAATAAGTTTTCTTGGTATATAGCGTATTAATTAAAATATTTAATTTAATTTATGTTAACGTTTCGAATACCAATTATATTCATCATCAGAACATTCTAAGAAAAAAAAAGGTAAAATCCAAATTGGAAAAGAAGGATAACAAGAATTAAAACAACATAACAAGCCTAAGGCAAGTTTCCCGGAATACGCTGGGTCCACCGTACACCCTTTTACGAATAACAAAATAGAGGGAAAAGAAAGGTATGTTAGTAATGGGGAATCAACCCGGTTCCAGACACCATGGCGGTTGATAGTTAGTAAATAAGACAATACAAGACAACACAATTTCTAAACTACATGATTGTTAACTGCTTGTTGTTCCTGGGGCGTTGAGTTCGGCTATACCTTTGTTCCTGAAAATTAGGATTAAATTTGATCCCTTTAAGAATGACTAATTCTGGAACAATCTTAGATTCTGAAACAAATTAAATTATTCATCAGTATACTTAAAATAAACCCCTCTAAACACCTACGATCTTATTAATCTAAGTATACTTAAAATTACATCCGCATCAGTCCTAGGCCACCTAAATAATTCAATAAATAATTTAAAAAATCCTCTAGGTGGCACCACTATAAATTTTAACAATTCGTTAATTTCATCCGCTTACAAAATTATTGCTAACTTAGCTTCCTTCTAGAACTTATCCAATAGTCAACAAAAAGAACGTTCCAGGGATATTTCCGTCAACCCAATCAGTCACTCAAACCACTTACACACCACTCAGCAAAACATTCTATAAAAATAACTTTAGAACATATTTAACTGCATTGGGGTTCTCCGAATATTTCTGAAAATCAAGATCTACATTAGTTAATTGTCGCCAACTACTACTTTTAAAATAAACTAAAAATTGTTAAACTCTGAAATCTGCATGGATTAGTTGTTAAAATGGCTATAGTAAAAGTAATTAATTAAATACAACATCAAAGTCATTAATCCTCTGAAAATTTTATATATTCGTTATTTCTAAGGAAGTTATCAGCATTAATTCGAGCTACATTCAAAATGTATAGATCCGACCTAGTGTAATAAATCCACTTAGTATCCTCCTATTCAAAAGATCCAACTCAAAACCACTACTAAAAATGTAGCACCCTCGTGAACCTGCCACCCAAAGTAGAGAAGCCCGATCTGTAATGACTGTTTTGCAATAAACCACAACCAATATCACCCGTACCCAAAATTAAAGTTACAAGACACCAACCAGCTTCTAAAGTATGAATTCAGTATTGGAATTTCGAGCAGCTTGGCAAAATCAACCAAACCAGAAACCCGATTTCATTCACACGCTATACATTCAATAAACAAAAATCAACCAAAAGGAGATTGAAAAACTGTATTCATACAAACTTTCATGATTATACCCTTCCTTATAAACCATAGTACATTTTCACATAAAACAACTTACACTTTGGCGAATAAAATTTGATTGTGAAAATTCAACTTCCTTAAATCAACATTCACTACAACAGAGCTCACTGTATTATATATTATATATTCTGATTCGATTCAACCCTATTCCATAATTCAAATGATAAAAATCCCATTAGAATCGAATACATAAAAATCCGACTACATGAAAATTTTGCGTTGTACATCCCATGGTATACAAAGAGCATCACCGTTATCTAATACATACACAAAACACGAGAAAAACAGCGCCAAACAACAATAAAACAAAAAACGCACTATACACAATACCAAAACCAACAACACACCTATAGGAAAACAAATGAATCGTTTATTCTTGAAAGCGCTCATGTCCACTTTTTCAAATTATTCAGGAAATAAAAAAAACTTTATATTGTCAGACCCTTGGCAGGTATATACTTTAGGACTTTTGGCAGGTCACATATTTTTTTAATATTTATTACGTTTACAGTATCAAACGCTCTTTGAGAAGGTAATCTCGGTAGTATATTAAACCGTAGCAGTTTAAACGTAAAACTTTCCAAACTATCAACAAATTCCCGGGTTTCAAAATTTCCGCCGCTGGTCATTTCAAAATTTGAAAATTCTGAAACTTTAAATTTGCTTTTTTTGCTTTTCTGCCTTTTGATTGAACAGCAATTCCCTGCTTTTTGAAAAAAGGAGGCCACCAATCCTTCAAGTTTAATATTTGATCATTAATTGATAAAATATTTGTATTGATTTTTGTAGTGTACTTGATCGGTTGATCAGGGCCCCATATTCCTCTGGCAAATAAATTCTGTCAATTTTCTTTAAATTCCTCTTGATTACTCAAAACACACGATCACAATGTAGAAAACTATGGCTTCGAACGGGGAAATACTGATAGATTTTGGTCAGGTTTCTTTCAATACAAAAAGCCATTACAAATCGTAATACCGTGTTATTACGATTTTGACCATGGCATTACTCTTGATAAAACCGATATGCATTATGGTACTAACTAGAATAATTAGCGAAGCTGAATTTACTCAAAATCAACACAAATGTCTATACAAGCCGTGCTGTCTCTACACATAGGATATATTGCGATAGATTAGTTTATTGATTTGTCGCTATATGTGTCCAAATTACTGTGTCCAAAAAGTAAAGCCAGTTTTTATTTATTTCGCAAAATATTTATTTATTCTTCCAAATTTATTTCGTCGCCTTCAAAGTAATCCCCTCCCGACACAATACACTTGTGCCAACGTATTTTCGAAACAAGAATTAAAGTCGCCTTCCGGGATAGCCTTCAGAGCACGTAGCGATTCACGTTTTATCTCTTCTATCGTCTCAAAATGATTTCCCCGCAGTGGTCGTTGTCGTCGGTTGAGTTTCGGGAATAGCCAGAAGTCACACGGTGCTAAATCAGAGGAATACGGTGGTTGTGGAACGATATGGATCGAGTTTTTGGCGAAAAAAGTCACATGAACGAGTGCAGTGTGAGAAGGCGCAATATCGTGGTGCAAATACCAAGAATTGTCTGCCCACAATTCTGGCCTCTTCTTGCGAACAGTTTAACACAAACGACGCATAACACTCAAATGGTATCCCGTCAATTCACAGAAAAAAATTCACAGAAAAACAATTCACAGAAAATTTACAGAAAAAATAATAGTATTTCCCTGAAAATCGCGCAAATATCTGGTAAATGTAGATTTAATATTAAAATTAGAATTGAAATCTCCCTTTTCCAAAATATTTCAACACAAAATTCTGGATAAGGCAGATAAAATCTTCATTTTCCAAGATTTCTGTAAATTTTTTTTTCTGCGAATTGTTTTTCTGTGAATTGTCGTGGAATCCACTCAAATAATACTATTTGTTGATGGTTTGGCCGGGTGGAAGGAATTCTGAATGGACAACACCACGATGGATGAAAACTGTCAACATGGCCTTCAACACTTTGACGATCTTCTTTCAACTGTTTATACCACTTGTAAACTTTCCTTTCCAACAAAGCAGGGTTCCCGAAGGCTTTCTGCAACATCCCTAACGTTTCTGGGCCCGAAATTTCATTCCACAAACAAAATTTAATGCAACTTTTCTTTGCTCAATATAATTAGAAATTGTAAAAGTCGCCGAATGCACTTTTAGCGTCGTACAAAACCATGCGTAAAACAAAACCTGATGAATGGTTTAAAATAAAATTTGTCACAGATGTATATGAGCAGAGCCTTCTAGAGTATAGAGCCATAATCATTATGACGTATTTTTTCGAAGCTTTTTTAGTGGTATAACTTTTCACTAATTTCCATAGGAATCCATAGTAAAAATAGTGTTTTTTAGCTTCAAGTTTTTCAATGAAAAAAGCAAAAATGTTACAAAAATTTTATACAAAAGTGTTCTACATATATTTAGCAGCAATATACAAGAAGGGTATATTGGTATTAAGTAAATATTAACTGCAGAAATATTAAAATTAAATTATTTCTAAAATATATTTTTCGAACTTTCATTTTGAAAAATACATCAAAGTTGGCTCTGACGAATTAAAATAATACTTGCTAAATTTATCTTTAGTTTTACTAGTGTACGTTAGATGTCTCAGATTTATACAGAAAAATACGAAAAAAATTGTTTAATCACAAAATTATGGCACGTTCTTAAATATTTTGTGAATTTGCTTTGCTTTTCCTACAACTTTTGAACTCAAATTTCCCCAAGTGACAATTTTTGGTACGATTTTTCAAAATGGTTACTGCCCACTGCCATCTATGTATATTGACTTAATGCACACGATTTGTAGTAAGCTTTTCTTTTTAATTTGACCAGAATGCTGTTGTTATGAATTTTTTTTTATATTTCGGTTTAAATAAATCAATTATTACAAGAAAATGAAAACGATTTACTTAAACGATATTCATATATGTTGAAATTCAAACATTTATGAAAATATTTCAGAAATAATAATTAAAAATTTGCAATGTTTTCATTTACAAATTTGTCTTCGGAAAAAAAGTGATTTCCCATATGTTTTATGTGTTTTACCATAGACAATCATAATAGATCTCTCATTTGACTAAAAACAGAAAATTAAAACAAAAATTTTCCATTCAAATATTATCGGTGTATTGCATATACGTATTATATTTGCAACGCATTCTAAAATCATTGCCTTATAAAATACACAACACAACGATACATTGGAATTATCAGAAGTTTTTGTTTTTTTCCTTTAGTTACTATGAAATGAGAAATCTAGTATCAATGTCTATGGTTTTACTATGGAAATTTTGGTTTTTTCGTCGTTTCTAATTCCCTTATAAAAGCTTTGTTTTTTAGATTATGGCTTGTATAATCCAGGTTGCTTTGATATGAGCCGTTTATTTTGAAAGTGGAATAGGTCATATTTTCGTAATATTGAGATAATTAAACGTTTGTGTTTTCATGTTATGAAAAAAATCAATACAACTTTTGTTTAAAGTGTTTGCATTTATGATATTACTATACTTACTAATTTTATCTAAAGTGATACTTTTTTTTTATTTATTTATTTTTTAATTAGGGTGAAAATAGAAGAATTCTTTGTCGAAAATCGACAGTTTCGAATTCTTCTAAAGACACATTAAAATTACAAAAAACAAAATATTTAACATTATACTGATCGGCTATCAAATACAATAAAAGATGATTACAAAATTTCATAAATAACGCTAATTATGTAATAACACTAAACAGATTTGTGACGTCAGGCGTTTCAAAGAGCCAATCTTTCACACTGGACAAAAACGACTTAGAATGAATTAGCCTCCTAATCCTATCTGGTAGTCTATTAAAGATGGGAGGTAATGCAACAAGAATGTAGCGGCGGAAATGATCATAATTAAACCTGGGAATACTATACAAAACTTGACGGTTAGCACGGAAGTTGTCTCGAGCATCAACTCTTATTACATATGCTGCCCACTACGCTTGAAAAATATTTTTAAGACCTTATAAACGTACAAATGTTGCAATGGCAGGATATTAGTTGACTTGAATAAAGGCCAAGATGAGTCTGTTCTTTTCTTCCTCAACATGACTCGCAAAATCATTTTCTGTTGTATATACAATGGTTTTAAAGTAGTTGGAAAACAACCACCCCAACAGCGTAAAGCGTATTCCATTTTAGCCATTACCAATGCATGATACGTCATTTTCAAAACAGAGATAGGACATACATCGCGAAGAAGATAAAAAATTCTAGATGCGGATGTAAAATAATGTTTTAAATTAGTGACATGGGTTTTCCAATTGAGCTTAGTAACTAATTCGATATTCAAACAATCAATATGACAATTGGTAGGAGTACATTTAGAAGCGCTATGATATGTAACATGGTAATCATTAGGAACAGTTATAACTCCAGAAATTTTAAACAACATAAACTTCGTTTTATCACTCAGAATCAGACTATGCTTGTCAAACCATTTATGCAGAACTTTCAGATCGGAATTAATCATAGAAATAACATCAGCGGAAGATGCAGCAGTATAAGCTAAAGCTAAATCATCAGCAAACCCAGTACTGCTGCCATTTAGCCCAAGTTTAAAAATAAAATTGGTATCAATCAGGAACAATAAAGGACCTAACACTGACCCTTGCGGAACCCCAACACTCACGGATCTAGGATCACTTAAAATATCACCTACTCTAACTCTCACTTTTCTATTCTCCAAATAAGATGCAAACCAGCTGTTTACTATACCTCTAAAACCAATGTCCGACGGAATATACAACAAAATTTTATGATCAACCATATCAAATGCCTCAACGAGGCATCAACAAACAAACCAGCACAAACATTACCACAGTTCAGCCCATTATGTATATTATCCAGAAATTCCAATAAAGTTGACTCAGTACTCATACCTTGACAGAAGCCATGTTGATGTACACTCAGTACGTTAAAGTGATTTAAAAAAATACTCACTCTGTTTTTAACTGCTTTCTCCAGAACTTTCAAGATGACCGGCTGGAGTGAAATTGGCCTATAGTTTCCTTTAATAGTTCGATCGCCTTTTTTAAAAATAGGAATAATTGTTGCCGATTTAAGTCTAGTAGGTACAAGTCCCTGATCGAAAGACAGATTGAATATATGAGTCAGGACTGGGCTGACGAATTTAGAGATAGATTTCAAAATATGGCTACTGAGTCCTTCGCTATCAAGCGAATGTTTCGAATCTAACAACTCAATAATAGATATTATTTCGTTGTTAGACACTGGAGTCATGAAAAAAGTTTTCGAACAATAATCAGAAGGTAGATTGAAATTGTTTGCTAAGTTAGTTGGCAAAAATTTATCGCGTAGGTCACTGGCAATACTTGTAAAATAACAGTTAAGTTCATTTGCAATATCTGTGTTACTTGTAAGAAGTCTACCGTTGTCTGATAAAATATTTTTGGTCGTAGATATTTTTGGCCTTTTAGTCAAAATTTCATTTACTAAGTGCCAATTTTTTCTAACATCGCCACTGTTACCTAAGAAACAATTAACATAATATGTTTCTTTTTCTCTTTTTATGTCCAGATTAATTTGATTACAATGTAGTCTCGTAGATGGCACGTAAATTTAAATTATTAGGATGCCTTTTCAATTTTATTCTCATTTGGCTTCTTTTTTTAATTCGCCTAGCAAGTGAATATGAAATCCATGGTTGAAGAAGTTTGATGTTAGTTATCCGTGAGCGAATGTAACATTGCTCTAAAACGACCGAAATAGTATTTAAAAATTGATCAAGAGCTAAAGACGGATCATTAATACTTAGGACAAAATTCCAATCTACATTCTCCAAAACCTCATTTAACTGTGCAAAATCGAGTTTCTTCTTATGGCCCATTCTCATGTTATGGGATGGTGATAAAAGATTAGCACACTTGAATAAAATCTCGATTAGATGATGATCCGAAATCATGAGATCGACCGCCGAAGGTGAAAAACATGAAAGGTCATTTGACCTGAGGCGAGCA
Organism: Tipula helvola; assembly: GCA_963556165.1. Lineage (NCBI taxonomy): Eukaryota > Metazoa > Arthropoda > Insecta > Diptera > Tipulidae > Tipula > Tipula helvola. Next base: position 261,098,367 of record OY744481.1, on the reverse strand, counting down.
AAGAAGTGATCGATACATGTAGATGTCGATGTAGTCACTCTTGTAGGAGTATTGATCAATGGCTCAAGTCCAAAAGAAGACATAAGCATCATATAATCATCACAGTGGGATGGAAAATTAAGAATATCAATATTAATGTCACCAACAATAAACAGATTTCTAGACTTAATTTTGCCAATAAAACAGGAAATTTCTTGGAGAAATACGTTTACTGGAGTATCATGTAACCTATAAATACATAAAATAACGTACAAATCATTGTCCATACTCCAGTCAACCCTAACAATATCAGCCGAAGTTAAATTAAACGCATATAATGAACAACTCAAATTGGAATAAAAATAAACACACACTCCACCAGATCTATAAGTCTCATTGCAAGCACCAAACAAAGTATAACCATCCAGATTATAAGAAGGCAATTCATAACCGTTCACCCAGATTTCACTGAAAAATATAAATAAAGGTTTAACCTTATATGCATTAATATTAGCTACTACGAATATTCTGATGCACAATCAAAATATCAGAGTCCATAAAATGGTCAATACCAATATTAATGCTCTAAGATAACTGACCAGTATAAAAATAAACAATAAAATATTTTTACTCATTTGTGAGCAACAAAATAAATAGTAATCCAAAACTAAAATAATAATGAAATGCATCAAACTAAAGCAACTTGAACTATACAAATCAAAAATATTTAAAATAGTTAAAATAGTTATCCTAAGTAAATTATTAAAAATTAAACATATAAATACAAAATAAGTACTAGTAGCAAAGTAAAAAAATTTGCATCGTAAAAATAAAATGGTATAATAGCACAGACATAACATTTCAAAATATATGTAGATGGTTTGTGTATGTGCTAAACCAAAAAAATGCAATGTACATATTAAAAATAAAATAGCAATAAATAATAGGAAAAATAAATAAAAATGAACTAAAACTAATCACAAATAAAATGTAACAGTTGCAAATGCAAACAATAAATGTACATACTATATTTAAGAAACTGTTAATATTACGGTATCCAAATTCGTTGTATTTTGTTGTCATCCATTGACATTCATTAAAAATTTGTGGATATTTTAATAATTTAAATAATTTGCTCAATGTTGAAATCAGCGCTATATAAATATCCGAACCCCAACATTTCTTCAGCTTTTGAGCATCTCTGTAAAGGTTCATTTTAAATGGTGTAAGCTGATCCCGTAAATATAATTGACGATCCACTTGCAATACTTTATTAGCGAAAACAGATTTACCTTTTTTTATTTTGTGGAGTAAATATTTAGCCTCGACACTATTAAATTTCAGCAGCAGTTTAAATTCCTCAGCACTTCTGTTAGCGTTTTTTTTTTTTATTAACAGAAGATGAGTTTGCTTTGGCTCGATTTGTTTGAACATATTTCATATCACATATGTCATTGATGGACGCTTCACTTCCGATTTCTTTCAAAATATTTCCAGCTAAAGTTTTACAATCAATGCTCTTATCTGGTAGTCCCGCTATTACTAAGTAGTTGTTTAATGCCAGTTGATTCTGCTCATCTACCATCGATTCCAGATTATTTACGGAAAATTATTCAGCATACATTTTTCCTTCAATTTGTTCAGTTCAGCTTTCAGCCCGATATTTTCAACAACGATGTTATCACAGTTAACCTTCATTTCATCGTACTGATTGGAAATAAAATTAATTGATTGCTTTAGCTCCGTAATAATGGACTTTAATTTGTTCACTTCTTCCAAGAAATTATTAAAAGTTGATTCTACCTCAGTTAACCTCTCCATTGCAGATCCAACACCACCAGTATTAATGGTTGTTCTAATCGAGTTACTATTATCAGTATTATCCGAGCACAGCTCCGAACAATACCAAAAAGGGAGCGATGCTTTCGCTTGGATATGCGTCCCTACAATTTGCTTGCAACTAGGATGATAACATTTTTTGCAGCAGCTGCATTCGAAAACCGCCTGTTTAGGTTGAAACGTTTTGGTACAGGCAGAACATTTGCTATCCAGGTTTGAATTTAGCTCAGCAAATTTATAGTAAGGCATTTTTATTGGTACTTCACTAAATCTTAGAACAATATCTTTATCACAGTAAAGTTTATTTTAATTTCACAGGGTGTTCTTATGAACAATTAGTTGACTTATGTAAATATATATTAGTAATTTATTTGACTATAGCTATTTTAAAATATTAAACTAAGTAAAGCAATAAATGTTTGTTGGAATATTGTGTATATATTAATCAGTTAAACGAGCGAAAATACGTGTAACTGGATGCGTTAATTGGTGTTATGATTGTGCACAAGAATGATAGATTACAAGATTATGCAACTCAAAATACGTTACTCTCTTTTTTTGTAAAAAATAAAGCGTAGGAACAAGTCTGTATTTCTGACTTTATTTTCACCTATTATTTAAACTTTGTTTCACTCACCCTTGGTTCTTCAAATATTTGGTTGGTTTTACAACGGTTTGAGCGAGAAACATGAATAAATATGATCACATGATCATTGATGTGAAAGCGTTAATCTATATACCTTTCATTTCCTCTTATTGTATGTAGTGAGGTGGTATAATATATTTGGTCATTCACTCTCATTCATCATTGGTTATTTATTTTATTTAATGTTTATGTTGTTGAAAACAAAATTATCGTTCTCTTCATAGTAATTTGACGACACGACAATTCATTTAAGTACAACATTTTTGGTTCACTATCGTATTAGAAGAGAGGATAAAAAATAAAATTAAAAAATAAAGCATAGGAACCAGTCGTTTTACTCTCCATCGGAGTTGGACAATCTTATAATCTATCATTCTTGATTGTGCACAACAATAATTGCACAACAACAGGGTTGCGCAACAAAACACAGATAACGTAATGTACAGTTATAAATTTAGCGCATAAAACTCGTATATTTATCTAATAAAAGCAATAAATTTTGAAATAAGTACAAACTAGTAATTAGCACTTAATATCCTTAGTTAAACATAAATAGTTTATCCACATCAACTTTATACACATCACTATTAATGTTATTAATGTTTATATGATTATTTTTTGCATATTTTTGTTGAAAACAAACAGTTAATTCACATCAATCACTACTAAAGTTGTAATATAGACTATTAAGCCTGGAACTTTCCAAACTATCAACTTGAAATCACAATTAATTTGTTATCAATAATAATTAATTTATTTTTATTTTTTATTTTTATAACGAAAAGTAAGCAAAAATGCGACTGCTCGCTTTGAACGCACAACATCGATTTTTCAATATAAGGCTTAGTAAAATACGATTTCATAATAAGGCTTAGTAAAATACGAGTTTTTTGCCCTGCAAATGACTTATTCCACTTTCAAAATAAATACTTTTTAATAAAAATGACTTATACCATCATTTCATATTGATGTTATTTATTAACGAGAATTTTACATTATAAATGGCATCCAGTTATTACAAAGAGAAAGTTATAATGTATTTAATAGGTTTGGATTTCATTTTACTCCTCAACAAGTTGATCCGACTTTTTTAAGTTTTGAAAATATCCATGATGAACAGGTGGAATATATGGGAGCAAATCCATCATGTCTTTGTATTTCGCGATTGTGACCGGTCGCCAAGGCTGGGCAAATTACATTATACTGAGTAATTAAAATACTTTTACAAATTACAGCAAACTTAGTAATTAAAATACAAATTACAATTACCTACTTTACATTTGTAAATTGAAAAATTTAATTTGACGAAATTCATTTAGTGAAAAAACATATCATTAAAATAACGATCATTAATATAAGGTTTTATACTGATGGCTCTAGAACCAAATCTTATTAAACCTTATTAAAATACAAATTATAATTACTTAGATACTGTTACTTGGAAAACGAGTAATTAAAATACAAATTACAAATTGTAATTTGTATTTTCATTACCTAATTAAAATACATATAATGCATTACAGCCCTGCCTTGCCGGTCGCTCACTTGACTATAACGACAGTAATTCTATAGAACCAAAATTTTTTGGTCATCCATTTTTAGTGCTAATTTCAAAATATAAAATTCTGCATAACTTGTCAAGGATGTTTTATAGTACGTTTTAAAAGGAGAATCTCTTATACTACTGTGCCCAAAAAGCAAAGCCAGTTTTTATTTATTTCAAAAAATATTTAATTATTCTTCCAAATCTATTTCGTCGCCTTCAAAGTAATCCCCTCCCGACACAATACACTTGTGCCAACGTATTTTCGAAACAAGAATTAAACTCGCCTTCCGGGATAGCCTTCAGAGCGCGTAGCGGTTCACGTTTTATCTCTTCTATCGTCTTAAAATGATTTCCCCGCAGTGGTCGTTGTCGTCGGTGGAGTTTCGGGAATAGCCAGAAGTCACACGGTGCTAAATCAGACGAATACGGTGCTTGTGGAACGATATGGATCGAATTTTTGGCGAAAAAGTCACAAGAACGAGTGCAGTATGAGAAGGTGCATTATCGTGGTGCAAATACCAAGAATTATCTGCCCATAATTCTGGCCTTTTCTTGCGAAAGCTAAACGCTGTTTGTTGACGGTTTGGGCGAGTGGAAGAAATTTTGAATGGACAACACCACGATAATCGATGAAAACTGTCAACATGACCTTCAACACTTTCACGACCTTCTTTGAACTGTTTATACCACTTGTAAGCATTCCTTTCCGACAAAGCATGGGCCCAAAGGCTTTCTGCAACATCCCTAACGTTTCTGCACCCGAAATTTCATTCCGAAAACAAAATTTAATGCAACTTTTCTTTGCTCAATATAATTAGAAATTGTAAAAATCGCCGAATGCACTTTTAGCGTCGTACAAAACCAAGCGTAAAACAAAAACTGATGAATGTTTTAAAATAAAATTTATCACAGACGTATATCACAATGCTGCCAACTTAGAAAAATAATATTTATCATTTGCGGTTTACCCGCGCGATTTAAATTGAAAACTGGCTTTACTTTTTGGACACAGTAATGAATCTAGAATCTTATAAATCTTAAATGTAACTTGTTGTTGTTATATTTTTTGCTTTCAATACCTTTTAGATTTATACTCATTAATCTCATTATACTATTAGTTGTTATGACATTACACGAATGAACAAGCATGTAATGTGACTTATTCCACTTTCATAATAAACAAAACATTGATGGCGTTTAGTATCTATTATTTAACCGCTATTTCTAGCAATTGCTTTACAGTTAAGCGCACGAATGTAACAAAATATACAAGTTCACTATACTTTTACATGTTGTATGGCGTTAACTCATTTTTAAAAAACTTGTGCCAACTCAGAAAAAAAATATTTATGATGTGTGGTTCACCCGCGCGATTTAAATTGAAAACTGGCTTTACTTTTTGGACACAGTATTATAAGCATGTTATAAAATTTACGAAAAAGTAAAAACACAACAATATTTTACTTTTTAAATATTAGTTTAGTATTTAAAGGGCACATGCCCTGGACATGAGCCCTTTCTAGAATAAATGACTTTTTTTTTTTGGCAAGGTAGGTGGCGTTCCATTAACCATACGTTAATGTCATCTTGTCATAAAACGTATGTACGTGTCTATGATACAAAACCGTCATAATACTCATTTTGACAAAACGTGGACATGAGCCCTTTCTAGAATAAACGATTCAAATGTTTTCCTATATTCCTCAATTCCATTGTGAAAAATTGACTGAGCTGACTTGAAGTTGGAAAAAGTAAAAAAAAAATAATCCATCAGAGTGACAAAGGCAAAGTATTTTGTTATTGTTTATTTTATAGCAAAATTTGATAGACACATTTTGACAGCAAACAAAAACATAACCAAAAATTATTAAACAAAATTAGGTCGTATTAGTGGTAATTCGATTATTTTCACGTTTCAAAATAATCTAAAAAATTAATTATTATTAACAATGCCACACTATTGTTTATTAGTGTTTTGACAACAAACAAAAACATAACCTAGAATTAATTAACAAATTAAGTAGTATGTGTTAATTCAATTATTTCAAGTCTCAAAATTATCTAAAAAATTAATTGTTATTATTACTCATATCAGAATTATTTTTTTCGAATATTTTCTATCTTAAAATACAAAATTAAAAAAATCTTTCCCATAAAAGTGCCGTACTATTAAAATTAATAATGTGTGCGAGAAATATTTTTCATCGGTACACAATATTTATGTCCTTGAATTAGTTGGACTGCCATAAAATGTTCTCGATTTGAACTTTTTTTAAATTTTGATATCAGTCCACTAACACAGACACACCTTTTTTTAAGTAAAATTTTGACTGACTCCGTTAGGCATCTCAAGTTATTTATAAATACTTTATCGCAAGATGTCAAAATATATAATAAATATAATAAATACATTGAAATAAAATATTAATTTGTGTTACAAATTTTATATTTTACTTGCAAATGAGAAATTGCTGCAGACATATTCTAAAGTCAACTCTATTACACCAAATTCGGAAGATCCTGCAACTGTTTAAGATTCTTTTATATTTGCAGTTTTTAAACTCTTTAAATTCGACAAATTCTTTAAATATGTCAAATTCTTCAATTTCGTCAAATTTATCAATATGTGCAAATTCCGCATTGTTCAAATTTTTTAGATTCTTTAATTTCTTGTAGTTGTTAACATTTTGTAAATTCTTCAAATTTAAATTAACAACTCATTAAGATTACGAACATTTGATTGTTCCAATTTTCTAAACTCTTGAAAGTACTAACCATTTTCAAGCCTATAATTTGGATTTTTCGATTTCGTTGAATTCGTAATATTGTAAATTTTTTTAAATTTTACAAATCTTTAAAATTATTTAATTCCTTTAATTTCCTTAAATTTTTCAGTTTCTTCAGAAATTTTGACCTTTCCAACAGAAGAAAAAAATTTCTATCAGAAAATTACGGTAAAATTTTTATTGTTAGTAAGATTCTTACCAATTATAAATTATTCTTGTGATTCACCATCCGAAAGAGTCCGACCAGTTAGGAAAAATGAAGATTCTACCACCTGGAATTTGTTTTATGGGGTCATCTTATCCCTTTGCTAATCACCCAAATTAATTTAGGTTTGAGTGTTTATCTTGATTTTCTTGTTTGAAGTACTTTTGGAATCTCTCCAGATTTATCAGATTCTTCAAACCCTGGCAATACGCCAATTTTATTAACTTCTCCAACATTGCCTAATCTTATCAATTTTTCAGATTCTATAAATTCATTCATTTATCAATTCCACCTAAATTTTCAAATTCTAGAAATTTTTCAATTTCTCAATTTCGGCAAATTCGTTTAATTCTTTAATATTGCCGCCGTAAAAAATTCGTCAAATTTTTTCTAAAATATCCAAATTTTTTAAATTTTTCACACAAATTTCATTAGAATAAACATACAAAACAAAATGTCACTTTTAGCGTAACTAACTAACTTCCAAATAATTGCTACAAAAGCTGATGTTTCGAAACATCCGACAACTAATTATTGACTCAAAGCTGAAGAACTGCTATTAGAATTTTTCGAGAATTATTACAAAGGTGTACAAATACAGAATTTCATTAAAATTTAATTTTTTATTCCAAAAAACTTCAATCTCTCATCATCTCGTTAACAATCGTTAACAACAAAATATTTCTGAACTTCGTAATCATTGCCATACTATATAATTAATTAAAACAAATCCCTCACTGTTACCGTTAAATGCGTTTCTTTAAACAAATATGTACGCACCCTATTTTACTGTTTATGTGTCACATTTAAAAACTGAAAATTTCACTATATTCACAAAAGCCTAACCGCACAGGCATCACAATTGTTAAAGCTTGGTCCGGTGCAAAACCCAAGCATAAACTTGATTCACAACATTTTCACTTATTTTTTGTATTTTCACTTACACGTTTAAATTACAACTCTTAAAAATTAAAACTTACATAATGTTAAATAAATTTAAAAGTAAAACAAACAAATTTTTGTTAATGTTAAAACCCGAAAACAAAGATCATTCATAGGAAAAACATCAATATTTTCCATTTTCCTTATTATTTTGTTTTTCACTAATGTAACAAAAATTCTTTGTTTCCTTGAAGAAAAACAATTTTTTCTCCGATCGTATTTTTTCTCCGATCGTAATATATCTTTCCGTTGTTTTTTCGAAATGAAAAGCTCATGATTCCAGTATGTTGTATTTGTTGCTAAGCAACAAGTAATAATAGTACGAGAATATTTTTTCTGGCCTAGGCCGGTGACATATTCCATACTATTTTTTGAAAAAAAAAAACAATAAGTAATATATTGTATAATTAGGAGGAAAAGTACTGCATTCCCGGACGATAGTGGAAATTGGCGGACGAGTGAGAGTTATTACTCTCGAATTGTATTTTTTTATTTGCTTTAATAAATAAATAAAATTGCCGAGTCCGGCAACCACGGGAGTCCGGGAATGCACTTTTCCTCCGAATTGTACATACTATTTTTTCTCCGATCGGACTTTAAAACGAATATAAACCCAAAATAATTTTTAGTATTATTCATTAATTATCATATTAATAAATCAAAACAAAGTAAAAAATCGAAAATAACATAAAATTATTGCTTAGTTAGCCACGACATCATAAGACATACATTTTTATTTTTTTTATTTTTTATTTTTACATTTTGTTTTGTTTTATTAAAATAAATAAATGCGTTTGACCTTATAAGTGTACATACTTTTATTTCTTCTAAACAATTAAAAATCCATACGGGAATATATTCCCGGCCTAGGCCAGAAAAAATATTGTCGTACTTTTATTACTTGTTGCTTACAAACAAATACAATATACTGGAATCATGAGCTGTTAGTTTCGAGAAAACAACGGAAAGATATATTTTTTCCTACGATCGGAACATATAAAAAATATATCTTTCCGTTGTTTTTTCGAAACGAAAAGCTAATGATTCCAGTATGTTGTATTTGTTGCTAAGCAACAAGTAATAATAGTACGAGAATATTTTTTCTGGCCTAGGCCGGGAATATATTCCCGTATGGATTTTTAATTGTTTAGAAGAAATAAAAGTATGTACACTTATAAGGTCAAACGTATTTATTTATTTTAATTTAACAGTATACATAATAATCAATTTTTATTTGATAAATCTATGCCAAACTAATTATGTGTTAGGTATAGGAGTTTAATTTTACTTATTTGTAATATTAACGGTTATCGTACAATTAGTACAATTATTGAACATTGGTGGATTAGTAGTATCGCATCCCAGCGTTGTTGTTGATATATTGCTATTAAAATCATTAACATTATTTGCATCGGCTGTTTCATTATCCGTTGTATCGAAAATCTTATGAGCAACTTCAATTTTATTGATAATGGATTCATCGATGTACCCTTCAGCAACAGTCGATGACTTCCATCCTCCAAATCTTTTTAAGCATGTTAAATCTGCGCCATTATCAACTAAAATTGTCGCAGATGAACGGCGGAAACAGTGCCCTGTGTATTGTTTTGCGTCTGACAATTTTAAAAAAGTAGCAACAATTTGTGGTATTTTACCAAACTGATGTATGCCAAGCTTGTTCGAAACCTTTACCATTTGTGTATTTAAAAAAAAACGGAAAGAATTGAAATCTTTTGGACGCGAAGCTATATATTTTCTGTAATATTCTAAATAAGTTTGGTTTACGATAAATGATCGTGGTTTATTTGTCTTGTTATTCGGAATTTTAACTAAAAGTTTAGATCCCAAATCACTAATGTCAGTAATTTCCATGCGGGCTAGTTCATCCCGTCGACAAGCACCACCGATTCCAGAAATTAACGCAACCTACAAAAAACAATCATAATATTACATTCAAAAAAATATTGCAGTGTGAATTGTATTTTATCCGAAAACATATTTGAATTTAATGTGTAAATACAAATAATAATCGTTTTAAAAACCTACATGCTTACTTTAGTAACTAGGAACGAATCATCTGAAGCTTCCAAAATGAATTGTTGAACATATTCCATAGTTAATATTTTAGATTTCTTCGCTTTATACCCGTCGGATTTGCGTTTCAAGAAGACACGTAATTTTTGGTATTTTGCAATATCCACATTATTTTTAACCACTAGCATCGACCTGATCATTGAGTAGTTTGACCATAATGTAGATGATTTCAATTTTGTAGATACATAAATCAGCGAAATACGCCAGAATGAGGTTTTCCGAAAATGATTTGATGTGTTTAGATTGAAGATAATCCATAAAGCGTTTCTAAGCATTTTCGTATTTTTCCTTCAATTTTTGCGGGAGTAAATCACATGTAGCTGAATTAGCTGCTTCCACTATATCCGGCGGGGTACAATATAAGGATAATTCGCTTTCACTGTCCATATCCCTTAAATTTCGTTCACACGTTTTTTATAAATCAAATAGGTACACAAACTTGACAACTTTTGAAAAAAAAAAAAACAAAATGTATACATGCATACATCAGTTTGGCAAAATACCACAAATTGTTGCTACTTTTTTAAAATTGTCAGACGCAAAACAATACACAGGGCACTGTTTCCGCCGTTCATCTGCGACAATTTTAGTTGATAATGGCGCAGATTTAACATGCTTAAAAAGATTTGGAGGATGGAAGTCATCGACTGTTGCTGAAGGGTACATCGATGAATCCATTATCAATAAAATTGAAGTTGCTCATAAGATTTTCGATACAACGGATAATGAAACAGCCGATGCAAATAATGTTAATGATTTTAATAGCAATATATCAACAACAACGCTGGGATGCGATACTACTAATCCACCAATGTTCAATAATTGTACTAATTGTACGATAACCGTTAATATTACAAATAAGTAAAATTAAACTCCTATACCTAACACATAATTAGTTTGGCATAGATTTATCAAATAAAAATTGATTATTATGTATACTGTTAAATTAAAATAAATAAATACGTTTGACCTTATAAGTGTACATACTTTTATTTCTTCTAAACAATTAAAAATCCATACGGGAATATATTCCCGGCCTAGGCCAGAAAAAATATTCTCGTACTATTATTACTTGTTGCTTAGCAACAAATACAACATACTGGAATCATTAGCTTTTCGTTTCGAAAAAACAACGGAAAGATATATTTTTTATATGTTCCGATCGTAGGAAAAAATATATCTTTCCGTTGTTTTCTCGAAACTAACAGCTCATGATTCCAGTATATTGTATTTGTTGCTAAGCAACAAGTAATAAAAGTACGACAATATTTTTTCTGGCCTAGGCCGGGAATATATTCCCGTATGGATTTTTAATTGTTTAGAAGAAATAAAAGTATGTACACTTATAAGGTCAAACGCATTTATTTATTTTAATAAAACAAAACAAAATGTAAAAATAAAAAATAAAAAAAATAAAAATGTATGTCTTATGATGTCGTGGCTAACTAAGCAATAATTTTATGTTATTTTCGATTTTTTACTTTGTTTTGATTTATTAATATGATAATTAATGAATAATACTAAAAATTATTTTGGGTTTATATTCGTTTTAAAGTCCGATCGGAGAAAAAATTGTATGTACAATTCGGAGGAAAAGTGCATTCCCGGACTCCCGTGGTTGCCAATTTCCACTATTGTCCGGGAATGCAGCACTTTTCCTTTTCCTCCTAATTATACAATATACTATTTATAAAAAACTTGTCAAAGCCACACATAAAACAAAACTTCTTGTAAACAAGAAAAAATTTAAAAAAGAAAAAAATTATTTTATGTGATACCGTGTCTTGTCAGTAGTGACGTTGCAAAAACGAATGTACGAAAACACTGTAATCAATGATTGTGAAAAACAGAATAGCAAACACAACAAAATAACATAAAGCAGAAATTATTTTGTTTACATGATCAAAAGCCGAAAAAAAAAGGTTTTTCCAACCGAAATTAAAAGGTATAAGGTATCATAGAAACAACCCAATCAGAAATTAATTGTACCAATACAATGAACCATAAAAATAAAAATAAATAAAACTTTTTGGACGTTCAGATGGTGTGATCCAGAGAACAAATCCAAAAACCTCATACACCCTTGTTGAAGGAAAATAACAACCGATTCAATCAAATGACTGTGTGTATCTTACAATACTCAGAGCAGACTGAATTGTTGAAACATACCGTAAAAATCAACATAAAATACGTGTGACTTATTTTTTCTAAATCAGATGATTGTACAGATTATGGAGATAAGCACAGTCAGATTGTTTATTGAGGCTGTCGGGATTTCTTTTAATATGAATCATCTTTAAGACTCGTCTACATACAGTAGTACGGTTAGATTATTTTCATAAACAAAAACCTATTTTTTCACAAAGTGAATAAGGAATTGAAATGTATCTATTTTGGGTTTTAAATGTTGTTGGAGTAAATCTTATTTTGGCTATTCGGATCTGTTATAGAATTTTTGTAAATTGCAGTTTTTATTAACGGTGTAAAAAAGGAACGTGGGTATCCATTGTTAAGGAGTGTCCTTTTGAGGAGTTGGAAATTAGAATTATGGAAAATTTTATCAGATAGTTTAAGGATTTTATTAGATAATAAGGTGACAGTGTTCCTTTTATAGAATAAAAGTAAATATGAGTTAAAATTCAGGTACCTACCTGACCATGTCGTTTTGTGGAACCAATCTGTAGAAAGCGAACCATCAACGTTTTGTAAAATAACCAGGTCCAGAAAAGGCAATCTATTATTGTTCTCCAGTTCTATTGTAAATTTTATGTTAGGTTAGGTTAGGTTAGGTTGAAGTGGCTGCTATCGCACACTTAGGCCAGCAATGGCCCGTTGTGATACCACAGGATCCCATCTCCCCATTACTCCCGTTGAAACCAACCAGAGCTATTTATATAGCGTAATAAATCTCGCACTCCACAGTCCGCGAGTCTCGAAAGGCTGTCCATACCGTACACACCCAAATACTTATGCCTTCTGTATGATAGCGCCGGACATGAGCATAGGAAGTGTTCCAAAGTCTCCTCCTCCTCTTCGTCCATGCAACTTCTACAAAAGTCATTCGTCTGTATCCCCAGCCTTCTCGCATGCTCCCCAAAAAGGCAGTGGCCTGTCATTATCCCTACGACCAATCCTATTTCTTGTCTTCCCAGGGATATTAGTACCTTGGAGCGCCGCAAGACCAGTTTTGGCCAAACTTGCTTTGCTACCCTGCACGTGAGAGTGTTGATCCACCTCTCATTTGTCAAGGCGATTGCCTTTTTACTGAGCGCCCATTTTAGCACTGCCATAGGCCTCCCCAGACCTACCATTTCCGGCTGCATCTGGAGAGTCGTACCGTACCTAGCTAGTTCGTTCGCCCTGCAGTTCCCCGTGACGTCCGAGTGACCCGGGACCCAGATTATCTGGATGCTGAAATACTCGCTCATCTCGTTAAGAGATGATCGGCAATTTAGCGCCACCCGCGACTTCAGACAAACTGCCCCAAGTAACTTGATCGCTGCCTGACTGTCCACATAAATTGCGATATCCCTCCCGGATACCACATTATGCTTCAACCATGTCATGACTTGCCCGATCGCCACCATTTCAGCCTGGTACACGCTGCAGTAGTCAGGGAGACGAACAGAAATATTAACATTAAGTTTATCACAGAAGACTCCGGCTCCTACCTGATCGTCTAGCCTCGAGCCGTCCGTGAAAAATTGCACTGCCTCGTTTTCCAAGATTGATCCGTTTCTCCAGGATTCCCTTGAGGGAAAGATGGTACGGAAACCCTTATCGAAGCACAACGTTGGTGTAATATAATCCAGATTCGCCAGTTCTTCGCCAGCGAATCTACCTATCGTCGAGTGTCCCACCTGAAGACACTTTCACTGAGAGACAGCCAAGAGTCTCGTAGCCACGTTGGCTGCCATCTGTTTACCATAAAGGTCGATTGGAATAAGGTGGAACATAACCTCTAAAGCGCGTGTAGGTGTTGTCCTAAGCGCCCCGCTTATAAGCATGCAGGCCGTTCTTTGCATCTTCTCCATCATACCTCTATATGTTACCTTATCTAGAGCTGGCCACCAAACGCCCACCCCGTACATTAGCACAGGTCTTACCACGGCGGTATAGAGCCAGTATACCAGCTCCAGTTTCAAGCCCCATCTCTTACCTATAGCGTTCCTACACGAGTATAAGGCTACAATAGCCTTATTCACTCTTTCCAAAGTGTTAGGCTTCCAGCTGAGCTTACTATCAAAGATTATGCCCAGAAATCTCGCTCGGTCAGCAAAAACTAGTCCGCTGCCGTTTATGATAGGAGGGCTAACCACCGGAATTTTATATTTCCTAGTAAATAGTACCAGCTCTGTTTTGGACGGGTTAATCCCCAATCCACACTTGCTGGCCCATTTCGTAACAATCAGGAGTGCATTCTGCATAACATCCCTAATCGCATCTAGATATTTGCCTGAGAGAGCTATCGCTACATCATCAGCATATGCTACAACCCCTATCCCCTCTCTCTCTAGTTCCAGCAGCAATCCATTAATCACTGCACTCCAGAGAATGGGGGACATTACACCTCCTTGTGGGGTTCCTCTAACCACCCGTCTTCTAATCTTGGACTCTCCCAGCTCCGAGGTAATAGTCCTGCTTACCAGCATCTGATTTATTAACCTACTTATAGAGCAGTCCACCTTCAAAAAAGACAATCCTTCCATGATCGCCTCCGTTTTTACATTATTAAAAGCACCCTCAATATCGAGAAATGCTACCATGCAAAACTCTTGCAAGTAAATTGATTTCTCAATTGTGCGTACTAGATCGTGCAGAGCTGTGTCCACCGACTTTCCCTTACAGTACGCATGCTGCGACATTGCCCAATTCCTGGGTTCAATTCTTGATCGAATAAACACATCTATCAACCTTTCCAGGGTTTTCAGCAAAAAGGATGATAGAGTTATAGGCCTCAAGTCCTTTGGAAGAGCATGTGAGCTCTTTCCCGATTTCGGGATAAAGACTACTTTGACCTCTGTCCAATTCCTAGGAATATAGACTAGTTTCAAACATCCCCTGAAGATAACCTCTAGCCAGGGGATGATGGCTGCCGAGTTCTTTTGAATCTCTGCTGGTATAATCCGATCCGGGCCCGCCGACTTATAACGCTTAAAACCCTGCAGCGCCCACCTGATCCGCTCTCTATCCAATATGCCCTCCATAACTATTGGAGGTGTTCCTCGATGAGCTCCAGGCTCCATCGAGTCATCAAAGCTTCCCGGAAAGTGGGTATCGATGAGAAGCTCCAACGATTCCGCACTTGAAGCTGTCCATGACTCGTCTGGTCTAATTAAGTAACTAGGACTAGTTGGGTTAGTAGATAGAATCTTCCTAAGGCGGGAAGTCTCAGAGACTTCTTACATTCTACCACAGAAGACTCTCCAAGATCCCCTCTGTGCCTTCCTCAATTCTTTTTTGTACTTTCTTAGGTCCTCCTTATAGGAGTCCCAGTCCCGTACATGCCTCGTGTTCTTTGCCTTATTAAAGGCTGTCCTACACGCCTTCCGAAAGGTCTCCAACTCCATGGACCACCATGTCGGTTTTTGCCTGCCCCTTGGCTTTATCAAGGGGCAAGAAGCATTAAAGGAAAGATTGCATGCTTTTGTGACAACATCCACAATGCAATTCAATTCTTCCACTGTCTCCGGAAGTCCGGGGACCTCCGGCAATAGTTCCTCCAACACCTCCCCATATTTCTCCCAGTTTGTCCTTCTAGGATTCCTGAACGGCTTGTGGGTACCCGGGTGTATGTTAAGGTTATAAGTTATATATTGATGATCAGAGAATGAGTGCTCCTTCGCCACTCTCCATCCCCTAATCAACTGAAAAATAGTATCCGAGGCGAGGGTCACATTTAGAACCTCCTGCCGATTACTAACGATAAATGTCGGTTCCTGCCCAACATTGCAGACTGAAAGGTTAGTATTTAATAAGTAATCAAAAAATAACTCACCCCTCTCATTTATATCAGTGCTCCCCCAAATTGTGTGATGCGCTTCTCGGATCAGGTCCCCCAGGTTATCCGGCGGGATCTCCTTCTCCCGATCCATATAAGCAGAGACCAGCCAAAACTTGTCTCTGCCAACCTCCATACTGATCGCAGTAACGTCACCACTACTGTATTGAGAAAGTAGAAAAATTTTTAAAGTATTTTTCACTAAAATGCAAGATCTTATCTTCTCAGAGTTACCTTGAGTACAAAGTTGTATACCCTTTCACCTTAAGGCCACAGATCCTGTTTTTGTTAATCCAAGGTTCCTGGATTAACGCTAGCTCCTCTCCTGATCTAGTCAGTCTGAGAACGAGAGCCGCCGAAGCAGCCTTCGTATGGTGAAGATTAATCTGCACAATATTAATCATCATGCATTATCTCACTTACCTCTTCATGCATTCCCTGTTTCAGGCTAATGCTACCTTCCTCCGGGGGGCCGCTACTATCCGCCGTGTCGCCCCCCATAATTAATGCTTCGCTGGATTGAGAATCCCCAGCCTCTCTTCGTTCAGATTCCGACAGGGTGTCCCCATCGGATCCAAGCGAGAGAAGGCCGCCTCTCTCCAATAGCAGCTCCACGTCATCGTCTGTTATAACCCCATGCGCTTGCTCGACCTTCTGCCGCTGGGTCCGTCCGACGTCCACCTCCGGCCCGTCCTCCGAGCGCATGCCTACCTCATCCCTCTTAAAAACGTTGAGAGTGATCGACCCGAAACCGTAGCTGATCACCCCCTTTGTCTCTGCCAGGGGAGTAAGGGACTCCTTATTGAGCAGCATGATTGCCATTCTGAAGCCCCCTTTAGCCTCCTCCTGTTTGACAATCTTCCAATCTTTCGTTGGAAGATTCGGATTACTTGCCTGAATAATCTCAAGGATCTCTTCTGGCTTTTCTGGTTTGGTTGGTAACCAGACGCGGGCCCTTGGTCTACTCGGAATTTCTTCCTTTCGAACTACCTCAAGCCTCGCGCCTTCCCATACCTCACCTACTTTTAATATTGCCTTTTTATAAAGATCCACCGATCTTTGATCCGAGCACGCAGTTAACTTTACGCGCCCTTGATGCCATCCCGCATCTCTACAGAACGGAGGGGGTCCTGGATTTTCTCTCAGGACCTTGATGAAAATGGAGTTCAGTGCATTATACACTTCCCTCCACTTTCCTGCCGTGATGCTCCCATCTTCTTGACTTCTGTCAATTACCGCTAGCATCAGTACGTTCTCCTTTACTATTTCACTGAACAGTTTCGGTTTTTCCTTTGGATCTCCCGATATCGCTCCAGTGACGGTCTTGGCTCGTTTGCTGTCGCCCACTTCGAGCTCATCCTGGGACCTCTGCCTTTTAGGCACAAGGACCCTATCCGAGCTGTCGCGGCCGACAATCTCCCTCGCCCAAGCCACAGATTGCTTCTGTTCTACTGTAAGCTGCCCCTCAGGGGTTGCAGCCAGTTTATCCAGAATTTTATGCGCCGACCGTTTCTCCCTGTATCGTCGCTTTGCAGGAGGGATCCTTCCCAATCCCCCGCTCTCTTGCCTGGCATTGGTATCGCTGACTCCTGGCTTTGGTGCCATGGTGCTACTTACCCCTGCCACTGGTGAGGTAGCTCCACCTTTAACGAAAGAGCCACTTTCTTCCTTCATTGTTTCCGGTTTTTCAAGGGTACCGGCTCCCTTATTTTTATTTTTCAAATCATTCATAGTATTCCCACGAGTGTCGGAGAAATACTGGTCCACCTGCGCAGAGATCCGTATACGCAGGTAAGGCTAAATACAACTGGAGGTAGCCAGGTATCCAGAGCACTCCGTTAACGACTGGGCTTTGTTAAATGGGCCCCCAGCCTAGCTGATCATCAGCACGGGTCGCATAACACCTTAATCCAGCCCATTGGCTCACCAAGCATCACATCCCAGCACCCCCGCCCCTATTCATCTTTCACTCAACCATTCACCCATCCATATGGATATCCCAAACCAATAGGACTCATTCCATTCAAGGGGGTAACCCGTTTAAAGGGGCCCCTCACTCACTACCTGGAGACCCCGGAAATGTGACGCTCAGTTTGCCTGTGGTTATTAGTTGATGGTTTTATGGCGCCATCAGTTCGCCATTCCATACCGGGTATCATAGGCACTCAGAATTTATTAAACTGAGGTTAACCACTCCCCAGTTTCCTGAGACTCTCCTCCCAGCAGGGCTGCGGTTGGGGGCGGCTTATTTAATTCACCGCTAATCTATCTATCGATAGGCCGTTCACTATCCACCACCTGTGACCCCCCCGATAGCTGCAGCATGCCCCGGGAAATTTTATGTTGCTGTTGAAACTATTGAATGCTTGAAAAAAATCACCTATTCTGGTTGTACGGATGGCCGTGACTATATCATTTTCGTAACGGTAAAAGAAAACTGGTTGAAAATTAAGTGACATCAAAACGCTACTTTCTACAAATTCCATGACCAAATTTGCAATAGCCGGACTGATCGGTGAACCCATAGGAGAGCCAAACAATTGTTTGAAAATTTTTTTGTTAAAAAAGAATCAGCAATTGTCAAGTTTTAAAAAAATATAGGCAAGAACAAGGGTTTGCCCGTTCCCAGGCCTTTTACATTCCCGCGTAACTGGACTGTGATTTTCTGATCCCCGGGAATTCTCGGGATACGGGCCACAACAATGCCTCTTTATGTATGTGTGAAATATTATATTAAAATTCAAACAATTTTAAATTTTAATCGAAAAAATTTGATATATTGTTCTCTCACCATGGCAAATCTGCCGGTGAAAAAAAGAAAATTTAAACTATCAGCGTGATTCAACTCAATATATTGGCAAGGAGCTGAGTGCGTCCAATGAAAATTTAATTTTCGTTAGAAATGCACCCGGTGACGGAAAATTAGTCCAATTTCGGTGGATGTTGGCTCTATATAGTGGGTCGTTTTTTAAATTAGTTGTTTTCCACTTCTGGCTTAAATTTATCACCTAGCTCTTGATTGTGTTTTGAGTAACACAGTGCGATAATTTGGTTTAATCATGCATCTATAATTTTCAATGTCCCCAATTCTGGCTCTTGGAGTAATTTTATTAGCGGGGCAACGCCTTTATTTCTTCTAATGGCTTAGTTTTCTTTTAGAAAATTTAACGACTGTGATCAATAACAGTTTCCTGTTTTTTTAAATTCGTAAACCATAATGCCGAAGTCGCTTCAGCATTGGGTATATCAATGTCTCGATTACCTGACGCATCTGAAGCTACATTCAGCGGTTTAACAACATTTTGCAGCTGGACAGCATTGCTCAATGTTCGTTAAACCCACATTTCGCAGTTTCTTAAGTGCTATTTTTATTAAGGAAACGTTGCAGCGTACTCTCTAAAGTACTCCAGCGGATGTGGTCATCTAGTTTTTTACACTATAACTCAATAATGTGTGTGTTTTTTTAAAACAGCTTAGAACAGTCTTGAAATTGGATTTTGCATCCCCGGGAAATATGCACAACATTCCCTGGGAGCGAAAATACTCTTAATTTCTTAAATTCCCAGAATATCCGTCCCGAGAAATCCCGAGATGCAAGCCCTAACAAGAAGTCGACTGGATGCTGGTATAACATGTATCAGCAATATTCCAACATTATTTTTTAGATGGGTGAACTACTGGGCCCTGTGCTAACACCAGTAGGGTGTATTGTGCAACATTAAGTGTATTGTCGCGTGAAGTGTAAGTTTCGTTATAGGCCATTGAATTTTGTAAGCGATGCGAAATTTAAATATTTCAAAAGCGATGGCGTGGTTTTCTCGGTAACTCCAGCTATTTTGGTTAATGTCAATGTCGCCTTGGCGTTAGAATTAGAGCTTTTAAGCATCTATGCGACCTTATTTGACTCTGGAAAGATTATTTGCAGAAGATCATTCTTCTTGTGCTTTCTCGATAATATTTCCTACTACGCGTCTCTTCGTTCCTTGTTTTGAAATCGTAGACAGTGATAAATTTGTTCGTTGCGTTCATTCGATGCTCACGTTAAACAAAGAAAATCGTCTGCGTAGCTCGCTGTGAGCCACCCGTTTCTTATTCTAAAGCCCGATTATGTTATTCATTGATACTTTACTGTTATATCGCATCCATGATGCTATTCTGTAATGCTAGTTTCTATGGGATATCTAGCTTGGCATGGAGAAAATTCTTTGTTTTGTAATTTCTAACCTGAGTTCACTGTGTCTTAATACTTCATTTGTTAGTCTTGTGTGCAACGAGAGGGACTGTCCATTCCCCTTCTTCCTTTTTGCTGCAGCTCTCTTTAGAGTAGGGTCGTCTCACCGGCTCCGGTGACTGAGTAACATATGATGATGGCATTGCCCAGCATTGATATTCGTTTGACACTGCTCAAGAGTAGCTTCACAGGTTAGGCCCACCGTTTTAAAGTAGGCATCTTCACCACTATTCTCGTAGTCTGTTGCAATTTCACTCTTGAATAGGTCCTGTTTGGTTCATAATTTCTGAGATTTGTACGTTTAGACGAGGCAGGAGGCACTGTTTGCAGTGTTGTATTTGTTATATACATATATCCATTTTATGTAGTTGGCAATTAAGCACTTTTTTTATATGACGGAAGTTTGTTTGCGTTAGGCAACTTACTTCCTTCAAATATAAACACTAAATATCGATTTTATTTTGTTGAACTCCAAAAATTTGCTACTCCCTATATCCCATATCGGGCAGCTTTTTGCCAAATTCCCGTCAACAATAAAATAATTGTATACATTCCACTCACCACCTTCTCCATTCCAATTTGTATTTATCATATTTTCATTATTTTCATTTCATTGTATTCTGCTGTTTGTAAGTAAATTCCTTTAGGACTTACACAAAAATGTTTAGAAAGACAGTAGCAGTAGTAGTAGTAGTAGCAGCAGCAGCACTAATGCAATGACAATATGCGGGGAGGACAAAACGTATTTTCCTCGAAATTAGATTTTTTTATCAATTTTCCTCACTGACTTTTATATAAACTTTGAATGAATGAAACATTATTGCCTGAAAAAATTCTCAGAATACCAGTGTTTGCTTAATATAAACAAAGAGTACAAAAAATAGCCTACGTACGTATTTATGTGTACATGAGGGATACTGGTTTAATAATGTACATTGGCATTAATCTTAAAGGTATATTTGAACGTATATTTGGTATATATACAGTAGAATTTAAATTGAATGCTAAATTTTGGATGCGTGACGTGTTAATCAAATGATCTTCTATTTTGAAAATTCTACATTACGTGTGGAAAGCCAAAAAGCCTTTTAATTTTAACCCAATTTGACAAGCAGAAAATCTATGTATACAATTTTCCATTACATACATAAATTCTCGTTACCTCGTAATTTCAATACCTGCCAGTTGACGAACACACACCTTCTCATTAATACAAAATAAATTATTTCCTAAATTTTACCTTTTAATCTTCTTGTTTGTTGCTTTCGTGCGTGCCAACAAATTATGTATTCTTCCAAATCATTTAACGCTTTAAATTTAAGATTTTCCACATAGCCGGGGTATAAGAGTAACGAAATCATTTTTTGGGGTTTAATTCTATATTCCCACACACACAATTTTTTTTTGTGGGTAGTTCGATTTTGCAACAGTTTACAACTTAAAATGTGAAATGAGAACAATTTTGCGGTTTGCCTGTTTCGGGCCTGTTGTATTATATGTATTCCAATACTACCTGATCCATTTGGAATTATTTATAAATATGTATGAACATACAGTTTAAATTAAATTTAATGGAAAACTAATGTTTTCTTTTAATTGCAAATTTCTCATTTTCTTGGAAAATTTAATATTTTTACGATTTTCTGTTATTTTGTTTTATTATTGTTTTCCCAGAATTAAAAAAATAAAAATAAATTGATTTACAATATAATAATAAAGGTAAAGACTATTTTGCATTTTGAATATAATGATTGGTATTTCTTCGATTTTTGTGGTTTTTCATACTCAGTGAGGTTATTGAATTTATACAGGTAAAATATGGAGATTCTAAAATCAAATTGAATGGAATAAATAACATGAATTTGGCTCAATTCAACTTGAAGAAAAACGTTGGATCTGTCGAGCTCTGTTTGTTATTAAGTTTAAACCTGCTAGCTTTTATTGCTTTTATGTTTGATTTTCCTTTTAAGGAGATAGGTAGGAGTATGCACTTTGCTATTAATTTTAAACAAATGGCCGATTGTTGATGGGATAACTAAACAAGCCAGAATTAAACTCGCAAAAAAAATTAATTTGAAAAATAAAACATAAAATTCAAAGGTGCTTCTTGTGATGCACCAGATACTTATTAAAATATCGAACATTGCTTTACACAATATGTGCATAACAAATAAATTAGACAACGTTTCATTTGAGGTAAACGACAGATTAGATGATTAAACCGTAAGCGACGATTTAATTTATAAACAACAAATAAATCCATATATGAAAATTATTAAAAATAGGGTGAACTCAAGATTTTTAGTAACATAATTAACATAATATAACAATTTTATTTAAAAGATTACCTTTCTCCACCTCTTCCAAGGCTCTCAAATGGCATTTAAAATCCTTACCTCACCTTCCCATAATTTGGCTGACTGTTTTTTCGTCAAATTAAGAGTATGTAATGAGGTTTAGTGATTGATTGGCAATTAAGTTAGCAATACCCCTGTAAGCTGATAAATTAGTTAATTAATTGTTAAAATTTTTAGAGTTGTCGCCTATAGGGCATTTCTAATTATTTATTAAATTATTTAGGTGGCCTAGGACTGATGCGGATGTAGTTTTAAGTAAGCTTAGATCAATAGGAACAAAGATGTTTAAAGTATTTGAAGGGATTTATTTTAAGTGTACTGATAAATAATGTAATTGTTTCAGATTCTATGATAGTCCCAGAATTAATCATTCTTAAAGAGATTAAATTTAATCCTAATTCCAGAAATAAAGTTATAGCCTGACTCAATTTTCCAAGACAACAAGCAGTTTAAAAATCATGTAGTTTAGTAATTGTGCAATCTAGTGCTGTCTTATTTACTAACTATAGTAGTATTTTCAAAAGTAGTATTTAGTGATAATTAACTAATTTGATCTTGATTTTCAGGAATATTCGGAGCGACGAAGTCGAAAGTCACAATAAAAGACTTGCAAGATGCCATGGGGAAATGTCCAACAGATTAATGACAGCATCGATAAGATATTCTTCTCTCTTTGATAGAACCTTAAAAATTGGAAAAAACGAAAGTGTTTAATTAGAAAATTAAACAGAAAATGTACAAGTTGATTAGGGCATAATTTGATTTATCCCTTTCTAATTTTTGTGCAGAGACTTGTTATAAGTGTTTTTTTGGAATGGGTACGAAGGGTCGAATTTCAATGGGCCGAATGGGTCGAAGGGCCGAATTTTTTTGTTTATTTTTATTTTTTTTGTTTTTAGAAATGTAGGGCCGATTATTTTTTTTTTCAGACCATTTTATATTCGTTAGAGTGAAGGAAAATTCTATTTAGACGAATAAAATAATTTCATTGTGGTTTAGTGATGTAAATTAGTGAATAATAAAATTTCGGCCCTTCGACCCATTCGGCCCTTCGACCCATTTCGGCCATTCGACATTCGGCCCTTTGATATTATTTCGTTTTTTTATTTAATTTTAAATGTATGGTATGGTATACCACCGAGGAAAAGCTTGTTTGGCATTTTGTCGACAATTATTTCTATACATTTTGTCTGAGCACAGCAATCGCAACCAACCTAAAAGTAAAACTATAATTAGAATTGTTAAGGCTAGAATTTAATTACAATTATATTAATCTAATTTATGCTCCAATCACAAATTAATTGAAATTTAGATTTGTGTAAAACGTCAAACTGTATACGGATTCCAGTATGGCATAAAATTATCCATAAACTCTTTAAACTGCATACGGATTCTAGTACAGCTTACAATTATCTCATAATTAAAATTTGATGATAGAATAATTAATTTTTATAATGTTTATCATAATTAATCCAAAAAAAATAAATAAAAAAAAAATAAAAGAAGAAACAACAAAATTGTAAACGGCGACCATTTTATTTTTACATTAAAACCAGCCATTATTAACAAGAATATTTAGGTGTTTTTATCAATCGATCAAACTCTACAATAATCAATTAAGTCGTGCACGCTCACATTTTATTTAATTCACTTATTTAAGCTTTTTTTTTGTTATAATAAATTTTATTTTTTTTTTTCTGTCTGCCTAAGCGTATACTATCAGAGCCTTCTCTCGATAGTATATCAGAGCCTTCTAGAGTATAGAGCCGTAATCATTATGACGTATTTTTTTGAAGCTTTTTTAGTGGTATAACTTTTCACTAATTTCCATAGGAATCCATAGTAAAAATGGTGTTTTTTAGCTTCAAGTTTTTCATTGAAAAAAGCAAAAATGTTACAAAATTTTTATACAAAAGTGTTCTACATATCTTTAGCAACAATATTCAGGAAGGGTTTATTGGTATTAAGTAAATATTAATTGCAGAAATATTAAAATTAAATTATTTCTAAAATATATTTTTCGAACTTTCATTTTGAAAAATACATCAAAGTTGGCTCTGACGAATTAAAATAATACTTGCTACATTTATCTTTAGTTTTACTAGTGTACGTTAGATGTCTCAGATTTATACAGAAAATACGAAAAAAATTGTTTAATCACAAAATTATGGCACGTTCTTAATATTTTGAGAATTTGTTTTGCTTTTCCTACAATTTTTGAACTTAAATTTCCCCAAGTGGCGATTTTTGGTACGGTTTTTCAAAATGTTTACTACCCACTGCCATCTATGTATATTGGCTTAATGCACACGATTTGTAGTAAGCTTTTCTTTTAAATTTGACCAGAATGCTGTTGTTATGAACTTTTTTTTATATTTTGGTTTAAATAAACCAATTATTACAAGAAAATGAAAACGATTTACTTAAACGAGATTTATATATGTTGAAATTCAAACATTTATGAACATATTTCAGAAATCATAATAGAGAATTCGCAACGTTTTCATTTACAAATTTGTCTTCGGAAAAAAAGTGATTTCCCATATGTTTTATGTGTTTTACTATGAAAATTTTGGTTTTTTCCTCATTTCTAATTCCTTTATAAAAGCTTCGTTTTTTAGATTATGGCTTGTATAATCAAGGTTGCTTTGACATTATTCGTATTTATTTTAATAGTTGTAGTTCGTGAAAATAACACATAATTTATCAATTTATTTAATATAATCGAAACATTACTAAATCAGTAATAATTTGGTGCAAGCGGAGTGTTTGTCTAAAAAGTCTAACAGTGAAGATTTATCGAGCTGTTTATGTTTGTGAAACTACAGTAAGGTTTCATTCTATTTTCTGCTTAATTATT
The DNA here is from genome assembly GCA_963556165.1 of Tipula helvola. Lineage (NCBI taxonomy): Eukaryota > Metazoa > Arthropoda > Insecta > Diptera > Tipulidae > Tipula > Tipula helvola. The sequence goes on along the minus strand of OY744481.1, from coordinate 261,072,881 downwards.
GTACTTTGTGGTTGTATTGACAGTTTCGTACTTTAATCAATAAGTTGTTGTGAATAAAATTTTAATTTATTAAATTATAAAGTATTAATAAATTACATAAACCAGTAAAATTTGCCGAAATGTTTGTGGGTGTAAAATAGACTTACTGTTAAAGATTTGTCGAACTGTTTATTGTTAGTAATGGCAGCTACTTGTAATTTGAGCTCCTACAAGGAATTAAAAACCGATCTGCTAATTGGTTATGTGAAGATTGTCGATCTACTTCGAACCAATCTAGCATCGTCGAGGACGATGATTATTCGGAGCCTACTCACAGCGGGCTTAGTTTATCGGATATAATGATCCAGCTTAAACTTATGGAAAAAAAAAACTTTCGGTGTTAGAAGCATTGATGCTGTTGTAACATCTTTAATGTCGGAAAACGCAGCCATTAAATCAAGAATTCACATAATTGAAGACCAGTTGTTAAAGCATACTACTAAATTTAATTTTTTGGAAACTGACTGTGATTATCCAAAGCAATTGGAAAATGCTAGCCGAATCATTATCAGTGGATTACCTTTGAAGCACGGTGACGTTAAAGGTTTGGTCATACTATAAAAAAAGTTGGAGTGTAAATTCAAGCTGAGGATCTAGTATCAGTTGACCCGATCCACAAGGACATAAATGCTTCTAAAAATGACAACCCATTAAAGCCGTTTTTAAGAGATTTGTTTAATTTCAGGTTAAGCTCAGTTAATTTAAAAAATAGGATTTTAGAACATATGCTCAGAAAGAAAGCTCTGTTCACGAAGGATTTGGATGTAATTTTGCCGCAAAATCATCCAGAACAACGTATTTACATAATGCACTACTTAATACCATTTCAAACAAATTTGTACCGTAGAGCTAAGATTATAAAATCTAAATATAATTTTAAGTATTTATGGAGTAAATCCGGGAATATATTACTATGATATTTTTCGGCTCAACCGCACCCATCATTCATTGGAGTATACTGCAGTTGATTAAAATATTATCGTGGAATCTGTATAGTAATTATCACTAGCAATTAAACCAGTATTCCTGTGAGATGAATCATTTTGTTCCAGCTCACAACCACCCAAAGTTACTTTGGCATTCTAGATTACTTCCAATTGCCATGATTGCTGTGTCATCTGCAAAGGTGGCTATGGTTCCTTTATTTGTGAAGTTGTTCCGTTAGGTGGTTTATCAGATTTTGGTATCATGATTACTGCTGCTATTTTCCATTGATGTGGAACATATTTTAACCGAATTTGATTGTGTGTAGAAGCTTCCTTTGTCTGGTGGAGCTTTGATAATTTGGCAAGTATTCAAGTCATACCCTGGGGATTTTTTAACATTCATGTTACTTTTCACTTCTTCTTTTAATTCTTTAAGAGTTACTGGCCGTATTTCAAACTCATCCAGCTTGTGAATTGATATTATATATTCATTGGCAGTTTGTCTTAGTAGTGGTTGCAAGGTTTCCTGGAGGTACTCCGCAAATAGATTAGCCTTCTCTTTGTGACCTCTTGCCCAGGTCCCATCATCCTTTTTAAGTGTAGGTCCTTGCATTTTTAGTCTTTTGAGCTCCTTTGTCGCCTTCCACAGTGAGTAATCAGATTTTTTTTTGCATCAGTTAGGCTAACTAGATAACGAATAATGATAACGAATCAACTAGATAATGAATAAATTAATTAATTAACTACTTTAAGAAGGGATTTGAGACTATTACATAAATTGTTAAGAATTGTTTTGTTCTCCGGTGTTCGATTAATTTGCCAGGTTTTACGAGCTCGTCGTTTTTCTCTTACCAACTCTTTAACTTCCATTGGGTAGGATATGTTAAGCGTCTTCTTATTTTGTAAAATGGGAGTGCTTGCCAATGCAGCATAGTGAATTATTTCATTGAGTTGCTCCAATTCGACTTCCAACTGTCGAGAATTTCTTATCGGTACCTGGAGATTGATTTTGTCCTCCATTATTTCACGAAAGAGATCCCAGTTTGTTTTCCAAACTGTTGAATTTATTAATCTGGGTGCACTCTCCCTTTGAATTACCGTTTCACTGACTATCATGATAACCGGTGAGTGATCCGAGACTAGAGAATTGCTGTTTTCAATGTGAATATAGTTCTGAGATCTCTTGCTTCATAAAAGTCGATTAGGTCCGGTATCTTAGCTTCGTCACTGGCCCAGTATGTTGGGGAACCACCAGAGTAAAATTCACATTTTGATGTCTGCTCTGCTTGAAACAATTCTTTACCATTTGACTTCGTAAGTCTAGATCCCCAATAGGTGTTTTTCGCATTAAAGTAACTTCCAATAATAAAATCACGTCCTAGCGATTTATATAGTTTAATGTAGTCCTCCCTGTTCAAGTTAGTTATGTAGTGGAGGACAGTATATTGCGGAGACAGAAAGCTGTCAGTGTTTAATGTGAATCCCTACAGTAGTGACTTGCATTGTTTCTTCTTCGATTTCTGTTTCTACATGGTGTTTTATATTTTCTTTTATTACTAATGCTGAACCACCTCTTGCTCTTTCCGCTGGATGAATGGAATGATATAAGTTATAACCCTGGAATTTAACAAATGAAGATTTAACAAAATGGCTTTGGTATATTAAGATAATGTCAATTTTTTCTGTATTTAAAAATATTTCTATTTCTGGAATATGTTGCATAAGTCATTTGAATATAAAAAAGCTATCCGCGCGTTGGGTGCCGCGTTTGCTTACAATTGACCAAAAATGCATATGTGTGACAACTTCAGAGGATGGTTTGGCAATGTTCAAGTGAAACAAAAAGCATCGTTTCATAACTGTGGATGAAACATGGATACATCACTATACACCGGAAACCAAAGAACAGTCTATTTTGAAGAGTTGGCGAAATCGTATTATTCGGAAGGGATCGAAAAATTGGAAAAACGTTGGACTAAGTGTATCGAGCTAAAAGGCGACTACGTTAAAAAAAGCAATGTCTGTAGCCTCTACGCGCGACAGAACTGAAACTTTTTAAGCTTAAATTTGTAATTTCTATAATTTATCGTTCAATGGTCAAGAATTGAAAAAATAGTCAATTGATCCTTATAGTGTTATAGGAGTATTATACAAAGTCAGAGTAGATAATCCAAATTAGATAATTGCACATTCTATATTATCTAGTTATTGTTCTCAATATCTGTTACTCCATGATCTGGTAAAACAGGATTATCACAACTCGATACAAAATCTACCTATAGAGGCACAATAAACGGAATAAAAGCAATGTTATTTACTAATGCTGATAATAAAGCGACATTTTAGCTTGAGAATGGTTATCCCTCGATTTACACGGTATTCGATTTACGCGGTTTCGCTTTTACACGGTTACCAAAAATAAAATTTCTTATATTAAAAATTAATAATATTTCATTAAAAAAGTACTAATATTTCGATTTCGAATTTTTCTTTAAACGTTCTCATTTCAATATTGCATTTTACGCAATAAAACGCAATCATTGTAAATATCAAAAACAAAAATGGTTGAAATAGATTATTCCCTTTATTTGTGTTTGTTTCACTCATATGTGCAGTTGAAAAATTAATAACTGAATTTATTTATTTCTTATATAACTCATAATATATAATAATAATATTAAAAGGTAAGATAGTTGATTTTAATTAATAAATTTTACAATAAATAAAAATTTGATTTTATGTTTATTAAAATTCAATTTTTATAGATCTACGATGTCGACCATAGAAAAGAAAAAAAAAACTATCAAGCGACATGTAATTTCGTTAGAAACGAAAATCAAGATTTTGGATAGATTGAAGTCAGGGCAGGGATCATCTGTTGTAGCAAAAGAGTTTGGTTTCAATGAATTGACGGTGAGAACAATAAAGAAAATGAAAGAATCTATTCGTAAAAGTGTGGCGAGTGGCACAACTGTGAGTGCAAAATTTTCAACCTACTATAAACGGGATAGTATTATGGAAGACGTTGAAAAAGTTTTGATTTATTGGGTAGAGGATTATGCTAAAAAGAGAATACCGGTGGATACTAATTCCATAAAACATAAAGCACTTCAACTATTCAACCAAATGAAAGAAAATAGACCCACTTCTTCGACAACAGAATTTTCCGCCAGTAAAGGATGGTTCGAAAATTTCAAAAAACGCCATAATTTACACAATCTGCAACTAAAAGGAGAAATGGCGTCGGCTGATGAGAAATCCGCTAAGGAGTATCCAGCTAAATTAGCTAAAATCATTCAAGATAAATCTTACGATCCTGATCAGGTATTCAATGCCGACGAAACCGGTCTCTTTTGAAAGAGAATGCCGAAAAGGACTTATCTATCCAAAAATGAGAGATCTGCTAGTGGGTTTTTTGTATCAACGCATTAGGGGATCGAATATTAAAGCCACTTTTTATTAACCGAGCTCAAAAACCCCGAGCAATGAAAAGCATTAATATAGACAATTTACCTGTGTACTGGAGGGCCAACAAAAAAGGTTGGATGACATGTGCCTTATTTGAAGATTGGTTTCACAAGTGCTTTGTTCCCGAAGTGAAAAGCTATTTAGAAAAAAAAAATCTCCAGTTTAAAGTGCTTTTGCTTCTAGATAATTCACCAAGTCATCCAATAAATTTACAGCATCCGAATGTTCAAATTGAATTTTTACCGCCAAACACAACATCAATTATTCAACCTCAAGACCAGGGCATAATTTCCACGTTTAAAGCATATTATATCAGAAGAACATTTGCAGATATTCTCGGAAAACTAGATAATAATCCGCTCCTTACTGTACAAGAGGTATGGAAAAATTTTACAATTCTAAATTGTGTGATCCATAAAGGTGATGCCGTGGCCGAAATAAAAAAATCAACTCTTAATGCATGCTGGAAGATCATCTGGCCAGAAGTAGTAAATCAAACAAACATTATTCCTTCAACAGAAAATCTTTATTCAAATATTATCGATCTGGCTCATTCTCTAGGAGGAGAAGGATTCGAAGATTTTGGTATTCCTGATGTAGTGGAGTTATTTGAAGATAAAGAAATTTCAAATGACGAGTTACTTGAGTTATTAGAGACGTCTAATAGCAATAACATTGTAGAAGAAATGGATTCAAATAGCGATGAACCCGTAGACAAATTAACTGCTAAACTAATTGGAGAAGGTCTGCAATTAGGCAGAAATTTGCAAACCTTCTTTATGAACATCGATCCTGATACAGAACGAGCACTAAAATTTCAAAGAGGAATTAAAAATGAACTCATGCAGTATGAAGAAGTTTATAAAGAAATGCGTCACAGCAAACAAATGTTGATTACAGATTTTGCTACGATTTCTAATACAAATTCTATACTCATTGCTGAAACCACTAGTTCCACTACAGTCGATAAAGTAATGTGTCCAATAATACAGACTACTGCCATTGATGAAATATCTATAAGTGATTCGGATAGTGATGAAGTAAAAGAACCAAAGAAAAATCGAATAATCGATTTCGAAAGTTCTGAAGATGATGTAAATTAAATTGATTTTAATTTTCTAATTTAATTTAAGCAATAATTTTTTTTTATGTTTTAACAACAATTAATTTAACACGTTGCAGCTGAATTGAAATAAATGTATGATTTAATAAGTAAATATAATTTGGATTACATATTTTTAAACCAAAATTGGTCTCATTTACACTTTTCTGTAGTTTTTCTTGTTCAAACCAACTTATCTCGTTTTAATCTGTTCAAAATGACACATATGCGTATTTTGTTTAGCCTCTTTAAATATGAACTGAAGTGGAGTGAAACTTATCTACCTTTTTAATATGAACCCTTTGTCTCGTTTTACACGATTTCGATTTACACGGTTACCCATGGAACGTATCCACCGTGTAAATCGAGGGACGAGTGTACATTTTGTATTTAGTTTAAAAGTATTAAATTTAATCTTAATTTGCCAACTCCCATTGTATGATCCTTTAAATATCTATACAAATTTAAGTTTTATAAACTTCACTTCTCTATTTATTGTAAATTTACAATAAGTTATTTAACATAATAACCGCCTACATCTAACTAGTACAAAAACATTAAGTTTGAGATATTTGTGTACAAGCAAATTATTTACAAACACAATTTTTGTACTTGTTTTATATAATGTAAATAGCAATCAATACCTGAATATAAAATTAAATTAAATTCATTCAATTTCGTTTCAACATTCTTTTGTTTTTTCGAATCATACCCTGCTTAAAAAAATTTCACTTCAAAAATAAAAGAAATCCTGTCGCTTTTTTCGTTTCATATCGCTTTTTCATTTTTTGCTTGTAATTTTTGTTTTGTTTCATCGATTTTAAAAATCACCCCGGTGCTAAAGAAGTTTCACTTCAAAAATAATTTTTTTTTTTGGCCGAAAATATTATTCCTTGTTTCATTTTTACCAGACTTCTCACTCCACTCTCGTAATATACAAAATTAAAAATTTTTTTCTTCTGAATATTGATCCGTATCAATTTTCATTTTCTTGCCTACTATTGGCTTTTAATAATTCAAATTATTACACGGAAAAAAAAATGCTTATGAATCAATCTCATTTTTATCAGAATGAAAATATAATAACTCCTCATTAAAAACTCCAGATTGCTTATTAAATCATTAGAAAGAGTATTGTATAAATCACATCAGTTACTAAATTGTAATATAGTATTTGTAATATTTATCACAAATAAATTTTTCTAATAAATCTTATAGACATAAGACACTCTATTATTTCAAATTTAATTCGTCCAGCAATAAATCAGAGCAATTTTAATATAATTTTCATTTTTATTTGTCATGCGATTTAGTAAATTTTCATACACAATATTTAAAAATTATCACAGTGTATGAGACGTTTTATTACAAATATTGAAATATTTGTTTTAATTTTATATAGATACGATCTTATGTAACATAATAAATTGATATATGCAGCAATCAAGTCTGCAGCAAGTCTGCTTGCTTTTCGCTTTACTTACTTCAATTAATGTTTCATTACCTCATAACATGTGTTACGTTTGAACTAGTTGAAACGGTCATTACAAGTCACAACAGTCAGTATTCTAGAAAGTTGCGTTTGGCCAAAAAGGTACATTTATGGTAAACAAGGCCTTGTTTTAAAACAAAATGTGAAAATCTGTAAATAAGTCTTGTATAAATCCACTCAGACATTTCGATAGATCGTTTAATCGTATATACAAAATTTTATTGCAGACCATATTGCCGTCTAAAGCTTATGTGATAGACATAGGTTATTTATTAATATTAAACCAAACATGTATTTACGCAGGATAATTCGTTCAGGTCGTTTAAAACGAGCATGTAAAAACAGGTTTAAGTGTAAATTATGTACCTAAGCAATTAATTTATTAATTGAAATAAAATTGGCGACAGTTTTTCTAAAACATACCGTTACAAATTATAAACGTAGTACGTTGATGGTTTTCGTGTTTGGCGGTAAGGTTTTCTATTGCTTATAGGAAGAGTTATTATGAGGATCAGATTCGTTGTAAACGTAAATTAGATACATTCTTATGCAATATAACAAATTTTACGAACTCGTTACAAAGATTACTCTCGGTACCATACCGGCTGGTTCGTTATTTTTTAATGTGCTATTTTTCAAACATACATTCGAACGCCTTAGCATGTAAAAAAATGGAGGTGTGGCCAACACACGACTTTCTTTTACGAATAGCGAATTTTGAAAAACTTTTATAATTCAAATTTCCCGCAAACTTAATTAAGATTGTTTTTATTATTTCATGTTTTCTGTAAATTGTATATTTTTGAAATATTTGCAAAATAAATTTTCTGTTTTACGGAATCTGGGAGCTGGGAACTGGGACCCCAAAATGTATGTAAAAAGTTTAAACATGAAGTTGCAGTTTGATTGCTTAAACCATTTGGACTACAAATTGACAGTCATATGTATATACCAACAGACACCACTTCAAAACTCAATTTTTTGAACTCATTAGTACACACGTAAAAGAACTAAAAGGTGATATTTATGAATTTAAATTTTTTCTTTTAATTTTTTGGAATTTGTATTAGTGATTTTTTGTAAATCTTATACTTTTTAAAATATGTGCAAAACACATTTTCTGGCCGAGAGTGGCCACTTCCGGTTGACCGATTTGGCAAATTAACATACATGTAGGCTAAATATTTTTATAACATACAGTACGTCACTGAAGTGTGCAAATTAATTATAATTAGCATAATTGGGCTAATACACACAATAATTAAAATGACAAATGCAAGAACTGCTGTAACTCCCTGTAAAAAAGTGTGGAGGGGGGGGGGGGGGGGGGGCAGGAGTTGCGAAATATTTTTGCAATTATAAAACGATATATATACTTAAGTATTACAAACCCTAATAAGTCGTTAAACAAATTAAGAAACATGAAAAAATGATCCACATTCAATTATGTAATATTTGCATTAAAAACCGGAAGTATGTCACTGTAGTGTGCAAATTAATTATAATTAGCATAATTAGGCTATATATACACATATATTTATGTGTTGGCAAAACAATATTTAATTTTTTTTTTATAAAATTTTTAAATTTTTTTTAAATTTTTTTTTTAATTTTTAATTTTAATTTTTTTTAATTTTTAATTTGTTTATTTTTATTTTTTTTTGATTTTTGGAAACATTTTGTATTAGTAATTTTTTGTAAACCTTATACTTTTTAAGATATTTGCAAAACAAATTTACTGGCCCAAGGGAGTGGCCACTTCCGGTGGACCGATTTGAAGTAAAATTCACTGGGACCTCCCAATTTATCCAAAAAGCTTAAATCTGAAGTTTCAGTTCGATTGGTTAAGCCATCTGGGCTGTAGAGAGGACACAGACTGACAGACAGACGGACAGACAGACGGACAGACAGACGGACAGACAGACGGACAGACAGACGGACTGACAGACAGACATCATTTCGAAACCCACTTTTTCGGACTCAGGGGACCTCAAAACAGATAAATCTTCAATAATCTCAAGGTCGAAAATTTTCATGATTACTATACTTTATTTTACTTACGTAAAAGAAAGTAATAGGTATGTGTAAATTATGAATACATATAGACTTGAAAGAGTATGATGTTTTACAGCTTACATCACACGTCTTTCTAACACATACTATTACAAATAAAATACGTATGTACATAGTTGGTTTTCGAGTTTGTCAGTAATGCTTTCTGTTGCTTATATGAAGAGTTATTATATGAGAATCAGATTCGTTGTAAACTAAATTAGATCAATTCTTATGCAATATAATAAATTTTACCCGAGATTGCTTTCGGTACCTTATCGGGTGGTTTATTATATATATTGATGTGCTATTGTTTAAACATACATACATTCGATCGCCTTTAACTTGTTTGGACGTGCAACTATTCATTATTTCTAAATTAATAATTAAATTTTATAAATTTACCTAAAGTGTGTACTCTAAATAGTAAAATAATAAAGAGTGAAATATAATGGATTTAACCAGTGACATTACATTTTTAAAACAAACTTTGGAAGCATTAGGCTTTTCAAGTTATTTGGAAAATTTTATTGGTAAGTACTTGTTTTTTTTATAATGCTTGCGTTGTGCGCCATTTTTTTTTTAAATTTCAATATTGTGATCTTTAATTGTTTTTATAAGGTGGTTTGGTACTTTAGTAATAGTTTTGTATAATGTGTAGATCTTCAAATAATTGATTTGTTCTGAAATTGGTTAATTAAGCATAGTGTGATAAAAATTATTTGTGATGTATTTTTTTATTTAATGAATTACTACGCCAACAAGTTCTTCAGTCGACAAATAGTTACTAATGTTATACAAGACATTTTTTTCAAGTAGATTGTTTTTATTAATACAATATAAAATATTTGGTCGTCTCAAATAAATTGTTGGTGTAGCAATTTTGTTTTATAGTGAGTTGTTAGGACAAACGATACGACAATATCGATGTATGTATATGTCTTTAGTTAAACAGAAGGCTAATGGCGTTTAAATAATAAAAGTGAACATGTTCGCTTATGTTCATTGACGGTTTCGAGGAGAATATTAAAGGTTTAATATTTTAATGTTATGAATTTCTTTTTTTTATGTGGGGGTATCTGTTCAATTACACATTGATTATATTCATAAAAGATTATTTTTCTTTATTTTTATATTTATTTATGATAAATTCAAATTATGAAAACATTTATTAGAAGAGGAATTTACAGAAGAAAGCTTTAAGAAGCTTCACTATGACAGCTTAATCGCAATAATTCCAAAAGCGGGACCACGAAATTTGTTTTGGGACAAATATTTAAAATTATTTGAACGAGAGGTTGGAATACTATTTTATACAATAATTTCATTTATTAAGTTTCATATTTATTAACGTTATTAGCTTATTAACGTTTTATATAATTTATACACATGCATTATATTTATAACTAAATATGTGATAAGCAAAAGTATTTGGGAAGAAGATACATTTTGAAAGCAAAGCCGCAGAACTTGCTTTAAAATTGATTAAAAACAAATAATTTTACTTAAATAAGACTGATTATTCTAAAATCAATTTTTTTTTAATTTTCAATCTATAGGAAAAGTTACAGTTAATTTAATTTTATTTACAAATTTTAATTAATATTTATTAGTAGGTACAGTCTGGAAAACTTAAAATAAAAACATTAAATTATTAAATTTAAAACTATTTTTGGCTCACTATTCATTTATGTATCGTATGCCCATGGTCAGTTGGTATTAAGTCTCTATAACATTTCGCAAGTGGTCAAAACATGTATTGGTAAAACTAATAATGTGCACTTATTTCGCACGGACCAAAAATGTCTAATAAGGTGCTAATAAAACCGTGCGGGATAATATTCTAGGTGATCTTATAAACAAATGTTTCGATCACTTGCGAGATATCATAGAGATGTAATAAACACTCACCAAAGAATTAAGAAACATGACTAAACCACTATTTAAGCCAATAATAATTTTTAATTTAATTGCATTTAATATTTAATTTTAATTTCTCCACATTGCTCAAATAATTATGAATCAAAATGTACGAGCAGAAATACTTTTGAATAAAATTAAATAAACAGTTTATTTTTACACCTTTTACACTTTCTGCCGCAGGCACTTGGCGAAACACACTTAATACACATATTTTTAAATTTTTTAAAAACACTTGTTAAATATTTCGCAAAATTACAAAAAGCAGTTTAGTATGTTAGATACTCCTGATGATGGCCTAACAAGCCGAAATCGATCGAATGATTTTTTTAAACCTTTTGTAATTTTGCGAAATATTTAACAAGTGTTTTTAAAAAATTTAAAAATGTGTGTAACAGTTTATTTTCCTTGGGTTTTCCTAAAACCAAAATAAAAAAATGGTTTTTGATTAGAATTTAAAACAGAATAATTAGTCTAATTAAATTACAACTTAAAAGTTTATTATTTAGGTGTATCAATTTTAAAGCAGTTTGTGCAGCGTTTCACTAAAAGACTTGCACAAATATACTTTCTCATATGATATTATTTATTATGTATAGTACACATAACACAGGGTGAGTCTGGTAAAAAATGTACCTCGATAATGGTTAAAGATACAGCGGAACATCTGATTATCAAAGTTGGCAAACGGAAGAAGGAAATTTGGTTGATTATCTGAATGACCTTAGTTTTCAGTCCTTAGTTTGCGGTTGTTTTTAACTGCTACGATAATTTAATGAAGAGTGATTGAGGATTATCGAAAGTGTGTCTCAAAAGTGTTCCAATCCATAATTAAACTCAATTTTTACCCGTATCTTTAAAACTAAAATCATTCAAAGTTATCCAAAACTACCTGAAAAATGTCCTCCATTCGTTTGACAATTTATACTGATGTTTTATAATGGGTATTTTCCCTGTATCTCTAACCAATTCCGAGGAAAACTAGATCCACTTTTTACCAGACTCACCCTGTAGATACCGGGTGGACCATTTAGCTTGACCACTGAGCTTGAAAATGACAACAACAAAAAAATTCTGCTACCAATTTGTACAACTTTATCGTTGAATTGTATAATTAAAGTTGTACTATAGAAATAATTTATTTTCAATTTTACTCAAACAATAACTCAACCAACATTAATGCGTTTAAGGCGTTGATTAATAATAAATTAATTCTAATTTTACCAAATTTTCTTTTAAAGTGTATTATTATTTTCTGAACATGCAATATTACAAAATCCAGTGTTGTCTAGTTTTTGAATATACATTTTGAAAATGAGGAAAAACTTTATGTTAAAGAAAATTTGGCATAATCAGGTAAAAATATGGCTTTCAGCCATAGAATGTATAAAAATACATATACGATTGATTCTCCATTCTTTTGAAAAAGAGTTTCATTTTTAATTATTTAACGCTCAGTTGAGCAATTTTGGTTTAGTTTTTGTTAGGTTATAGGTAAAATTCAAAATATTTAGTAAAAGTTAGTGTTTTGTTAATAATCAAGTCCTCTATTGTGAGCGATAATACTTATTTATATTTTAATAAAAAATTCATATTGTAAATGTTGCAGAATAACTCCACTATAAGCCGTGCAACGGACTCAGGACTATCAGCGGCAACCTTGTACACCACCACAATACCCATTTCATTTGAGGCAGACACGGAAAATATTTATTATTCTGTAAAAATAACATTGATTTTATTTACATTTAACAATATTAAAGAAACTTTTTTTTTGGCACTGCCTTCTCTAACTCAAAAATTAGAAGACACGCTTAATTGCGCTAATGGCATAATTGTTAAGCAATATTACCAAAAATTTCGGAGCTTAGACAAAGCTCGGCGAAATTCTCTGGCTAATTTAGTAATAAGCAGAGAACTAGCGATAAATCGGCATATAACAAGCGAAAGATTTCTAAAGATCACTGATGAAATAATTAGATTATTTCCAAACGAAGCGAAGGAAATTTATTTTGTGCCATATAATAAATATACAAAAAAATTAGCGTCCGGAAAGCTATATGCCATATATAATTGTATGAGAAAAAAATTATCATTGACAGACGGGCCAAATCCAGTTCCTGTGGAATTAGTAGCATCTGAAGGAATTGAATTCCTTAAATCGAACACGGAACCGATTGATTTAATTTTCTTGCACTGGAAACATACCACCAAATATCGCAGTAATTTACTGAACGATTTGACGATTGAGGCGTATTATAATTTATTCCCAGTACTTAAAGGACCAAGCGGTCATCACTTGCTGTGCGAGGACTTTTACAACTTATATCCCGATTCAAAGGACAATTTCACAAATATTTGGCCAACTTTAAACGAAAAATTAAAAGAAGTGGCGCGAAAAAAAAAATTAAAGGTAGAATACGACCACGAACTAGGGGGCATCGTCGTATTGCCGTACATTTTAAATACGAGCTACAGCCGGAAGCGAAAAAATGAGCGCCGAATCAAATATTCGGTAAAGGAAATTTCTGATTCATTTTTTATACATCTAAAGGTTAGTTTATTTTATAAAAATTGTTTATATAAAAGGCTCTAAACATGTTTTAAATTCTATTACAGGATACACACAAGTTCCAGGAAACTATCACATCCATAAAAAAAGACCTTAGTGATAAAAATCAAACTTTTCAACCGGCCGTACTATTTGTTGGAGATTCATTAAGTAAGAAAATTCTTTTTCTTGTAATTTCAAGCTTAATTACCAATATCTTCGATATCTCAGTGACAGTTATATTCTCCTTTTTAGATAACGTTACAGCATCTTACATTATAGTAAATAATATCGTTTACAACGTGGAAAGCGCGATTAATTGCATCGATATTTGCTTCAAATTGATATTTGCTTTGAATGCCAAATATCCTCAACAGTCACAATTAATTTGGACATTTTTGCAAATTTATGCTTTTAAAATTAAAACTGTTCACGATGGAAACTACACCACCGTCAACGATTTTATTGCAGAAATCTCTAATCCATAAAAAAAATGTCATGTTTGTAAATCAATTATAGCAAGTCCGCTTTTTTATAAAACTCACATTAAACTTTATCACAAATATGACAATTATTTTACTTGCATTTATTGTACTCCGTGCAGAAAATTTGGAACAATGAAATGTTTTTTAAAACATTTTGCAACTCATAGCAAAAATAACTGTGATGGTTTATTATTAAATCCCAGTTGTGACAATAGTGTGAAATGTACTGATACAGGACTTTTTGACACTGGCACTCCTACGCTTGATAGTATTGACTCACGTAATTTTATTTCGGATAATTTACCAGAAAGGAAACTCATAGAGCCAAACATTTCAGAACATCCGAGTGACTTGGATGAGAATCATGAAATTTTTTTCAATAGAAATATAGAAATTTTGATTTCAGAAATGTATAAAAATACTAGAATATGTCGTTCAGATGTGCAAACTATGCTTGAATTCTTCTTTAAATACCATAACAAAGTTTTAAATCGTTTGTTAGAATTTACGAATAATGTTCAAAATCAAAAATTATTTGATCTTTTAGAAAAATCACTGTCGGAATATGATAAAATTTCAACAGAATATAAAAGGCAAAAAATATTGTCAAATAATAAATCATTTCAGTTGTTTAAACAATTAACAATAGGTCACGAAACAATGCCTGTCCGTATCGATAACCAAATAATTCTAAAAAACCAACCTTTAAAAGCATCATGTACATCAATAAAAAACATTATATTAAAGTTTTTTAGTAGTACTGAAAAATTAAGCTTTTGTTTGGATCATATTCAATATTTAAGAAATCAATCTTTGTGTGATCCTAAAATTACTAGTAACATTGTACAGTCGATCTCATTCAATGCAAAGGTTCAGCAGTTTTCTACTCAAGAAAACGTGCTTCCTATTTTTCTGTATTTCGATGAATTTGAAACCAATAATTCTTTAGGGTCGCATTCGGGATTACAAAACCTCGGTGCATTATATTTATCATTTCCATTTATTCCTCCTGAAATACATTCAAAGTTAGAAAATATTTTCCTAGTGATGTTGCTTAATAGCATAGATAAAAAAAAATTTGGCAATAAAATTTTTAAAAATGTTGTTAATGAACTTAAAGAAATAGAATCTGATGGACTGATTATTTTTGGACAGAAATTTTATTTTATATTAACATCAATATTAGGAGACAACAAAGGAATAAATTCGATACTAGGCTTTACGGATAGTTTTAATGCAAACTATTTCTGTAGATTTTGTTCTATGCATAGAAATGAAACGAAATTTTCAGTCACAGAAAACGCATCGCTTTTAAGAAATAGGGACAGTTATGAAAAAGACTTAAAGAAGGATTCTCTGTTAGAAACAGGAATAATTTCTGAATGTGTTTTTAATGAGTTGAGCAGTTTCCACGTCACGGAAAATTATGTAGTTGATATAATGCACGACATACAGGAAGGTGTGCTTAACTACGAAATGGCAATGATGCTGTTTGATTTTATTTATATTCACAAATTTTTCTCTGTAGAACTATTGAATGGGCGAGTTAGAAGTTTTAATTACGGGGAATATGACAAAATAAACAAACCACCAGAAATTTTGAACAGTCACATAAAATTGAAAAAATTAAGGTTTTCTGCTTCTGAGACATTAACTTTCGCCAAAAATTTACCTGTAATTATTGGTGATTTGGTACCAGAAACAGAAGAAAAATGGAAGATTTTTCTGATTCTTCGTAAGATAACTGACATAGTCTTCTTCGAAAGCATAGATGATTCATCTATAAACGACATTAAATACTTAGTGACGGAGCATCACACTAAATTTCTTCGTCTGTATATACAAATTTGCGGTGCAAGCATCATTTTATGGTCCATTATGCCACAATCATGAAACAAATAGGTCCACTAAAACAAATGTGCTCATTAAGGTTTGAATCAAAGCATAAAATATTAAAAAATATTGCGAAGTCTACAAGTTCGAGAAGGGATATTTGCAAAACCATATTTAGTTGGATAAGTTTTGGTAGTGTTGATTGCAGTAAAGGAATAACTGATTTTAAAAGAATTAACATGTTACTTGGAAAAGCGTTTGATAATAACCGCTATTCTTGGATTTTAGTTAACAACTGCAAAATAAGAATAAATTCTATTTTAAATATAGGGAATGATGGGGTTTATCCAACTTTCTTCAAAGTAAAAGAAATAGTATATGATTCTAACATGCTAACATTAATTCTGTTTGAATTAAAAACTTTATATTTTGATGATCATTATTATTCAATTTGTGTCGAAGAAACTGATTCTATTTTAGAACGTAAGATCGATTTAAATACATTTTTTAGTAAAATATCTATGATAAAACTTAATAAAAAGAATTATATAATAATGTAAGTTTTCAATGTATTTAATAAGTTTAAATGCTTTTAATATTAATAATAATTCTATGTATGTTCTGGTTAATTTTTTAATAAATCATTTTTTGTATTAAATAACTAAAATAATTGTTTTATTTTATATTACCCTTTCTTATTATTATTTAAACTTTTAATAAATCACGCAATAATGCATCTTTTATTAATCAGATACATTTAATTGAAAAAGTGTGACACTGCCTTAAAAAATATGGAATGGCTCTATTTTAAAATATTAATTAGTGATATATTCTCTTCACCAGATTTATTATTTTTATGAGAAATACTCTTATGAAAACTTTATAGATATTGTTATTGTTAACATGAAAACGGATAATAACCATCGTATAAGGATTCTTAAACAAATTGTGGCACATTATTATTAACATGTGAAATTTCGGCGTCCGTATATCACAAATTTTCTTAGTTTTGTAAGAAGCGCTGTTACGCAAAGGTTTATGCGAGTTATTATATTCATATTAAAATCTATCATACATACATGATAATCATTCTTATAAAATTATCAACTTTTGCAATTTACATCACAACAAATAATATAAATATAAACAAAATCTATTATTATATCAAATATGAACGAGTCTCATATGTTGCCACGGGAGCAAATACTCTCATGTAAATAAGAGTGTATATACATAAAATTTCACAATGCTTATTAAACTGTTTTTTCCGTGTATTATTATTATTTTAGTAGGGCCTAATTATTAGCGTATAATTAGCGGTAGTATTCCTCTGTATACTCATGTACAAGGATTAGTGGGTCAATTTATTTATTGTTATCGGAATATTTGCAATATATGTTACTCAATACTCACCATGTAATAATCGGTAAAACTGTCTCTGTTCTCTACTCGGTGTGACTTTTAGCCGGTACACTTTCGATAAATTACTACACTAGTTCACTTTTACTATAACAAAAGAGCACGTGTAATTTAAAAAAAACACTTTTGTCCACGACTAACGTATAATATGTTCATTATACGTTTGTTTCATCACTTATAATGATATCCATTATTCACTGCTAGTTTGTCTAGACAGTAGTCTCTTCTTTCATTGTTCAATACTTCCAACTAAATTATTTGATTTTTGAAATTTTATCTAGTAGTCTCTTGCCATTTTCATTATTAGTAAACTGTGACGTCAAAATATCGACGAAAATTATTTGAAGGATTTGATTATAAAACATAATGATATTTGTCGGTCGTGAACAAAGTATCGTATTCTACTCGCATATAATGGCTGTTATTCACTCAGAATTCTCGCCTATCGGCTCGTGTCGGCAAACTTCATCTTCATGAATAACAGCTATCATTATATGCTCGTTGAATAATATACTATTATTGTTTTACACTGACTCTAAATTAAACTTGGTCGAGTTATTGGTATGACTCGGAATACAAGAAAAACTTTAAACACTTTATATATTTTTTTTCCTAATAAATCGTGCACAAACTGGAATTTGCGCTGTATACGGCTGCGCCAGGTGGAATTGGATTTACCAAGCGTAGTATCCTAGTCGTGGAATGCGTTTTCAAATAAAACTCTTAAACTTATTTATTTTTTGTATAGATTTATTTAGAACGTGTAGACGTTATTAAGTTTACTAGAATAATGACAACAATTAAACAGTTAGAAGTTCTTATATAGATTAGCATTTCCTGATTTGCAGTGGAATGAGATATTGTTTATTTTATTGATTTGGGTTAGTTTATTGATTATTTTTATATGATATAATGATATTTGCTGATTCCTTGAGAACGATTTGTATATTCGGAATGAGGACGAATGGCCGAATTTCAAAGGACCGAATGTCGAAAGGCCGAATGGGTCGAAGGGCCGAATGGGTCGAAGGGCCGAATGTCGAAGGGCCGGAAGGGTCGAAGGGCCGAATGGGTCGAAGGGTCGAATGGGTCGAAGGGCCGAATTTTTTTGTTTATTTTTTTTTGTTTTTAGAAATATAATTTTTTAAATTTCTTGTTTTAAGGAATATTTTGTAAATTTTTTTTATCAAATAGTATAAATTAATTTCTTTTGAGTTTATACAAATTTTATTATGTTTAATCTTTGGATATTCTATCGGGAAAATATTGCATTAATTTTGTTGTTTATATTTTGTGTTCTTTTTGTAATTATCAAGTGGAAAAATATTTGTACATAATAGGTATTTCACAAAAGCCAAAAAGGAATTTTGTCATAAAATGTCATAAAAATCAGAACATTTTTTATTCGTTAGGGTGAAGGAAAATTTTAATTGGACTAATAAAATATTTCTCTGCGATTTAGTGATGTGAATATAGTGAATATATTCCTAAGAATTTACTACATAATTATAAAGATAAATTACAGTTTAAGGCAACATTTCCAAAATGTCTACTTAAATTAAACGAAACGGTTTATTTTAAAGTATATTACTGTCTCATGTGTTGTTTTGAATATTGTTTCAATCTGAAATGTGTTACCTATTTTGATATGGGTCATTTTGACAAACAACAGGTTGAAATGTTATTGATATCTGGAAAATTAATATTGTTTTTCATAAATAAATATAAATTATAGTTCTTAATATCAAATTCAGTATATTTACAAAATATTCCTTCAAACAAGAAATTTAAAAAATTATAATTTCTAAAAACAAAACAAAAAATAAACAAAAAATTTCGGCCCTTCGACCCATTCAGCCCTTCGACCCATTCGACCCTTTCGGCCCTTCGACATTCGGCCCTTCGACATTCGGCCCTTCGACATTCGGCCCTTCGACCCATTCGGCTCTTCGACATTCGACCCTTCGACCCATTCGGCCCTTTGAAATTCGGCTCTTCGACATTCGGCCCTTTGACATTCGGCCCTTCGACATTCGCCCCTTTGATATCATTCCGTATATTCTTATACATATTTTCTTTGTTTTGCTGATCTGATGTTGTTGAATTGGTTATGTGATATTTGTGGAATCGCTGATAACGGTTTGTATATTTTATGTCTTCCTTATGTTGTTTATGTGATATCATGAGTTTAAATGATATCATGTTGATTGTTTGATTTTAGGAAATATGCTGACGCTGGGGTTAGATACGGAATGTAGCTATGTCTATAAAGCATCTTTATTCTCGCTATAAATTTGCTTGAGTTGATACTCGTATGTCTACAAGTGGCAGTAGCTCAACATAGTCAGGGCTGGCTTTACAGTGGATTCAAGAGATGCAAAACAGCCGGGCGCTTTTAAAAAGGGCACAAAAATCATATTATTCGAACTCTAGTGATTCCTATGTTATCATACTGTGCTTCAATATATCTGAACTGTTCCAAAAGATCCTTGAAACGGTTAAATGTTGCTTTCAATTCGTGTGCGCGGTACATATTTTTGAAACGTATTGGTTAATCTATTTATGTTTTGTCGAAATGACCTTAAATAAATATCTAGAACTATCAGCATTATGTTTCATATTTACTTTGCTTCAGATGCAAACTCCTAGTTATCTACACTACCGTCCAAAAGTTTGGAAGCAGCAATTTAAAATCAAATAAAACAAAACAGAGCCATCTAAATTTACTAGTATTGATATAAAATTAAAAATTAAACAAAAACTAACTTAAATAAAATAAACATTTAACCAGGGTCTCGAACCCCGACAATTTCGGGTTCGGGTTCGGGTTCAGGTTCTTGCACAAGAAAATATTAGGTTCGGGTTCAGGTTCGGGTTCGAGTTCGGGTTCATAAAACAAAAAATATTTACTTATTTATTTTATTTATTTAAAAAAAATTCGTTTAAACGTACAAATAAAATATTTTTCAAGGAATTTTCACTTAATTGAACACGCTGTGGGGCTAAAATTAATTTAAGAGCAGAAAAAGCCCGTTCCACGCTGACCTGGCTTGCTGGAACAGCAAGTACAGTCTGAGCAACTTCGTATAATAATGGAGTGTTCAATTTATGGTTCTAAAATCAATGTAGTTGGCTTTGTCATTTTCTTCATTTTCTGTAGCTGCCATCAAACTCTTTTCTTTGGTCTTCAAGATTTCCTCCAACACGTCGTGGTCATTTTCATCATCCGATGAACTGGAGAATATTCGAGAAACATCCATATTTTCCAAACTTGTGTGTCGATCCATTTGTAATGATTTTAAATTTTTTATGGTTTTAAAATCTGTGTGTTGGCTTTGCCGATATTTTCTTCGTTTAATAATAGCTTGAATCTAGGATCCAAATAAATCGCAGCACTTAGCAGTTCGTCATTTATAAAACTGTCTTCCCTTTTTATAATTTTACTATATAAATCGCCAGCTAATAGTTTTTTTTTCATATGATTTTCCAAATCCAGTTTAAATTTTACCCAAAGTCCATAGAAATCCCCTAAATTAAGCTGTTCATTTTGTAATTGCAACGTACATTTTTTACTGGCTCGAAAACTTCCCCAAAATCTGAACAAAAGTCCCACATATTGGCATCCATGGATAGTTCAGAATCCATTATATCTGAACAAAACGTTCGATAATCAAGCAAGCGTTGAAGCATGTCGTGTGTGGAGTTCCATCGTGTTGGACAATCAAGAATTGCTTTCTTTAAGCCAAATTTTCTGGCAAAAGTTGCTCTAGGTGCTCTAAACTTTTTCGCAATATTTCTGCATTTTTCAATTGACTGTTTAATAAACGGAACTGAGGAAATAGTATCACTAACCGCTAACTGGATAGTATGGGCTACACATTTAAAATGAATGATATTGGAATAAGAAATTGCCAATGTTTCTACCCCAGCTGTTCCGTTAACAATTATTGTTTCGTCATTTTCATATTCTTCGTCTTCTGCATCATCTTCAGCTTCTTCAAATTCGTTTCTTAAAAGTTCAGTTGATTTTAACATGTTTCTGCCATTGTCCGATGTTATCGAATATACTTGATATATTTTATATCAAATGAATTGAGGACATCAATTATGACATTTTTGATATAGATAAATTGCTGTTTGACGATCATTTGCCTCACGCATCTCCAAAGTTCTTAGTTGAATTACCCCATTACGAATATATTGGGCATTTATACCAATAACATTTCTACCTAAACGCGATGCTGAATCTATTTTGATTGATATAAGTTTGTTTGCCATTTCGTTTTTTATGGTATTTTTTATCTCGTTTGCCTTCTCATTTACCAAATCTTTAATATTTTCTGCATTTATAGTTACTCTTAGGTTCCTCATTATTGGATCGATGATGTCTCGCATTCCATAGTCTTTAAAAATTGAAAACGGGCGCCCACTAATTGTAACTAACTTGACGCAAGCATCAGTAAAACATTTTGGGGACATATTAATTTTAATTACGTTAAAGTAGCTTTCAATAGAACTCGAATTTTCACCCTGTAATTTAGGACGCTCTTCAAGAGATTTTAATGTGGTTGATTCAGTCGACGGTTTTATTTTATTATTCATTTCCTCAACGTTCTTTTTATACTCGCTAGGGTGTTTTCTTTGAATATGTCGACCTAGATTAGAAGTATGTTTGCCTGTCATAGTAAACGAGCATATTGTACAAGTCGATTGATCTTTGTTAAAATCATAAACAAAAAACTGCTTAAGGGAGAACACCACTGTGAGATTTTCAAAAAATCGATTTTCTTTTTTGCCTTTAAAAAATCCTTTAGACCCTCAAAAATATGATACAAATTCGTTTATAGCTAAAAAAAATTTTTTTTAGAAGGTTTTCAAGCATTTTCCTGAAAGCTCTTATTGAGAAGTTATTGATACCAAAAACTTTAAACGCGTTTTCCTCGAAACCGTGTTTTGGAAATCTGCACGCAGCAGAACTCAATCAATTTTTGTTCAATCGGCTTGAAAATTTAACTGTAGCTTCTTAAATAGATTTAAAATCGAAGTACATGAGTTTTTTTTGATTCATTAAAAATTAAAAAAGATATACAACTTTTAATACGAAAATTATAGTCGAAAAATGAAACTTTTTCTTCAAACTTGTCTCAATTTTTTATTTTTTCGAATTTTTTAATTTCCTCATGTACTTCGATGCTAAAAATAATAAATTTCATGAAGATATTTTATTTTTTGTTCCAGGAACAAATTTAAGACACTTCTACTGCGTGCAGCGGAGCGACTCTAGGCAAAATCACTTCTACTAAAGCTACTCTAGCGCCGCCATTTTGTATTTTTTTTTACATAATTTTTTTTTTTGTTTACTTAAATATATGCCAAATATAGCCTAAAAGTTTTTTTTCCTCTAAACCCAACCCATTTCTCAAAAAAAAAATACCAAACTAAGCACTTGAAAATGGTAGGTCACAGTGGTGTTCTCCCTTAACGAAATTTCTCGACATTTGAAGAGTTAAACAAACAAAATTTTAACAATAATAAAATATATTGAAAATTTTAGAACAGCAGGAAAGGAAAATGCAAAATCACACGTTTACTGCACGCATCTTCCGTTATATTTATTTGCGTACGTATTTTAAATTTTAATTTTCCTTTGGGTCAGTTACTCAAAAAATTTTAATATTTTTGTTTTGTTAAATCCTTATGTTTACTGTGTAATAAATTACACGAACTTTTATTAAATTACACAAACACAATCAAATTAGTTACAGAATGTCACTAATTAACAACCAATTTATAATGAATGAAATCTAAAACTGAAATAATGTCATTAACAAAAATATTTATTCTAAAATCATACGGTATAAAATATGTATCTCGTTCATTCATATATCACCATAAAACATGCCTTTTCTGTTTACTTTGCAAAGAGAAAAGGGCAAGCAAACCATTTTCGAACGAAATAATGTATAAACGAAATGTATAAAAATTCGTATTTACGTAGATTTATCGTTTTTCACCTGCATCTGCATCGCAACATTTAAAAAACAAATGCAAACCGATTTTTGAAAAAAAAAAACGTAAAAAAGAGAGCAATATACTACAATTATGTATTATTTTTTGTTTTCTTTTTCTTTTTTATTTTTTTTTTGAAGAAAATTAATTTGAACTGGAACCCGAATTTTGATTTGGTTCAGGTTCGGGTTCAGTGCTGAGATGTTCTAACATCACTTTCGATTCGTTTTCGATAGTATTTAGTCTCTTGTAACAAGAACCAAATTGTACGCTGTTTTCTTCTTTCATTACAATTTTTCTAATGCGATCTCAGCCTTCTGTATACTTTTCCTTTTCTTCACATCGATAAAATATCGCAAACAAAATTTTTTGTGATAAAGAATGATGAATGAAAGTAGAAATAGAATGATGTTTTATGCGAGCATGCTGAGATCGCAATAGAAAAAGCTTAATTCAAGAGTCGAAATAGTATACAATTTTATTCTTGAAAAGGGGGACATGAATACTATCGAACATCGATAAAAATGATGTTAGAACATCTCAGCACAGGTTCAAAAAATTATGAAAAAATCTCTGAACCGGAACGGGTTCAGGTTCGGGTTCGGGTTCGGTTCGAAACCCTGCATTTAACAAACAATATGAAAATAAAATTGAATTTTAGCTTTATCGAAGTGCGTGTCCACCTTTCTTTTATTATCTTCTCTCATATTCTAGGCATTCTAATAATTAATTTCTTAAAATAATCTTCATCTACCTTGTTCCATTCGTTCTCTAATAGTTGGCACGAATGATCTGAGCATGTAGGGGATTGATTTTTCACCCTTATATCGAGTTCATCCCAAACAAGTTCAATGATCAGGTGATTGAGATGGCCATTGCATGATTTTTAAAATCTTTTCATTTTTTTTTGTTCAAAAAGTTCTGGCACAGTTTAGATAAATGCTTAGGATCATTCTCCTGTTGTAAAATGAACCCAAAACCAATGAGATTCAGTCCACTGGGTATGGCGGAATCCCGAAGAATTTTTTAACAGCCTTCCTTGTTTAGTTTTTCGGTTATTCTCACATGATTTCCGAGTTTACTGTTGCCAAAACACCCCCAAACCATAACATTGCCACCGCAAATGTTTGTTAGTAGGCACTGCACATGTTCTGAAGCCCTCTCTTCTTTTAACCGGCGTACAAAACACACTATTAGATCCGAAAGTTTGAAACTTTGATTCATCACTCCAAGGAACATTTTCCCATTGGTCTATTTGTTCAGTTTTTATGCGCCTTTGCCCATTGTAGTCTAATTTTCTTATGTCGAATTGTCAGTTTTGGCTTTTTAGCAGCAGCAAATCCTCTTAGTTCCACAGACAGTAGAATGGGTGTTTCTCACGTATCATTCAGAGCTGCGGTAACTTGTGGTGCAGTTAAGCATCGATTCCGTTTAGAGGGAACTCTGATGAAGTTATCCTATTGATTTATTGTGGATTTGGGCCCACCAGATCTTTTTCTATCTTCATTTTTCCCAGTTTCTCGTTTCCAAGCAAGGGTGTAGTGGACACCTTTACAAGAAATACCGAGCCTTTTTGTGATTTGTCGTTCTCTGTATTAAAACTTCCTCACGTAGAGTACAAATAGCGCGTCGCTGTTCAAGCGTGATTTGCTTGCGATTTGCCATTTTCAGAAGAAAAAAAACAGTCAAAATCTTTCGAATACAGACAATGTTAATAACACAACCTTCGCATGCCAATGCTCAAGTGCGACTAAATAGGGTCCAAAAAAGTTAAAACCACCAAATATTTTCAATAAAACCACACCATTGCATAAGAGAAAGTACCGTGTACGGATTAAGTCATAAAACACGTGTTTCGTCAAAATCAAGGAATTTGTTAAAAATTGATAAATGTGGGATAAAAATTAAAAAAAATCCTTTTGTTTTTGTGTAAACAATCGTAAAAGGTCGTAAAACTTAATTTTATTGCTATTTTTTACCGCATATAGTTGACAATCTTTTGTTTTGATGAAAATCGGATGTGCTTCCAAACTTTTGGACGGTAGTGTATATGGAAATTTTAACTTCAGTAAGTCGAGACGCACATTAAATTTAAATCTGCCTAAGTCATGCATGTCTAAACCGAGACATCGATCTTTCTTTATCCATGGAGCAAAATTATGGAATAATATTCATCCATCTGCTAAAGCTGCGTCTAGTTTGTACAACTTTAAAAAACTATATGATGAAACCAGCAACTAATTCTTATTTCTCTCTCTTTTGTGATCCTAACCTCAATTACCCTATCTGATTTCCTATTTCCTTTCCCCTCCCCTAAATTTGTTTCTTATTTTCTCAAAATCAATTTTAAATAAAACATTATTATTCGTTACTATACCCTCGCAGATAGGGGCACCTTAATTAAGTTTTGCATTGGGGCGCTACTGACCCAAGAGCCGGCCCTGAACATAGTCCATGTAGTGATTAATTTAATTTTCCGGAGAGAATGGAGGAAAATATTGGAAAAACTGAAACCATTTTTGAATAAATTTAGAGTATTTTTATCATGTTATTTTTATTCATAACTCAAAATCGACAGAAATGTAGTTAACTTGTTTTCCAAATAAAAAAACACCCAAACATAACTTCTTCCATTTCAAATTTGCGGAATTGTATATAACGTTATTAAAATGAAATGTTACGTCCATCAACATTTCCTATCACTTCAACAGATAGTATCTTCCACTGAAGTATAAAATTTTAAATTTAAGGGAGTTTAGGATTATTGATTTATAAAACTTTTAATGAAGTTTATGATAATTCTTAATGAATTTTGGTGAAAAGTTTAATTTAAAGTTGAAACTAAATATGGTTTTACAGTAAATACGAATTATAAGAACAGGGATAGGCGTCGTTCGAAACAAATATCTTTCTGTAATTCGTTTACACATACACACAAAAACACACACACACACACATTGTACTAAAATTAAAAAAAAAAACTTTCAAAATTTAATAATAAAAGAAAATATCAATTTTTCATTTAAAAACAAACTTTTATTTGAAAACAAAAATAAAATTTCCATCTTTTTTTTGTTTTTGTATGAAAAACATTTTACTTTTCTTGTTTATGCCGGAATTTCCGTAAACTTATTCAAGTTTTTTTTACCCCCATATACTCGATTATGCCTCCATTGTACCTGCACCATATTTGATTTCAATTATGGGATGATCTACTGAAGATTTGTACGTGTATCCAAATGTGTTACAAAATTAGAATAATTTTTTTTTTATTTTATTCCAGACGCCGTGTATCATTTTCCATTTAACATTACATTTTTTAATGTTGACAAATTATTTTTGGATGTTCTGCGAAGGACTACATTTAATCCTAGTGCTGGTTGTGGTAAGTAAATTTGGAATACTTAGTAAACTATATAGAAATTAATATTACATTGTACGACGAACATTACAATGCACAAATATTTCGGATTAAGTTTGTTTTGTTCATCAAACTTTTAATTGTATGAAATTTGTTTCAATTGAATTAAATAATTTTATGGGAAAAGTTTTTGTTGGCATTAAATCAAAAAAGTGTTACAACATAACATATTATCACAACAAAATGATGAACTTATGAGGTTTGATCCAAAAATTTGATATAAAGTTTGAGATATTATGATAAAGTTGAGCAGGGATTTAAAATGATTTTTACGAATTTGTGTACAAACTGGGGAAACATATACATATACATATTGCAATTTTATGGGTTATAAAATTACCAAAGCTCTTCAGAAAGTTCAAAAGTATTAAAAAAAAATTTGTTGATTTATAATGGTTGTAAATATGAATGAGGCAATGAACCCGAACTAAAGTAGCTTAACAACTTAAATTGTATGATTTTTATAGTGATACCAGAAATGTTGGAAAATTCTTAATTAACAATTTAGAGCTTTAATTTTTATTTGGTCAATTCGAAGAACAGTGTCGTTTGTTTACGATTTTTTTAGTTACTAGGTAAAGGAGGTGCGTTTGGAGACTATCCGTTTCAAAATGTGATTTAACTGCTATAAATTTGTTTGGGATACCCAATGTTGTTAATAGAATATTGCAAAATAAACTCTATTAACCTAATTTCAACAAAGTGTTTTTTGAGGCAATCTAACCCAACATAAAACACCGTTAGTATAAAATACCGCGGTGCCCGCCCGTTGAGGCCTAAATCGACAGTTTCTTCTTTTTGTGTGACTTATTTCACTTTTAAATTGATCGATTGATTGATTTAATGTGTACGACCACAGTTGGGCATATTCGTGTAAAAAGCCATTTTTTACATTTTACAAGTAAAAAATGTAAAAATCTACGTAAATTACACTAGAATGTAAATTATATGTAAATAAATTTACATTTTAAAAATAACAAATAATAATAAGTAATTAATGTCTGTGAAGTTAGCCCGAAAATTATCCCGGAAAAATGTGTTGGCAACACTAATATATCGTGATATAAGAATATCACGATACTTTACTTGTCATCCCAGAAAAAATATGTCTGTCATGACATTATTAAGTGTCAGCCCGAAAAAAAAACTATCATGAAATTTTTACGTCAGCCCCATAAAACTGTCATGACATTATTTATTCCGAAATAATATTTTTACAAGATATTAAATCATGGGTATTTTTATGCGTTTACTAGCCAACAGCTGCACATTTTCAATACGAAAATGATTCAGAAATAGTCAAATGTAAGTTGTAATCCCCTGAATTGGTGCAAGAAACTATATCTATATTAGAACAAGTATAAGGATCCTAGATCCCTCTAAGATTCCTAGAAGTCAAACAAGATATCAATTAACGAGCACGGCTTGGTATAGGTTTTGTAAGCCATGGATACAACTTGCTTATGGCCAAAATAAAAAAAAATTCTATTAGCCGTTAGGCAGATATAGTCCCTAGAAGTTATACAAGATATCAATTAACGGGCACGGCTTGGTATAGATTTTGTAGGACATTGTTGTGCAACCATCTAAATACATCTTATCAATACATAAATACACATAAATATCCCAACATATTTCAACATACTTTTTAAGATAATATATAAATTCATATAAATACTTTCTTAAGACACTATAAATGCATAAAAACATATAAGACGATATTAATACATGACTCTACATATTTTATAAGTCATTACCCACATTCATAAACACAAATACAAGATAAATATAGGTCAATGTTATGAATCCGCATTCCAACGGTATTCAATTACAAAAAAAATTAAAAGAAAGAAAATATATATATATTCGCACAAAAATAAATAAACAAAAACTGTTAGGTATATGTATTTATGCATTTGAAGCAAATTTAGGCGAATAAGAAAAATAAGATGTACTAAAAGCTCAATGTGTTATTTACTAACATAAATTAAGGCGTAAAGTAAGCACACATGCGCCATGCATAACAAATCAGAGAACATTGCCCCGAAATATGACAATCAATCAAAAAAAAAATTGATTTTATAAAAAAATACGAATTTGCGAATTTCACAAAAATCAACAAACTGTTAAATTATCAAATTTACAAAATCAAAAAAATTGATTTTATGAAAAATTACGAAATTGCAAATTGCACAAAAATAAAATCGAAAAAAAACAGAAAAATGCCAAATTATTGTTGTTGTAAAATATTAACAAAATTCTGTATATAATGAAACTTTTTGGTGGAAGAAAATATAGTAAACTTTAAACTTCAATAAGCATAAGTCACGTAACCTTAACAATAAAAATAGAAAAATTAAGTAACTGCAATATAGTATAGTAATAATTTCATAAACAGTGTAACTTTTAAAAACGAACAAATAAAATAATCGTCATAACCAGTAATTCAACATTCTTTTGTAATCATCATTCATAGAGAAGTAAATATTATCCGATCATTGGACAACTTGGAGAGATCAAACGAATTTGGGCATAAATCGTTTATCACACATTGTAAGTATAATCGAAATAACCATCCGACTAACAATAATCAACAAAGGCTGCAAGACATTTGAGCAGAAACCTTCGCACGGCAAAGCGAAGGGGGGATTCCAAAACGTGAGAAAATCATGCGTATGCCCCATGCCTCACTTGTCCTATACAGTATCCTTACTCTTTACTAAAACAGGTACCAACGGTACCTTCTCACTGTAGAACGACTATAAAAATCAACTGGACAGAATCAGCCCCCACCAGTGGTAAGCTGATGACCACAATAACTCGACATTACCCAGTTCGAACAGTAATAAGCAATTCAAACAAAAACCAACAAGCTGACTCAATACGATAAATCGGCTAGATAAATCAAATTTTTTTTATATCAGAGATAGATTTACCAATTCACTAATCAACCGACAAACTAAGTTAGTCATTTAACAATAAATGATCATGATACTTGTCTGTCAGAAATCAATTAAGGTAGCGTAGATACAATTTTATATCCACATCGTTAGATATCAAGGCAATCACAATCTTTACACGAAGTCAATTACCGCAACGTTCAACGTTAACCCATACATCACCACGTATAACAAGAGCAAGCAAGAAAATCCTCCCGTAGTCACAACAACATGGATACAACTTGCTTATGGCCAAAGTAAAAAAAAATTCTATTAGCCATTAGGCAGATATAGTCCCTAGAAGCCATACAAGATATCAATTAACGAGCACAGCTTGGTATAGGTTTTGTAAGTAATGGATACAACTTGCTTATGGCAACATAAGTGGATTTTCGTATATTTTTCAGAAAAAACAAGCACATTATTAGTTGTAACATAACTATAGCTTAACTGTAAATATTGTACGATATTCATATTATTAAACGAATCTAATACCGAATTGATTTGAGCAAAACTGAAATCTGATACAATTGTGTCGAAAATTGGCCAGTTTGATGTTTGTTGGTTTATAAAAATCTTAAATGTACGAAGCCAATGTCCTATCGTTTCAAAATTATTACTCGCGCTTACTAAATCGGTAACCGGAAAAGGGTCTGTTGGTTTATTTTCATACAGTTCTATTGGGATAATGAGAGCATAATAAAAAATTTGTTTGTTGTCCTCATCATGTGAACGTACTAATCCACCAGTTGCGTCTATATATGTAGTTATTAACGTATTATTTTGTCTGCAAGTTTGTAGTACTTCGAATTGCATTTTACTAAACGTAATGGTATAAAATGGAACCACCGATAGTCTTTGTATAAACTGTTCAGATGGGTATTGCCTCTGCTTTTTTATCTCCATATATATACATATGTATATATATATATATACTAGCTGACCCGGCGAACTTCGTCCCGCCCCAAATTACTTCGTTTCGAGCAAATACTTTTGTCCTTCACGAAAATTGATTTTGAAGATAGAAAAAATCAAACAACTCAACTCTATTCTCAATAGATGATTGAGTTGAGTGGACATTCCATTCCATTTTCATCGAATTCAACACTAATCTATCCGAGTTTCCGAGTTTTCCACTTCGTTTCCCAATTTTTCTCTTCTAAAAGATAATCTGGTTTGGTTGCCCACCAAATCTCGTACAAAAACATAATTTTTTGATTTGCCGAATTTTCCGACTTTTCCAAAGGATTTTCCCAAAATTTTCTTTCGTAAAAACCATCTCCTGGCAATTTCAAACACAATAGAAAAAGATTGAGCCTAATTGAGCCTAATCCGTCATCAAAACATACAAAAAATTCAAAATTTCATTGAAAAAAAATTCAATTTTCTTCGGGTTTTTCCGGAAGTTTCCGAGTTTTCCACTCAGATTTTCCAATTTTTCTCTTCTAAAAGACCATCTGATTTGGATACGCGCCAAATCCCGTACAAAAACATAATTTTTCGATTTTCCGAATTTTCCGACTTTTCCGAAGGATTTTCCCAAAACTTTCTTTCGTAAGAACCATCTCCTGACAATTTCAAACACAATAGAAAAAGATTGAGCCTAATTGAGCCTAATCCGTCATCAAAACATACAAAATATTCAAAATTTCATTGAAAAAAAATTCAATTTTCTTCGGGGTTTTCCGGAAGTTTCCGAGTTTTCCACTTCGATTTTCCAATTTTTCTCTTCTAAAAGACAATCTGGTTTGGATGCGCGCCAAATCTCGTACAAAAACATAATTTTTTGATTTGCCGAATTTTCCGACTTTTCCAAAGGATTTTCCAAAAATTTTCTTTTGTAAGAACCATCTCCTGACAATTTCAAACACAATAGAAAAAGATTAAGCCCAATCGGTTATCAAAACATACAAAAAATTCAAAATTTCATTGAAAAAAAAAATTCAATTTTCTCCGGGTTTTTCCGGAAGTTTCCGAGTTTTCCACTCAGATTTTCCAATTTTTCTCTTCTAAAAGACAATCTGGTTTGGATGCGCGCCAAAACTCGTACAAAAACATAATTTTATGATTTGCCGAATTTTCCGACTTTTCCAAAGGATTTTCCAAAAATTTTCTTTTGTAAGAACCATCTCCTGACAATTTCAAACACAATAGAAAAAGATTAAGCCCAATCGGTTATCAAAACATACAAAAAATTCAAAATTTCATTGAAAAAAAAAATTCAATTTTCTCCGGGTTTTTCCGGAAGTTTCCGAGTTTTCCACTCAGATTTTCCAATTTTTCTCTTCTAAAAGACCATCTGATTTGGATACGCGCCAAATCCCGTATAAAAACATAATTTTTCGATTTTCCGAATTTTCCGACTTTTCCGAAGGATTTTCCCAAAACTTTCTTTCGTAAGAACCATCTCCTGGCAATTTCAAACACAATAGAAAAAGATTGAGCCTAATTGAGCCTAATCCGTCATCAAAACATACAAACAATTCAAAATTTCATTGAAAATAAATTCAATTTTCTTCGGGTTTTTCCGAAAGTTTCCGAGTTTTCCACTTCGATTTTCCAATTTTTCTCTTTTAAAAGACATTCTGGGTTGGATGCGCGCCAAATCTCGTACAAAAACATAATTTTTTGATTTGCCGAATTTTCCGACTTTTCCAAATGATTTTCCAAATATTTTCTTTTGTAAGAACCATCTTCTAGCAATTTCAAACACAATAAAAAAAGATTAAGCCCAATCGGTCATCAAAACATACAAAAAATTAAAAATTTCATTGAAAAAAAAATTCAATTTTCTTCGGGTTTTTCCGGAAGTTTCCTAGTTTTCCACTCAGATTTTCCAATTTTTCTCTTCTAAAAGACAATCTGGTTTGGATGCGCGCCAAAACTCGTATAAAAACATAATTTTATGATTTGCCGAATTTTCCGACTTTTCCAAAGGATTTTCCAAAAATTTTCTTTTGTAAGAACCATCTCCTGGCAATTTCAAACACAATAGAAAAAGATTAAGCCCAATCGGTTATCAAAACATACAAAAAATTCAAAATTTCATTGAAAAAAAAATTCAATTTTCTTCGGGTTTTTCCGGAAGTTTCCTAGTTTTCCACTCAGATTTTCCAATTTTTCTCTTCTAAAAGACAATCTGGTTTGGATGCGCGCCAAAACTCGTACAAAAACATAATTTTATGATTTGCCGAATTTTCCGACTTTTCCAAAGGATTTTCCAAAAATTTTCTTTTGTAAGAACCATCTCCTGGCAATTTCAAACACAATAAAAAAAGATTAAGCCCAATCGGTTATCAAAACATACAAAAAATTCAAAATTTCATTGAAAAAAAAATTCAATTTTCTTCGGGTTTTTCCGGAAGTTTCCTAGTTTCCCACTCAGATTTTCCAATTTTTCTCCTCTACAAAACATCTGGTTTTTACCATCTGGTTAGCTACGCGCCAAATCCTATACAAAAACATAATTTTTCGATTTACCGAATTTTCCGACTTTTCCGAAGGATTTTCCCAAAATTTTCTTTCGTAAAAACCATGTCCTGGCAATTTTAAACCCAATAGAAAAAGATTGAGCCTAATTGAGCCTAATCCGTCATCAAAACATACAAACAATTCAAAATTTCATTGAAAAAAAATTCAATTTTCTTCGGGTTTTTCCGGAAGTTTCCGAGTTTTCCACTTCGATTTTCCAATTTTTCACTTCTTAAAGACAATCTGGTTTGGATGCGCGTTAAATCTCGTACAAAAACATAATTTTTTGATTTGCCGAATTTTCCGACTTTTCCAAAGGATTTTCCAAAAATTTTCTTTTGTAAGAACCATCTCCTGGCAATTTCAAACACAATAAAAAAAGATTAAGCCCAATCGGTCATCAAAACATACAAAAAATTCAAAATTTCATTGAAAAAAAAATTCAATTTTCTTCGGGTTTTTCCGGAAGTTTCCGAGTTTTCCACTCAGATTTTCCAATTTTTCTCTTCTACAAAACATCTGGTTTTTACCATCTGATTAGCTACGCGCCAAATCCTATACAAAAACATAATTTTTCGATTTGCTGAATTTTCCGACTTTTCCGAAGGATTTTCCCAAAATTTTCTTTCGTAAGAACCATCTCCTGGCAATTTCAAACATAATAGAAAAAGATTGAGCCAAATCGGTTGAGCCGTTCTCAACTGATGTGCGCACATACATTTTTTACACCATTTTTCGGATCCAATGTAAAACATTCCAAAATCAACAACTACTAATAAATTAAAAATTAATTAAAAAAACATTGTCCAGCGGATAAAATTGTGAATCTAAACCATTCCCAGATCCCCTTGAACACACACAAAAAATTTCATCAAAATCGGTCCAGTCGTTTAAGAGAAGTTCAGTGACATACACACTCACAGAAGAATTATATATATAAAGATATAAATTGTTTTCGGCTTTTTTATAGACAACATACTATTTGTAATGACATACTCATTATTTTCGATTTGGCAAATCAGAAAAGTAATGGAAGTAAATAGTAATGGAGTTTAAGCTCCGAGATATAAGAAGAATATTTATTTTTACAAAAATATTATTTTTCTTGTCGAAAATACTATTCCATATGGATATTGGGATCTCTAAGTGGGATTTCATTTCCGAGAAATTTGAATAATTGGCCCATTTCTCCTTGTTACGCTCAGTTAACTTCTTCTCAGGTGAATTTCTGAGTGTAATTCGAAGAGAATAATCGTCAACTTGGTGAGAGTTCTCAGTGATCGCCAAATTATTGTTTTTTAAACGAATCCCACTTTCAATATCACTTCTAAATTATGTGAATAGAAATATATTAATCTACACCGCATAATTTCTTTGTTTTTGAAGCTAACTTCTTTACAAATAATAGAAAGGAGCTCGTTAATATTAGGATCTACACTAAATTTTATGTCATTAATATTATTCACGTTATTTATTATGATTTTTTTAATAATTTCTAAATTATCTTTAGAAAATTTAAAATTATTAAACGGCATTTTTTTTTTAATTTTTGTCAATTGAAAAATATGTAGGTCAAAACCACCTTTTGTAGCTTAAAATAGATACTTTTAAATTGTAACACTAAATACTGTTTATGGCTTTAATTTAAGAAAAATTTCATGAGCCTACCTATTTATCACGAATTTTAAAGTAGAAACCAAAGAATGGTTAATGTTTTATTTAAAAAAAAATTACTTAATCTACAAACAAATATTGTTTTTTATTTGTTATTTTAATTTACCTTAGTAGGTATCACGGATTTTTTGTTATGCACCAAATACGGTTTATGGTTTTCACTTTTAAAAAAATCACTATCCACCAAATTCTGTCTAAACTTTTTATAAAATATTTTTACACGTATTTTAGTTAGCTTAGATTTGTGTTTTTAACTTTATTTACGTTTATTATTTAACAAATAACCGAAAGAAATTTACAGGGCAAAAACGAAAACTAATTCTTTAAAAAAGAACATGCTGTTGCAGTAATTGCGTATGAAAATTAAAGCATATTTTGTCAGTTTTCCGTTAGTTTTCTGCATGTATATAACAACACATACACCTACAACCAATGTGGCTTTCCAATGAACCACCGCAAGTACTTATATCACTTATGGTTCATGTCTTTGCTAGATTATCTGTATACACCCCAATTACCATAGTCGCGCCACGTCAGTTCAGACGACTATAGCACAGAATAATAAACAACCAGAACCTACATTACGTGGACCAAGAAATTTTTGCTCTTACCTTATATTTTACATGTTAATTTTAAATTTTCTGCCACTGAACGATAATTTAACACCGAAAATCTTACCTTCTATAAACCAAGGTCAAAAAAATGAGTCCACTTTTCTCCATATAAAAACCGCGTTATGTCGCTTCTGGGTATTCTGTGACTATAGCACAGAATACCCAGAAACGACATAACGCGGTTTTTATATGGAGAAAAGTGGACTCATTTTTTTGACCTTGGTTTATAGAAGGTAAGATTTTCGGTGTTAAATTATCGTTCAGTGGCAGAAAATTCAAAATTAACATGTAAAATATAAGGTAAGAGCAAAAATTTCTTGGTCCACGTAATGTCGGTTCTGGTTGTTTATTATTCTGTGACTATAGTCACGGCGCATCAATTTTCATATTCTAGTAGTCCTATATTACGTCTACAGTCACGTCTTACGACAATCGCCGCGCCATTTTATCAAGTGACGGGAATGGAACGAAAAACGTATGTAGGTATGTATTTTTCTTATAAATTTATTTGTTGGTGTTCAATTAAAAAAGTTATTTTGGTTTATAAATGTTTTTTATAGCATAAAAACCACGAATTGTAAATAATTCGTCTTGTCACTTGAATCGACTTCAATAATACCAATTTTGGCACAATGTGATCCGATTATAGTCACGTCGCCTGAAATGACACAACTATGGTAATTGGGGTGATAGTAAACAAATTAGGTATAACAATTTAATTTTAAGTTTGTTGACCATCTTGTGTATGCTACATCTTAAGTTGATCTCAAAGAGATGCGGTGATGAGATTGTTCAGTCTGTCACCATAGTCACCATATCTTGTATGACTTCTAGGGACTATATCTGCCTTACGGCTAATAGAATTTTTTTTTACTTTGGCCATAGTCAAGTTGTATCCATGTCCTAAAAAATCTATACCAAGCCGTGCTCGTTAATTGATATCTTGTATGACTTCTAGGGACTATATTTGCCTAACGGCTAATAGATTTTTTTCTTACTTTGGCCATAGTCAAGTTGTATCAATGTCCTACAAAACCTATACCAAGCCGTGCTCGTTAATTGATATCTTGTATGACTTCTAGGGACTATATCTGCCTTACGGCTAATAGAATTTTTTTTTACTTTGGCCATAGTTTGTTGTATCCATGTCCTAAAAAATCTATACCAAGCCGTGCTCGTTAATTGATATCTTGTATGACTTCTAGGGACTATATTTGCCTAACGGCTAATAGATGTTTTTCTTACTTTGGCCATAGTCAAGTTGTATCAATGTCCTACAAAACCTATACCAAGCCGTGCTCGTTAATTGATATCTTGTATGACTTCTAGGGACTATATCTGCCTTACGGCTAATAGAATTTTTTCTTACTTTGGCCATAAGCAAGTTGTATCCATCGCTTACTAAACCTATACAAAACCGTGCTCGTTAATTGATATCTTGTATGACTACTATTGACTATAGTGGTTATACTTTGTTGAACTTCAAAATAATCAAATTATTTGATCATATTTGATCAAATTATATCAAAATAATCAAATTATTTCAATAAGTGGATATTGTAATGGTAATCCAGTGTAAATTACTGTCTGCTAATAAATTTTTAAAATACTGAAAATATTGAATTTATTTATAATTAGTAATTACATATTCGTATTTACCTAATAGTGTTTTTATTAATCACATACAAACAACTATTTCATTTTGTTTTACTTTGCTTACTCAATTTCTACGACATATTCTATAATAGTATATTGTATAACAAGTTTTTTTTTTTTTTTTTTTTTTGTATTAAAATAAATTGTATTTATTTATTTAATGTTATTACAATCTAGTCTCCTGGACTAATGAGCAATTTGTTTCTGACTTAATTTATTAACTTAATATTAATCTATGGCTTCTTCCCATTGGCGTTCCATAGAGTCTGGTAAATTGAATTAAACCACATCTTTGTAGTGGGCTTTACACAGCACAATGCTGTTTAAGCTAACAATTACACCAACTCAAAAGGTTTGGTTCTTTTAAGTCTGCGTGTTAAATTCGTGTTGCTTAGAAGCTGAGTTGCCTCAATGTTCACATGATGCCGGAGCCTCTCTTCATGTCTCCGCGCTTTCTCCTGAATTTCATTTACGATGAGGTTCATTTTAAGGTCCCTATGGAGATCATTGTTCCTGACATACCAAGGTGCATCGATGATGTTCCTTAATACCATATTCTGAAATCTTTGGATGATATTTACGTTGCTCTGTTTGGTACACCCCCAAAGTTGAATACCATACGTCCAAACCGGTTTCAATATTTGCTTATAAAGTAGCAGCTTGTTGTATGTTGATAAAGAAGAGTTCCTTCCCATCAGCCAATACATCTTTCTGTATTTAATTCTTAGTTCTTCACTTTTCTTCTTGACATGTGCTTTCCATCGCAGTTTAGCATCCAGGGTCATGCCGAGATACTTAGCTGTGTTCGCATACGGTACTATTTCTTGATTTATGGTAATCGGGATATTTTCGAATCGCCTGTTAGTGAAGTTGATGTGAACGGATTTAGTTTCATTTAGTTTTATTCGCCATCTTTTTGTCCATTTATAAATTTTAGTTATTGCTGATTGTAACTTTTGTGTTGACTCTTCGCTGCTTGTGCCAACAGCTAAGATCGCCGTGTCATCTGCAAAAGTCGCCACTGTATTGTTTTCTAATGCAGGAAGATCATAAGTGTACAGTAGGTATAAAACCGGCCCTAATACACTGCCCTGTGGAACTCCTGCGTTGATTTCTTTCAATTCAGAGAAAGTATCATCTAACTTAATCCTGAAGAATCTATCTTTTAAGTAAGATTCCAGTATATTAGCAAATTGGATTGGTAGAAGATTTCTTAATTTATGGTTAAGTCCTTCATGCCACACTCTATCAAATGCTTGGGCAACGTCTAGAAATATTGCTGAACAGATTTTTTTCTCCTCTAGTGCTTTCTCAATTATACTGGTTATTCGGTGAACTTGATCAATTGTTGAGTGTTGGTTACGAAAACCGAACTGATGATTTGGGATTAAATTTTTACTCTCGATTATCGGATTTAACCTTTTTACCAGAAGCTTCTCAAAGAGTTTGGACATGACTGGCAATAGCGAAATTGGCCTATAAGATGAGGTTATGTGTGGTGGTTTCCCAGGTTTTGGGATCATGATTACTTCTGCAATTTTCCACAAGCTTGGTACATATTTGATTCTAAATGCTGCATTTATAAGATTGGTGAGCTTTACCAGAGCTTTCCTTGGCAGTTCTTTTAAGATTTCTGCAGTAATAAGATCGTAGCCAGGAGCTTTTTTCATATTCATATTAGTTTTTATCTCACACGCGACTTCTTTTGGTGTTGTCGGTAGGATTTCTTTACTTTCTTGCACAGCTTGTTCAGATATTATCTCAGCTTCTAATGTTTCATCTTGATGTGGCTGGAATATTTTTTCAAGATGTTCAGCAAATTCTCGAGCTTTGTCTTCATTATTCCTAGCCCATTTATCACCTGCTACTCGTATTGGAGGGTTCTGTATTATTGGTCTTTTAATTCTTTTGGTTGCTTTCCAAAGAGAATAATCAGTACTGCTATCATTAGTTAATTTTCTTAAATAGTTGCTAATTGATTCATTTTTCAATTCTTGGATCTCTATAACAAGTGAAGTGTATAACAAGTGAAGAAAACGAATCATTGCAATACGAAAGTGAAATTTGCAGCCTGAGCGATAGCGAGGGCTGCAATCACTTGAGTATTGCAATGACTCATTTTCACACGAGTTATACACGCTATTTTTTCTAGGATACAATAGCCCTGTAATATTTATAAATAAGTAGAAACATAAAAAATTACAAACTTGTACGAATCAACACGAATTTATTAAACCATTAAAACATTTGGGTTTTCACAAATCGTGTAGCAATATTAAGAAATCGTTGTGTAATGAGAATATTTCCACACGATTTTAGTATACAACGCAAAGGCTCCTTTTCTTATATAATTTAAATTCAAAAATTATCATCGAAAGTATAGGTTACTGCACTATCGTAGAAAAATATATTTTCTTTCGTTATAGTTTTCATAATACGCTAGTTATAATATATTAGTATTACCATATTTAACTATAATCGTTTTCTGGGATTTTTTTTCGGGCTAATTTCACAGAGGTAGTAATTAACTGAAAATTTAAGATATTGTACAATACAAATTTAATAAAAATTATAATTTTAACTTTATTAAAGCGGAAATTACATTTTATAGATATTACAGATATAGTTTTAAGTTTTCTACATTTAAATTCATTTTTACGTTATATCATAATGCAATACCCTATCTGTTTGATAATATTAAAAATTCTACTATTCGTTAAAAATAACCATCACCATCAACCGACCTTATCGACAAATCTTCAAACAAATTAAAAGTGAATTTTTTTTACAATTTCAAAATAGAGCCATGATATACCTAAGATACGCAAAATAATGTTGGTTTTATTACTATAACAAATCATTTTTTAAAAAGTTCTTAAATTTTTGATCAAATTTAAATGTGAAAAATGCAGCATTCTAAAACTCGCTCTTTAAAATTTATTATTCGCTCTTCACTGATTGAATAATCATTATCACATAGCACCTTGAGCTGCTCTATTTCCAACAGTAATGCAAATTGTTTTCAAATAGAAAAGATTTCCGATTTTAAAAACTTAGGTATACTTTGAACCGAAAATTGAAATTCTCTGAAAATGTCAACAGCATTTAAAAAAAGATCGAAAAGGCTCAGTCCTGAACTCTTTAAACAATTTTGTTCTCTGGTGTACAACCACATATACTAATAAAATAATTTTGATACCAATTGAAACATTTTAATTTGTTTGTTTATTTATTAGTTAATCCAATTTCCATCGTACATACGTTATTCTTCATGAAAATCGGTAAAGAAATAGCCAAATTTCATCCACAATGATCAGAACTTACATAGTTCAGAACTTCTTATAATTATCGTCAAAGTTTATCACAATCAGTTAAAAAATATCCAAGTTTCATCCTAATTGGCCATATTCCAGAACTTCAGCTAAATTCATATGAGAATCTGTAGCGACTCACTCATCAATCAATCCAATTATTCACAAAACATTCATCACTCGTTCATCGCTACAATATACAAAAACATTCAATCATTACCAACATAATACGCGCATTCATATTCCATTTAATTTACATGAACGTACCTACATTCATTTATATGAACACACCTACATTCATTTAGGTTGGCAGCAATGAATGTCAATAAAAAGGAACCAAAAAAACTTTATGTAAAACAGACTCTCTTCCTAACTTGCATAGATAAAACCTCGTACGCCATTTTGAGGCATGACCACCGTCGACCGTTTTTACGGCAAACAAGTGCACGGAAAATCATTAAATAAATTGTTAATTTCAAAATACACAATGTGAACATTTTTTTTTTGTTGAGTTTCGAAACAAAATAAAACATTTTCGAGTTTTGTTATCGAAACGGCCAGGTGCAAAAGCATAGCACTGGCCAGTCGGTAAGTGCCAATTTTAGTACAGAATTCCTTTAATTGCAATTAGTGAATGTGAATTAATACGGTGCCATTTTACTTTATTTTCAAATTACGCGTCGCATATCGCGAGACACACCCACGAAGTCACAAAATACGGAACATATTGCCACCATTAAATAACGGCATAGGTATACATGGAGTCAGATTAATTGCAACAATAAATATACAACAATAAAAGCGTTACAATACAGAACAAATCAACAAGGAAATTAGCGCCTACACAAAATAGCGCAAAATCATCATTTGTTTTGGGTTACAACAACAATCTTCGCTATAATCCAAATATACATATAGAATACAGGCATATTAAACAACGGTAACAAACAACAGGGTGAAACAAAAACAAATAATACAGCGGGAGGTACAACCATAGAAAAATAACAAAGAGAACAGAAACTAAACTAAAATAGTGAAGCATTTTCAAAAACCAAGATGGCCGAAAAATTCATGATGGCCGAAACATTTTTTTGTTTTTTTCCTCAGTGGCGTCGCATATTTCTTTAGGTTTTAAGCAAATAGTAATAATTTATGGAAATGACGTAGGGTAAATATATTAAAAGGAGCATAATTAATATAAAAAAAGTTATTGTTTTAAGTGTACCAACATAATTATAATAATAATACTTATGTGTGTTGTGTAAAAAATGGTTTACAGTTACTATAATGAACTTAAAAATACCAATTTAGAACATAGCTAAAGTATTTAAAACTTTTAAAACTTGTAATAAAGTCATATGGAATGCAAGATCTGACTTCAACAAATTTAAAAACAATCAATACACTTGTAATAAAATTTTCTCATATGTGATTCCGATCATTAGACTCCCCTAATATTGAATATAACGGGACGCCTATGGGTTTTTTGCTTTTATCATGTTGCCATGACGATTCATATGCGTGGTCAAAATAAGATTTTTGTGTGAATGAAACTTGAAATTTTTACTTTAATTACAATTTTATGAAATAAATTTTTTTAATTTTGTATTTTGAACATTTTAAAACATAGTGAATTTACTAATGTGTGCAAAATAAGTGTGAAAATTTCGAAAATATTTAAAATGATTGTGTACAAGTGTTATAAATATTTGTAAACAAATAAAAATTTATTTACCGGTGAAATGTAATCCCTTTTTTCTCAATTTTTACTTTATATCTGGTATTTTTGCACTTACACACACAACACTTAAGCATGATTTTAACAAATAAATTTATTTTTTGAAAGTACACTTTTATTTTTCATTCAAGAAATGCCTTATAAACTTTAAAAAACTAAAACCTCAAATTACCAAATTTCTCTAACCAATATGGCGTTGGGAAATATAGAAAGAGAAAAAACAAAAAAACTGGCTTCAATTGTTTTTATGATTTTATATGGGATTTTTGTTTTATCTTCTATCCTTTTGTTTATAATCTGTGCGTACAACTCACATGAACGAGACAATCTGCGTAAAATTGTTAATTTTCTTCTGTTATCAAAACAAGCAACAACAAAAGAGGGTTAAATCACCGACACACGTGGTGCAACAGAAGCAACAATATAAGGAACCGCAAGTTTTCGAAATTTATTTATTTATTTTCTTGTTTTGAGCAGCCAAAGTCAAATTAATCCCTTTAATTAAAAATTATTACTATTAAAAAATTCTCTCGTTTACCTTGAAACTTGGCTGCAATTAGAGTACAATTATATTATTATTATTATTATCATATACTGTAAAATTTCCACCATCATTTAAAATATTTTTTTGTCTCGACATTTACTTTCACATAATTTCGGTTCCGAAGTCTAAAAAAACACGAGTTTTAAACGGTTTTCAAAATTTCCGCACAGGTATCTATTTCGTTATCTATATTTTCTCGCTCTTTCTGTAAATCTCAATTCAATTTCGTTATTTTGCAATCTCGTTTGTTTCACACTTTCAAATTACATATTCAACATTTTTTTTGTATTATCCTAACGTGAAGGGTAATTTAACGTGTAGCAGCCCCAAGACGTAGGTGACGGCTCGTCCCGTACTTGGGGGCATGCGTCAACAACTCAATTAAACCACAATTATAATATATATCAGGGGTACAAATTGAAAATGCGGGATTGATAACAGATGGCGTTACTAACGCTATACGCATCAGGCAATACTGTGACTATGTTCATGTCAAAGCTACGTCTTATAGCTTTAATTTTCAGTATGTGTCAATTTGTCGCAGTGTCAAATTCATAGTTTTTTTGAGCTCTCAATATGTCGAGTTTCGTGCCAACAAAACAGCATTTGCGGGAAGTTTTAATTTACTTCTTTAATTTGAAGAAAAGTGCTGCTGAAGCACATCGATTGGTCTCCGAGACTTATCCGAGTCATGTTCCATCGGTTTCAACGTGCGAGAGATGGTTTGTGCGGTTTAGAAGTGGTGATTTTGACGTTGAGGACAAAGAGCGGCCGGGCCAAGTGAAAAAGTTTGAGAATGCTGAATTGGAGGCAATACTCAATGAAGACTCGTGTCAAACTCAACAAGAGCTCGCAGATTCATTGGGAGTGACACAACAAGCCATTTCCCATCGTATAAAAGCCCTCGGAATGATCCAAAAGCAAGGACATTGGGTGCCGTATGAGCTGAAGCCGAGAGACGTCGAGCGCCGTTTTTTTGCATGCGAACTGCTGCTCGAACGGCAAAAACGGAAGGGTTTTTTGCATCGCATTGTCACTGGTGATGAAAAGTGGATCCGT
Source organism: Tipula helvola (assembly GCA_963556165.1). Taxonomy (NCBI): domain Eukaryota; kingdom Metazoa; phylum Arthropoda; class Insecta; order Diptera; family Tipulidae; genus Tipula; species Tipula helvola. The sequence continues at coordinate 261,029,158 of OY744481.1, read as the reverse complement.
TACGATAACCCGAAGCGCAAAAAATCATATGGTTACCCCGGCCATGCATCATCATCGACGGCCAAACCAAATATTCACGGCGCCAAGCTCTTGCTCTGTATTTGGTGGGACCAGCTGGGTGTGGTGTATTATGAGCTATTGAAATCGAACGAAACCATCACAGGAGCACTATACCGAACTCAATTGATGCGTTTGAGCCGCGCACTCAAAGAAAAACGGCCACAATACGAGCAAAGACACGACAAAGTAATTTTGCAACATGACAACGCTCGGCCACATGTTGCAGCGCCGGTAACATACCTACAAACGCTGAAATGGGAAGTCTTACCCCACCCGCCGTATAGCCCAGACATTGCTCCTTCCGATTACCACCTTTTCCGATCGATGACACATGGCCTAGCTGACCAGCGCTTCCATTCTTACGAAGAAGCCCAAAAATGGGTCGATGACTGGATAGCAGCCAAGCCGGCCGAATTTTTTCGCGACGGTATCCGTAAATTGCCAGAAAGATGGGAAAAAGTTGTGGCTAGCGATGGACAATACTTTGAATAATTCATTTGTTACCATTTTTTCAGAATAAACGTTCAAAAATAGAAAAAATCCCGCATTTTCAATTTGTACTCCTGATATATTTTTTTTTTTTGGTTTTCTTAATTACATTACACGGTACCCATTCCGCTTATTTAAACGTTCATTCGAAATTTCATTTATTTTTTTCTGTGACTGAGTTAATTTTAAAATTCCCACAAATAATGCCGGACACCATAATGACCAGCAACGATGAGGACAAGGCCTCCCAACAAATAAAACCCGAGGTTGAGGCCACCGCTCGCTCTATAAAACTCCAGCAATTCTGGAAGTAAAACTCAAAGAACTGGTTTAACATGGCAGAACTGCAGTTCCAAGTGACCGGGATAAAGAAGGACAACGAAAAATTTGTCAGTCTGTTGTCTGCACTGTCGCCCCAAGCATGTGAGATCGTTTCCGATATCCTGGAAAACCCACCGAATGATAATTTATATCAAACAGTAAAATCAGCCCTTCTCACCCGGTTAACACCTACTGACGAAGCGAAGCTAGAAACACTGTTAGCAAATAAAGATTTGGGAGACAGACGACCGTCCGAGGCACTTCGCCATATTCAGCAATTAGCCGGTACTCAAGTCAGTACAAAGATAATCAAATCACTGTGGGTGCACAGATTACCAGAAATAATTAGGATAGCATTACTGGCACAACCGGACTCTCGCGAGCTCGATGATCTGGCGGCCACCCCCGATAAACTATACGCAGTAATGAATCCAACACAGCAACACACCATTTCTGCTGTTACTCGCCAATCAAGATCAACAGTACGCACGGATCCGGGTCGACAGGCGGCTACAAACACGACAAACAGCGCCACGATCGAAGATCGCCTCGCGAGAATTGAGTCGAGACTAAATCGCTTGACCAACAGCAATAATCGCAGCCGCTCAAGAGGCAGACAATCCGGATTCCAATGCAGCCCCAATTCCCGTAATCTCAGCAACCAACGATACGACAAATGCTGGTTCCATTGAAAGTTCGGCGCAGCTGCACGAAAATGCGTAACACCTTGCAACTACAAGGCAACATCCACATCAAGCATGGATGTTAACTCTACTCCAAGAAACGAGTCATTCAACGGGTCGACGGCATCCAACACCCACAAACTAGGTCGATTATTTATTCACGACCAGAAAACAAACTCACATTTCTCATAGACACTGGCGCTGACCTTTCGGTTATTCCAGCAGTTAATTATTACAGGGACGCGTTTTCATACACAAAACGTGATCCCGATCTAGTCCTATTGGCAGCCAATAACACCACAATTTTCACCTACGGCACAAAATTGGTTCAGGTGGACATCGGACTTAAAAGATCCTTCACCCATGCATTCATTTTAGCTGGTGTGAATCGTCCGATTATTGGCGCCGATTTCCTGTGTAAGTTTGGCCTCCTTGTTGACTTAAAAAACAAAAGGCTGGTTGATTCAGCGACTAAGCTGTCAATCAATGCCACAATGGTTCGCGTTAACACTCCAACACCGATCCATTATTCAGTCAACAACGGTTACGCCACTCTGTTTAAGAATTTTCCTTCACTTACAGCAGAGCCAAACTACAACTTACCAGTTAAACACAACGTGGTTCATCATATCGTCACAGCAGGCCATTTGCCCGTGTCAAGACCACGTCGGCTGGATTAAGTGAGACATAAAGCCGCCCAAACAGAATTCCAACACATGGTGGAATTAGGGATTTGTAGGCCATCTGCATCTCCTGTCTCTTGTCCACTTCACATGGTGAAGAAAAAAGATCAAGATTGGAGACCAAGTGGGGATTATCGGCGTTTAAACACGGTGACAACACCGGATCGCTACCCGATACCTCACATTCAAAATTTCTCCATGCACTTAAATGGATGCAAAATATTCTCCAAGATTGATCTTGTCAGAGCTTACCATTTAATTCCCGTCGCACCTGAGGACGTTCATAAAACGGCAATCACAACACCGTTTGGCCTAAATGAATTCACCCGAATGCCATTCGGCTTACGCAATGCCGCTCAAACGTTTCAGAGATTTATGAACGAAGTCATTCGTGATTTAGACTTCGTTTTCATTGACGACATTCTTGTTGCATCTAAATCTGAGGAACAACACAAACTGCACCTCGAACAACTTTTTGAAAGGCTAACACAGTTTGACGTTCACATCAAGAGCTCAAAGTGCGTTTTTGGCGTATCTACTCTTGACTTCCTCAGCCATAAGATTACACCTAATGGTATTCTGCCGTCTGAAGAACGAATTAATGCCATTAGGGATTTCCCAGCCCCTACTTCAATAAAAAGTATACAGCGATTCGTCGGCATGGTAAATTACTACCACCGATTCATACCAAAACTCGCTCAAACACTCGCACCAATTCACAGCCACTTGGCAGCGCTACTAAAACAGCCCAATACAGTCAAGAATTTCATTTGGCCTGACGAATGTCAACAAGCATTCACGTACTTAAAGCTGAATTGGCCCAGATAACACTTCTGGCACACCAACTGAGCGACTCAAAGCTCAGCATAACCACTGACGCGTCAAATACTGCTGTCGGTGCTGTACTACAACAGTACAATAACGAGTGTTGGGAACCACTGGGATTTTTCTCCAAGAAGCTCTCGGATGCCGAAAAGAAATATTCTGCATTCGATAGGGAATTACTAGCAATTTATCAGGCAGTCAAACACTTCCGATATTTTGTCGAAGGTCGGGATTTCACCATTTACACCGACCACAAGCCTCTGACACGAGCAATTCAGTCTAAAACTGAACGTAATCCGAGGCAATCTCGCCACCTCGATTACATTAGTCAATTTACCATGGACATTCTGCATGTTCACGGACACGACAACGTTGTCGCAGATACACTATCGCGAACAACCGACAATGAAATGGCCGCAGTCGACACACACATCGACTTACAAATAATTGCAAACGCACAAAAAGCAGACCTAGAACTTCAGAATTTACTTTCTGGTTCCGAATGTCACACTAATTCATCAATGAAACTAGAGCTTTTGAAACTACCTGACCTCGAAATAGTTTGCGAAATCGCAGATGGGAAGAATCGCCCATACATCGCAGACTCACTACATCGCACCGTATTCAATACACTACACAACATTTCACATCCTGGAGTCCGTGCAACTCGTAAATTGATTACAGCTCGCTACTCTTGGCCCAGCATAAACAAAGACGTAGGCAATTGGGCTCAGTCTTGTTTATCCTGCCAACGTGCTAAAGTTCAACGGCTCACCAAATCACCTCATGGACAATTTCAAATTCCGCCTGGTCGATTTGAGCATATCCATATAGACATCGTAGGACCACTTCCACCATCTAATGGATACTCATACTTACTCACTTGTGTCGATCGCTTCACTCGCTGGCCTGAAGCATACTGCATGACCAATATGTCTGTTACAACCATTGCCACCACTTTTGTCAATAACTACGTATCAGGATTCGGCGTACCCCTTAATATCACAACCGATCAAGGAACGCAATTTGAGTCCAAGCTCTTCACTGAGTTAACAAAACTTTTTGGCTCACATCGGATACGCACAACGGTTTATCATCCTCAAGCCAATGGCATGGTAGAACGCTTCCATCGGCAACTCAAATGGCCAGAGGCAACACTATAAATTGGAGTTCGGAAGTACCAATCATACTACTTGGTATCCGAGCAACAGTGAAGGAAGATCTTAAGTGCTCACCGGCAGAATTAGTTTACCGTCAAACCATCAAACTACCCGGTGAATTCTTTATCGAAAATCCTCCTTCACCAATTCCAACTACCGACATAATCATCGACCAACTGCGACAAACCATGCGTAACTTTATACCCAAAACACCACGTCAATCCAAACAAGATGACGCATTTGTTCCGAAATCGCTCAGCAACTGCGATTTCGTTTTCATAAGAATAGACAAGGTTCGCACGGGATTAACTCCTCTCTATGAAGGTCCGTATGAAGTTATACGCAGACTTAGGAAACATTTCGTCGTATCGATTAATGGAAAAAATTCCAACGTCTCAATCGATCGATTAAAACCTGCTTACGGAATACTTAGTTCGGCTGAGCAAACATCAAGTCATCGGGTCCATAAGACCGTCCGTATAGCTTCCACTCCTACAGTCATTCCCTAGGGAGGAAGAAATCACTCGCGGCGGAGTCCTGTAGCGACTCACTCATCAATCAATCCAATTTTTCACAAAACATTCATCACTCGTTCATCGCTACAATATACAAAAACATTCAATCATTACCAACATAATAAGCGCATTCATATTCCATTCAATTTACATGAACGTACCTACATTCATTTATATGAACACACCTACATTCATTTAGGTTGGCAGCAATGAATGTCAATAAAAAGAAACCAAAAAAACTTTATGTAAAACAGACTCTCTTCCTAACTTGCATAGATAAAACCTAGTACGCCATTTTGAGGCATCGCAAAATAAGTGAAAAATAAAAAATCAAATCGTATTTATTATTGAATTCGCACGCGTAATCTTTGTGCAGTGATTAGCACATTAAAATTCTAAGTAAACCGCGCAACTAATTCTGTATGGTGGTGGGAATTATTCATTTCGTTTTTATAATATTTTCTTGTGAAATAAACGCCGGTCACATACGTATATACATTGTGAATTTGTGTGGCCGCAATCATAAACAGTGCCTAATTATTTATATATCAAATTAAAATCTTCAACGTCATTACGCTCGCGATAATTGGATATTGGGATCCCCATAACACGATAAATCGCATTTCCATCGGCTATATGCCATAACTTCACCATAATTCATTTAAAACCATTTTCATCGAAATACCCAGTTTTGTACCTTACGTCATTTTGGAACGTGTCATTTCAGTCGTAAAATGACTGCGATGATTTTTTCGCCAGACAATTTCTTTTTCTTAATTTTTTCGAATATGGCTACCGTTTATGAAAAAGTTTCACATCAATACATGTTTTATTTTCTATTAATTTTAGAGAGGTTGATGAACAAAAACCTTCGTATAACCGAACACCCTAAACGGAGTAAAGTTCAAATCAATAGAGTTACATATTTCCCTTGTATTACTTGGCTGAACGTTTAATGTAAAAATTAAGTTGATATATCCATCCCCGGCTGTGGCCACAAAACCAACAGAAATTAACTGACAGTTATAACAACCCAATGAGATATTATATATCCAAGCATTCAATACTATACCATTCAATAAATTCTATCAGAAATCGACATATCATATCAAAATTCGAAGTATTATGCCATGCCAGAATTAGAATCTTTGGTGTCAAAATTCGATATCTCATATCAGAATTCCATACTTCATGTCACAATTAGATATACAGTATCTGTATTTGCATTTATGATATCAGAATTCTAAATGTTATGGCAGAATTCGATATATCACGCCAGAATTTGCCATGTCACATATTCGAGATATTATGCCAGAATCCCAATCATGTCAGAATTCGAATTATCGTGCCAGAATCCGATAAATGATGTAAGAGTTAGATTTGCAATATAGGAATTTGTATTTATGATGTCAAAACTCGATATAATATGTCAGAATTTGATATGTCATATCCGAATTTTAGTTTTTGATGTTAGAATTCGGTACATTATGTCAAAATTCGATGTATCATGCCAGAATTAAATATGAAATTTCAGAGTTTGAAATTGTGATGTGTTTGACGTCAAGATTTGAATTTTTGATACTAAAAATAGATACTTAGGAGGGTTCGAAATAGGATAATAGGATTCGAAAAATCATAAGCGAATGCGATATGTCTTATCAAAATTTAAATCTTTGATGTCAAAATTCGATATCTTGTATCAGAATATGAATTTTTGATGCCAGAATACGAGTTATGATAAATAATTCTATACTTTATGTCAGAATTAGATATGCAATATCAGAATTTGTATTCATAATGTGAGAATTATATGTACTATGCCAGAATTCGATATATCATGCCAGAATTCGACATGTCAAATATTCGAGATATTATGCCAGAATCCGATAAATTGTACAATTCGTTACTTCATGTCAAAATTCGATACGTCATGTCATAAATTAAATATCAGATGTCAAAATGCAATATATCATGATATCAAGCCAGAATTCGATATGTCGTGTCAGAATTTGATTATATGATGTCAGAATTGATACAGGTATCACGTCTGAATTTGATACATCATGAAAACTTAATAAATAATTTTAGAATTCAATATGTCATAATATCAGAATTTGTATTTTTGTATGTTATGTCAGAATTCGATATATCAAGCCAGAATTCGATTTTTCCAGTCAAAATTAGAGTTAATGCTGGCTAAATTCGATATTTCTGAAATCAGAATTTGAATTTTTCATGTCAGAATTTTATATATCAGAATTCTACATACTACGTTGAAATTCGATATGACATGTCAGAATATGAATTTATAATGTCAGAATTGTATATCTTATACCGCAGGCAGACACAAAACGAATAATCGCGAATTCTAGATTATTAAAGGATTTTTGCATGTCTGTCATTACACGATTTTCTCCAAAAAACAGGATTTTTGTGTCTGTCTAAGGTATTATGTCAAAATTAGATAAATGATGACAGAATTCGATATGTCAAGCCAGAATTTGACTTGTTTATATCCAAATTCAATACATCAAAATTCGTTGTGTCGTTCTAGAATTTAAGAGGTTGTCACAATTTGATAAATCTGTCATGAAGCCTTCAGAATTCCGTAAATCATCTCAAAATTCGATATGTTATCTCAGAATTCGACAGGTTATATCAAAATTTCAATTTTTGGTTTTAGAATTCGATATCACAAGTCAAATTTTATATGTCACGTCGATATTTTAATTCCGTATTGGACATATTCGGTCAAAATTCGACATGCTTTGTCAGAATTCGAAAGGTCTTATCAAAATTCGATACATCATCTCAAAATTTGAGATGTCATATCAGAATTGGATATATCATGTAATATTCTGACATAATATCTGAAATTTTGGGATGGTATATCGAATTTTGAAGTCTTGAGATATATGTATTATATCAAAGAATTCCATTGCCGTCTTACTTTGGTAAAAGTTATTCCTATCCGGATAGGAATGAAATTTTGCCCAAAGTAAGAGCAATTCTTCTTCAGAATAATTTTTTTTTACTTTCAACAGTTGGTACCAAGCTCTAAAATTTAATTTATTATTTAGAATTTTAACAAATATAAAATAGTGATGACAAATTATTCAATAAAGTATAATAATTCTAAATGATAATTAACAAAATTTTAAATTCTGATTTATCGAAAAATTGAAAATTGTTATTTAATACCAACTCATAAAACTAAATATATGTAATAGTTTTACTCTAGGGGTAAACACTACAACTACGAGAAGAAGAGAATTTTGCTATTCCAACTTCTCAGCGGAATGAATCTCTTCATTCCGGAATGAAAATACACGGCATTGTTGTTGTAAAATTGCCAAAGTAAGACTACACATATCTCATATCAAAATTCGACCAATTTCTTCATATTTTGACTTTGTGATGTTAGAATTGAATAATTCATGTAATAACTTCAGTATGGATGCCAAAATTCGAAATATCATTACGGCATTAGATAATCATACCAGTATTCGATAAAACATATTAGAATTCGATAAGTCGTGGCAGAAATTAATTTTGTGACATCAGAATTTGAGCTATTGATGTCAAAATTCGATATATCGTTTCTGTATTCGATATTTATTCGAGAATTTGTATATCTATGACAGAATATGTTCGATAAGGCATTAGATAAATCATACCCGAATTTGAACTTACGATGTCAGAATTTGATATCTCATATCAGAATTCGATATATCATTTTCTTAGAATTGTACAAAAAAAAAAATATTTCCGAATTACAAATTTGAGAATATAGGTGCATATTACAACAAAAATTAAAGTTTTGTTTACATTTCTTTATTAAAATATTAATAATAATTTTGACATACAATACCACCTTTTTACAGTTAGGTGGGGTTTGACTCATTAGGATATAATTAAGCGCGACGCTATGTATTTTAAGACGAGTAGCTATACAAAAAATAAAAAAGAATTATTTTGTATGTATTTCGTACGAAGTTTCTTGATTTCTTGATTAAGTGCATGAGGTTAATTTTTGTGTGGTTATACACTACTCCAAAAAATTAAAGGAACACTAATTTTTTTCAATTTTTTTAGTGTTTTTTGAAGAGCTGTATCTTAGTAAAATATGGTCGTACAGAGATGAAATGAAAAGCATTTTAAAGCTTCAAATCTCTAGTTTTGAGAATTTTGAACGGAAAATTTTTGTGAGATAGTGTTATCAAGCAATCATAAAAAACAGCGCGAAGAAAAAAAAATCGATTTTTTTTTTTTGTAAGGTGCCAGGGGCTCGGGAAATTTGTTTTAAGCTAAACCAATGCATAGGTCGTTAGGATGTTAATTAGGCGTGAATTTAATTTCATTCTGGTCTCTCTATGTCAACTTTTTGCTGAGATATCTGACTTTGAATCAAAAAAGATCCTTTTGCCTTTGATCATCGATATCTCAACAACCAATGACTGCACAGTAAACTTTAGGGCAGCCTTAAAAACTTCAGTAAATTTCCTACAAGACCCTTTAATGATTAGTGGAGAACAAATTTTTTTTTCACCCTCAATACTGATTTAAAAAAGTACAAAAAAACGACTTTTTAGGTTGCCTTAATAAATCTACCGTTACTTTACCGTTATTGATGAAAAGACTAATGTTGCTAGGTCATTTTACAGTTTAATGTACTCCTAATACCCCTGTATTATTTTCAAATTGATCCATCCAACCGTTTTTTCGGACAGATTGATCAAAGTTTTACAAAACAATTAAAGGAACAAGTATTCATCAAAATAAAAAAACGACTTTTTTCACATTTTGCTTTAGTTATTTGTTAACCCTTAATGATCGTACGATTTTTTTTGTAATACTCGCCGATAAGAGACGATAGAAAATTAAATAAAGTTCTGCAAATGACCAATTATTATGGAACTTGGCCATTTCTCATTCGATTTTAGTGAAATTTGGTATGCACGATGGAAATGGGATTCTAAAATGATTTTTGGATAGATTTCTGGAATATGGCCAACTAGGATGGAACTTGGCCATTTATTAACCGATTTTGATGAAATTTGGTATGCGCGATGGAAATGGGATTCTAAAATGATTTTCGGATAAAGTTCTGGAATATGTTTTATGCGACCTTTGGGTTTACAGCCTTGAAAATAAAACTCTTTCTTTTACGACGACGTTTCGATATATATTATATCTTCTTCAGGTCTGTATACATACATATATAAAACAACCACAAAAATATTTTTTAATAAGACAATTTATAGAAAATTTTATGCAATGCTTAATTTTGAACCTACCGTTAAATGATAATTTTCCCCCCAAATATTCCAAAAAGCAAAATGTCACACAAACACTTCAGATTGTATTACTTTATATAAAGTATGTATATAGTTATATAAAAATAAATCCGTAATTGTTTGTGTATATCTTCCAAAATATTTTCGTAGAATCAAAACATTCAAATAATTTTTGTCCGAAACTTTTTTTAGGCTAACTACATTCGAAATATTATTTTGGTTAGTGGATTATAGAATTTAGAGTTATGGATTTTCACATACTAATTTGGAAATTGTGTTAATAATACCAGAATAAACTTTGCTGAGGTCATCCGTGTCAGTTTTCTTGTTCACCAAATTTTCCTGCTTGCCGACAATATGAGCCATTTCCAAAAACAAACGGTTCTTATAAAATTTTTCATATTCAAAAATTTTCGCTTGATTCAAATTAAATTTGTGCCCCGTAATATGGGAATGTTGGCACAGTGTGGTGGCTAGAGGATTCCTTATTGGTACCTTACAGTCAGATTTATGTTGACTTAGTCGATTCTTCAACAGTTATTTCGTAGTTCCCACAAACTTAAGACCACAGGCGCCACACGGAACCAAATACACTACGTTAGATCGGAGTAACTCCGGTGTGCTATCTTTCAATTGACTGAAAATCTTTTTCCTCAGTGGATTAGCTGCCGAAAGAGTGATTTTGCAATTTATGTTTTCATTACGCAACACTTTAGCAATATGCTCACTAAGGCCTTGCACGTAAACGATTGGTTTGTACGATACAATTTGGTTAGTAGCGGCGTCGCGATTCACTATATTACTGTTATTATTAATGGTATTATTATTACGGTTAATTTGGTTAAACCGATTAATCAATTTACTAATCAAATAATTTTGGGTATTTATTTTTAGACAAATAATTTTTGATAATTTCATCGGTGTCAACAGTTGCATCCGTGGTTAATTTTTTCACTCGGTTAACAAACCCAAATGCAGTATTAACAATTTGGTTCAACGGGTGGAAACTATTAAAATTTAGAATACGGCCGGAAGATAAATTTTTTGCGTACCAGACAGTATCAACTTGGCCATTATCTTTGCGGATCAACAACGTGTCCAAAAAAGGTAATTTGCTCTCTGTTTCCATCTCCAAAGTAAATTTGAGGCCAAAATAATTACAGTTAAATTTTGACAGTACTTCATTAATTTTATCTTCCGGGACACACAACAACAGATCATCAACATATTTCTTAACAAACATAATATTAACATTAATGGAGCTGAGTACTGTGTCGAGCAACACTTCCATTATTATATCGGCTGCAATCGGCGATACCGGAGAACCCATCGCAACACCGTTAATTTGTTTGTAAAAATTATTCGATGCTGTAAAGTATCCCGACTTTAAACAAAATTCCACAAGATCCAAAAATTCTGTTCTGGGAATGTTGGTGTAGGGCTCTATAGTTAACCATTTACCCGAAATCGTATCTAAAGCTAATCCGAGGTTGATGTTTGTAAAGAGTGATACCACGTCTAAGCTAATCAACATATGTCGCTGTGGGACAATCTGCTCTTTAACAAACTCAACTAAATCATACGAATTTTTACAGTTGTATCTCCGATCATCCGTTGCTACTTTCAAGAGATCGGCCAAATACTTCGATGTCTTGTATGTGGGGCTGTTGATAAACGAAACGATGGGTCTCAACGGGTGATTGTCCTTGTGTACTTTCGGAAGCCTATAAAACTTCGGAGCCACTGATGTATAGGTAGTTAGTTTTCAAAATTTTCTATTTACAGTGGTCAATTGAAATTCAAGAGAATTCTTAAAAAACAAAGCTTGCGTTTCAAAAAAGTTGTTTAAAAATCGTATGTCAATGCCAAAATTTTCCAGTTTGTTTTTGTAATTGGAAATGTACCGATCAAATTCCTTAATACGCCAGAAAGTCATCTCAATTTCAACATTTAAAACTTTTCGTTTAAAGTTTTCCATCAAATTTTGAATTTTGTTGGTAAATGGCATGTGTGGCCAACTAGGATGGAACTTGACCATCTCTTATCCCATTTTAATGAAATTCAGCATGTACGATGGAAATGGGATTCTAAACTGATTTTTGGATAAAGTTCTGGAATATGGCCAACTAGGGTGGAACTTGGCTATTGCTCATCCGATTTTAGTGATATTTGGTATTGGCGATGGAAATGGGATTCTAAACTGATTTTTGGATAAAGTTCTGGAAAATGGCCAACTAAGAAGGTACTTGGCAATTTCTTATCCGATTTTGATGAAATTTGGTATGCGCGGTGGAAATGGGATTCTAAACTGATTTTTGGATGAAATTCGGGAAAATGGCCAACTAGGAAGGAACTTGACCATTTCTTATCCGATTTTGATGAAATTTGGTATAAGCGATGAAAATGGGATTCTAAACTGACGTTTGGATAAAGTTCTGGAATATGGCCAACTAGGATGGAACTTGGCCATTTCTTATCCGATTTTGATGAAATTTAGCATGTATGATGGAAATGGGATTCTAAAATGATTTGTGGATGAAGTTCTGGTATATGGCCAACTAGGAAGGAAATTGGCCATTTCTTATCCGATATTGATGAAATTTAGCACGTGCCTTAGAAATGGGATTCTAAACTGATTTTTGGATAAAGTTCCAGAATTTGGCCAATTGTCATGTAACTTGGAAGTTTTGTACCCTATTTTTATGAATTTCAGCATTCACGATGAAAATGAGATTCTGAAATTATTGATAAAATAAATCATTAAATACATGGAATAACGATTTTAGTTTTTCACTTTTAAAGCACATGTCGAATTTCTTTTATTCGTTTAAGGAATAAGCAAGCGCCTTCAAACTTTACATATAACTTTAACCAAAAATAATTTTGGAGTTTTATTTCTATAGTACACCCTGAATTTGTTTAAAATCGGATAAAAAATGGCCAAGTTCCATTCTAATACGGCTTATTCCAGAATTTCATCTAAACATAATTTTAAAACCCAATTTTCATTACACATGCTGAATGTCATCAAAATCTTATAAGAAATGGCCAAGTTCCTACCTAATTGGACATATTCTAAAACTTTAGCTAAAATTCACTATAGAATCCCATTTCCATCGCGAACACCAAATTTCATCAAAATCGGTTAAGAAATAGCCAAGTTCCATCCCAGTTGGCCATATTACAGATCTTTATCCAAAAATCAGTTTAGAATCCCATTTCCTTCGTGCATACCAAATTTCATCAAAATCGGTTAAGAAATAGCCAAGTTCCATCCCAGTTAGCCATATTCCAGAACTTTATCCAAAAATAATTTTAGAATCCCATTTCCATCGTACATACCAAATTCCATCAAAATCGGTTAAGACATGGCCAAGTAACATCCCAATTGGCCATATTCCAGAACTTTATCCAAAAATCAGTTTAGAATCCCATTTCCATCGTGCGTACCAAATTTCATCAAAATCGGTTAAGAAATGGCCAAGTTCCATCCTAGTTGGCCATATTCCAGAACTTTATCCAAAAATCAGTTTAGAATCCCATTTCCATCGTGCATACCAAATTTCATCAAAATCGGTTAATAAATGGCCAAGTTCCATCCTAGTTGGCCATATTCCAGAACTCTATCCAAAAATCATTTTAGAATCCCATTTACATCGTGCATACCAAATTTCACTAAACTCGGATGAGAAATGGCCAAGTTCCATAATAATTGGTCATTTGCAGAACTTTATTTAATTTTCTATCGTCTCTTATCGGCGAGTATTACAAAAAAAATCGTACGATCATTAAGGGTTAACAAATAACTAACGCAAAATGTAAAAAATTCGTTTTTTTATTTTGATGAATACTTCTGTACCAAAAAGGAAGATGTAACAAATGCTGGCCTTGGGTTCCTCACACCCGGGGTTGCACACTAGGTTGGGATAGCATCCAACCGGAAAATAGGGGGGGGGTTACGTATACCCACAGGTGTGTTAGCCATCTGTACAAAAATTTAAAATTTTCTAAACTAACGTGTGCACAACAAAAAAAAAACTAAACAAATTTGACTGAGGGCGGGGGGGGGGGGGGCAGGTCATGATACACCCACTGACTTCGCTCGACACCACTTACCTGTTCATCTCATTAACCTTTCTTAACCTTACCACATTTTATTTTTTTCTACATTCAATTACTTAGACCTAACAATAATATAGCTGCCATTCTAGGCGACGAGATGCGTTAAATAATACCGACTAACTAATAATAACCAATTCATCCGAACAATTAAATAAAGGTAATAACATATAAAAACAAAATATATCGGTACTTCACCTCAATAATTGTTGATTCTCAGCGGCCTTGTCTCCGGTTGGCAATTCGATCGTTGATTTATTTTTTTTTCTTTCTTTCTTTAATGAAACATCATCACGCACCATTTTCTTGTATTTAAATTTTATTAGGAACTTAATTCACGTTATAAATTTTTTTTTTTTTTTAACTCTAAATTACGTTAAATTTAATAAATTTAAACAAAAACCATTGTTTTGTTTTTAACTTTCTGGTATAATTCTTTGTATTTTTATTGAACCAGCATTTAAACTTCACTTTTTTAATTCAATATTCACATATTTCTTAACTATTCTATTCTCGATAATCCATTTTCTTAACTTTAAATTACGTTAAAATAAATTTTTTTTTTTTAACTTTAAATTACGTTAAATTTAAATTTTTTTTTTTTTTTTTTTTTTTTAATTTTGATTACAATTCCGCGACCACTCCGTCCGACAATCCAAATTTCAATCCCCTTCTTCTATATTATTTTAAATATTATTTTTTTTTTTTTTGCGGGAGCTTCGCTCAACCGTCTTCATTTTCTTTCAAACCGCACTCTCTTTACGTTAATTTTCTTTTTTTTTTCCAGAAAAAACCACGATCATTCGGTCCAAAAATCAAAACCTCAATCCCCCTTTCATTTTTTTTCGTTTCTATTCTTTCCTCTTTCTCTACCCACTTCTTCAACAAGTCGCTAACGTGGGAAATGACCACTCAGCAAAATTCACAAAAATTGCATTTTCGCACGCTGCAACGGTTTGAAGGTGTGGGTTGCGAAATCTTATTACAATATAATTTTCCTTATCTATTAATGGTTATACTTTTTTTTTCGCTGGCTCAAATTATTTTATTTTCTTATCTAATATTTTTAAATGAAATTATTTCTATTGCGGTGCTCATATTTTATTATGTTATTTTTTTTTCTTATTAACAATTGTAACGAATTAGGCGGCATCAGCGGTCACCAACAAGCAGTTAGTCCCGAATTAGTGCCGTTCGTTGCTGAATTTTTTTCATCACCTATTCAGAGCTTTGACGTGGTCATATTATGCCGGCTAAGGCTCAGGGAGTGGGGTGGGGTTTGTCAAAGGTGAATAGATGCTAGTGGACCACGAGGATGGGGTTGAGATGGAAATACGAGGAAGGACATAACATAGGAATGGAATCAAGGCATGGATCTACCTACCCGAACATACTGCACGACACTTACCAGTTAATCCTTACGTAACGCTTTTAGTTTCTCATCCTGAAAAGCAACAAACTAGGCGAACAAGCGAAACAAATCTAACCGGGTTTCTTAAGTGTTGAAAATACTTCAAAAAAAATTCGTTAATAATAAAAATGTATTTATAACTACTTTTGTAATACCGAAAGAAAGAGAAAAAAAAAATGAAAAATCAAATACAAAATATATCTTAAGATCTATATGACGTCAATTCATACCCCAAACCAAAAGAGAAAAATAAAAAAAATACTTAAAACTAATAATTAAGCAAAGAAACAATAAAGAAAATATAAAATTAAAAAAAATATATAAAATGTAAATAAAAGAAAATTCTTAACTTAATTTAACTGGCCACAGCTGATTCCGAAGCTTCTCGAAAATATTTTATAGTTTGTATTTTTACAGTGTTACTATGCATATTTTTGTTCATAACTAGCTAGATGGTTTTATTTTACTTTTTTTTTTTTATTTCGTTGTGTGTAATGCATTCACTGAATGTGGTCACCTTTTCACCAAAGCTTTATAATTTGTTTTCCTCTTGTAAGTTAAAATATGTATAGTTTGTTTTTGGTGTTATCTCTGTGACCATCACACTAGCACTTTAATTATTGTTGTGGCACTTAACTTATATAACTAACATTACGTAATTACGTATTAAACTGATGCACTATGATGATGTAGGCATAAGCATAAATTTAATAGGTGCCAATCGAAACACTTGATATAATTAACTTCCTATTATTACTAATTTATAATTTTATCACTATTTTTATTATTATTTAGTATTATAAATGTCTTATTGTAGGTAACTTTTATTATAATGTAATATTATTATCCACAACCAAAAATTAATCACTTATTATAATTGTATAGTCTTTAAATGTCTTAACTTAACTTATACTAATGAATTTGTACCATTCGGTACATTAATAAAAAAAAATATGTAACTTATTTTTGTAATGGCGGGTTGAATTTTCACATTTTTTTTTTTCTTCTTGCAATTTGTGAATCACGTGCACAATATATGTACATATTCATACCGCGAACCCGAAACTTTTATGCCATTTCTTAAAACACTTGACATGGTCTTTATTATTAACTTAATTTTTTTACTTCTTATTTCCAACACAAGAAAGTAAAATTAAAACTTTTTTATTTTCCATTAATATTATTAATCTTATCACTCACGATGCCTTGCAGGAGATCAACTAAAAAACAAATTTTTTCTTCCAACCCAAAAATGAGTTCGCTTTACTAATTAATCACCGAGCATCCAAAAATTCGGGTTTTTATATTTTTTTATTTTTTTTATTAAATACAATAGGCTATCCCACCCAACCATTAGCAAATGGAACAATCTAGTATTATTTCCCCTCTACCACTTTACAAGTTGTTCGTGAAATATTTTATTACCGCATTTTAAATTTTATCTGTACAACATAACATCCGTCATTAAAAAAAACGTTTAGCGTCAGGGCTGACAACCGATCCCTATTATGGAACGACAAGCGATATCTGTCGTTACACAATTCTTATTTTTATTATCTAATATTTTGTATGAAATCGAGAAAAAAAAATGTTGTTATATAATGCAATGCACTCATGGTGCACACAAAGAAGAAATTTTAATGAAAAGATAGGAGGTAAAAATCCAACTAAATATAAACATAACAAAAAGAATCAGCCGCCGTATTACCGAATCGTTACAAAGAATCGCTTATGTGACTTTTGCCGAATGTTCAGAAATTAATACTGAAGTTTTGATTGATTTTGGGAAAAAATTCTTAGCATATTTTCTTAGCTTAATCGGCTCATTCGAGAGGTTTCAGCCACATCTTCGCTTCGAAATTAAAAGATTGATGAAAAATACAATGAATTTATAGAAAATTCCAATTTTGCCCACTTAAGCGATTTTCGCTTTTTTTAACTTGAACAGAATGAAAGTCTTATGTGACTTAAGCCATTTTTTCATTTTTCGTTTAGGAAAATAATAAATCTTAAAAGTACTTAAACGATTTTTTCAAAATTCATTCTATTATTTATTTCATATAAGATGTTTTTAAAAGAAAAAATTTAGTAAATAACAGTTACAATAATTTGAGAGAACATTATTCTTGTAGTTCAACGTACTCTTCATCTTCAATATCAGGATCGATATTTGGGATATTGCCATCATTGAGATTTAAATAAAAATTATGGTACATTTCATTCACGAGATGTAGTTGGTCAATTAAATCCTTTTTTTTCTCTTTGCTTATTATTTGAGGTTTATCATAATAAAGTTGAAGGTCGGATAAACTTAACATAATTATACCCCTCCGTCGTATATTTAATGACTTGAATGGTTCTTCTTCCGTCAGAGAGTTTTTATATTGAATAGTTCCAAAATTGTCAGTATAACGCAACCATTTAACCTTCGACCAAATAAATTTATTATTTTGCTGATCTATATTCCGCCACATGCACTTGGTTTTAATCATTTTGGCAAAATCGTAGAACTTGTTTTGACCCATTTCAATTATGTACTTGAAATTGGTGAGTGCTTCCAGCAGCACGTACGAATTGATACCATTCGCGCGGATGATGTATTTGCACGAGAGATTTTTTTCGTTTCCGCTCGATCACAGAATGGTCCACATCACATTCCATGTGAGTGTGGCCTGGTAATAAAAATTTGTGGTCGATTACTTTGATGTTAGTGCTATTTTGCATGAACAACATAAACATCATGGACACAAACGAATTTTTATTTTGTCCACTGCAACAATCACTATAGAATATTATTTGCTCAGTGCTAGTCGGTTCCATCAGTAAATGTTGAAGAAGGCAAGAAGCAACTTCATTACCCCCACGGTTGGCCTCCCCTTCGTGCCACATATAGCAGAAAGGTTTGTTCGATACACAATCATGCACCGTTAAATTATAACTCCACAATTGGCGCTTGTAAAAGGCAATATTAGAATTCAGAAGCGGCGTTGATAAACACTTTTCGAGGTCGAAAGTGTAAAGTTTAGTTTTTGAATCTAAATTAGCAATATTTTTGTCGCTGTTTTTTGTTTTATAAGCGAGATCTGCATTATTGAGATGGTCCGTCTGCATCTGTACTATATTATTTTTTGCATCAACTGAAGTTGCAGCATCGATTTGTATTTTAAACATATCACATTTACCGCACGTGTCAGCGTTTGGTTTTTTTAATGCTAGTCCCATTCCTGTAAACAAATTTAATACATTATAAAAAACAATAAAAAATATCACAATAACATAATACCTTTAAAAATTTGACTATATTTTGTAATAGATACGGGACTTTCATTTTCAGCCGAGTATAATTTGTACATCGTAATTAAATTTAAGTCGCACTGCAAGCATTTTTTATTAGATCGTTGACGAGTGTATGTAATGGCTTTCATATGCCGGAAATTTATTTATGTGATCAACTACACCTCGCACCTGACTATCCGATAGTTTGTTTAGGATTTCGTTTTCCACGACTATCTGCAATCGTATTGTGACACGAATCACTTAAAATTTTTTTACCGAGTGTCTTAATGAAACTTTCTGTTTCACCTAAAGTCCGTAAAAAACATTTCTGGCATACAACCGTTTTAATGCCATTAATATTTAGGCTATAAACGTAGGAATGTGTCCTATTTCGTGGAGCGATAGTACTCTTGTCTAAACGAACTTTTTGCTTAGCTCGAACTTCCATCAATCCCGATGCATATACAGCTTTTAAGCTGTATGAGTGAAGGTCCCATTATTTTGTAAATATTGTTTTTTGTTGTTCATACGTAATTTTATTCTGACATTTCATTTTACACACTGTCAATGGTTTACATATTCGGTTTTTGGGTTTCCCCTTCTTAGATTTAGGTTTCACAATTTTTGTCAACCATTCATTATGAGTTCCCGAATCATTATTTACAGCCGAAGTACTAGGAAGATCAGAAACATCATAAACATTAGACTGCTCACTAGATATGTTTTTTTCAATAGCAGCTGCGAGTTCTGAAATATCAGATATTTCATCGTCAGACGTTGCTCCAGCATTAGAAGGATAGAAGTCTGGGTTGATGTCACTATCGTCGAACGAATCAATAGAAACTTCATCAGAATTGTTGTTATAAAATTCATTTAATTTAGATATTTGAATGTGATCTAAAATTGCGGTGGTATTCGATTGAGTTTCATTTTTAACGCACACTTCAAATACATCGGTTTCTGAATAACATACAGTCTTATTACTGTTTGAGGCATTATTTAAATTACAAGGCTTTTCCACAACTGAAAGAAATATGAAAATTAACTTTTAATTATTTTCTAACATACAAAATAATGTTGAATTACCTATCGTGGATGGCTTTGAGTTCAACTGTGTTTGTGCTGCTGAAATACTTCTCGCCATTTCCACCATTTTCTTGGAAAGAGTTGTCATGTTTTTTTTTCAGTTTTTGTTTTGTTTTATCACTTTATACATACACTACATACACTTTAGACATTAACACTTTCAACAAATAGTTGTAAAACAAAACTACACTATCAAAATTTATTGACTTACCACAAAACGGTACTAACTTATTAGGTATTCCAACACCTTCCGTTTCGCTTATGTAATATTTATATTCGAAATGCTCGCAAAAAAACAGCTTAAACACACTTAATTTTTATTTTTCTTATATAAAAAAACGGAACAACCGCGAGGGTGAAAAAAAAATTTGTTCTCCACTAATCATTAAAGGGTCTTGTAGGAAATTTACTGAAGTTTTTAAGGCTGCCCTAAAGTTTACTGTGCAGTCATTGGTTGTTGAGATATCGATGATCAAAGACAAAAGGATCTTTTTTGATTCAAAGTCAGATATCTCAGCAAAAAGTTGACATAGAGAGACCAGAATGAAATTAAATTTACGCCTAATTAACAGGCTAACCGACCTATGCATTGGTTTAACTTAGAAAAAATTTCCCGAGCCCATGGCACCTTACAAAAAAAAAAAAAAAATCGAATTTTTTTTCTTCGCGCTCTTTCTTATGATTGCGTGATAACGGTATCTCACAAAAATTTTCTGCTCAAAGAACGATTGAAAATTGAAATTAAACTAATTTAATATACGCAGTTAATTTTCATATCTTATTTTAGTTTTACGCATACTTGAACGTATTTTTGTATTTTATTTTATGTACAATCGACACAAATTCCTGAATAATGATATATAGAACAGGAATAATTTTTTTTTTGTACATATGGTATATGTGGGAATTAAGATGGGAAGTTAATAAAAACATAAATGAACGGACAATATTATATGAAATTATATAATAAAAATATCTTTTATTTTCATTCCTCATGAATAATTAAACAAACGTCTTATTCTTTTCCCATTCGTAATTCAACTCTATTATATTTTTTCCATTGCTTACTACCACATTCGTTTTGTTTTATATTTTATATTTAAACAGGGTGATCCATATCCCACACGGCCTTTCCTGACATTAACATTCGCCTCGGATGTTCCTCCCATTTCTTCATGAGATCAGCAGAAGTTTAAGTTCGATTAGGCCCGTCGTGACTTCCGACTTTCTCAACATAGTACCTTTCGTTTCTTTTTACCTTAATGACTCGGTAGGGTCCAACATAATCCGGTGATAACTTGAGCCAAATTGGGTACACTGGGGACCTGAGCCAAATTGGGTACGTTTGATTGCGACGAAATCTCCTTCTTCATATACAACCGGTTTCTTCTTATTTTTGTTATATGTTCTTTGATGTTCGTCCTGCATCTTCAAGATTTGTTCCTTAACTAACGCTATTACATGGTTTCGCTGTCCTACAAAATTTGAATATCTCTCCTCTTCCAATAATTTCGTTATTTCAATATCTTTCTTCCGTCTCATTGGTTTCCCCATTAAAACTTCAAATGGAGAATATATCCAACGCTTCGATGGTAAGTACTATTCAAACACCTCTGTATATTATTGACATGTTTATACGGGGTGGGCCAAATAAGACCTACCAATGTAAAACACATATAACTCTTGTAATAATAGTTTTTTTTTATTAATTTTTTTTATATATTAAATACATTTCATGGAAATTTAGGGGGACTATGTATAAAATATGACATCAGACAAATGTCCACCATTTTGCTCGATACAAACATAGGCTCTTTTAAGCGCGTTTTCCATAACACCACGTAATGTTTCTGGTTGCAGGCTCAGTATTTCGTCTCGAATATTCTGCTTTAGCTGTCTAATTGTCTGTGGCTTATTGACATACACTTTGTCTTTTATTGTTCTGGTGGTTTGGCGTCTATTGGAAGGGGCTCCGTAACCTTCCAGTAGGCACAAGTGTACGCACTGCCTCCTCGCGGCAACCACCGGTAACTGTAACCAATAGGCAGAATGTGGCCTTTTGTGACAGGCTAAAGTACGGCGCTAAAGGATAAAACCTTGACAAAAAATCCCTAATCTAAGGTGGAACAGCATATGCCGATGGATGAATGGCTGATAGGTTAATCAGTCTATATATGCGGACTCTGGATACCAGGCACCCTCCAGTTTTATTTAGCCTTCCTGTAGTAAACCTGGGTGACCTACAGGTGACTTTTTTTTGTATTCCCAGCAACTCGCAAGAGTTAAATCAAAACGGTAGACGAGGCACGGGAAGGAATACACGGGAGTGGGTCTGCCCTCTCGAAGTCCTTGAGTCCCAATGCTACCGCTTTTCTAGCAGAAGTAAATGTTATTACATCTGGGAGGGAGAGCAATAAGCCCAGATAGTATGTAACGCGTGTAGAAGTACTTCCTACAGTAAACATCTAGGAGGGAGAGCAATGAGCCCAGATAGTATGTATCTCGTGTAGAAGTACTTCCAACAGTAAACATCTAGGAGGGAGAGCAATGAGCCCAGATAGTATGTCCCAGCAACTCGCAAGAGTAAAATCAAAACGGTAGACGAGGCACGGATAGGAATATACGGGAGTGGGTCTGCCCTCTCGAGGTCCTTGAGTCCCAATGCTACCGCTCTTCTAGCAGAAGTAAATGTTATTACATCTAGGAGGGAGAGCAATGAGCCCAGATAGTATGTATCACGTACCGGTCGGCAGTATTGTCAGGTTCATTAAGAGCCTGAATATTGGCTGGACCGATAATTAAAACATCTAGGAGGGAGAGCAATGAGCCCAGATAGTATGTATCACGTACCGTTAGGCAGTATTATCAGGTTCATTAAGAGCCTGAATATTGACTGGACGGATAATTAAGTAGGGCTTGATGCACAAAAGATCTTTTAGGTCGCAGTGCGGGGTGGCTTGAGCCCCCACATGGCCCTCAAGTAATAATAATAATAATAAATTGTTCTGTAAGAAGCCCCGGAAATCGTTTCTGGCGTTCCATCCTCATTCTCGAAAAAATATGGACCGATAACTTTATCGGCCATTACACCACACCAAACAGTGCATCTGGATGGATGTAACTGATGCTGGTGTGTTGTCCTTGGATTTTCAGAGCCCCACAATCTACAGTTTTGCTTTTTGACATAACCGCTAAAATCGAAATTTACAAGATCTTCGACAAGAATAAAAAAATTCGATAATTTTAACACGTTGTTCTGTACTGTATCTATCCATTATAAATTTCCAAGAACTCAATTATAACTTGCAAAGAAGAAAACACAATTATATTAGAAAACAAAAAAGTTATTCAGGTTTTACATTGGTAGGTCTTATTTGGCCCACCCTGTACCATTTCTCGGGCGCGTTTATGATTAGTTTGGTTAACACATTAATAATCGTCTTGTGAATATTTTCAACTTGGCCGTTACTTCTAGGGACTCCAGTAGTTATTAAATGTAGCTCTATGTTTTCGTCTTTACAATAGGTTGTAAATTCGCCAGAAGTAAAACAAGCTCCTTTCTCACTTATTATTCTTTCGGAGTTACCAAAATCCTTTTGTTGAAATTGTAACTTCTCTATGGCCTCTTTGGATGTACACGATTTCACATCCATCATTTTCCGAACAGCAAAATGGCCATTCTCATGTATGGTACGTATAATTTCATTCTGCATTATTTCCGGTATAACTAATAAATCGATCCCATCAAAATTTCTGTAAAGTATATAGTTTGAGCTTTCTTTATCTTTGCTACAATCGATTCCTCTATCATCATCACTGCGGGATTACGGCTCAGAGCATCCACATGACATGACTCATTTTATTTCCACTGCGATGTTCAATCTCATTTTTACTGGCATCCGTATGTAGCTGAGTTTCCGCATCTTGTTTATACCGGGTGTTTGTTTTAAACTGAGACGATCAAATATCTCGAAAAATAGCCACTCTACAGAAAAAATGTCCATAATCAAAATTTAATCATACCGCGGGGGAAATACATTAGTGCAAAAAAATAGTCCCCCACCCCCCCGCTTTGTAGGTGGGGCGGGGGTAACTTTTAAACTAAGATAGGAAGCCATATTTTTTATTGCAGATTCGGATTCTACGGCTAAAAATACGTAGGATTTGACTGAAACATTTTTTTCGATTCATGTTAGATGGCGCTGTAATTGACGATATTCAATTTTTATCTCGGATTAAATATCTCGGAAAATAAGCACTCTACGAAAAAAATGGTAGAGATCAAAATTGAATTATTCCGCGGGGGAAATACATTAGTGTTAAAATTAGTACCCTCACCCCCTCCTTGTAGGTGGGGGTACTAATTTTAACACTAATGTATTTCCAGCGCCATCTATCATGAATCGATAAAAATGTTTCAGTCAAATCCTACGTATTTTTAGCCGTAGAATCCGAATCTGCAATAAAAAATATGGCTTCCTATCTTAGTTTAAAAGTTACTCCCGCCCCACCTACAAAGCGGGGGGTGGGGGACTATTTTTTTGCACTAATGTATTTCCCCCGCGGTATGATTAAATTTTGATTATGGACATTTTTTCCGTAGAGTGGCTATTTTTCGAGATATTTGATCGTCTCAGTTTAAAAGAAACACTCGGAATATGTAAATTCAACACTGGACCTTGACACAATTCTTTTTTTAGCGTTTCAAAAGCAAACTTTTGTTCTGGGCCAAACACAAATGCCACATTTTTTTTACAATTCACTCAACGGTCGGTCGCGCTTTGATGGAATATTCGGGTATAAACTTCCACATGTAACCCGTCAATCCTAAAAAGCTCTGATTCTGTTTACTAGTTCGCGGCTCTGCGAAATGTTCAACAGCTTTCACTTTCATATTTGACGGCTTGATTTTACCATTCTCAATTATGTGACCCAAATACTCTACTGATGAAACCATGAATTGACATTTTCTTCAATTTATTCCCAATCCAAACTCTTCGGCACGCTTTATAATTTTTCTCAACTTCAGCTCAGCTTCACTATAGGTAGCGTCTAAGATTATAGTATCGTCCAGATATAATACAATATCCCCACTTTCTAGAAACGGTCGAAAAATATTAAAAACATATCTCATAAAAATCGCAGGACTTATACACAATCCAAACGGAACTTTTAAAAATTCATACTGCCCGTTATGCGACACAAACGAAGTGTACTTCCTACTACTTTCAGCTACTGACACATGAAAAAATCCGTCTTTTAAATCCAATGTACTAAATACCTTAGCTGTAGCCAACTTGTCTAATTCGTCTTCAATTATAGGCATTGGATATCGGTCTCGCACAATTTTCTGATTTAATTTTCTGTAGTCTACGCACAATCTCGAAGCCCCATTCTTCTTTTTCATAATAACGAATATTTAGTATTATAATTGCCATTTCTTAACCAATTTTAGTGAAATTTAGTATACACGATGGAAATTTGATTCTAAAATGATTCGTGGATGAAGTTCTGGAAAATGGCCAACTAGGAAGGAACTTGGCCATTTCCTATCCGATGTTGATGTAATTCAGCATGTATGATGAAAATGAAATTCTAAAATAATTTATAAAACATATCATTAAATACATCTAATAACCATTTTAGTATTTCACTTCCAACGCACATGTCGAATTTCTTTTAATCGTTTAAGGAAAAGGCAAGTGCCTTCCAACTAACCATATTAATTTAACCAAAAATAATTTTAGAGTTCCATTTCTATAGTACATGCTAAATTTCATCAAAATCGGATAGTAAATGGCCAAGTTCCTTGTTCTTTTTCCACTTTATCCAAAAATCATTTTAGAATCAAATTTCCATCGTGTATACTAAATTTCACTAAAATCGGTTAAGAAATGGTAAACTTCCAAAAAGTAAATTCTGATGATTGTGCGTAGTAATATAAGTGGGTCTACTACGGCAGTTTCTTGGCCTGATATGCGAGACAGTGGGCGCATTCAGGCAAGACAACTGTTGGTCACATGTTGGGTACAATCAACACGTTGAGACCTGAACGCACATGATACAATCAAAATTTCATGTCAACGTGATAGTTTAAATGGGTTTCTCCATCGGTAGATTTTTGATGCCAACATGTTGGAAGATCTGAATGCGCCCAGTACATGTTCAACCACATTGATTTTATCGCGAATGTGTATGTCCGTGGTAAATTGAGATATTTAATCCTGTCAGAGGTTGATGATTGGTCGGTTATGATTGTGTCCTTCGAAAAATTATCTCAAATTTTACGACCCATTAATTTAAATTTCGACTACGTTTATTTCTGACGGTGAGGGTTTGGATCTTTAATTACTTTTTAAATTTTTTATCAATAATGTACAAAAGACCTTAATATTTTACCATTTTTGAAAAACGTCAGGTAAATTTTAAAATTTTCCAAAATAAGTTTATTCAAGGTTTTAGCAAATTTCTGGTTGTTAATTAAATCATAATTTTCATAAATTTGTAAAAGTTTTAAATTTTTGGGCAGGACTTCTATAGCACACTCCTTAATTAACTTAATTTGATGTATTTCCAGGTATTCGTTAAGGATACAATAGCAATGAGATGGTTCCTATTAATTGGATGGATATCACCAATCCTATGGATATCAATTTATGGTGTTGTTCGTGGTAATTATACAGCGGATACAAAACAGTAAGTAGGACTGCGAAAAAATGTATGTTGCTTACTAATCAGCACAAAAAATTAAAATTTCAGTTGTTGGAGCGAAGAAAGCCATACAATGTGGATATTGATAGCACCGGTACTATTATCACTATTTGCTTCCAAAAGTACGTACCTATATAGTATTCACTCTGAAAACGGTACTTTAAATACCTTTTTTAACGATTTTATTATATTTCTATAGTTTTTTTAGCAAAGGTAGTTAGAGTGCTATTAACAAAATTGCATCCATGTTCGGCCCAGCCAGCACCGCTGGCCATACGAAAAGCAGCACGAGCTACACTAATTTTAGTTCCTCTATTCGGATTACAACATTTGCTATTACCATTTCGGCCCGATAAGGGTACACAGTTCGAGAAATATTATCAATTTATATCAGCTGTCCTGATAAGCCTTCAGGTATAATACCAATGGCTAAAGATTTAGTTCAGTATACGACTAATATATTTATTCATTTGCAGGGCTTTTGTGTATCCTGTCTATTTTGTTTTGCCAACCATGATGTTGTATTTGCTGTGAAAAATTTTTTAGGCCGTACATTTCCGAATATAATTACCGGAACGGGAGGTGGTGAAAGTGTTAATGCGGTAGCGGCAACCCAAAGTCGGGACATTATTGTTTAAACTAAATAATATTAAAATTCATACATATATACAAAATTATTTTTTCAAATATTTTTAGATGAAAAATTAAAAAGTACTAATTCAACGTCAAATACTATGAAATTAAAAAATATGAAAACTATTTATGTTAAATGGAAAACTTAAATATTCAAATTAATTAATTACTAAATATTAGCATACAAATTTATTTAAGTAAACTGAATGATTATGTCACATATGCATATACAAACTTACACATGTGAGAAACCATTAGTTGTAATGTAATATATGGGCGTGTATTATGTTTTGTATACCTACTCTGAAATGTCTATAAACATAATGTACATAATTCAAATAAAAATGAGAAGCATAAATTTATATGTAACATTATGCGCCAACATAAAATATGTTAACTTCTTCAGAACCATAAATATAACAATAAATAAACAAACACGCACAGTTTTTATATTTTATTTCTTGTTATGAGGTGTTGTGGTGACAACATGATGGTGTGAACATTTTCAGGTAAAATCCTTTTTTATCAGAAAATCCATGAATAAATTATGAAATTATATCAAGTTTTTATACGGGGTAGGTATATTAATTAATTATTAAGGAAATGTTTAGATTTACACATTATGTTAAAGGGGTTGGATAGGTATTTAAAGACTAAAGGATTAGTAGGGATAGTCAACAGATTGACTAACCAGGTACATAATCGTTTATAACAATTAATTAAATTGTCTAAATTAATAATTTGCTTGAGATTGTTACCGTTGACCGATAAATTTTACTATTATCCGGTTACAGGTTACCGGTAAAACAATTATTCCTAAACCTGTTATATGTTAGCTCACTAAATATTTTACCAAGCGTAGGGAGTTTTGAGAATATCACTACAATTTATGTTTTAAATAAAATACACAAATAGTTTATAAGTTTAATATTTATTATTAACAAATTTCAATTTATTGATGCAGCTCATTTAGAGATCGAGCTTCTACTATCTATTTATTTATTATTTTTAGATTATTCAATATACAAATTATGGTTTATGTTATGTACTAATGTAATTAAAATGTATATAAAACGAATATGCATTTATGCAATTATACTTTGTACAGTATAGCACAAGTAATTAACTACGCTATACAACATACGTTCCCCCTGGAGGAAACATAAATTTTAGATTTGTGTTTTAAGACATTTCCCCAAGCTATTTATTTTATTTATGTAAATATGGTATTTCAAAGATGTTTTAACTTAAAAATTAATTAACAATATATTTATACAAAAAAAATATAATACAGTGGAATTATTAGTATTTAAAAATTTTGATTTACATAATTCATAATTGTTTAATATAATAATAATATACACTCCCAATCACATGAATAGGTTCACCGAAATTTTTCAATTTTTTCAAAAACGGTAAAACTTTTAACGGTTTTTTCAATTATGAAATCACAGAGTGCCATGATTACGTAGTTTCAGAACAAAAACTGGTATTTTGAGAGACCCGTTAGCTTTTGTTTTAGATTTAAATTAAATGTATCAATAAAAAATGCGTCATTAGAATAGGTTCACTTAAAATAACAACAAATAAAACAGTGTTTATGCTTTGGGAAACTATTATTTTTAGTATTTAGTAGTGAGTGTTACCTCTATGATTTGAAATCTCTTCAAAAATCCTATTTGGGATTGAATCGTATTAAGATTTTAAGTAATTTAAGGAGAGTTCCTTCCAGACATCCATTATAGCCGCGATGAGCGACTCCTGATCTTCAAATTGCCTTCCACCCTCATAAACCTTCCTTGTCATCCATACTTATCGGTTCAATAGATTGCTGCATGCAGGTAGATGAACCACTTTCCTTTGTTAAGATGTGGTCGATAGTTTCACTTTTATTAACATTTGGTTTGTTGGGTATGGATGAAATCATGTGGTTATTTTGGTTGCACGAAAGTGATGCGACGATGTCGCCTCTTTAGTGGTTGCTAAATTATTGTTGACCTGCTTCGTAGTATTATTCGCACTTTTATTATCATCCAGATGTAATAATGAATTGTGATTCGAAGAACCTGCAATGATCATCAAAAGCTCAACGATTTTATACGTCATATCGATCCCCAAAACCAGCAAAGAAGAATTCCATCACATCAGAATAACATCTACAATAAAAGATAACAAACAAATTCATTTGGAACACAACGAAATCCTTATAAACCAACACAACATATATGGGATTATTGGCAAATGCCAAACCAGGAGAGAAACCATTAATTGTGACCTCGGCCAACTACAAGAATTGAAACAAAATCATTGTATTACCCAACTACTGAAAGGGTTGGATGCCAGGTGTGAATTTACATTTAATGAAAAGGAAGTAATAGAACCCATAACTGACAACAATATCTTCCTAAACAACTTCCATGGCGCAATAACATACAACAATTCAGCCAAACATCTAGAAGGCAACTACACTCCCGAGCAACTGAATCGACTAGACCATCAAAACGCATATTTTTTTAAAATGGCTGGATCGATTTTCGAAAAACAACCGTCTTTTGACAGCCTAATATTTTATCTTTTCAAGGATACCTTTATCATTAAAATCCATACAGTACTTTTCAAATTAAAGCAGTCTTAGCAAAATGCGATGTTTCGGTGAAAACAATTGGCGTGATGCAATCTCCTGTATAATGCCACGTTGACCGATATTTGTCGTCACTTATGAGTCAGACGTTAACCTGAACAAATCTCTACCAGTCTAATTCATTGTTTCCTTAAAATCATTAATACCACTTCAGAAAAATCCGCACAAGTTGTTGCTTTATTGCAAGAAGGACGCAATCAACAAGAAGTCGCTCGTCAGCTTAACATGAGCCAATCTGCTATCTCAAGAGTATTCAGAAGGTTTCAGGAAACTGGTACCTTCAATCGAAGAGCACAAACCAGCCGGTTTCGGTGTACATCAGAGAGGGACGATCGATTTATCGTCCTAACTTCACTGCGAAATCGCCATCTCACGGGCGTCGATGTGCAGCAGGAGCTAAGACAAGTTCGAGATGTAGCTGTTAGTCAATGGACAGTAGGAAGACGCTTAAAGGAAGCCAACCTCACTTCAACACGGCCCGCTAGAGGCCCAAAATTGACAACACGCCACCGCAAACAGCGACTCGAATTTGCTCGCGAACACATCAATTGGAACATCGAGCAATGGACGTCCGTTCTATTTACTGACGAGTGCAGAATATGTCTCCATGGTAGTGATATGAGAGACCGGGTCTACCGGCGTCCAGGAGAGCGATTTTCGCAGTGCTGTTTTGCTGAAACAGTCTCATACGGCGGCGGTTCATGTATGGTGTGGGCTGGCATATCGTTTGAGGGGAAAACAGATTTTGTTTTCGTACCTGGTGGAGGCCGTGAAGGAGGTCTGACCACTGAACGATATATCGAGGGCATTCTCTTGGATCATGTAGTGCCCTATGCAGGATATATAGGGGAAGATTTCATATTGATGCATGACAATGCCCGGTGTCACACAGCTCGAGCCACTCGATAGTTCTTGGATGAGGTCGGACTCGAGACGATGATGTGGCCAGCACTCAGTCCAGACATGAATCCAATTGAGCATTTAGAGGACGAACTAAAACAGAGGGTCCGAGCTAGAAATCCGGTGACATCTAACATCAGTGACCTGAAGATTGCGTTAGAGGAAGTGTAGGGTGCGATCCCCGAAGTATTTGTCAAAACCTTAATAAGGCCAATGGGGAACCGCATGCGAACCGTTGTAGATGCAAGGGGGGCCATACTTATTATTAACCAATAAAATTATTTTTGTTTTGCTTGAGTTTTTTGTTGTAATTTAATTTTAAACACCCCCAATATTTTTTGCTTAATCATCAATTTTGGTTGCGTTTTCATTCAAAATTCATTACAAAAAAAAAATACTAAACCAATTTTTATAAAAATAGTGTCATTTTAAAGCAAAAATATCAGGCTTTCAAAAAAATAATGTCTTATGAAAATCGGTTTGACCGTTCTAACAAAAATCGCCCTTATGTGAGCGCTTAAGGTTTTAGTCGATTCAGTTGCTCGGGACTTCGGGAGTGTATTTGATTCAATACCAAAACGAATCAGTAGAGATAAAAGGATGGATCTTCACCAACAAAGAAATGAGAACATCTCAAATATTACCACCAGTATTGCAAACGTATTAAAGAACAAGGGATGAAACTTAATATGGAATACCTACATGACCTACATGTAAACAACATAGGGAAACTCCAGAAGCTATCAAAATACAATCAGATAAATAATATCACGGACACTATCATTATAATTACCATAGTTATAGTAATTATAGGATTTATAATAAGATCAAGGAGCCGCAAAGGAATAGCCCTGTTCAAAAACAACAAAGTGACCAATCAACATCATGTGCCGCTTGGGATACAACCAGTCCAACTAAATTTTTAAATCCACGGGACGAGGATTTTTAGAGGGGGAGAGTTAAGACAACATAATGACCATCGTCATCAATAGTTAACATCATTCAATGAGTCAACATGTATATGTAGTAAAATCGCATCATTGCATATTTTGCGTAGAAGTAAAATTCCTAACACTTAAATTTAATTTATTTTCTATAAATATAATTTCTGTAATTTTCCATAAAACTTGTATAATCAGCATTTTAGCAATATAGAACATTTTGTAATTAAGAAATTGTAAAAATATAAGGAGTTTTTAGAAAGATTTCGAATAAAACGGACGTAGTCCAAATAAAAAACATTTTTCCACTCCCGATGATGACCTAACAAGCCAAAAACGATCGAGTGATTTTTTAAACCTTTTGTAATTTTGCGAAATATTTAACAAGTGTTTTTAAAAAATTTAAAAATGTATGAACGACTGTATATTGCAAAATGATATTCTTTAAATAATTGAAAAATGAAATACAAATCCGATTAATTGAAGCGAAAGAACGGGAATTACTGTACTCGGTACATAAACATTCCATATTTTCTTATTGTGTGATGTTTACAAATAACAACAAACCGAAGCGCTGTTTTTATGTGATCGCTATTATTTCGTACAAATTAGAACAAAATATTTAAGTTGGATATTGGTTTTCTAAACAACTAAAAAGTTACCTAGCGTCAATATGACATATGCCAGTTTTAACAAACTTGCTAAAATGCAGACTAGCAAGCGTCAAATCTAAGACCTCTTGCCTAATCGCATTTATAAAGGTAGGTTTTCTGCTCCTATTGACAATATCGACATTATTAGTAATTATAAACTCAAAAAAGTACTCGCCCCTATTATTGATGTCCGTTCTGCCCCACACCGTGTGGTGCGCATTTGCATCGCATCCTATCAGGTAAGCCAGCCCATTGCGTTTGCAATGAGCTATGAGCCGCCTAACTTCGAGTGGAGGTGTCCTCTCTGAGTCTCCACGAAAGTAGATGGAGGCCGTTATAGTGTTATAATATTTCCACTGTTATAATTATTAATATTTTTATTTATATATTATTATTATTATTGTTTATATATGTATATATAATTAACACGACTAAAACGACACTGATCACAATAACACTTATAAACTTTATTTTAACAAAATTGGTTACACTGAATTTATTTATCTATTTTATTTTCTCTTTAAACTAGGACCGCTTTCGGTCGGTGATTCTTACTAACTACTCCTATATCTTTTATTTTTTTTAAACACAAAAGTTTTTATTTTTAAAATTGCCAATTCGCCTTAATATTTATTGTTTTATATTTATGTTCAATAGCCTAAAATTGTGCCAATGCTTATTAAGGTTTTTTTTTCTGATTTTAGTAATTTGTATTTTGCAATTTTTTGTACTTATTGATATTGGGAAAACATTTTTGGAATGTGAGTTAATGTAGGTTCATTAACTCACGGTTATGATTATAGTTGGGAAATTGGGACAATTGGAATTATTTATATTGGGAAAGAATCTTAATATGCGAGTTAATGTTGGTTCATTAACTCACGGTTAGGATTACACAACATACCTTCCCCCTATGAAGAAAAAAAAAATATGTTATTCATATTTTTTTATTCTTTGCATATTGCATATTTATTTATTTGAGCATAAAATAAGATGAACGAGCACTAAACTTGTTTCTGTTTAGGTACTGGTTTTACATACTTAATTTATCCCATTTTTCTTTATTTATT
Organism: Tipula helvola; assembly: GCA_963556165.1. NCBI lineage: Eukaryota > Metazoa > Arthropoda > Insecta > Diptera > Tipulidae > Tipula > Tipula helvola. The sequence goes on along the minus strand of OY744481.1, from coordinate 260,995,684 downwards.
TTTATGTAGGTAGTCTATATGCTATTTATTGGGTGGGGTTGTTGCTTATTTAGTTTGGAAATGGGTCATGATCATGAATCTATTAAAGGGCTTAAATTGGAATTGATAGGAAATGTCAATATACAATATTTTAACAAAATATATTTTCCAAATTTAAAGTTTAATTTTGCTGATTGGCTCAATTTTAGTTTGTATTAATTTAATAATAAAAAAAATGATGACTTTAAAAAGAAATTTTATATTGAAAATTACTTTAATACGTTAGTTAACGTGAAGTTTATGACAAATGACAAAATATGTGATTGTATTAGTAAAAGTGTAACGCTATACAAAAAAACCTTACAACAGTTTCAACGCATAGTTAAAATAACTTAGGGTTTGAGAACCATTGACAAGCAACCGTACAGATAGTTACGCATATCTGGGTATGCCACCATATTGTATTTACCTTTGGGGATGTTTTGGGGCATATTAGAGGTTTGCACGAACCGTCAAAGGGTTTTTATGAATTTTTCAAACTGCTCTACTAAAAAAATGTGATGATGTGCGTTTGACGGAAATTAACAGGCAACCGCAGAGATGGCTACGCATATCTGAGTATGCCATCGTATTGTATGTACATTTAGGGATGTTTCGAGTCATATGAAATATTTGCGCGACCCGTCAAACGGTTTTTATGAATTTTTCAAACTGCTCTACTAAAAAAATGTGATGGTATGCGTTTGACGGCAATTAACAGGCAATCGCAGAGATGGCTACGCGTATCTGATTATGCCATCGTATTGTATGTACCTTTAGGGATGTTTTGGGTCATATGAAATATTTGCGCGACCCGTCCAACGGATTTTATGAATTTTTCAAAATTTCTCTACTAAAAAAAAAAGGTGAATGTGTGAATCAACTCATTTGATTTTAAAGTGTTTTAATATAACAAATTTTTGTACAAACGTCGAGCAAAACTGGGTTTGCAATGTTTTAAAATTTATCGAATATTTTTTATCCCGTTCTATTCAATTAAACTATAATTGCCCAAAATGCTTAAAGCCACATGAAAGAGACAGTTTTTATATCCCAATTGACTACGTTAATTTCAAAGAAAGAGATCTTAAAACAATTAAAGATTCGTTTAAATTTTACGGTTCGAACTGCACTAATTGTAAATCGCCAATCGAAAATCCTGATAAACTACAACTTAAGACTCGCAATGGGTTTACTGTAGTAGATGTTCAACCACTGCTTCCCAATAAAAAGTACCATATCAAAATAAGCGAGATTTAATAAGAGCTGAATTTTGGGTCCACTAAGCTAGTATTATAGTTGGTATTATTCACTATCAACATGCACAAAGTCGTGGTTTGTCAGGGCTTTATACTGGCTTCATAAAAAGAAAAACCGGATCGTGGGAAATCCATGATGATTTATCCGAATCCATTATGGATACTAACTCGGAAACTAGAATTAACCCCGCAACTTTAATTTACATTGACAGTAGGCCAAAAATGCCATTTAATTTGCTAAGGAAGCTGAAATCAGGTTTGACAAAAAATTTATAAATTAGGGCACCTGCGATTTAAGAAACTATTATTAACCCTTTGCACTGGTATGTCACACTGGAGGTGACAACACATAAAAACTAAAGATACTTTTATAATCAGATTTAATCAATTACAGTCAAACGCACACTATCACATTTTTTTAAGAAGAGCACACCATAACATTTTTTTTAGTAGAACAGTTTGAAAAATTCATAAAAACCGTTTGACGGGTCGCGCAAATATTTCATATGACCCAAAACATCCCTAAAGGTCCATACAATACGATGGCATACTCAGATATGCGTAGCCATCTCTACGATTGCGTGTCAATGGCCGCTAAACGCACACATTCACCTTTTTTTTTAGTAGAGCAGTTTTAAAAATTCATAGAAACCGTTTGACGGGACGCGCAAATATTTCATATGACTCAAAACATCCCTAAAGGTACATACAATACGATGGCATACTCAGATATGCGTAGCCATCTCTACGATTGCGTGTTAATGGCCGCCAAACGCACACATTCACCTTTTTTTTTAGTAGAGCAGTTTGAAAAATTCATAGAAACCGTTTGACGGGACGCGCAAATATTTCATATGACTCAAAACATCCCTAAAGGTACATACAATACGATGGCATACTCAGATATGCGTAGCCATCTCTACGATTGCGTGTCAATGGCCGCCAAACGCACACATTCACCTTTTTTATTAGTAGAGAAATTTTGAAAAATTCATAAAAGCCGTTTGACGGGTCGCGCAAATATTTTGTATGACCCAAAACATCCCTAAGGGTACATACAATGTGATGGCTTACTCAGATATGCGTAGCCATCTCTGCGATTGCCTGTTAATTGCTGTCAAACGCATACCATCACATTTTTTTAGTAGAGCAGTTTGAAAAATTCATAAAAACCGTTTGACGGGTCGCGCAAATATTTTGTATGACCCAAAACATCCCTAAGGGTACATACAATGTGATGGCTTACTCAGATACGCGTAGCCATCTCTACGATTGCGTGTCAATGGCCGCCAAACGCACACATTCACCTTTTTTTTTAGTAGAGAAATTTTGAAAAATTCATAAAAGCCGTTTGACGGATCGCGCAAATATTTTGTATGACCCAAAACATCCCTAAGGGTACATACAATGTGATGGCTTACTCAGATACGCGTAGCCATCTCTACGATTGCGTGTCAATGGCCGCCAAACGCACACATTCACCTTTTTTTTTAGTAGAGCAGTTTGAAAAATTCATAGAAACCGTTTGACGGGACGCGCAAATATTTCATATGACTCAAAACATCCCTAAAGGTACATACAATACGATGGCATACTCAGATACACGTAGCCATCTCTGCGATTACCTGTTAATTGCCGTCAAACGCACGAAACCACATTTTTTTAGTGGAGCAGTTTGAAAAATTCATAAAAACCGTTTGACGGGTCGCGCAAATATTTTGTATGACCAAAAACATCCCTAAAGGTACATACAATGCGATGGCATACTCAGATACGCGTAGCCATCTCTGCGATTGCCTGTTAATTGCTGTCAAACGCATACCATCACATTTTTTTAGTAGAGCAGTTTGAAAAATTCATAAAAACCGTTTGACGGGTCGCGCAAATATTTTGTATGACCCAAAACATCCCTAAGGGTACATACAATGTGATGGCTTACTCAGATACGCGTAGCCATCTCTACGATTGCGTGTCAATGGCCGCCAAACGCACACATTCACCTTTTTTTTTAGTAGAGAAATTTTGAAAAATTCATAAAAGCCGTTTGACGGATCGCGCAAATATTTTGTATGACCCAAAACATCCCTAAGGGTACATACAATGTGATGGCTTACTCAGATACGCGTAGCCATCTCTACGATTGCGTGTCAATGGCCGCCAAACGCACACATTCACCTTTTTTATTAGTAGAGAAATTTTGAAAAATTCATAAAAGCCGTTTGACGGGTCGCGCAAATATTTTGTATGACCCAAAACATCCCTAAGGGCACATACAATGTGATGGCTTACTCAGATACGCGTAGCCATCTCTACGATTGCGTGTCAATGGCCGCCAAACGCACACATTTACCGTTTTTTTGAGTAGTGAAATTTTGAAAAATTCATAAAAGCCGTTTGACGGGTCGCGCAAATATTTCATATGACCCAAAACATCCCTAAAGGTACATACTATACGATGGCATACTCAGATACGCGTAGCCATCTCTACGATTGCGTGTCAATGGCCGCTAAACGCACACATTCGCCTTTTTTTTTAGTAGAGAAATTTTGAAAAATTCATAAAAGCCGTTTGACGGGTCGCGCAAATATTTCATATGACTCAAAACATCCCTAAAGGTCCATACAATACGATGGCATACTCAGATATGCGTAGCCATCTCTACGATTGCGTGTTAATGGCCGCCAAACGCACACATTCACCTTTTTTTTTAGTAGAGCAGTTTGAAAAATTCATAGAAACCGTTTGACGGGACGCGCAAATATTTCATATGACTCAAAACATCCCTAAAGGTACATACAATACGATGGCATACTCAGATACACGTAGCCATCTCTGCGATTACCTGTTAATTGCCGTCAGACGCGCGAAACCACATTTTTTTAGTGGAGCAGTTTGAAAAATTCATAAAAACCGTTTGACGGGTCGCGCAAATATTTTGTGTGACCAAAAACATCCCTAAAGGTACATACAATACGATGGCATACTCAGATACGCGTAGCCATCTCTGCGATTGCCTGTTAATTGCTGTCAAACGCATACCATCACATTTTTTTAGTAGAGCAGTTTGAAAAATTCATAAAAACCGTTTGACGGGTCGCGCAAATATTTTGTGTGACCAAAAACATCCCTAAAGGTACATACAATACGATGGCATACTCAGATATGCGTAGCCATCTCTACGATTGCGTGTCAATGGCCGCCAAACGCACACATTCACCTTTTTTATTAGTAGAGAAATTTTGAAAAATTCATAAAAGCCGTTTGACGGGTCGCGCAAATATTTTGTATGACCCAAAACATCCCTAAGGGTACATACAATGTGATGGCTTACTCAGATATGCGTAGCCATCTCTGCGATTGCCTGTTAATTGCTGTCAAACGCATACCATCACATTTTTTTAGTAGAGCAGTTTGAAAAATTCATAAAAACCGTTTGACGGGTCGCGCAAATATTTTGTATGACCCAAAACATCCCTAAGGGTACATACAATGTGATGGCTTACTCAGATACGCGTAGCCATCTCTACGATTGCGTGTCAATGGCCGCCAAACGCACACATTCACCTTTTTTTTTAGTAGAGAAATTTTGAAAAATTCATAAAAGCCGTTTGACGGATCGCGCAAATATTTTGTATGACCCAAAACATCCCTAAGGGTACATACAATGTGATGGCTTACTCAGATACGCGTAGCCATCTCTACGATTGCGTGTCAATGGCCGCCAAACGCACACATTCACCTTTTTTTTTAGTAGAGCAGTTTGAAAAATTCATAGAAACCGTTTGACGGGACGCGCAAATATTTCATATGACTCAAAACATCCCTAAAGGTACATACAATACGATGGCATACTCAGATACACGTAGCCATCTCTGCGATTACCTGTTAATTGCCGTCAAACGCACGAAACCACATTTTTTTAGTGGAGCAGTTTGAAAAATTCATAAAAACCGTTTGACGGGTCGCGCAAATATTTTGTATGACCAAAAACATCCCTAAAGGTACATACAATGCGATGGCATACTCAGATACGCGTAGCCATCTCTGCGATTGCCTGTTAATTGCTGTCAAACGCATACCATCACATTTTTTTAGTAGAGCAGTTTGAAAAATTCATAAAAACCGTTTGACGGGTCGCGCAAATATTTTGTATGACCCAAAACATCCCTAAGGGTACATACAATGTGATGGCTTACTCAGATACGCGTAGCCATCTCTACGATTGCGTGTCAATGGCCGCCAAACGCACACATTCACCTTTTTTTTTAGTAGAGAAATTTTGAAAAATTCATAAAAGCCGTTTGACGGATCGCGCAAATATTTTGTATGACCCAAAACATCCCTAAGGGTACATACAATGTGATGGCTTACTCAGATACGCGTAGCCATCTCTACGATTGCGTGTCAATGGCCGCCAAACGCACACATTCACCTTTTTTATTAGTAGAGAAATTTTGAAAAATTCATAAAAGCCGTTTGACGGGTCGCGCAAATATTTTGTATGACCCAAAACATCCCTAAGGGCACATACAATGTGATGGCTTACTCAGATACGCGTAGCCATCTCTACGATTGCGTGTCAATGGCCGCCAAACGCACACATTTACCGTTTTTTTGAGTAGTGAAATTTTGAAAAATTCATAAAAGCCGTTTGACGGGTCGCGCAAATATTTCATATGACCCAAAACATCCCTAAAGGTACATACTATACGATGGCATACTCAGATACGCGTAGCCATCTCTACGATTGCGTGTCAATGGCCGCTAAACGCACACATTCGCCTTTTTTTTTAGTAGAGAAATTTTGAAAAATTCATAAAAGCCGTTTGACGGGTCGCGCAAATATTTCATATGACTCAAAACATCCCTAAAGGTCCATACAATACGATGGCATACTCAGATATGCGTAGCCATCTCTACGATTGCGTGTTAATGGCCGCCAAACGCACACATTCACCTTTTTTTTTAGTAGAGCAGTTTGAAAAATTCATAGAAACCGTTTGACGGGACGCGCAAATATTTCATATGACTCAAAACATCCCTAAAGGTACATACAATACGATGGCATACTCAGATACACGTAGCCATCTCTGCGATTACCTGTTAATTGCCGTCAGACGCGCGAAACCACATTTTTTTAGTGGAGCAGTTTGAAAAATTCATAAAAACCGTTTGACGGGTCGCGCAAATATTTTGTGTGACCAAAAACATCCCTAAAGGTACATACAATACGATGGCATACTCAGATACGCGTAGCCATCTCTGCGATTGCCTGTTAATTGCTGTCAAACGCATACCATCACATTTTTTTAGTAGAGCAGTTTGAAAAATTCATAAAAACCGTTTGACGGGTCGCGCAAATATTTCATATGACCCGAAACATCCCTAAAGGTACATACAATATGATGGCATACTCAGATACGCGTAGCCATCTCTACGATTGCGTGTCAATGGCCGCCAAACGCACACATTCACCTTTTTTTTTAGTAGAGAAATTTTGAAAAATTCATAAAAGCCGTTTGACGGGTCGCGCAAATATTTTGTATGACCCAAAACATCCCTAAGGGTACATACAATGTGATGGCTTACTCAGATACGCGTAGCCATCTCTACGATTGCGTGTCAATGGCCGCCAAACGCACACATTCACCGTTTTTTTGAGTAGGGAAATTTTGAAAAATTCATAAAACCCGTTTGACGGGTCGCGCAAATATTTCATATGACCCAAAACATCCCTAAAGGTACATACTATACGATGGCATATTCAGATACGCGTAGCCATCTCTGCGATTGCGTGTCAATGGCCGCCAAACGCACACATTCATCTTTTTTTTTAGTAGAGAAATTTTGAAAAATTTCATTCGTTCAAGGCGGCGTGAAAATATTTTTTTTTATGCAAACCATCTCTACATGCACATGCACTGTGAAGGCATACACTGGTAAGCGTTACCATTTCCCAAAATGGTTTTAGTTTTTGTAATTTTTTTTATTCGGCTTTTGTTAGGTTTTACATTTACTAACACTAACGCGTTTTTATATTTTGTCAAAATTTTTTGTCATAAACTTCACACTAGTAATACGTTATTTCTTATGTGTATATATTTATTATGAATATGTGTAATTGATATTTTTCTGTAATTTAAGAACTTAATTTTTATTTAATAATGTTATGTTAGGTTAGTGTTTTAATGAGGTTATTCTAGGTTAGTTATGGTGTTTATTATTTGAGAACTTAAAATACTATGAATCTGGACTTGCTTTGTTACTTTCTTCCCTGTACTGGTTGTTGAACTTTATTTTTGTATGTTGGATCTGCAGCTGCTTATTGATACACTCATTGAACAGGTAATTCATTCAATCAATTTCTGGTTTTGTGGATTGCCATTGGTTTAAGAAGATTTCATTTTGCTGATTTGTGTATCTCGATTTTTGATTCTAGCTGAGCGGTTGGTTGGTTCTTGATACATTTCAGTTGTATTTTGAAGTAATGAACTGATGATCGCAGGTGCTCTTGCTTAGGAAGTTAGGATATTTTGGGAGTTTCGATTAGTGACATGGAATTACAAAGGATATGGTCGCGAATGATTTTTTAATTTGACTTGGAGCATAGTATAAACACATATAGTACTACCACCGTAGCTTCACCGATGAAGTGTTAGATGGCGATACCGATATCATTTTTAATTTTTCAACAAATTTTTATTTTCAAATTCGCCTAACTTATAGGCAAAATCGCCTAAATGTCATCTATTATTTCTATCTATTAAACTACAATCAAAGTAGTTGCGTCGCAATTTTCTTTTTCGTTCAACCAACGCAAAAAACCATGGGTGAGATGTGTTGTAATTTCACATTTTCGAAATTCGAACCGAAAGTCGAAAATTGGTATGTTGTAAAATTTTTGAATCGCGATAATGATACTTTTGTATCACTCAATTTATTTAAAGTGATATACGAGCGATTCGTCAAAATATATTACAATACTATCTATCCATCATAAATTGTTTTTTTTTAATAAAATCTTTAAGAATTAATATTTATTTAATGCTTTGTATAACAACTAAATGTCAAATTAAAATTATTTTTGTTAATTCATCTTTGAAAAATGGTTGCCCTATTGACGTATCACTTTGGAGTCGAAAATTTTACAACATGCCAACTATCACTTTTTCGAATCGACTTTAAAAGTCGATTCGAATGAAAGTGATGGTACAACATCCCAGCCCATATTCCTTTCCTTTGTTCGCGGATTATTCGAAAAAAAAAAAGAATAAAATCGTAATATTTTTATCAATGAACAAAACAAATCCATTCATAATGAAAGAATGAAAAATAAAAATATTTTCACAGCCATTATTTTTTTGTAAAGAAAACCGGTTTTAATATTATTTTTGGTTAAACATTTTTATTCAAATTCGGTTTCTCTGTTTCGTTTTGTTAACAGAATGAATGCCATTTATTGATTTTGCACGTTAAATTAAAATTGCTTTTAAATGATGGCTGTTAACATGTTAGAAGCTTCTTTTGGAAGCAACAAAAAAATTGGTTCATCGAAATACAATATGTACATGGGGCATTTGCATTTAAATCTCACATGTTTTTGTCCCCAAGGATTTTTTTAATGAATTCGATTTTTTTTCTAAATATTACACAGATAATTTTTAAAGAGTATAAGTTTACTTATTGATCATAATACAGAAATTTATGAAAATGTATTTTTTTAAATTATTTTGGGCTTTTATCGTCATGAACGTTACTTTACTTTTCATGAACGTTGCTTTACTTATTTTAGATAAATTGTGAAATTCAAAAACATAAATTTAATTTACCGGCGATTATTCACATTGGTGACAGAGGTCTACTTCCAAATGGTATACATATTAATCTTTTGTATTTTCAAATTAATAATTTTAAAAATAACGTAATAACGTATTTTTAAGTAACGTTCATGAAATAGCACAAAATATTAATAAAAAAAAATGCAAAACCAAAATCTGCTCACGCCCAGATTTAAAAGAAAAAGAAATATGATTCAAAAATTATACTTTAATTTTTTTTAATTCGTTTATTATAAGCATGAAACTTGAAAACATTGAAATGTGAGATTTGGACGTGTGGACGTATGGTATCTAAACCCGACAATATTTTTCTACAAGGAAATTTTTTTTCGTTGCGTTGATCAAATGCATTGTTTTATTATTCTTGTATTTTGCATTATAATGTACAACATAATTATAGTTATATAAATACATACATATATCTTATTTACATTTTTTGGACTAATTGTTATTAAAATGGAAAGCAAAACATCCATACTTCCCAATTAAAATCTAATTAAAGTTTGAAATTTATTACAGGAGGTTTTAAATATAAAACATGTAATATAATAGACTTGTACATTAGTTAACAAAAAAAAAAGGTACAACATTCAAATCATTTTAAAAATCAAAACGCGGAAACCAAATAGGACACAATCCAAGTGGGACAAAATCCTGTATTTGACATTGTATTTTTTGTATTACAACTGGAATTTTTTCGGTTCCCTGAATTTATTTCTCGTGAATTAATTCCGCCGAAAAAAATTAATTACTTTTGCGACAATTCCACCGCGCAGTTAGATACATCATTTCAATTATGAATTAATTTCGCGACATAAACAAATTTATTCATTTATAATTAAGCATTAAATCGATTGCCCTTCGTGAAGGTATAATTTGTAAAATTAATTAACACAACAATCCGGGCGAATTTCGCAAAAAATGGCAAACACTTTTCGTAAAATCGGTATAATTCTTAAACCAGCGAATCAAATAAACAGTATTGTAGTTAAATTCGCAGATTAATACGAATTTATTCCTTGAGAACTTAATTCATTTTCAAAACGAATTAAATGCGATAATATTAAATTTTTAAATTCGAATTAAATCTACAAAATATGAATGACTAAATTTCTATTTAGTCAAAAATATTTTAAAATTTTTCGGGATTTCACAAATAGTTGCAATATGCATCAACAATATGAATCACAAATATTTTTGCATCAAGTTCAATTCAGTTTGAAAGATGAGTATTCTTCATAATATCGTGTTTTTCCTCGTTTCTGACCTTCCTCTCGTATATACATATGTAACATATGTATATACGAGAGGAAAAATCATGCAAAGAACACACGTCTGAACTAGGGTTCCTCAAACGGGATACTGGTCCCAGAAGTATGACCGGGAAATTCCGGGATTTCTCGGTTTTCAGTTTATTTAGTGTTAGTTGTCTTTAAATAAAATCCGCATAGGAAATTGAGGAATTCTCAAGTGAAATTCTGGGATCTCGATTTCTGTATCAAAAGTATGACCGGGATTTCCTGGTTTTCGATTTTTTTATACATATATACTGGTTTAACTACATAACGGCACAGGAATAATATATTACTAATTAGGGATTGTCCAACTCTGATTTCCGATTGCCCTTACACCTGAATGTAGAAAGTTTAAATATCCCGTATACAAGTTTATCCATCAATAGCATTTTCAAGTCAAATTCAGGCCGATTAGGAATGAACTTGGTTATTACTTAACCAATTATGATGAAATTCAGGATGCAAGATGAAAATGGGATTCTAAAACTGGTTTTATATGATTTCTGGAATATGGCCAATTACGAAGGAACTTAGGCGTTTCTTAACCGGTTCAGGGTTGGTAAAAAACATGTTTTAAATAAAAAAAACAAAAAAACATGTTTTTTTTGTTTTAAACAATGTTTTTGGTTAGGATGAAATAAAGGTAAAGTTACCTACATATCAATTCAGATGATTGAAAAACTGTTTCGTATTTAATTTTTTTTTATTGATGGTATGAGTTACAAACTTATACATATCGCCGGCTGAATGCTTAAGTGTCCTACAGACCACTTTTTGCCAAAATGACATTTTAATGGATTATAGAATTTTCGGCTCTGCTCTTTCAGTATTCGAGATCATAATTGTCCTATCTTCTTTAGTTTTGATGATAATTTTTAAAAACACTGTCCTATAGCTGTGAATCAAAATTTAAATAAACTATGTTTTAATACATATATGAAATAAAAAGAAAACTTGAAAAATTACTGTTTTTTTAATAATCAGTGGTTAAATTTAATTTTCCTTTTTTAATTTTTGGGGTTAAATTTCTTTTAGTAAAATAGTGTTCTATATCCGTATAAAATTTAAAAAAAAAACAATTTTTTTTTTACTTTTCCAAACATATGGTCTGTGTCCTATATCCATTAGGGCGACTTTTTTTTTTAATTTAATTTATTTTTGGTAATTTGTTGGATTCTCATGAAAGTAAACTAATGATAGTTTATTTAAAACTAAAGAAACTCGCTCAATTTGTATTAGGAATAGCACAAATTTTAGTTTAAATATTAAAAAGCGTCTCCTGAAAACTTAATTATTTGGTTTATAGGACACTTAAGCATTCACCCAGCGATATGTATATGGCATAAAAAACACCAATAAAATATCTCCATTATGATTATACAACAAAATTAAATAATTTTGATGTCTGCAGTATCCAATAAATCTATTTTAAATTTTAATTAATTGCTGTGAAACGAAAACCAATTTAGCTGCCTTATTAGTTCCGAGTTTATTTCTTAAAGCAGTGTGAGTTAATCCAAATTTAGAAAAAATCCTTTCTATACAAGCTGATGACGATATAGCAGTATGCAGCCAATCAAAGCCAAATTATTACTCGAAATAATATTCGGATAAAGCGATTGCATTGACACCCACCATTCAAAATCTGTGAGCTGCTCACAATTTTTAAAATGTGAATCCCTGAATGGGTTTAATTTTGCGACAAATTTCATAAATGTGGTATTTATGAAATTTATTGAAAAATTTAATTCAATAAAATCTATTGCCTTTTTTCTTTCGTCTGCAGTAATAGCTGATTTTTTTGGCTTAGGACTTAAAAGATATGCCGCAAAATGTGCATTTGTTAGTGTTTTATTGTATCTCTTTTAATATAAAATTCGTGTCATTTCACCTGTCTTCACACACCTTAGCAAGAGCAGGCGAGTTTACCAGATACGACTCTAACGAATCACAATAAGAATTCCAGCGAAAGTCAGCAAAACCCACATTTCAATTTTTGTTTAAAACAACTGTTTAAAAGAAAAAACAAGGTGTTTTAACCTTCACTTCGTGTAGTGGGGTCTAACTGACCCCAGAGCTGTTTAAAGCGGAATAAAAAATTATTTATCAAATATTTAGATAATTCCTTTTAGATATGCCTAAACAGACATCAATTAAATAGATTTAGAAGAAAAATTCAACAAAATCGGTTAATTTTAGGGTATTTTACATCAAATAAATGAAATTAGGCTGATAACCGTGTAGTGGGTCATTTTGACCCCTTATACAATTTAATGCATTTTCTATTTAGAAATCAATTTTTAATCAAAAATTTATGTTCATAGCAATAATAGAAGAATAGAAGAAAAGATTTATAGAAGATTTACATTGAATCGGGCCCAATATTACGCAACACAAACGAAGTGCTTTATGAACATAAAGGGTTATTGATGCTATGATTTTTTTTTCTTGTATTTTGTTTTTTGTTTTTTCTTTTGTTAGTTTGTTTTCATATAAATCCTATGGAAAAAAATGGGGTCAATCTGACCCCACTACACGATTAGTGTGACTTTTAGTATTGCACGAAGTGAAGGTTAAACACTGTTTAAAACAGTGTTTAAAACAAAGAGTTTAAAACATACCAACCCTGAACCGGTTATTATCAAATTCAGCCTGCACTATAGAAATGGGATTATAAAATAATTTTGCATAGGTAAAGTTCTGGAAAATGACTTATTAGGAAGGAACATGAACAGTTCTTAACATATTATGGTGAAATTCGGCATATTTTGTAAACAATTTTAAAATTTTATAAATGTGTATACAGATTTCGCAGATTCAAAATATGAGATATTCTGAATAATTCGAAACTATGGTGACGCGAGTTTTTAAAATTAATACTTCTTACAGCTGATTTTTGAATACTTGCGGTACTCCGCTATCAATTGTTAAATAGTCACTAAATACGTCGTGAACCTGAACACACCGAGTGCGGTCAGATAAACATGACTCAAGCAGGGCATAGGGAGTACCTCCAAACCCAGCGTGCTTCAACTTTAACAGTAATGCTTTGTATGATACGGTGTCTAAAGCCTTTGTAATATCCAAAAACAACCCAGTAACCTTCTTACCACTATTCAAACCATCTTAAATAGGGTGCAAAAAATCTATAAGAGCATCCTCTGTTCCAATATTATACTGATATCCGTACTGTTACTGTCTGTTGCTAAAAGGATATTTTTTAAAGAAATGCTACAATTCCAGAGTTTAAAAAGGGATATCATTTCGCTCTTCGCTCTTGATCTTTTTCAAGAGCGAAAATAAAAAATATTAAAACGCTCTTCATAAGGAGCGAAATTGTAAAACAAAAAATATTCCTCTGAAGAGCAGGAGCACTATTTTTATTTATAAGGCTCTTGCTCTTCCGCTATTGCGTTTGTATTACCATATTTTCGCTCTTTGTTATTGAGCTATATTGAAAAAACAAATACGCTCTGCTCTGATGAATGAAATCGTTATTAATATTATTTCGCTCTTGCTCTTGTTATTACGGCAAACGGTATTCAAAACGTTCTAAAATGCTCCCTTTAGAAAGCCAGATTTGTTAGCGAACTGATATACATTTACAAATATCTACTGTTCTGAAATAAGGCCAACTAGGATATAACTAGGCTATTCCTTAACCGATTATGATGCAATTTGATATGCGATTGGAAATGGGATTCTAAAATCATTATTGGATAAATCAGGAGTATGGCCAACTAGTATGGAACTTGACTAGTTTTTAACCATTTTAGTGAAATTTGACATGTGCAATGGAAATGTGATTCTTAGGCCCTTTTCCAATTACCGACTTATTTCAAACTTATTGACTTATTTGACGCCATCTTGAATAAGTCAATGAAGTCATTCCAATTGCTTTTATCCACTTATTTTGAAAATTTTTGAAAATACACAATAATTAGACAGAATGTTTCCATGACACCAAAAATAAATAAGTTTTCTATAGGAAAAATTACTAAAGAATAAGTCACCTTTTCAGCAGACTTATTTGAATAAGTTCGAATAAGTCAATAAGTCGGTGATTGGAAAACAGTCTTAAATGATTTTTGGATAAAGTTCTGGAATATGGCCAAGTTGGATCGAACTTGATTATTGTTTAGCCGGTTATATTTAAATTTTTCTTTTGTGCGGGAAATGGGATTTTTGAATGATTTTTGAATAAAGTTGTGGAATATGGCCCATCAATTTTATTAAAATCGGATTGAAAATGGTCCAGTTCCTTCTAATTTGCCACTTTCCAGATCTTTATCTAAAAATCATTTTAGAATCAAATTTGCCTGGTGTATGCTGATATTCATCAAAATCTGATAGGAATTGGCCAAGTTCCATCCTCCTTAGCCATTTTCCAGAACACCATCTAAAAATTATTTTAGAATTCCATTTCTATCGTATATATCGAATTTCATCATAATCTGTTAAGAAATGACCAAGTTCCTTCCTTATTGGCCATTCTCCAGAATTTCATCTAAAAATCCTTTTAGAATCCCACTTTCATCGTAAATGTCGAATTTAATCATAGTCGGTTAAGAAATAACCGAGTTCCTTTCTAATTGGCCATATTCCAGAACTCCTTCTTAATATCATTTTAGAAGCCCATTTCTATCGCATGTATCGAATTTCATTAAAATCGAATAAGAAATGGCCAAGTTCCTTCCTAATTGGCCGTATTCCAGAACTTTATCTAAAAATCATTTAAGAATCCCATTTCTATCAAACATGCTGAATTTCATCAAAATCTGATCAAGAATGGCCAAGTTCCGTCCCAATTGGCCATATTCCAGAACTTTATCTAAAAATCATTTAAGATTCACATTTCCATCGTATATGTTGAATTTCATCAAAATCGGATAAGAAATGGCCAAGTTCCTTTCTAATGGGCCATATTCCAGAACTTTATCTAAAAATCATTTAAGAATCCCATTTCCATCGTATTTGTTGAATTTCATCAAAATCGGATAAGAAATGGCCAAGTTCTTTTCTAATGGGCCATATTCCAGAACTTTATCTAAAAAACAATTTAGAATCCCATTTCCATCGTATATGTTGAATTTCATCAAAATCGGATAAGAAATGGCCAAGTTCCTTTCTAATGGGCCATATTCCAGAACTTTATCTAAAAATCATTTAAGAATCCCATTTCCATCGTATTTGTTGAATTTCATCAAAATCGGATAAGAAATGGCCAAGTTCCTTTCTAATGGGCCATATTCCAGAACTTTATCTAAACAACAATTTAGAATCCCATTTCCATCGTATATATCGAATTTCATCAAAATCGAATAAGAAATGGCCAAGTTCCTTCCTAATTGGCCGTATTCCAGAACATTATCTAAAAATCATTTAAGAATCCCATTTCCATCAAACATGCTGAGTTTCATCAAAATCGGATCAAAAATGGCCAAGTTCCGTCCCAATCGGCCATATTCCAGAACTTCATCCAAAACTTATCTTAGAATCTCATTTTCGTCGTACATGCCGAATTTCATCATAATCTGTTAAGAAATTTTCATGTTCCTTCCTAATTGCCCATATTCCATCGTGCATGCCCAATTACTACATTATATACGGCGATTGTCTTGTCATCTTAAAGTGCAGTGTTTACACAAAAATCAAAGCAGATTTTTTTAAATTTTTTTCTGTATACAGAAAAATTTTATTGTTTGATTGTATGTATAAGTAGTGAAAAATGGTGGTTTTCTTTTCTCATCCTACCTGAAAATGTAGAGAGATTTTCTTCTACGATTTTTCAATCATTAATTCTAAACATTTTGAGGATGCAATTTACCGAATAATATTATTCAATTCGAGTGAATTTTAGTTCATAAATATTTAAGCCAAAATGTCCAAATTTACATTAGTGGAAATTAAAGAAGTAATGTTTACGCCCGTATTACGAGATTTTTCTTCTAGTTTCATCATAATCGGTTAATAAATAACCAAGTTCATTCCTAATCGGCCTGAATTTTATTCGAAAATGCTATTAAACTGCTATGGATATTTAAACTTTCTACATTTGGACCTAAGGGACAATCAAAAATCAGAGACATGCCAATCGCCAATTAGGCTAATAAACCGACTGAACCGCTGAATAAAAAAAATGCATTGATTTTATATGGCACTTAAACTATATCTTAAATTTGTCTCATCCAATTAACACATAATGCAGTCAAAAATAATCTTCAAAACCGGTTTTTACAATAATGTAATGACCTAATGACATTGGCAATATATTATTGTTTCATTCATCCTTCATTATGAATGTATTTTTATTTTGCTATGCGTATTGCGGTTTTGTTGATTTTTTTTTCGAAATTGTGAATGACGACTACCTCGCTAATCTAAATTAGTAGTATTGGTGTATTTTGTTACACAGTATTACGCAGTATTTCAATAATATGAAATATGTTAGAGTAGGATAAAACATATCCACGCGTACAAAACCAATACAAATGTCTATTAAATATTGTGTGGTTTTGTTTCTATTGTATTAATTGGTTGCTCTTGCATATATTTAGGCGACTACTAGCGTTTTATCCTAAATGTTTACTAGCGATCGACGCGACGTCTGGAACTTCACCGGTGAAACATTTTTTTCGTATGATGGTAGTACTATATGTGTTTATACTATGCTTGGAGGTAGGATGAACATTTTGTGAATTGAGTTTTAGGTTCACTTAGCCGCAATTGATAATGCTATATCAATCGGAAAGCTCATTTTAGGGGATTAATCGAGTTTTAGTTGATTAATTATCTGTATTGAAAGAAATGTAAAAAGTTAGTATATTATGTTGCAAAACGTGAAAATCTTAAATCTTCTGAAAAAAAAATTTTTATTAGCTTATTTATGTGTTTTATATTTGTAATTTTTATCAGTAAATCTTTACTGATAAAAATTACAAATATAAAACACAAGTTTTGGCTTAATTCGTTGAAAACTAGTTTTATCTACCCTATTCCTGTAATTGGTAGTGTGGTTTTTCCGTTTCTTCCTGTTTTTATCATTCTTTGATGATATGCGTGGTATTGTTCATGCTTGATTCCGTTTGGTTTGTTTTCTTCTTCCTTGATTTTTATCTCAGAGTTTAGTAATAGTTCTGTTCCCTTGTCCACTTGTGGTTCCATTTTAAATATACTCGAAATATTATAGACGATGCCAGTTATTGTCTGGTTGAATTCCTCTTCTGGAGTTCCAGGATGCACTTGCGGTGGTTTATTATCATCAGAATTTATAGGATTATTGAAGCTTGTTTTAACATTATGTGGGTGAGTGTCTGGTTTCGTATTCGTATTTTGGTATTGTTGTTTTCGAGTGTCAGGATTCATTATTGTAGTTGAATCTAGGTACATTTCTGTATTTATACCTAATGGGAGATTTTTGTTTTGTTGTTCATTTACGTTAATATTGTTGGGATCCAACTGCGGCGATTCTCCTACCACCGGTTAGATCCGTCGGAGTTTTCCGGATGCTGTGGTTCGTTTGTTGAGCCTCCTACTATTGGGTCGTCTTGTGGGTGTCGAAGAACAATGTTTATTCTTCTGCTTTTGCAGTAATCCTCTTCTAACTGGGTTGTATTGCATTGTATCAGCTGAGATTGTTGTCTGTGTGGGGTAACATTTGTTTTTTGTTTTGTAATATTTGGTTGTGGTTCGTGTATTATGGAAATTGTTTGCCGTAACGGGATATTTGAAGGTCCTGAATTTTCTTGTCTATAATTATTCTTAGTGAGATTAGTCTGTAGATTGTAAGGTGTGTATCTACTTTTATTTAAGTTCTTTATGTTAATTTGTTGTTGATGAGCGTTCTCGAACCCGTTGTAGTTTTCCGAACAAATTTCTTCGCTTACATAATGGTTAACTTGGGCATTGCGTTTATTTAGAGGATTGCTAGCTTTGTTTTCGGATATATTTAAGTGTTGAGATGAATTGGTAATATTTTCCATTCTACCATTATTCATGGGGTTATGTTGTTGATTCTGCGTGTAAGAATTTTTTATAGGTGTTGACATTGCTACGGGATTCTGCCATGATACCGACTGAGAATGCTGGGGATACCACATTGAATTTTCTGAGCATTGGACGTTTTGTGGTGCTTTGAAGAGAGGGGGTTGTAACTTACTCTGGTATTAGTTCTACATTCATGTATTACGTGCCCATTTCTCTTACAATACCGACAAAATTTAATTTGTTGTTCCTGTGATGGTGCTATTCTACCATCTGGTATTCTAATAGAAGTGTTTACTCTTGAATGATTCGTTTCTTCGTACAAGTTCTTCTCAAAATTCAACTGTTGTGTTGCTATTTCCAAACATTTTTCAAGAGATTCGCCTTGGTGAATTCTGACAAAGTTTCTTATTGACTATGGTAAGCCAATGATGAATCTGGGTATTATTCTCTTCTCCACGATTTTCCTAGCCGTAGCGTCGTCAGTCACTTTGCATTGTGTTTTTAATAATTTGTGGTACTTCTCTACCAGATTAGTAGTCCTCATGGAGAACTCATGAAAATTTTCGAACAATAGTTCAAATTTTAATTGTGATATTCTTCTTTCAATATCATCGAATGTGTCTTCAACCTGATAAATTTTGGCAAGGTGTGACTTAATGTTAGCCCAGGTACCGGGTTTTGAATTAGCTATTATGTTGTAAACTTTGCTTCCTAATCTGAATAATATGAAGTCAACTAAAAGACTTCGCTGCTCATCTTCCTTGCACTGTTCATGCACTCTGTCTACGCATGAAATAAATGTTAACAGCTTATCCGGGTTACCATTAAATTCAGCTATTAGACGAGCAAGGAATTCTACTCTCTGTATTTTATCCATTTTTGTTTTTTTTTCGCACGGGAAATTAAAATGCGGGACTTCCGGGTTTGATTTTATGATTGCTTTTGGACTTGAAAAGATAGCTATTGGATCTGTTTTAAGATCACCGGTAACAATAATCATTAATTTT
Organism: Tipula helvola; assembly: GCA_963556165.1. Classification (NCBI taxonomy): domain Eukaryota; kingdom Metazoa; phylum Arthropoda; class Insecta; order Diptera; family Tipulidae; genus Tipula; species Tipula helvola. Next base: position 260,976,280 of record OY744481.1, on the reverse strand, counting down.
CGTCTGTTCTTGAATGGTGGAATGAAGAACGGATCTTTACTCGATTTATTTGATATACACAATCACAACACTAATAAAAAAAAATAAAAAATAGAATACTTACCTTAAATTCGGGAATTCGGGCACGTATTCTTTTTTTTCTTCGGCTGCGCCACTGTTATGATTATTAATATTTTTATTTATTTATTTGAACACTCCTGTTTACCTCTTGCCCCCAGAACCTCCACCATTACCGCAACTAAGTCCCTGAAAATGAACTCTGAAATGGAAATAAAATTAATTTGCGAGCTGGCCAAAATGGCCGCTCTTGGACTCTCAGTTCCGTTACAATTAATCAATTTGTCCACTAGCTTTGTTATTCCTTTAATTTGGTTACCTATTACCCATCATGGCTCCTGAATTAAAGCCATGCCAACATTCTGCCAGATACGCCAGATATCTTTGCATGGTGCAAGCTATGTATGCCTTCATTCCAACGAAGTCTGCAGAAGGCCCGGATCAGCCTTCTTTCTCGTACCGCCATTGCCCTCTGCATGAGTTTGATCGGCAGATGGCGGATCGATGTCCTCCATCTCCCTGCTTCTGCCCTTCGCTAACTGAGAGCCAGCAGGCTTCACCAGTGGCTTAGGCAGGAAACTCCTCGCGGGACCATCCCCATTTAACCACTGACGCCTTGCTCTCTTTCCCTCCTTCTCCTTGTCCGTCTCCTGGAGAGGGCCGCCACCCCAGTAGTTTTAGCCATAGGTGCAGCCACGATAGTCTCCACAGGCTTGACCACTTGGGCCCCGCCCACAGAACCTGGCTTTCCAAAACTCTGACCTCGCTTGAGGCGCAGTTGGGCAATCCCAAACTTAAAATTGACTTTGAAGTTAATTCGTTTGAGCTTCTCGATCGAAGAGTGGTCCATTGCGAAGATGCAAAAGGCTGAAAAGCCTTTCGCCTCTCTCCTGACCACTCTCCAGTTGATCGCCTGCATGCCCTCGTTTTGGCTTCTGATAAAACCCAGAAGCTTATCCGTAGGCAGATCAGTACTATTTGGGAAGGACAACAAACGCGACCTTAGCTTGAGACATGCTTCCCGCCTCAGCCACAATCAGGTCTGCACCCTCCCATGGTTTGATAGTGCCTATAGTCTCCCTGAGTCACTGTTCAGTGGCCCGGTCGGCGCAGATCACTACCAACCAAACAAGCTGGAACTGACTGTCAAGGAACTTAGGTACGAGTTTAAGCTCCCTGGCCACCTGCTCCAGCACCTTATCCAACATTCCCTCTTGGACAGCTTTAAGCTGTTCTCAAATTAGGGCAACCTCAGAAAAACAAGAGAGCATAATCCCAATGAAATCTGACTCTGAAGCCTGCCTGAAGGTAACTCCAGACCGGACCGCAGAACCCGAGACCACCGGGACATGTTCCTTACCCCTGGCCCTGTTTTTCTCCCCGGTTTCTCTTCGACGGTTGGGCCGTTGTAGGAGTGCAAATTTCCTTCCATGGCCAGAACTTTTGTCTCGCTTCCGGGCGCATTGAACTCAGCCCTTCTTACACCGCTTTCTCGCGGCCCCACACATTTTCACGTAAGGAGCCGCGACAGATCTCTTAATGGTGTTCACCTGACACTTTCGGTCCTCCCCGACGTCCATACCCCCTCCCCCCTATTTTCACAGAGAATATCCCCTACCTGCGGGGCTAATCCTCATCTTCTGAGGTCTCCATATCGGAGTTGAGAACTAGGTTCTCAAACACTGCAGGGAGCTCCACATCCCATCGAAGATTCCATAGCGGCAATATGTTGTTCCACTTTAGACTACTGTCTTCCCTCGTAAAAAACGCCTAGACGTTGTGCTCGAGGAGTACGCCCACTGGGTGGTTAATTCGAATAAAACGCCCGGGGCGTTATATTCGAATAAAATAACCAAATTCAGCATACCATAAATTTTTACATAGTAAACAGAAAATTTGCTAAAATAAATGGGAACCGTTTAAATGGCAAACGACATTTGACAAAGTTGCGTTTCATCAAACTATCTTTGGCAAATTTGCATATTTGGCAAATATCATTTGACAAAACAAATTGAATGGCAAATGTATGTTTGATCAAAAAATCTATTATAAATTTGATAGGTATACGATGTAAATGGAACTTTTATGATTGTTAAATGATTTTTAGGTGCATTTTTGGAATGTCGCAAATTAGTCTGTAACTTGGCCATTTATTTCGGGATTATGATACATTTGGCACGTACGGTGGAAATGGAATTATTAAATGATTTTTAGATGAAGTTTTTGAATATACCCAATTCGCTTGTAACTTGGCTATTTCTTTACCGATTATGATGAAATTCGACAAGTATGATGGAAATGGGATGCTGAAATGATTTTTGGATGAACTTTCGGAATATAGCCAATTAGCCTATAACTTGGCTATTTCTGAACTGATTGTGGTGGAATTTGGCGGGTATGACGCGCGCTGGAATTAATAAAAATATTTTTGTTTGAAGAGATTTATTAGTAAAATTAGAATGGAAATCTCCATTTTCCAGAATATTTCAAAATGAAATTCTGGAAAAGGAAGATTAAATCTTCATTTTCCAGAATTTAAATTTTCATTTTAAAGCAAAAATATTTTTATTAATTCAGGCACGGCACGCGGAAATTTTGTTCAAATTTTAGAGTAATCACTTTTTGGCAAATAATTCCTGAAAAATAATTTGGCAAAAAGAAATTTGTCAAACAAATATTTGACATAGGTGAATTTGCCATTCATACTTCTTTGGCAAAGAAATGTTTGCCAAACGTGGTTTTTGCTAAAAGTAATTTGATCAAAATTTCATTTGCGAAACGTTTTTTTGCTAAGAGACGTATACCCAAAATAAATATTTATTTGACAATTTGTAAATGTTGTTTTTTATTGTTTTACCCAATACGCCGCTTGAAAACACTCGGCATCTGTACAATTAGTAAATAGTTAAAAAACAACAAATTTGAACAAAACCATATGGAAAAAGTTGGTTTTACGTCTTTTTTGCGATTTACATTCTTATATCATAAAATGTAGGCCTAAACATCTTTTTTGGTACAGGAGGATTCTAACTATAATTACTTATTAAAGGTTCCGTAAGATAGTTTTCCCATTTATTGGATATTTTTTATCCAAATTTTCAATTTTTAATCATGAAGATTTTTATTTTCATTTTCGTGTGATTTGCTTGCTGTGTTTCGTGAGTCAATAATTCAATAATAATTCAATTCGATAAAATGCATGGTAAATATCACGATATTTCAACTAGAAAAGGTATGATGGAAGCCAGGGTACTTTAACTATAAGAGGTATGATTGATAGCGATTTAAATTTCGTATTCATCCTACGCTGGTGGCAACAGCAATGTTGCCATGACAATAAAATCAAAAACATACACATACATTTGTAAATTTTTCGTATCAAGAAATAATATGTGGCAACATTGCTTTTGTCACCAGCATGGAATGAAAATAATAAATTAAATCGCTTAAATGATCGACATTTGAATAAATTGTATCATTCTGTGGTGATGTTGGATTGTCAAGTAATCCAACTGTCAGCCTTATAATGCCAAAAACCATTCCATTACGATCAGATTTCACCAAATGCAAATAGTAAAAAACGTTTTATTTTGATTAGAACGACATTTTACGTTCCATTTTTTTCATAATTTTGATTATTGGAATGTTCTACACCCAACACCAGTTTAATAATTATAAATATTTCAGTTTTTAATTCAATTTAAATTATTTAAATAAATAAAATCGCAATTTGTCACCAGCTTACGTCATTTTTTAAAGAAAGAGAAAGCGATTGAAATTAAAATCGCTTCCATCATACCTTTTCTAGTTAAAATATCGTGGATGGAAGCGATTTAAATTTCTATCGTTTTCTCTTTCGTTAAAAAATGACGTAAGTTGGCGACAAAATGCAATTTTATTTATTTAAATATGTAATTTAAATTATGAATTAAAAACTGAAATATTTATAATTATTAAACTGGTGTTGGGTGTAGAACATTCCTATAATCAAAATTATGAAAAAAATGGAACGTAAAATGTCGTTCTAATCAAAATAAAACGTTTTTTACTATTTGCATTTGGTGAAATCTGAACGTAATGGAATGGTTTTTGGCATTATAAGGCTGACAGTTGGATTACTTGACAATCCAACATCACCCCAGAATAATACATTAAATTCAAATGTCGATCAAAGTGTTGTATCAGTGTGGCAATATGACATTAGGGAATAACTCTAAAATTCGTTTTTTTCAGGAAAACGTTTTTTAAATTAAGAGTCGTTCAAAATCGTATGAGTTTTTGGAATTCTTGCTTTTTTAAATGATTATTACGGTTGTTTGTAGTTGCTGCATTATTACGAAAAATTGATATGATATGAATTCGAGTATGGAGATTTCGAATTTGTAATAATACGTAAAAAGGTATAACTCGAGTTATTCCCTTATGTCATATTGCCACAGATTTTGTCAGTTATAAATTAATATTTTTTGGTGAATAAACATTTAGGAGTACCTAAGTCCATAGTTATTTCTAAAAATTTCTGTTGGTTTTCTCAGTTTAATAAACGCATTAAATAATAGTTTTATTACTTTTATGTTAATAATTAGAACCCGTAAACCTAAAAAAAACGAAAAAATAAAATTCTACGTAAACCTGAAAAAAATAACACGAACAAATAAATCCTGGCGATGAATAATATACTCTTCCTCCTACTAATAAACCCAAAATCAACCAAAATGTACCAACACGAGTAGCGAAACATCCCGCTAAACAAAGCGATTTGTTTACGATACGAAAACGATACCACTTCTTCGTAGAAAACATCGTAAACGAATCGCCTTTTCGAATCGAAAACGAAACGTTTACGAATCGGCCGACTTATGATAATTAGAATTTTTTACGATGCTTTGCCTATGTACATATTAGTTCATATCGAAAAAAGTTCGAATGTTGCGATACGATTACGTATCGTTTTTTTTTTAAACGGAAACAGAACGAATTTTGCGATACTATACGAATCGTTTTTTTTCGTAATAGAAATCCACAAATTTTGCGAAATGCTTAGCAATAAAAAATTTGTTTATTAAATTGTTTGATAGTTTTATTAGTTGAGTAATATTCTTAATTAAGTGTAATGCCAGGTCCTATACCAGGGAAACATATTTTATGGTCTGTGTAAACTCCACGTATTTTGCACTTGGCACAAGTATAATAGTACCCCGAATGAGATTTAACCCCTACATTTAAATGAAAATTTATATAAGTATTAATTAATTTTCTAAGAAAACATGTTGATTCAAATATACCTATTTCTGTTAACTGAATAACTGTTTCACTTATTTGTAAAATGTTTTTTGTCTTTTCGATACACAGAAAATTTCAAATTCAATTTTTTCAAATTCACCTTTGAAACATAAAATCAAAATGAAGTGAATGGTGATTTTTTACTTCTATATAATATATATTTACATATATGTAAGTGTAGTTGAATTGTGACGTACATCTTTGTGTTTTATAGCACAGAATATATATAAACAGAACAATATCTTCTATTGCGCTTTAGGCCTAAGCTGGTGAACAAATATTTTCGTTATTGTTTTTTTCGATTGATTTTGATTTAGAAAAGATAGAAAAATCATTTTATATGCAATCAATGAAGCAAAAAAAAAAATTACAAAAATGTTTGTACCCACCTCCTTGTTTTAATAAATAAAAATCAGTACAATTTTCAAAGGAAAGAGAAATCTTTACACTTTATAATGCACTTAAAAGAGATAGACATTCGTGAATAATTTTTGATTTTGGTCTTGTTAGCTTTGCGAAACTTTAAAATCACATCAAACAAATAACAAAAAGAAAACTTACAACTCGCATAAGGTTGTGTATGAGTTTGTGTAGCATTTCGCAAAGCTAACAAGACCAAAATCAAAAATTATTCACGAATGTCTATCTCTTTTAAGTGCATTATAAAGTGTAAAGATTTCTCTTTCCTTTGAAAATTGTACTGATTTTTATTTATTAAAACAAGGAGGTGGGTACAAACATTTTTGTAATTTTTTTTTTGTTTCATTGATTGCATATAAAATGATTTTTCTATCTTTTCTAAATCAAAATCAATCGAAAAAAACCATAACGAAAATATTTGTTCACCAGCTTAGGCCTAAAGCGCAATAGAAGATATTGTTCTGTTTATATATATTCTGTGATTATAGTATCGTTTACGTATCTATAACGTATCGTTTTTTACAATTCGCATTTTTTGTTTAGCGGGATTTGTTTCATTAAAACAAAAAAAATCGAAATGAACTAGAAACAACAAACGAAAAGAGTGAGATACTGTATAAAATCATATTTAAATTCTGTGAGAAAAAAGAACTTATATATGTACATACAATTCAAATTTAAAACCCATCTTACAGTTACAAATACATTTCCGAGTCATATTTCCATTCACGATTCAAAAAATAAAAATCTTCATGATTAAAAATTGAAAATTTGGATAAAAAATATAATAATTTAAATCCTCCTGTACGAAAAATGATTTTTAGGCCTATATTTTAAGATAAAAGAATTAAAAGCGTGAAAATTTACGTTACGTTTATTTTATTTTAATAAATATGTACTGAATTACTATACTGAATAAATAGTAATGAAAAAAATAATTGACGGTTTTTACATTTTTTCGATTTAGTTTCGTACAAAAAAATTTAATATTTTAATACAACGCCTAGGCGTTTTACTTAAGTGGGCGTTTTATTCGAGGTATTGGTTTTCATTTTTAAAATTTTGTTTTTTTAGCCGCTCTCGAATACAACGCCTAGGCGTTTTTTACGAGGGAAGACTGTAGGGTTTTGACAAAAGATTTCTCCTTTAGTGCCATACTTTAGCCTGGGCCAAATGGTCCAAAAGTACCAAAACACATCAGTTAGCGGCAGTGGTCACGAGGTGGCAGCACGTACAGTTGCGAATTGTGTTCAGGTTACCTCTTACACAATCGTAACCACCACGCGAGCTGCCTAAAACATGGCCAGGACAGCTGTCGTTATGCGCACCCTAGTGAAAGGTTACGGAGCTGATAGATTTCTCCAATCAACTTTAATCCCCCCCCCCCTTTTAATAGACGCCAAACCGCCGAAAAATCTACTAAATATCACGATTCAGATTTAAACTCTGCAAGTTCTCACAACTCAAAGCTAAGCGCAGAACATATAGCCATACAAAATTGGAATAAATTTGAAATTCTTTAACAATCGCGAATAATCCTCGAAATGTCGAAAAACTTAAGAAATCTAGAATACACCGCGAAACAATCTCACCGCCTCGAAACATTCGAATAATTTCTATATCATGTGAATCTCAATTGATCTCGAATAAGAAGAAACATACTCGAATAATCTCGGAAACCCTGACTGTTTCGAAACACCGAATCACCAATTAAGTCTCGAACTCGAGAAATTTTAAAAAGGAATAATAGATGATTTCTAAGACAAGCGGATACGAAATCCGGAAGCGACGGGTTCCAAAATCGAGAATACTCTGCCAAAAACATTCGAAACAAACACCAACACTAATTGCAAAATGGATTCCATATTATACATACATACATACATACATATGTATTTAAAATAGTTTTTCATAATAACCCGGTTTTACCGTGTTTATTTTTATTTACCGTTCACCGGTAACCACAAGATCCGGTAAATGATAAACTATAAGTCGAACTAACGCTAATTATTATAGAGACTGACTGGTTTGATTGAAGAATCCGTTGGTTAACTTTTTAAAGGCAAAGGCGCTCCTAATGAAGAAAACAAGAAATTGTTTTCATTCGCGGTTAGATATCTTTCTACGAAGAGATTTTCAACAATTTGCTCTTGAGTTCGTAATAGCTCCATTTTCAAAACAATGTTAACCTTTTTTCCAAATCAATCTTTTGTCATCAAAATTTGTTTTGTAAAAGAAAGAACCTGTTTGGCTAACTAAATTCTTAGTTTGATTTGTAAAAGGTTAATTTTGAAGTGCAAAAAAAGTAAATTTGGAGTGAAAAACGTACATTTCGTTAAATTATAAAATCGTCGTCTTTTGATGTCGAAATCTTTAACTTCAAATGAGTTAAGCAATTTTCTTATAAATCTAAATATTTGTCAGAATCTAAAGGCATTTTTATTTCTATGGAGTCAAAGTACGCAAAATTACCTTCAGCAGCGGAGAAGACATTTTTGGGCATTTCTTCTTCCGCTAAAAATTAGACCAACTGTTTCTTAGAAATATCCCGTTTTGCAAATTTGAAATGATTGCCTACTTTAAGCTTAATCTGAGCTACCATCTATCTAATCTAGACATTGAACTAATAGTCAAACGCTTGATAAATGTAAAGGGCCTAGTTACTTCACTGGCACCTGCACACTAGAAGCAACAAAAAAAAATTATAAATTATTTGCGCACGTTTTTAAACGATGAAATCTTAATGTAATTATCTTGTTATTCAATGTTTCTTTAAGTTATATAACCGTGTATAATTCGCATACCATGTACATAAGAGACCGTGGCGAAATACATATTAATATTATTTCCATGCGAATCTATATTAAATTACAGTTTTGATTTTGTTGGTCAATACATAGGTATATAAATACTTAAATCCAAATCATTCCTCAAACTTTTATCGTACTACGATGGTTCGACACATTTTTATTTACGTGTGCCTATTAATTGTGACTCAGGTAAAAATTTGTGAATTGTCAGTGCATTTTATTCATTTTGATATTAAAAATTAAAATTTTGTATCATAATTTCTGAATTCCACAGTATATCAGTGGGGTTCCCGTTTATGGCGGATTGACAAATGCTGAAACTGGAGCAGCCAATTATCAAGTTCCAATAGGGAATTTGCAAAAACAACAGATGTTTTTCGTAAAAAGACCAATTCAGAAGCAGCTTGTTGTGCTTAATTCTCGTCCCAACAATCCCAACAATCCCAACCATCCCAACAATTCCAGCAATTCCAGCAATCCCAACAATCCCAACTATCGCTACTATCCCAATTCGCCCAACCCGCCCAACCCGCCCAACCCGTACAACCCGTACAACCCACGCCCACCCAGCCCACCCCGCCCACCCCGCCCACCCCGCCCACCCAGCCCAACCCTCCCACCCCGCCCACCCCGCCCACCCCGCCCACCCCGCCCACCCCGCCCACCCCATCCACCCCACCCACCCCACCCACCCCGCCCACCCCGCCCACCCCGCCCATCCCGCCCACACCACCCACCCCAATCACCCCGCCCACCCCACCCACCCCCCCACCCCAACCACCCCGCCCAATCCACCCACCCCGCCCACCCCGTCCACCCCGCCCACCCCATCCACCCCACCCACCCCACCCACCCCGCCCACCCCGCCCACCCCAACCACCCCGCCCACTCCACCCACCCCGACCACCCCACCCACCCCGCTCACCCGCCCACCCCGCCGACCGCGCCCACCCCGCCCACTCCGTACAACCCGTACAACCCGTACAACCATAGCCATCTTACATATATCATAGCCGTAAGGTAGAAATAGAAGCTTTCTATATGAGGTGAACATTTTTCTGTTTCCCATAAGAACCAATGTAAAATTGTTAGTTTTGATTTATAAGTTTATTAATGAAAATTCAATTAAATGTAATAACATTTTTGTTAATTTGCATGTTTAATATGTTTCGTAGATATGGTTTGAAAATCGTAGAAGGAAATATGTCTACATTTTCAAATAAATTGAAAAAAGAAAACCTTTCCATTTTCAACAACTACATACAAACCATTAAATCCTTATATTAAAAAAATGTAAACAAATAGCATCATCCTTGGCTTTTCAATATAAACTAACAAAAAAACAAAGAAAGCGTAAAAGTAAAAGTTCGTAAATAAAAAAATAAAAACAACATTTAGATTATCTTTGTCTTTTCAATATAAAACCATTAAAAATGACAAAGAACACCTTAAAGTAAAAACGAGCAAACACGAAAATTTAAGCAAAAAAGGTATAGATATCTTTGTCTGATCTACATATAGAAAACAAAATGGCGACAACACGAAAAAATAAAAATAAAAACACGTGTAAAAATACAATAAATAAGAACAATAGACATCCTTGTCGTTCTAATAGATATCCAATATATTGAATATTATATGAGTTGTTTATTTTTTTCGTTTAAAAAGCTTTTGTAGTTTTGCATGTAGTTGTGAATAAAATTAAGGAAATTTAAATTGTATTTTACGGATTAATTGATAGATTCCGAGTTTGGTTTTCATATATGTCTAAATATGATTATTCACCTACAAATGGGTGAAATAAAATTGCCGAAAATAATCAGTTTTCATTCAAAAAATGTAAATTTAAAAAAGTCTTTTTTACACCGGCTTACATGGAACATCACAAAATGTACACCTCTTATAGAAAGCACGTTTAAAAAATGGCGGCATCATTAGGGCTCTTATATATACAGAGGGCTCTGGTACAACCCGCCCAGCCCGCCCACTCCGCCCACCCCGCCTACACATTGCCTGTTATGTGAATTTCATGCCACCCACAAACCTTTATAAGTAAGTATTAGGGGAACAAGTGTGCATACCTTTAGTAAAACCCAAATCACAAAATCAAATCGGAAAATTTACCATAAGAAGCTAAATTGAGTTTGCTTCGGGCGGCCCGTTGGGAGTATGACTAGTGATTGCAAAATCGGTCTTAAATTTGAAAATCGATTTTTCGGTTTTAATCTTTTCAAAAACCGGTTTCCGGTTAATAACCGGTTTATTCCATACTAATAAATAAATAAATTTCCTCGTTTTCGTCTACAGTTTCTTCTGCACTTACTTCGTCAGGAGTATCAGCGGTTTCGGGTAATTCTTCAACACTAACGACACCCAATTCGGAATTTTTATTTGTATAAAATACATTAAGCACTGATAACTGAATACCATGCGCAAGGTAAAGCTGTTCTGGCTCAATCACCCTCCCGAGTCTTTTCATCATCGATGCTCTTTAGGTGGTAATGCTTACAATGTCCTTTTCAAGGGATAAAGAAAAATCTTTAAATTTGTTTTTAATTAGCTCAATACACTTTTCAGCGGGAGTACTACCGTGGATACCGATTAAACCTAAGTTCCATATCTTATCTTGTGAATGTACATTTACATATATTTAAGAATCGGTGGTTTCTTATAGAAGTCCACTCATCGAAAATTACGTTAAATCTAGTTGTATAAATTTTCTGGCTGTACAATATTCGGATCTTGTTTCTTGTCGAATTTTTGTATCATAATCCATTTTTCTAAAGGTGTTGTGTGACTTTGGTATTTGATTGTACGTGAATCCTTTGGCCATCAGCAAAACCCTTACTTCATTTTAGGTGCAAAACACGGAAAATGGTATACCATCTCTTGCAGTTAGCCGTGATAAAATGGCAGACGGAAAAATCTTGTTTATTTTCACCAAAATATTCCGTAATTTTGTTGGATGAATTTGAATTTGAAAAATTTTATGTAGATGTGTCACTTATCTTTCTCTCCGTTACATTCATATTATGAATCGCCCGTAAATGGGAATGAAGCGCACTTGTTTAGCGCATTTAATTTGTATTGTACATTTGAAAATGAGCCCAGTATAGTTTATACATCATTTTTGTCATTTCGATATCAAACGATGTCAAACAAAACAGGCAAAAAATTAAAATTAGTTCGATGATCGAAAAAAAAAAAACAGGCAGACAGTAAAAACAGATTCATTTTTAATAAATATAAGAAAATACTACAAACCCGGTTTTTTAAAAAATAAAATAGGATTTTCGGTGATAGAAAACAGAACGATTAATCGATTAACCGGTTAATCGAAAACCGGTAAAACCGGTTTTGCAATCACTAATATGACTGATGAGGAGTTTCGTGTCGATGACCAAGATGATCAAAACTTCAGTTTTGGCCGCATAATACAGAAGGATGCTTGATATATGATCAAAAAGTACCGGGAATTTGTAATTTAAATGAACCGCTCTCGACCGATTCGGATATTTTTTTTTTTTTTAAGTTGGTAGATCCTATACTGACATCTGTGTGTAACTTGAGTGGGATCAGATGATTAGTGTTTGTTTGTCAGCTGTTCATAATAGACAAGTTTTTGTGTTTTGTCGCATTTTAACATGAGCAATTTTATTGAGCAAAAATTTTGCTTGAAATTTTATGTTTTGAACGGAATTTCTTGTGCTGAATCGTTGAAAATGTTGCAGAAAGCCTTTGGGGAGTCTGCTCTATCAAAAACCAGAGCATATGAATGGTATAAAGTGTTTAAAAATGGTCGTGAAGTGGTTGAAGACCTGCCTCGTCCTGGACGCCCTTCCACATCGAATACCGAAGAAAACGTTGAAATTGTGAAGAAAACTGTGCTTGAAAATCGTCATGTGAGTATTAGAGAGATTGCTAGTGATCTTAACATCTCATACGGAACCGTTCAGCACATTGTTGTAGATATTTTGGGCATGCGACGCGTTGCCGCACGGCTTGTGCCGAAAGAGCTGAACTTCATGCAAAAAGACTATCGAAAGAATGTTGCTGAACAGATGATTTTAGAGGCCCAAAGTGATCCAAATTTCATGAAACGGATAATTACGGGAGACGAGACATGGATCTATGAATAGATGTACAAACATCCCAACAATCATCTGAATGGCGCCTCGAGAGCGAGCCGAAACCGAAAAAACCGCGCCAAAGTCGATCGAAAATCAAGGTTATGCTAACAGTTTTCTTTGATTACCGAGGTGTTGTCCATTATGAGTTCTTGCCTACGGGTGGAACGGTCAACAAGGAGTATTACCTTGGCGTTTTAAAGCGTTTAAGAGATGCAGTGCGCCGCAAACGGCCGGATTTGTGGGCCGACAACAGTTGGATTTTGCACCACGATAATGCGCCGTCACATAAAGCGCGTATTGTGACAGATTTTTTGACCAAACACAGCGTAAATATCCTTGAGCAGACACCGTATTCACCCGATGTGGCTCAGTGCGACTTTTTTCTCTTCCCTCGACTTAAATTACCACTTCGTGGAAAAAGATTTGAATCTCTGGAAGCCATAAAACGAAATGCAACGAAGGAGCTGAAGGACATCCCAGTTTCGGCCTACCGAAAATGCATGGATAATTGGGTTAAGCGTTGGCACATGTGTGTTGCTTCAGATGGATGTTATTTTGAAGGAGATAAAATAAATTTGCCCGAAAATTAACACAAACTTGTTTTATTTACAAATTCCCGGTACTTTTTGTTCATACTATACAAATTTTTTTCAGCTCTCCCGACCTTGTAGTCACGTCTTAAATAGGTAATTTTCGGTTATTGGTTTGTTTTTCCGTTTGTCATTTGTATGGCGTTTCATTCTTTTAGTTCGGGATTTTTGTAATTATATTCAATGAGTGAGTAAGGGAATAAGTGGTGGATCAAAATGACTGTAGGGCAGGGTTATGGTATTTAGGGTCGGCTTAGCCTCAGATTTTTTTTTGTTTTCAGTTTTCCTGTTCCTGTAAGCAAGGTAGTTCAAATGTAGTTTTCCCTTTTCCTTATCTACTGCGGTTATTCAAGCATATAGTAATGTCTGGAAACCCCACGCCATCCCTGAGCTTAGCCAGCTAGTTAGACCGCACCAGACCGCTGACTCTATATCTGTTAACGACATCGCAGGATGACGTTAAACTGGCGCACACATGATTGGTGAACCAAGGCGCGCCAAACGAAATCTTGCGGTGCCGTTACAATGGCGCCCAAACTGGCTATTAATTAATTTTTTTAATTTTTTCTTGTTAATTTCGTCTTTTCAGTTCACAGCAATTTTTTCTTCGCTTAATGATTGCACTCGTTGTTGTATCCGACGCCAGCGTTGTTTGAATTAACGCGAGTGCAATCATTTAAGTTCCCGGTCCGGTTTGTATTTGCATCGGTGATGGTACCGACTTAATGTTACTTGATTACGCACCGGTGTGAATATTAAACCCCTCTGCTCAGTGCATCGATTGTGGTGATTCCTCCATTTCCGCTATGTGGCGTCTGATTGTGGTTGGAATTCACTCTTCCTTGTGCTGAGTCGAGAAATTTTTGAAATTTACTTTCTTTACTTCAAATTTTATTTTAATTTCAGTTTTCCGACTATTTAAATGAGGAGGCGTTCCTTTCGGGTTCCGGCGCTTGCGTCGTTCGATCTTGCGGGAGCGTCACTCATTTAGATTCCATGTACTTTGAGCATTGAGACGGCTGAACTAGCTGTTTCTACCGATGTGGTATTGATTGGGCGGTTAGTTGTCTCGATGGTCAAGGTACATCATTTGGTCCTTCTTCTACATAGTATTTCGTTTGTCTTGTTTTGCAACAACTGCCTTGTTTACAGGAAAATTTATTATTATCTTTATTTTCATTTACTTTCTTTTCTTGCCGACCCAATGCGGAGCCCTGACCCGCGAGTCATTAAGATCCACTCTTTTTATTGATATTTCTTTTGTTCTGCGTTTCAACATTTGTATCTTTTGAAATTTTTTTTTTTTATATACCTTTGAATTTATAATTACAATTTACCTTTTGGTAAAATATTTAAAAAATTTCTCTGTACATACACAATATATATTTTAGTTATATAGACATATATATATATATATATATATGTCCTGTGGTTTATATAGGTAGTATTATATAATTTGCTACAATTTCATTAATTGTTTGAATTATTTACTTTCCCTTTGGGGCGAATGAATTCAAATCGCACACCGTGGGATACCCTGGCTAGTTCAGTGGTTCGGTCCGTGTTTGAGTCGAGCCCAAGCCAGGGAGTTGTGCGAACCACTCCGTGGGATCAAAATATTGCCTCTCCTGCTCCTCAACAACCCAGAGTTATTTGGATTCACTGGATATACGTTGTGTTAATTTAGAACTCCTTAAGTTACTATAATTTTCTTTTCTTTATTATTTTAAATTAATTTTAATTTTAATTGAATTTAGTTAGATATTTCGTAAGTACTTTAATTATTTCTAAGAGTGGTGTCGGTATTTTTTTTTCTTTTAATTTACCTTATTTGTGGAATATATATATACATATAGTTTTGTTCTTCCGTAATATAATCGTATAAATATAGATCAAAATGGATATATCCCATTTGAACCCTGTCGAGAGAAAATGTCCAAACAATAATTTTCTTCAACACAAAAATGAAAGCACTCAAATTATCTTAATTTATAATATTATTAGCACAATTTATTTTTATTTTTAATATTTTTTATTTCGATATTTTCACAAATTTTGGTGTACACAGCTCAGGTTGCAAAATCAAAGTGAACAAAAAATTAATTATCTTAAGAGTAATAAAATTGAAAAAGCGCGAAAATACTAAAACGGCGGCAATATCATTTCAAAATAGTACGTACAAAACTAGTATTCTACACTTGCTCTATCTATTAGAAATTAAATAATTAGATGTCCAATGATAGATGGCAGTGATCGATCCTTATAACAATTTCTTAAAAAACATAGAACTAATTTATAACAATTGAACAAATGTCAAACCGATGTTTGTAAACAAATTATTTACAGGAAAATTAGCTGAAATGATAATTCCGGGTAAGTTTTCGCCTTAACTATAAAATAAATACATTATAATATAAATAATAAACTAATAACATTAATCTAAATAATTTCAGAATTATATAAAACAAAAAACAAATGGATAATAAAATATAATTGCTGTGCCACACCAACAAGATAAGTTTCCTTTTACATAAATTACAGATCTATATTACATATTTACAAATTTGTCTTTTTAGGTACAGATCCTGAACAAACCCTAATGAGATCGATGTGGAATGTGAGGTGGGGGGTTTGTTCTCGGGAGCTCCACAAGTGGGCGATCAATTACGTGCTTTGCTGCAGGCAGAATTCGAGGGTACACAAGCAGTACCTACCAGGTTGCATGGAAGGGCCAGCAGACAGCCCAAGGCCGAAATTGCCCATTGTAATGAGAAATTGATGCAACTCCAGGATGAAATTGCCTCCTTAACAGAGGTCGAAGCAGCAGATCAACTAAGCCTAGTAAATAAAATTCGTTCTAAATTTTGGCACATCTGAGGGCGTTTGGAGCGTGCTTTACCGTCCCCAGCCTACGGCAGTGATGACGCTCAGAAACAACTAATGGCCTGTGTTTCAGTAATGGAAGCGCTCGAGCACTATACTTGGGTGATGAGGATCTGTTAAACCAGTCTCTGGATGCCGCCAAAGCTGTACCGATTGAAAAGATTTCGGTGCTAAATACCGAGGAATATTCTAAGCCGAACGGGGATCAGGCGGAAGTTCGGGCAGGTGGTTGAGCAACTACGTTTCAGTCCGATCCCTCAACATGTGAGTGGCTAGTTAAGCAGGATACTGCGGTTTTGGTGGCAACCATACAGCGGAAGATAGACATGTTATCCGAACAGTTGAGAGCCTTGACCGCAACGTGGCAGTAGCACCTTCATCTCGGGAGTCGACTAATTTCCCAACTAGCGATTTTCATTTTCCATCTAAATTACAGAATAATCCTTCTACTAATACACAGGTCCGCTTTCAAGTTCCTCCAGTGTCTCTTTCATCCATAGATTTTCCCAGCATACCAACTTCAATTACTCCTGGTGGTAGTCAGTTTCCGACAGGGTGTTCATCTCTGGAGCCGACTACGCAGTCTAATGTCATGGCGGGATCTTTGCCCTCTCACAGCCTACGCAACAGTACTTTTCATGGACCGAGTTCTGATTTCCCTTTTCGTCCGTATGGTGGTGAAAGTGCACCTACCCCTTGGGCCACCGGGTCCTACGGTTATCGTGCATTGGCACGCAGTGGTATTTCTTTTGGTGGATTATCGTCTGGTACCACGGTAGACATGTTTTTTTTCCAACTGGACATCATCGCGATCTCAATGGGTTTGCGTCCAGAAACTTTGCTGGTGGAGATCAATACAGTATTGAAAGAGATTGCTCTGCAGTGGTACTGGATCTATCGTCGGCATCACTCTTTGGCTACCTGGTTTGACCTTAAAAGAGACCTTGTTGAGAAGTTCAAAGATCGGCGTACCGCATATGAAATCCGCCGCGTTATTGAAGGTAGGAAACAACAGCCCAACGAAAACTTCCTCGAGTTTTATCATGAGGTGTGGGGTTTATCTTTGCAATGCCCGACCCCTTATTCTGACGAGGAATTCTTCAGTTGATGCTTTCGAATATGAAACCAGTTTTGCAATTTCACCTCACTGATTGTCGATTTACTACTAGTATTGGCGAACTAATCAAAAGCTGTTATGCATGGGAGGATACTTTGAGACGCTTTGTGAATTAATCATGGATTCGGGGAATGGCTTTGGGGGGCCGGAATTGTATCCTAGAGCAACGCCAGCGAATGTTGCCAGTAGTGGTGAAGTGGCGGCGCTTCAAGGTCCATCTGTAAGTCCGGTGGTTAAGGCGACCACTTTTAGAATTATGCCCAACAATAACCAGCCACCTGTTGCTTCTCAAGCAGCTGGGGGAAATATTTCTCCAGTCTGTTACAATTGTTCAGACATAGGGCACATCTTCAAGAATTGTTTGAAAACCCCAACGAGACCTTTCTGTTACAAATGCAGAATGTAGGATAACATTACTCCCCACTGTCCTAAATGCACGGGAAACCGGTCGAGTGGCCAGTGGAGGTCGGGGAATTCTGGTCCACTCCATACAAGCACCCCCAGGAATGCGTTGCAGGACGAAGCCAGCAATACGGATGAAGAGCTTCAGCGGATGTCTACAACCTTCGGGAGGGGACAGACAGAACCGCGAAGGCCTTCGTAAAGTCATTTGACTCCGAATTAACATCCGGACCGGTTCTGGCTGGTCCCGATCGTCGGATGGGAGACTCCACATTGCTCCCCTCCGTTTTGAAATGTCGAGCTGTCCCCTTTGTCAACATTAGGAACTCCATTTCATAAAATCCATTTCTCCAACCTGATATGTCCACTCCTGATATGTCATCACCTTATACGTCAACACCCTATCTTTACACACCTTTTTCGTTAAAACCTTATAATTCAAATCCGTATATAGTAACCGCTGATTTGTCTACAGTTGAGACTCCTATAACGTATACGTCGATGCCGAATCCGTCTATGCCGGATACGATTTCATTAACTACAAGACCTTCTGTCAAACCTATTCTACAATATACAGCAGATTCCACTCCCTCTATTTCTACTTCATTAAATTCATCTGTTTTTCGCTCCCCCTCAGCTTCTCAGATCACAATTCGACCTAACGGCTCCAGCCGTTTGATGCGCTCTAAACGCTACTGGAGAAGGCGGAAGAAACTGAGATCATTAATTGTTTCTTCTATTTTCGGTAGTGAGGCAAGCGACCTGAAGCCGTATGCCGATGTACGTGTCAATGATGTTCCATACCGAGGCCTTCTGGATAGTGGAGCTAGTATAAGCGTGCTGGGTCGTGGATCGGTCAAAAATTGTTAGTCAACCCTTTCATTAAGATTCATAATTTCCCGTCTCAAATCCATACCACTAGCGGACAACCTCAACGGGTGTTCGGATACATTCATGCTACTGTTAAATTCAATAACGTTTCTCACAACCTTGTTCTCTACCTAGTACCGTCACTGGACCAACCTCTGTATTTGAGAATTGATTTTTGGAATCGTTCTGGGATCATTCCGAAAATTTCTTAATTAAATGTCTCCAGCAACATATCGGATTCTTCCTCTGAGTCTAAATTTCACCTTCTTTCTGATGAAGATAACCGCTCATTGGACCAAATTAAAGATTTGTTTCCATCCAGTGCTAGTTTGGGTCTAGGTAGAACCTCTTTTCTTACCCATGTTATTGATGTTGGTTCGGCTAAACCGGTGAAACAACGCTTTTGCTCTGTGTCTCCTGCCATCCAGAAGCTCATGTATGACGAGTTGGATCGGATGGTGTCTTTGGGGGTCATCGAGGAATCACAAAGTTCCTGGTGCTCTCCGGTCACCTTGGTGCGTAAGGCCAATGGTAAAGTTCGTCTTAGATGCTAGAGAACTGAACAAGGCCACCGTTAAGGATGCGTATCCGCTGCCCCTTATCAACGGATTGTTGGGTCGTTTGGATCAAACCCGATACATATCGGCGATTGACCTCAAAGATGCCTTTTGGCAAATACCTCTCGACCCACAATCCAGGGATAAGACAGCGTTTACGGTACCTGGGCGGCCTTTGTATCAGTTCACCGTTATCCCCTTTGGTGATCCCACACCAGCTGCACGATAAGGTTTTCGTATACCTCGATGACCTTCTTGTCACCTCCGCCACTCCGGATGAACATTTCTATCTATTGAGGGAAGTTGCACGTTTACTAAAGTTGGCCGGTCTTACCATCAATTTATCTAAAAGCCAATTTGTCCTGAAGGAAGTCAACTATCTAGGGTATGTATGTAGTCGAACGTGGTTGCCTTCGCACCAACCCAGATAAGTGTACAGCGATTTTAGATTTCCCTGCTCCGAAGACCACGAAACAAATCAGACGCTTTCTGGGAATGTACAGATGGTACCGTCGTTTCATTCCAAATTTCGCTTCGTTAGCCGCGCCGTTGACTGATCTCACCGGTAAATCTGGAAAATGTTCTTGGACTTCTGCTGCAGAATCTTCTTTTGTTGCTTTAAAAACCGCTTTGTCTTCTGCTCCCGTGCTAGCTATCCCCGATTATAGTAAGCCCTTCTACATACAGTGCGATGCCAGTGCCGTTGGCGTAGGACGTGTATTGTTCCAAACGGATCCTGATGGTGCAGAGCATCCCATTGGGTTTATTTCGCATAAACTCAATGCGGCTCAGCGAAACTATTCAGTGACCGAATTGGAGTGCTACGCCGCGGTACTCAGTGTGCAAAAGTTCCAGCCTTATGTAGAAGGGTATCCTTTTGTGATATACACGGACCATGCTAGTCTTCGCTGGTTGATGTCACAGAAGGATCTGTCGGGGCGCTTGGCACGGTGGAGTCTAAAATTACTGGCTTTTGATTTTCAGATCGGGTATCGGAAAGAGTCAGTTAACGTGGTTCCTGATGCTTTGTTTAAAGCCTTCGGCGAAGAAGCGTCTCCTTATGATGTGGATTCTACTGGATCGAACTTGGTGTCTCCTGATGTTCTACCTGAGAATTATTCGTCTGTTGCTAGCTCTATAACAGCTCCGGTTGACTCCTTGCAAGTCGCTAGTCTGACTCCGACAAATTCGGTTCCCGTTCTGCATATTTATTTTAACTCTTCAGCGTTTGATGATCCCGAATACGTGACACAAATCAACAAAATTCTTCAAATAAAGTGTGAGCACAACTTTAAAGTTCAAGGCAACAAACTTCTCATTACTCCATCTTTTGGTAGACGATATGTTGACACAGATCTTCCAGATTTTAGGTTGGTTATTCCTTGTCCTCCGACTCAGTCTTTTATTGAACAGGCTCATGTTCCTCCCACTGCAGCACACCTGGGTGGCAGCAAAACCTTAGAACGGCTGCAACGACACTTCTTCTGGCCTGAGATGGCTAAACAAGTAAAACTATTCGTTGCTAACTGCTCAGTGTGTAAAATGTACAAAGCAGTGAACTTCGTTACTCGACCAGCCGGTGTCATCTACTAGTTCTTTTCAGAAATTGTACGTGGACTTTCTCGGCCCCTATCCGCGATCCAAACGGGGAAATACATGCATTGTGATAGTTGTTGATCACTATTCCAAGTTTGTCTTCATTAAACCCTTGCGAGAGGCTTCGGTTGCTTTGCTGTGTAATTATCTAGAAATGAGATTTTTATGATGTTTTCCGTTCCCGAAGTTATCACATCCGACAATGGTAGACAGTTTACCTCTCATCTGTTTAAAGGTTTGCTGACCAAATATAGGATTTCTCATGTTCGCACTCCTGTTTACTCTCACCAGAGTAACGCATCGGAAAGGGTAAATCGAACTTTACTGGCTGCTATTAGGTCTTATGTGGGCGATCACGAGCATGGTGAGTGGGACAAACATTTACAGGAAATCGCGGCTGCCTTGCGCAACTCCATACATGATACTCTGCAGTATTCCCGTTTTGGCTGTCAGAAGTCTACTGGTTCGATTCGTTGAATCACAAATATAAATTGAGGCTGCATAGGCATTCTCGCTGGCATCACAAAAGCCGTGCATACTAATGGTTGAATTATTTATGATGTGCATCCATCAAGGTACCTTTAACTCAGCTAACTCGTTCATTTCGGTTCGCATGGTCAGCCACTCATTTAATAATGGTTGTGGAATCTCTTCATCCCAGTTGAGCCACAAACTTTGGTAAAACATTTTGACTCTAATAAATAATCGACTGGACTCAGATAATAGCCCTCTTTTTGTGGTACTTGGTTCAAGACGTACCGAATAGGTGAATTCGTCTTCGACTGGGGACCATAAGAGTCCTAATACCTTGGTTGAATCGGAAAGTGTGTCAAATTCCTTTTTGATTTGCATGTGTTGCTCATCAGATTAAAGCAACACATCCGCATTGTTAGACATCCATTTTCGTAAATTGAAGCCCGCGTTTATTAGTATCTAGTTAATTTCATATTTTAGTTGAATTGCCTCGTGTAATGTACTGGCACCGGTCATCAAATTATCCATGTATATACGTGATTTCGTATTACGTTGGCTGCTTTTGGATAGTTGATTTCATTCTCATCTGCAACTGCCTTTAAAACTCTAGTAGCTAAGAATGATGACGGTGACATCCCATACGTAATTGTGTTAAGTTCATAAATATCAATTGGTTGAGCCGGATCCTCTCGCCACAAAATTCTTTGAAATTTTCTGTTGGCAGGGTGTAGCCACATCTGGCGATACATTTTTTCAATGTCTGCCACGAATCCTACAGCATGCGCACGGAACTGCAACAAAATAAAAAATAATGAGCTTTGTATATTTTTTTTTCCTATCGCCAAAATGTCATTCAAATACTTCCCCGTGCTCGTTTTGGCTGATGCGTCGAACACGACACGCAGCTTCGTTGTTGCACTATGGATTCTTAATACACTCCATGGTGCGGCAAAAATAAAGAAAATCCGGTAGTTTTGGTGGTTATTTTTGTTATATGGCCAAGTTTCTCGTACTCAGCCATGGAGTCTCGATACCGAATGTGAAAGTCGTGATTTTGCTTGAACTTCCGTTCCATTGCCAACAGTCGCGCTTTAGCGGTATAATATGATTCTCCTAATGTTGATGAAGAGTCTATAAGTGGTAATTTTACAACATAACGGCCATCTTGATGTCTCGTTGTCGTTTTGCAGAAAACTCTCTCGCAAAATTCCTCGTTTGGTTCTGGTTCGAATTTTTCAATTGTAGGTAAGTTTTCGTCGGCCCAAAATTGTTTTAATGAATCATTTACATCGTTTAATTCAGTACAAAATGTGGAAACCCCTTTTTCGTTTTCGTTGGTGCAACAACCCGCCATTATCCACCCTAATTTGGTTTTTTGTGCGATAATTGAACTATCCCTGCTTTTGATTTGGTCTTTACTCATCAATGAAAAGAAATGTTCGGCTCCGATTAGCAAATCTATTCGTCTATTATATGGTCGACTGGGATCAGCTAAATATTTGAGATCCAGCCGGTTTAGAAAAGATATCTTTACGGTCACAGGCGTCACTACATTGGTAATTGTTGGTGTGATATATGCTTTAACTGGTAATTGAAATTCCGAGTTGAAGTGTGGCCTAATGATAACAGATGTAATGCCATTGGTAAAGCCTGCTTCTAAATGTTTTAAACCTCGTATTTGTAATTTAGCATGTTCTCTTGGAAGTCCCAATCGTTGAATACATTGTTCGGTAATGAAGGAAGACTCTGATACTGAGTCTAACAACACTCTGCATGGCTGCGATTGTCCCACGGAATCTAAAATATTTATCAAGGCAATAGGTAGCAAAGTACTTATCGGTTCAATAGATTGCTGCATGCAGGTAGATGAAACACTTTCCTTTGTTAAGATGTGGTCGATAGTTTCACTTTTATTAACATTTGGTTTGTTGGGTATGGATGAAATCATGTGGTTATTTTGGTTGCACGAAAGTGAAGCGACGATGTCGCCTCTTTAGTGGTTGCTAAATTATTGATGACCTGCTTCGTAGTATTATTCGCACTTTTATTTTCATCCAGATGTAATAATGAATTGTGATTTGAAGAACCTGCAATGATCATCAAAAGTTCAACGATTTTATACGTCATATCGATCCCCAAAACCAGCAAAGAAGAATTCCATCACATTAGAATAAGATCTACAATAAAAGATAACAAACAAATTCATTTGGAACACAACGAAATCCTTATAAACCAACACAACATATATGGGATTATTGGAAAATGCCAAACCAGGAGAGAAACCATTAATTGTGACCTCGGCCAACTACAAGAATTGAAACAAAATCATTGTATTACCCAACTACTGAAAGGATTGGATGCCGGGTGTGAATTTACATTTAATGAAAAGGAAGTAATAGAACCCATAACTGACAACACTATCTTCCTAAACAACTTCCATGGCGCAATAACATACAACAATTCAGCCAAACATCTAAAACGAATCAGTAGAGATAAAAGGATGGATCTTCACCAACAAAGAAATGAGAACATCTCAAATATTACCACCAGTATTGCAAACGTATTAAAGAACAAGGGATGAAACTTAATCTGGAATACCTACATGACCTACATGTAAACAACATAGGGAAACTCCAGAAGGTATCAAAATACCATCAGATTATATAATATCACGGACACTATCATTATAATTACCATAGTTATAGTAATTATAGGATTTATAATAAGATCAAGGAGCCGCAAAGGAATAGCCCTGTTCAAAAACAACGAAGTGACCAATCAACATCATGTACCGCTTGGGATACAACCAGTCCAACTAAATTTTTAAATCCACGGGACGAGGATTTTTAGAGGGCAGAGAGGGAAGAGTTAAGACAACATAATGGCTATCGTCATCAATATTTAACATCAGTCAACATGTACATATATGTAGTAAAATCGCAACATTGCATATTTTGCGTAAAAGTAAAATTCATAACACTTAAATTTCATTTATTTTCTACAAATATAATTTCTGTAATTTTCCATAAAACTTGTATAATCAGCATTTTAGCAATATAGAACATTTTGTAATTAAGAAATTGTAAAAATATAAGGAGTTTTTAGAAAGATTTCGAATAAAACGGACGTAGTCCAAATAAAAAACATTTTTCCACTCCCGATGATGACCTAACAAGCCAAAAACGATCGAGTGATTTTTTAAACCTTTTGTAATTTTGCAAAAATATTTAACAAGTGTTTTTAAAAAATTTAAAAATGTGTGAACGACTGTATATTGCAAAATGATATTCTTTAAATAATTGAAAAATGAAATACAAATCCGATTAATTGAAGCGAAAGAACGGGAATTACTGTACTCGGTACATAAACATTCCATATTTTCTTATTGTGTGATGTTTACAAATAACAACAAACCGAAGCGCTGTTTTTATATGATCGCTATTATTTCGTACAAATTAGAACAAAATATTTAAGTTGGATATTGGTTTTCTAAACAACTAAAAAGTTACCTAGCGTCAATATGACATATGCCAGTTTTAACAAACTTGCTAAAATGCAGACTAGCAAGCGTCAAATCTAAGACCTCTTGCCTAATCGCATTTATAAAGGTAGGTTTTCTGCTCCTATTGACAATATCGACATTATTAGTAATTATAAACTCAAAAAAGTACTCGCCCTATTATTGATGTCCGTTCTGCCCCACACCGTGTGGTGCGCATATGCATCGCATCCTATCAGGTAAGCCAGCCCATTGCGTTTGCAATGAGCTATGAGCCGCCTAACTTCGAGTGGAGGTGTCCTCTCTGAGTCTCCACGAAAGTAGATGGAGGCCATTATAGCCTCCTCTTTACCTCTTGCCCCCAGAATCTACACCATTACCGCAACTAAGTCCCTGGAGATGAACTCTGAAATGGAAATAAAATTAATTTGCGAGCTGGCCAAAATGGCCGCTCTTGGACTCGCAGCTCCGTTACAATTAATCAACTTGCCCGTTCAACCCAACCAGCTTGAGACATGTTTCCCGCCTCAGCCATAATCAGGTCTGCACCCTCCCATGGTTTGATAGTGCCTATAGTCTCCCTGAGTCACTGTTCAGTGGCCCGATCGGCGCAGATCACTACCAACCAAACAAGCCGGAGCTGACTGTCAAGGAACGAGTTTAAGCTCCCTGGCCTCATGCTCCAGCACCTTATCCAACATTCCCTCTTGGACAGTTTTAAGCTATTCTCAAATTAGGGCAACCTCAGAAAAACTAGAGAGCATAATCCCAATGAAATCTGACTCTGAAGCCTGCCTGAAGGTAACTCCAGACCGGACCGTAGAACCCGAGACCACCGGGACATGTTCCTTCCCCCTGGCCCTGTTTTTGTGCCGGTGGAGTAACTTCATTCAAGCGGTTTCTCTTCGACGGTTGGGCCGTAGTAGGAGTGCAAATTTCCTTCCTTTTCCAGAACTTTTGTCTCGCTTCCGGGCGCATTGAACTCAGCCAAGCGCTTCTTACACCGCTTTCTCGCGGCCCCACACATTTTCACGTAAGGAGCCGCGACAGATCTCTTAATGGTGTTCACCTGACACTTTCGGTCCTCCCCGACATCCATACCCCCTCCCCCCTATTTTCACAGAGAACATCCCCCACCTGCGGGGCTAATCCTCATCTTCTGAGGTCTCCATATCGGAGTTGAAAACTAGGTTCTCAAGCACTGCAGGGAGCTCCCCGTCCCATCGAAGATTCCATAGCGGAAATATGTTGTTCCACTTTAGACTAGGGTTTTGACAAAAGATTTCTCCTTTAGTGCCGTACTTTAGCCTGGGCCAAATGGTCCAAAAGTACCAAAACACATCAGTTAGCGGCAGTGGTCACGAGGTGGCAGCACGTACAGTTGCGAATTGTGTTCAGGTTACCTCTTACACAATCGTAACCACCACGCGAGCTGCCTAAAACATGGCCAGGACAGCTCACGTTATGCGCACCCTAGTGAAAGGTTACGGAGCTGATAGATTTCTCCAATCAACTTTAGTCCCCCCCCCCCCCTTATAATAGATGCCAAACCGCCGAAAAATCTACTAAATATCACGATTCAGATTTAAATTCTGCAAGTTCTCACAACTAAAAGCTAAGCGCAGAACATATTGCCATACCAAATTGGAATAAATTTGAAATTCTTTAACAATCGCGATTAATCCTCGAAATGTCGAAAAACTTAAGAAATCTAGAATACACCGCGAAACAATCTCACCGCCCCGAAACATTCGAATAATTTCTATATCATGTGAATCTCAATTGATCTCGAATAATCTCGAAAACCCTGACTGTTTCGAAACACCGAATCACCAATTAAGTCTCGAACTCGAGAAATTTTAAAAAGGAATAAATGATGATTTCTAAGACAAGCGGATACGAAATCCGGAAGCGACGGGTTCCAAAATCGAGAATACTCCGCCAAAAACATTCGAAACAAACACCAACACTAATTGCAAAATGGATTCCATATTATACATACATACATACATACATATGTATTTAAAATAGTTTTTCATAATAACCCGGTTTTACAGGGTTTATTTTTATTTACCGTTCACCGGTCACCACAAGATCCGGTAAATGATAAACTATAAGTCGAACTAACGCTAATTGATTATAGAGACTGACTGGTTTGGTTGAAGAATCCGTTGGTTATCTTTTTAAAGACAAAGGCGCTCCTAATGAAGAAAACAAGAAATTGTTTTCATTCGCGGTTAGATATTTTTCTACGAAGAGATTTTCAACAATTTGCTCTTGAGTTAGTAATAGCTCCATTTTCAAAACAATGTTAACCTTTTGCAAACGAAATTTAATCTGTTGTCAATCACATTCAATCTTTTCCATATCAATCTGTTTGGCTAACTAAATGCTTAGTTTGATTTGTAAAAGGTTAATTTTGAAGTGCAAAAACGTACATTTCGCTATATTATAAAATCATCGTCTTAAGTCGAGTTAAGCAATTTTCTTATAAATCTAAATATCTGTCAGAATCTAAAGCAGCGGAGAAGACATTTTTGGGCATTTCTTCTTCCGCTAAATATTAGACCATCGCTTTTTTTTTTTAATTTACTAGAAATATCCCGTTTTGTAAATTTGAAAAGATTGCCTACTTTAAGCTTAATCTGAGCTACCATCTATCTAATCTAGACATTGAACTAATAGTCAAACGCTTGATAAATCTAAAGGGCCTAGTTACGCCACTGGCACCTGCACACTAGAAGCAACAAAACATTCAACGAGTTTATAATTATAAATTATTTGCGCACGTGTTTAAACGATGAAATCTTAATGTAATTATCTTGTTATTCAATGGTCTTTAAGTTATATAACCGTGTATAATTCGCATACCATGTACATAAGAGACCGTGTCGAAATATTAATATTATTTCCATGCGAATCTATATTAAATTATAGTTTTGATTTTGTTGGTCAATACATAGGTATATAAATACTTAAATCCAAATCATTCCTCAAACTTTTATCGTACTACGATGGTTCGACACATTTTTATTTACGTGTGCCTATTAATTGTGACTCAGGTAAAAATTTGTGAATTGTCAGTGCATTTTATCCATTTTGATATTAAAAATTCTAATTTTGAAATTTCTGAATTCCACAGTATATCAGTGGGGTTCCCGTTTAGGGCGGATTGACAAATGCTGAAACTGGAGCAGCCAATTATCAAGTTTCAATAGGGAATTTGCAAAAACAACAGATGTTTTTCGTAAATAGACCTTTTCAGAAGCAGCTTGTTGTGCTTAATTCTCGTCCCAACAATCCCAACAATCCCAACCATCACAACAATTCCAGCAATCCCAACAATCCCAACTATCGCTACTATTCCAATTCGCCCAACCGGTACAACCCGTACAACCCGTACAACCCGCCAAACCCGCCCAACCCGCCCAACCCGTACAACCCGTACAACCCACGCAACCCGTACAACCCGTACAACCCGCCCACTCCGCCCACCCCGCCCACCCCGCCCACCCCGCCCACTCCGTACAACCCGTACAACCCGTACAACCCGCACAACCCGTACAACCCGTACAACCGGTACAACCCGCCCAACCCGCCCACTCCGCCCACCCCACCCACCCCGCCCACCCCGCCCACCCCGCCCACTCCGCCCACTCCGCCCACTCCGCCCACCCCGCCCACTCCGCCCACTCTTAAGCGCAGAAACTTCAAATACCACGGAATCACGCAAGAATACCTATAATTGGTCTTGCAAGATCTGGAGCGGGATATACCAGAGGCAGTGTACAGTTACACATTAAATCTAGACTTAACTATGACAAATCACTCGAATGCCAAGCATTAGTGCTTAACAATTTAACAGCATACACACCGGAATACTCAACCAATGACCAGGATTATCAGCACATCAAGCACCTGCCGTTGGCTGATCCTGATTTCACGCAATCTTCACGGATTGATATCATCCTTGGTGCTGGGGAATTTTTTGAAATAATTTCTCCAGAAAACATTAAGCGAAACAACAAGGTGATCGCCCAAAACACAATTTTTGGATGGATCATTTGTGGAAACCTGAAAGCGAAGCATACAAATAGTCCTTCGATATCAAACTTGGCAACCACGGATATTGATGTTTTATTACGGCAATTTTGGGAAGTCGAAGAATTGGATCCCAAACCAATAGTTTCCGAAGAAGACCATCTAATGGAAAGTCATTTCATAAAGACATTCTCTCGAACTGATGAAAGACGGTATGTAGTACATTTACCGTTTAAGCCAAATTCTCCTGAACTCGGGAGTACACTGCAAGCTGCAACTTCGCGATTGATGGCAATGGAACGAAAGTTCGAAAATAATCCTACAGTGCACCAACAATATTTGCAATTCATGGAC
This sequence comes from Tipula helvola, assembly GCA_963556165.1. Classification (NCBI taxonomy): domain Eukaryota; kingdom Metazoa; phylum Arthropoda; class Insecta; order Diptera; family Tipulidae; genus Tipula; species Tipula helvola. The sequence continues at coordinate 260,947,197 of OY744481.1, read as the reverse complement.
GAATACATCAATCTTAGTCACATGAAGCCCATCCCAACCCGAGAACTTCCTAAGAACCAAAACATCTGCTATCTTCCTCATCATGCAGTAGTGAAGGAGTCAAATGGGAAAACCAAACTGAGAGTCGTCTTCGATGGTTCAGCACGGACAACATCAGAGATGTCCTTAAATGACAAATTATTGGTAGAACCAACCATCCAAAACACACTGTTTTCTACAATCATCAAATTTCGCAAACATAAGATTGCATTTGCTTCAGACATCGAAAAGATGTATAGGCAAATTATTGTGGAACCCGGCGATCAAGACTACCAACGGATAGTTTGGCGGAGATCTAAGATGGAACCTCTTACACACTATCGACTACAAACTGTAACGTATGGATTGACATCATCACCTTACCAAGCAATCAGATCTCTGAAGCAAGTAGCCATTGATTATCAAGATGAATACCCTTTAGCCGCAGATGTAATTAACAATGATTTTTATGTTGATGACGTTATGTCCGGGGCTGACGAAATATCCGAAGCAATTGAATGTCGAGACCAATTGATTAAGTTATTGAAGATGGGCTGCTTCAATCTCAGGAAGTGGAAATCAAACTCGATCGAATTTTTGCAAGGGATTCCCGCTGAACACCAGGAAATTAGTCCACTGAATCTAGAGGAACCGCGATGCACAAAGGTGTTAGGATTACAGTGGAATTCGGACTGCTTCTTTTTTAATATCGACTTACCAGATACTTTCACACCAACGAAGCGAGTGTCTATTGACTAACTATTGTCAGAATCTTCAAGGCTGTTCGATCCACTTGGACTGTTGGCACCTTCAATAATATAACCATAAAGGTATTATTTCAAAGTTTATGGGTATTAAAACTGAACTGGGATGATCGATTACCACCATCTATCGCAGCTAAATGGGAAAGCATTCGAAATGCATTTAGTCATTTCGCTACCATCAAGATACCCCGATTAACAATTGTCCACAATCAAGAAATTGAGATCCATGGATTCAGCGATGCGTCCGAATGGGCTTATGCTGCCGCAGTCTATGTCAGGTCGAAAAATGAAATGGGGAATTGTATTACGCGTCTGGTTGCTGCAAAAACCAAAGTTGCTCCCATAAAACAACTTTCCATACCGAGGTTAGAATTGTGTGGAGCGTTCCTATTAACCAAACTCATCAAATCTGTTGTTACATCGATGAATATACCGCAAGTTGAAATATTTGCATGGACCGACTCGACTACTGTGTTGCAATGGATAGGGAGTCCACCACGAAAATGGAAAACTTTCATAGGCAACAGAACTGCCGAAATACACACCATATTGCCACAATGTCAATAGAGACATGTCAGTTCTAAGGAAAATCCAGCAGACCACGCTTCTCGAGGAATTCATCCATCGGACCTTAAAGACCACAACACTTGGTGGAATGGTCCAGATTTTTTGAAATCAGATGCTGATACCTGGCGAAACCTAACAACTACATATCAATCAAACGAATCATCAGTTGAAGAAAGATCGAAGCAGTTATTCACGTTCGCTGCGCAAGCAGCAAATCATGACACTTATCTGACTGAAGTCATACTGAAGTATTCGTCTTGGCGAAAATTATTAAGAATTTTTGTTTATATTTTTAGATACATTCGTAAATTGCAGTCAAAGGTCAGAAATAAACACGCAGCTAACGTTTCAGCAATTACTCCTACTGAGTTGAAAGTGGCGGGAATTGCATTATATAAGCAAGCTCAAAATCATGCATTCTGGGAGGAGATCCAACAATTGAAAGCTGGTCGAAGCGTATCATCAAGCATCCTGTTATTCTACCAGGGGATCATCACGTAACCGGATTGATTATCGCCGATGTACACCAATACACACTACACGGTGGCGTATCTTTGATGCTGTTTCATCTAAGGCAACAATTTTGGATCCTAGGAGGTCGAAATCACGTAAAGAGATACATTCATAAATGCATTACGTGCTTCAAATTAAAAGCGAAAGCAGCCAAGCAGTTGATGGGTAATTTACCACCAGCACGGGTAGTAGATCCAAAACGTGCATTTGAAAACGTCGGTGTAGATTATGCAGGGCCAATCTTGTTGAAGACATCTACAATACGCAATGCAAAAATACAAAAGGCTGTGCATTTGGAGTTAGTGACCGATTTGACAACCGAGGCGTTTATCGCTGCTCTTCGACGGTTTACTGCTAGAAGAGGTTACCCGATAACTATTTACAGCGACAACGGTAGCAATTTTGTAGGTGCCGATAGAGAACTCCGACAGTTGGCCAAACAATTTAACTCACAGGTACACAACGACAAAATAAATAGTCATATATCAACACATTATACCACCTGGAAATTCATGTGCCCAACGGCCAGTCATATGGGAGGTCTATACGAAGCCGGAGTCAAATCAACGAAAACTCATTTACGCAGATGCATCGGGCAGTCAATCCTTACTTATGAACAGTATTACACACTCTTATGTCAAGTAGAAGCAGTATTAAATTCAAGGCCTCTATGTAGTCAATCAGATGACATCGATGACTTAAACTATTTATCACCAGGTCATTTCTTAATCGGAGAACCATTGCTGACCATTCCTAAGCCAAACTTAGAACAAATCCAGACAAGCAGATTAAATAAATGGCAAACTATTCAGCAGACAACACAGAGGTTCTGGAGAACATTTAAACACGATTACCTTAATACATTACAACAGCGGTACAAATGGCAGACGATAGAATCCAATTTGAAAACTGGAGATTTAGTTGTATTGATCGAAAATAATCTACCACCAACCAAATGGCAAGTTGCTAGAATTATCGAAGTTCATCCCGGGCATGACAACTTAGTTCGAGTGGCAACAATTAAATCCATCAATGGTATCTTCAAACGTCCCATAAATAAACTTGCAAAGTTACCAGTTGATTGAAAGATATTCTTTCAAGGTGAGGAGTATGTTGAAGACGTCATTATTCTGTAGAAGCAACCTAAAATTCAATACACAAAAGTAAAGTTTATTAAAATTTATTTCTCACGCACAAATATTTATACATACATATCTTAGATTTATGTTTTTATTGTTTACATCGCTTTTTTGACATTTCATAACAATAATGGCAACAATTTGATATTCTAGCAGTAATTTTTGTAATAGATTATAATTGCTATTGGTATAATTAATACTTATATTTAGAGTAAACAGAATACCAATTAAAATCAAATTCAAATAGCGCGCTGTTAGTGCATACTAAAGAAAAAGAAGGGAGCAGTTTTGCGCGGCAGCTTTGGACCAATCACATCATTCCAGCGAAAATGTATATTGTTGTCAACCGGAGGCGCGAAATTATTCGTGACTTGAAATATTAATGGAAAAATTTTGTAAATTAAAAAATAAATTAAAGATGGTCAGTCTAAGAATCACAGTGGTAGAATAAGGTGAAAAAATAAAAACTTATTGTAATTTATACGGTCAATTACATTATTGTTACTTTAATAAATCATTTGTTTGTAATCAATTAAATAATTAATCGTCGTGTTTTTTATTTGTTCCTCCGTGCGCTTTCTCATTTCATTTGTCTACTTGTTCGTCTTTGGGCAACTTCAAATTTATCCGTGTAGCTATTGTTCACCCAATTCGGAATTTTTATTTGTATAAAATACTTTAAGCACTGATAACTGAATACCATGCGCAAGGTAAAGCTGTTCTGGCTCAATCACCCTCCCGAGTCTTTTCATCATCGATGCTCTTTAGGTGGTAATGCTTACAATGTCCTTTTCAAGGGATAAAGAAAAATCGTTAGATTTGTTTTTAATTAGCTCAATACACTTTTCAGCGGGAGTACTACCGTGAATACCGATTAAACCTAAGTTCCATATCTTATCTTTTGAATGTACATTTATATTTAAGAATCGGTGGTTTCTTATAGAAGTCCACTCATCGAAAATTACGTTAAATCTAGTTGTATAAATTTTCTGGCTGTACAATATTCGGATCTTGTTTCTTGTCGAATTTTTGTAGCATAATCCATTTTTCTAAAGGTGTTGTGTGACTTTGGTATTTGATTGCACGTGAATCCGTTGGCCATCAGCAATACCCTTACTTCAAAACACGGAAAATGGTATACCATCTCTTGCAGTTAGCCGTGATAAAATGGCAGACGGAAAAATCTTGTTTATTTTCAGCAGTAATATCCCAAGGGCATTGATAATTTCCCGAAATAATTTTATTATATTTTTCGAAAGCAAATCAGCCTTCGGCTTCGGGCTGTTACCAAGCAACGTGCTTGAGGAAAATATAATAAAATTATGAGGTATTTATCAATGCTCGAGGGGTATTCGACGAGAAAATTTTTTGTAAATTTATTTTATTCTAATAGTAAGGCTGCTAGATTGTAAATTGTTCTATGAAAGTGTCATTTTGAAACAGTATTTATTTGTAAAATAAAAACTATAAATTCCAGTAGCCAGAGTATGTTTTTCTAAAATAGCAAACCTATTAAATCGGTCAATTTCGAGTCACGTGTACAAAATATACCAATCAAAATAACATTACACTGATAACATCCCTAGGGAAATTATCAGTGTAATGTTATTTTGATTGGTTTATTTCGTACACGTGACTCAAAATAGACTGATTTAACAGGCTTGCTATTTTAGCAAAAAAAATTCACCAAAATATTCCGTAATTTTGTTGGATGAATTTGAATTTGAAAAATTTTATGTAGATGGGTCACTTATCTTTCTCTCCGTTACATTCATATTATGAATCGCCCATAAATGGGAATGAAGCGCACTTGTTTAGCGCACTTAATTTGTATTGTACATTTGAAAATGAGCCCAGTATAGTTTATACATCATTTTTGTCATTTCGATATCAAACGATGTCAAACAAAACAGGCAAAAAATTAAAATTAGTTCGATGATCGAAAAAAAAAACAGGCAGACAGTTAAAACAGATTCATTTTTAATAAATATAAGAAAATACTACAAACCCGGTTTTTTCAAAAATAAAATAGGATTTTCGGTGATAGAAAACAGAACGATTAATCGATTAACCGGTTAATCGAAAACCGGTAAAACCGGTTTTGCAATCACTAATATGACTGATGAGGAGTTCTAACTGAATTTTCAAATTAAATTGCGATAGTCTCTTGAGTACCGTCTCTAGATTTTTTATATGATTCTCCAAATTCTGCCCTACAATGATGATATCATCCAGGTAAATATGGCAAATATTGCCTATTAAGCCGGATAATACGCTATTCATTGCCCGTTGGAACGTGGCAGGAGCGTTCTTAAACCCGAAAGGCATTCGAGAAAACTCAAAGTGCCCCTTGTCCGTTGAGAAGGCGGTTTTCTGCTGTGATTTCTCATCCATAGGTATTTGATGGAATCCCGACTTTAAATCCAATGTAGTAAAATACACTGATTTGCCAAAGTTGTCTAAGATTTCTTCGATCTGGGGTATAGGGAATTTGTCATCTACCGTTTTCTCGTTTAATTTTCGGTAGTCTATGACGACCCTAATCTTCTTTGTTCCCGAGGCGTCAGCCTTTTTTGGGACTACCCAGACTGGAGATGAGTAAGGGCTACTCGAATTTCGAATGATACCGCTATCCAGCATTTCCTCCACTCCAGTGTGGGTACCTGTATGTTTTAGTGTACACTGGATTTTCATCCTTTGTGACTATTTTATGCTTTATCATTGTAGTTGCCGATAGCTTTTCGTTCTGTTTTAATAAAACGTTTTGATTTCTATGGATTGTGTCGATTAGAATGCTTTTATATTCAAGTGTTCTGTTCTAATTAGGTCTTGAATTCCTTGTTTGTCAATTAAGGTTTTACAATAGACTGGTACGGGTTCTAATGTACTAAAATTATTAACTTCAATTTTAAGTTTAGGCAGTTTTGTAGGTGGGGTTAGGTCATTCGTTAGTACGTTAACAACTGTTCTAAAATTATTGGCGCCATAAAGGCCAGGTTGCATTGTTACCTCATCGTTTATCTTTTCGTACTTTGGTATTACCCAGTCTCCATTTTGTGAGGTGTCGAGAGTTACCGCAGGATGGTAAAAATTCTCTGCCGGATAATATCGGTAGAATTTAAATTTATGGGTATTTAGTGATATAGTGTTGGACTTATAGTCAATTTTCGCTTCCATTTCTGCCATTGTTTCTGACCCAAGAATTCCATCAAAGAAATTGTGGAACTCTAATTCATAATACATTTGCGAGGGTAATTTATTACTAATGAGATTTAATTTGCCTTTTCTGTTTGATTTCTGAGTATCCAAAAAATTTTTAATTGACGTATTTTGAGATTCCACTAGATGTTCTGGGATTATATTCGGACTAATAATATTTTTATTAGCACCGGTGTGATCAATTTTTAAAAAAGCAAGAATCCAAAAACTCATATGATTTTGAGTATTAATCTATGATTTCTTTGAGTAGACAGTTGAAGAAGATACTGAGAACTGAGAAGTTTCTGTAGCATATTTTGATAAAACAAACCTGAATTCCAGGTTATTCGTAAAGAAATATGTTCTTTTGGCGTCCAAACGATAAAATCATAGTAACCTCAATTTGAAATTTCTAGTTGCCCTTGTTACTGGGGTCTGATGAGCTGATTTTTTTTCTTTCGTCCCGCCGCTCAGTGGTAATTGGTTCGTTCTCGCTCGACCACCAGTAACATAAAACCTGGTAACCGGACTTTCATTTGATTTCACCCCGCCTTAATACCGTTCGCTTAGCACGCACTCATCTTATTTGGAAAGTGGGTAACTTTTCCAGTTAGGCCTATCGTTCCGGATATATCGTCCTTCGCAAGCTCCACAAAAAAAATACCTATATATATATATATATATATATATATGTCCGAAAAAAAACTGTGAATTTTCTGGTACGACCAAATTTACCAAGGTTACAACAATAAGGGCAAAAAAAATTTTGTGGTTTTTTGATTTTTAAATGACAATGCAAATTAGTTAATTAATTTAAGTAATATAACGGGGTTATATGAATGAAATCAATATACATAATATATAATTTAAAATACTGAACAAAATAAACCCCCCCCCCCCCAAATGAAATCAATATATTTTTTTTTTTTCATTTTATTTTATTACGACTGAGACTGCGCTCATCTAGCAATTTTTCTTTCAAATACAAATTTTTTATATATCTAGTAAAGTTTGTTGGGGTGTAACCCACTGGTTAGCCTCATAATCAATTATAAACCTATTTACTAATTTTAGTTTGGTAAGTTCACTAGGTCAAGTGACCTCGTTCTTTGGAGTCTTCTTTCAACGACAGGGTTATCTATCATATGTCGAATATAGGGGTTTCCATGTTCCTGGAGCCTTATTTCGTGTTTTGCGGCATGCATCTTTATTTCCTCTTTGATGTATTCCATCCGTAGGTCCCTGTGAAGGTCTTCATTTCTTGCGTACCACGGAGCATTGACGATGCTACGAAGAACCTTGTTTTGAAACGTCTGTATCATTTTGGCGTTTGTTTGCTTGGTACATCCCCAGAGTTGTATACCGTAGGTCCATATCGGCTTCAAATTTGCCGATATAGCAGCAGCTTATTGTGAATTGTAAGCTCAGAGCCTCTACCTATGAGCCAATACATTTTTCTGAACTTTATGTTAAGTTCTTCTTTTTTCTTTTTGACATGCTCTCTCCACTTAAGCTTGGCATCGAGGGTCATGCCAAGGTATTTAGCTGTATTTGCATATGGCACGAGTCGCGAGTTAATTTCTATAGGTAGGTGGTAAGCTTTTTGATAAGTAAAGTTAATATGCGTGGATTAGGTCTCATTAAGTTTGATTCGCCAAAGCTTTGTCCAGTTACAAACCGCATTGGTCATTCTCTGGAGTTTGCTCGTTGCATCAGCGACAATATTTCCAACTGCCATAATTGCTGTGTCATCTGCAAAGGTGGCTATGGTTCCTTAATTTGTGGTTGGTATGTCTTTAAATCAAAATATATATATATATATATATATATATATATATATATATATATATATATATATATATATATATATATATAAGTTAAGTTATCTTTGATAGATTTACTTAAAAAAATTATTTTTCGGACTATGTCCACTTTATTCTGTTACTAAATTATATCTAAAAATTTACATTTTTTATTTTACTTTATATAATAAAAATATTGCTGATTCTAAGATTTTTATATAATGAGAAATATTGCTGATTTATAAAATATGTTAATGTACTTTGTACACGCGCTTTTAAAATAGTACACGCGCATTTAAAATGTAATTTGAAGAATGTTGAAGATGCACATTCCATGTTGACCTGATTTCCCATGGAATAATGTATGTGGTGACATATTGTAGCTATGTGCTTAACTTCTCCCCCTTTAAAAATCCTCGACCCGTGGATTAGAAGTTTAATTGAATTGGTTGTATTCCTGATGGTGTCGCTGCCGGATTTGTATTGCCTTCTTTCGGTAGCCAAACGATTTTCTTCTGTTTCCTATATGCTGCCCGTGCCATGAAGATAATTAGTATCATTGTAATTATTGTTATGATACCTATGTCTGTTGCGTTTTTCGTTTGATAACCTGTTTCGAGTTTATCCAATAACCCTATGTTTCTTTGGTGTAGATTATGTAGATATTCCAAGTTCAGTTTTACCCCTCTTTGTGTAATATTTGTTTGAAGCATGGGTGGGAGAATCTGCGATGTTTTTATCTCCTTATTGGTAAAAGTCCATCCTTTGATTTCCAAAGTTTCATTTTGGTACTGAATCAAGAAATTTCCATTTAACTGTTTGTCTGACCCATTCTGTGTTACCGTACCGTTGAAATTATTTAGAAATATGGTATTCTCATTTACAGATTCAATTACTTCGTTTTCATTAAATGAGAATTCGCATCCTGCATTTAGTCCCTTCATTAATTGGTTTATGCAATGGTCTTCTTTAAGTTCTTGTATTTGGTTGAGTCCACATATAGTGACTTCTCTCCTACTCTTGCACTTGTCGATCATACCGTATATTTTATGTTGGTTTATTAGAACTTCACTATATTCTAAATGAATCTGTTTGTCGTTTTTGATAGTAGACCTCAATTTTATATGGTGGAATTCTTCTCCGGTTGTCTTTGGTATGGAGATGACGTACAGAATTATTGTGTCCCTCATTAACATGGTTGGCTCTGCGTGTTCTATGGCTTCTATCTCGTTATTGTAAGGTAGAGTCTCTATCTCGCTCACTAATCGATTTATTTGGCGGTTGAATATAGTTTGTTGGAAAACTTGTTACGGGGCGAGGCATCGTCCCGTGTTCATTAAAATATAGACACATTTTTTTTTAATTTTCAAATATTATTTTTATTTAATTTTTTGTTATCTACAATTTTTTTTGGTTTTTGTGCTTCACGCACCGTATATTAATTTCGGCGACTGTATAATCTGTCAATGAAACACAGAGAAAAAAATTCTTTAATCAAAATAAAATTGGTATATTTCTTACCTCAATCTGTTTTTTTTGTGTGGTACGACACCACTTATCCATGTATGTACTCGGATAAATACGTACAGGCTCCAAAATTCCAAAATCTGCTGGGTATGCATACACTCATTTGATGACATCCAGCTGTAATAACCTGAAAAAACAAACACACAACATTTCACCAAGAATTTCGTTCATTAGCTATTTTATTCTATTTCTACTTATCTGACTTAAATTGTTGATCCATTCGGTTACTCATTTTTGCTGTCCCATAGTTGCTGAAAGAAATAAACCTTGAATTAATAAATAAACACATATTTTAACTCAATCAATAATTAAACAAACAAAAAAAATGAATAAAATACTTACCTGTCACAAACGCACAATAACAACAATAACACCGACCGAACGTAAATAAAGATCACCAACACCAGCTGGTGGGGGAGTTTTTCTTTAGTTTTTTTTCTGTACTTTGAGTATATTTAGCGCAGATGGCATTATATTTTGTTTTGGTTGAGTACACACGTAGTATTTGGAGTCACCACCTGTAGGGGCGTGATGAGCATCAAATAAAAATAAATATTAAAATGTTGTTGTTGGACACGAAAAACGTATATAAGCGGACAACACATACGATTCGAGTCTTTTTTATTTTGGATTTTCAACCGAAGCGGACGACAACCGTGTGGGACCACTCACGCCATACCAACTTAGCATAAATATTAATAAGATTTATCAGGGGAATAATAATTGATAACATATCACTATCGGTAATATATATATAAATAATAAATTAAATATAAATAATAATTTCGATAAAATCGAAATAATAAATTGAATTTAATATAATATTAACTCATAAATCTAAAAAAAATAAAAAAATAAAAAACAACCTCGAGTGTATGGTGTTACCGTTACCTTAAAATTAAAACGTGGTAGTGGTCCCAAAAATAATCTCAAAATAAAACAAAATAAAAAAAACAACAACAAAGAGAAAAATAAAACCAGACGAAAGAAAACAAAAACCAACAAGGCAACCAGTTTCACTGTTCCGAGTACCGAGGGAAAGAGGAAAAATAACCACTCAACCCCTAACCCGATTTTTCAACTGCTGTGTTCCTGCGACGATTGCTGTTTCCACAACGGATTGCCGATCTTCATCCAGCGCCACACACAAGTAAATCCACACGTAAGTATCGAACGGAAAATCTGCAGGTGGGTATTGGTGGGGCAAAGTACCACAGTTGGTGGTGCCGAATTTTTTTTGTTTTTTTTGCTCCCTATTGGGAATTTTCATTCCAGTGATCCCCAAGGATAGAGCTCTGTGCCTGTGGATCACCATTGCTACGCGTTTCACCTGATGGCATCAAAACGACCAGTACGGCAATAGGATTATCCGGTCGATATTTTTTTTTGTGTTGTGGTTTGTGTGTGTTTCCTTAAACGGGAATAAATTGTTAACCCTAATTAAATAAAAAATTATTATAACGTACTTTAATTAAATATGCGTTGTTAATTGCATAAAATCAGTGAGAGTCATCGTGGGAGAATGTGTGTGCTGAGTGCGTGAAAGTGTAAGTATAGGTGAAGTGCTGTGTCATCTAAGTTTAGCAGCGACGTAATCTGCGGATGGGCCTCCACCATACCACCTACACCCTCGGGACTGAGTTTAGCCGGACTTTAAGCTGCAGGTGGAGGACTCCGTGGACAATTTTTCTGTATGCGTGATGGGAATGGGATGCCCAGCTGACCGTCCAGTTCGGCCATCATCCACTACAAGGGTGTCTTCCACGGCAACGTGAGGCACGTAGTGGATGATTGGATTGGGGTTCAGCGATGACCGGGTGAGGACTCGTTCCTGATCCCAACTCATTTTTAGGAGTGGCCTGGGCAACTTGGCTACTGAAGTGAGTTGGTGTTTCGGGTTCGAGTTCAATATCTCTGGTCCCCCAAACTGGGTTGTTGGTTGGGCTGCTCCCACAACAGGTGACCACCTTCCTTCCTATTTCTCATCACGTAACAAACTTCCTCTTGATTGCCGTCTAAGTGCAGCTGGATTTCATTATGTTGTTTGAGGATTTGTTGGATCTTCTGGGTAATGGCTGTGTTTATTTTGTACTGTTCGTTGTTGTTTTCGATAATCCTATTCTGACTGCTGAGTATGTTATCCCAGTCAGTTGCATCTGGTGACCCAGCAATCCATTTCCATGCTGAGCCAATCCAATTGATTGAACGCTTGGTTTTTTGTTTGTGTTTCCTTAGTTCCTGCAGTAGTTTATTGATCTCATTAATCTGGTACGCTAGCTGTGGTTTAGTGACGCTAGCTGGGCTGATGTCTTTTACTTCAGATTGTATTCGGGTTAGGATATCCTCGTAACAGCTAAGGTCGATTTGGTGGATTATCTTGAAACTTCCACTTATTATGTTTCCATTCCCTTCTCGTATCGAAATTAACGGGGTGTCATAGTGGTAGATGTTTAAGGACGTTACTATGGTCCAAAGGCACAAGCTAGAAAGAAATGAGCTTTATTTAGTAATGTTCTTGATATGGGTCTTATGTATCCTTCTTCCGGAGTTGGTAGTCACAGTAACTTTGTTGTCTTTCGCTACTGTTTCCTTTCTAAATTTGGGTTTATTTTTGCCTTGAATTTGTTTTATGGCAGTATAGATTGTTTCTCCAATTTCATAAGATCTTGGATCACTTTTTTCGCGTTTTCTCGTTGTATTTTTAATTTTTGGCTATGTTTTATTCTTTCTATGAGGTCTTCATGCACTTTCTCTTTGTAGTCCAACAGATTTTGATAATTGATGCGTTGAATTCTTCCAAGGAATATATCGCACGGTTTTTTTCCAATTACCGAGTGTATGGTATTATTATATCTGTCGACTGAAATGTTGACTAGTTCTTTGGTTGTGAGATCTTTGTATTCGGATTGAATACACCTCAGGATTTCGATTACGGTTGAATGAACTCTCTCGATTGTACCATTTACTTCCCTCCTATTCGTTGGCGTTACGTACACTTGTATCGCTAGTGTTTTTATGTAATTGGTTATTATGGGACTTAAAAAACTCGGTTCGTTGTCCATCACTAACATTTTCGGTGCCGTGAAGTAATGTAATACTTTTATCATTTTGTCTCTCAAGTGAAGAACAGAACGATCTTTGATGTGAAAAAATTTTGCAAACTTCGAAAATTTGTCTACGCATGTAATGAATTTCTCGTCCTTTATATCCATTATATCGATGTGAAGTATTTCCGACGGGTATGTCGGTATTGGTGTTTCCTGCAGTTTTGGCTTGTTCGGATGCCTATCGTACTTGTTCTCGTTGCACACATCACATTCTTTCGTATATTTTTTTATTAAACTTGCCATTTGCGGGAAATAGCATTTTTCGAGTATCTGTTCTTTATTTTCCTTCCAGTTTCGATGAGCTCTCCGGTGTTCCTCGTCGATAATTCTGTATTTATTTTCTTCGTTGTTTATGTCCTCCACTATTCTTCTTGTCAACCGTATTTTGTAGTTGGTGAAGTCTTGTTGGTAGACTTCCTGGAGCATTTGCATGTATTTTTCTGGTATTTTTATCCCATTTAGAAGTGTTGGATGTAACCTCTTTTTTAGGATTTTCCTTAATGCTTCCTTGTTCATATCGGGTAAAGAGATGTAATGCCGATGATAATTATGGTGAGGTTCTTCGTAGATGTACATGTCCTGACCTTCTGTGATTACTAATTGGATCTTAAAGACATTTATTGGGGATTCGCAATGCCGGATCAGTTGAGTTCCATCTTCTTCAGCACTATGTATGGTTTCGCTACTTGTTGAGGAAAGGTTGTTCACTTCTAACTTTAGCCTAGACAAAGCATCTGCTACTTTGTTAGTTATGCCCGGTTTGTAAATTAGTTCGTAGTTGTATTCCTCGATGCGAGCCTTCCATCTTTCAACTTGCTGTTGTTATTCCGGTTACTCAATGCGAATGTTAATGGTTGGTGATCCGTTACTATCTTGTTTTTTTTTGCTCCATATAGGTAGTTTCTTAGGCTATCCAAGGCCCATACGATCGCCAACATCTCCTTTTCGTTTGTGGCGTAGTTCTCTTCTGTGGTGTTTAGGGATTTTGATACATAAGTGATTGGACGATCCTTGCCAATCTCGCCTTGTGAAAGGACTGCTCCTATGCTGGTGTTAGACGCGTCCGTTGTTAAAATAAATGGTCGATCAAAATCTGGAAATACAAGTAGGTCCGATGATGCCAATAATTCCTTCAGTTGTTCGAAGGCTTTTAGCTCTTCTTTTCCAAGTTCGATTTTGATTTTTTTCGACGTGTTTGCTTTTATTTGGGCGTTCTCCCCCCCTTGTAAGATTCGTGAGTGGTTTCGCAATTTTTGCGAAGTCCTTAATGAATCTTCTATAGTACGAAGTTAGTCCCAGAAATCCTTTCAATTCCTTGAGGTTTTCAGGTGGTTTTGTATTTTTAATTGCTGATACTTTCTTGGGGTCTGCTTTTATGCCCGAATTGGTTATTATGTACCCCAGGAATTCCGTCTCCTCCTTAAGGAATTCGGTTTTGTCTATGTTGACTCGAAGATTAGCTTTTGTTAATGTATTGAATACCTTTTCAACGTTGCGTAGATGTTCCTCCTTTGTGGTACCCCCGAAGACAATAATGTCGTCGATATACACATAACAGATTTTTCCTATATACGGTTTTAGGACGTCGTCAATCATCCTTTGGAAAATTGCAGGCGCGTTTTTTAAACCAAAAGGTAATCTGGTAAATTCGAATTTTCCATTCATCGTAGAGAATGCCGTTTTTGCAATGTCACTCTCTTTCATCTTGATGTTGTGGAACCCTGATGTTAAATCGATGGTGGTGAAGTATTTAGAATTTCCCAGACAAGCGATGGTGTTTGTGATATCCGGAATCGGATACGTATCAGATATAGTGATTGCATTCAATTTCTTGAAATCGATTACCATTCTGTATTTTTTTATACCCGAGGCGTCGAGTTTTTTCCCCACGACCCAAATTGGGGAATTGTACGGACTTTTAGAGGGTCTGATGATACCTTCATTTAAAAGTTTCTTAATTTGTGTCTCCACCTCTGTTCTCATGTTGATGGGGTATGGGTATGTTTTTGTGTAAACCGGTTCTTCCGTTGTGGTTTTGATTTCAGCTCTCACATTTGTTTCAATAGTTTGCTCGTCATTAATTGGTCCAAACAGTGGTAAAAACTTGTTGATTATCGATCTTAATTTCAGCTTGTCTTCTTTATTTAGATGGTTGTCCCTAACTTCTATATTGTATACTTGAGTGGAAATTTTTTCTTTTAACGGAATATTGATGTCTGGAGAGATGGTTAGGATGTTTCGTTTTCTATCTATCATTGCTCCTACTTTTTTCAAGGTATCATCTCCAATTATACCGTCGAACGAGGTTAATCCGGGTAGAATGAAGAAGTCCACTGGGATGTCGTTTCCAAATCTTTTAAAAATGGGTGCAGTTATTTTTTGGTTTATGCGTATGTCACCACCGGCTGATTTGACGGTGAAAGGGTTGTTTACGGGCCACGCACCTTTGGCGATTTCTGTTCTTACAAAATTTTTGTTAGCTCCCGTATCTACGAGGAACTTTAGTATTCTTTTATTATGACAATGGTATTCTATGTAAGGTAGGCTTGAGAGGCCTCCTCTATAAAATTTATTTCATCGTCTTCTTCCGGGTCTATTTCGTCTTCGTAGTCTCGGATGTATTCTTCGTATTGATGTTCATCTTCTTGTTCTATTTCGCCTCTCTGCTCCAAGTGAAACACTCTCTGTTGTTTCTGGGCCTTTACATTAGTTTCTGAGTTTAGATCTCTCCTATAGTTTGGTCTGTTCATATAGTCGATTTTCCTGGTTTTGATGGTTTCATCCACTTCCATTGGTGTTGGTGGTTTAGGATGTAGTGGTCTTTGTGGTATTTTTA
Organism: Tipula helvola; assembly: GCA_963556165.1. Lineage (NCBI taxonomy): Eukaryota > Metazoa > Arthropoda > Insecta > Diptera > Tipulidae > Tipula > Tipula helvola. Next base: position 260,931,726 of record OY744481.1, on the reverse strand, counting down.
TTTCCTGTTGTTGTTGGATTGCACCGTATGCCATGTTTTTTTGTTGTAACGACATTCTGGGAAGCGGTCTTGGTGCCTCTTGGTGGTATTTACTTTGTCCAAGAATTTGATTTGCCGGAATTGTGACCCTGTTGTAGAGGTTCCTATTATGAATCGGTAAGTTCCGGAAGTTGAGGTTTTGGATCACTAGGCATGATGCATATGCCTCCGGTAGTGTGGCCGGTCTTTGGATGGTTAGTATTTTTGATATATCGGCTGATAATCCTCTCACGAAAACGTCGAGTGCACGATTCCTGTACATTTCCGTTAGTACAGTCATTGTATCTTTATTGTAATTACTCGTTTTTATTTTATTGATAATTAATGATAGCTGGTGATTTACATTTGCGTAAAATTCATCGACGCTTTGTCTCCCCTGTGTCAAATTACCGAGTTGGTATTCCAGTGTACGCTGATCTCTCTTGTCTGCGTAGTGTAGTGACAGGCAGTTTTTAATCTCTGTCCAACTTCCACTGAAAATATTATATGACACGAGTGCTGAGTCTGCTGCTCCTCTGATCTTCTGGCGAATGCTTTGAAGAATAGCACGGTAAATAGGTTTATCCTTCACTATTTCATAATCTTCTAATATTCCTTCAACACTGTTCAACCATGATACGTAATGTATTGGGTTTCCATCAAAGATTTGAAGCTCTTTCACACAATCTGGGAGCTTACTGATTTCCTTCAAATCGTTCTCGTCCCTTGGCCCATTTGTTGCGATGTTATTAAGAATAGGCTGCTGCTCCCTGGCTTCCAATTGTTCTAATCTTCTCTCTATATTTTTTACCACTTCAATATGCGCGTTTAGCGCCCCAGTTAGTTGAACAATGGCAGCTTGTATTTGTTCCATTATAGTTATTAATTGTTTATCAGTTTTTTATTGTAGAATTATTATTTATTTATTTTAGTTATTAAACAATTGTATTCACTTTTATATTAATAAGAAGAATTTAACTTTAATATTACTTATAACTTTAACTACGAGTGTGAAGTTTTCCAGACATTCCAGAGATTTATCTATGTATTAGTATTACACTGCTAAAACAAATTCTTATTGGAAAATTGAGTGTTATTTCAAAAAATTGAGTAGTATTTAGAAAAGTATTTTCTAAAATCAAGCTTTAATTAAATTTAGGCAAATCAAAACACGTAAAAAATTCTTGCTCGTTCGATATTAAAGCAATTTTAATTGATTTATCTATGAATTGTTATTAAAAAAATGATATATGGCGGTTTAAAGTTAAAGTGTGACTTGATAGAAAATAATTTTGTAGACATTTAATTAAACGAACGATTCGTATGGATTAGGGTTTTTTAATTAGGTATTGCAGAGGCCCATTCCATGTGCTAGCCAAACCTTTGTCATCATTGTTGTGGATGGCCGATATTGGCCCTTGAGTGTTGAGTGCGATTTAAAAAAATTAAAATTTTTAGAACTTTAACTAAACGAACGATTCGTATGGATTAGGGTTTTTTAATTAGGTATTGTAGAGGCCCATTCCATGTGCTAGCCAAACCTTTGTCATCATTGTTGTGGATGACCGATATTGGCCCTTGAGTGCAATTTAAAAAAATAAAAATTTGTAGAACTTTAATTAAACGAACGATACGTATGGATTAGGGTTTTTTAATTAGGTATTGTAAAGGCCCATTCCATGTGCTAGCCAAACCTTTGTCATCATTGTTGTGGATGACCGATATTGGCCCTTGAGTGTTGAGTGCAATTTAAAAAAATAAAAATTTGTAGAACTTTAATTAAACGAACGATACGTATGGATTAGGGTTTTTTAATTAGGTATTGTAAAGGCCCATTCCATGTGCTAGCCAAACCTTTGTCATCATTGTTGTGGATGGCCGATATTGGCCCTTGAGTGTTGAGTGCGATTTTAAAAAAAAAATTTGTAGAACTTTAATTAAACGAACGATTCGTATGGATTAGGGTTTTTTAATTAGGTATTGTAGAGGCCCATTCCATGTGCTAGCCAAACCTTTGTCCTCATTGTTGTGGATGACCGATATTGGCCCTTGAGTGTTGAGTGCAATTTAAAAAAATAAAAATTTGTAGAACTTTAATTAAACGAACGATACGTATGGATTAGGGTTTTTTAATTAGGTATTGTAAAGGCCCATTCCATGTGCTAGCCAAACCTTTGTCATCATTGTTGTGGATGGCCGATATTGGCCCTTGAGTGTTGAGTGCGATTTAAAAAAATAAAAATTTGTAGAACTTTAATTAAACGAACGATTCGTATGGATTAGGGTTTTTTAATTAGGTATTGTAGAGGCCCATTCCATGTGCTAGCCAAACCTTTGTCATCATTGTTGTGGATGGCCGATATTGGCCCTTGAGTGTTGAGTGCGATTTAAAAAAATAAAAATTTGTAGAACTTTAATTAAACGAACGATTCGTATGGATTAGGGTTTTTTAATTAGGTATTGTAGAGGCCCATTCCATGTGCTAGCCAAACCTTTGTCATCATTGTTGTGGATGACCGATATTGGCCCTTGAGTGTTGAGTGCAATTTAAAAAAATAAAAATTTGTAGAACTTTAATTAAACGAACGATACGTATGGATTAGGGTTTTTTAATTAGGTATTGTAAAGGCCCATTCCATGTGCTAGCCAAACCTTTGTCATCATTGTTGTGGATGGCCGATATTGGCCCTTGAGTGTTGAGTGCGATTTTAAAAAAAAAATTTGTAGAACTTTAATTAAACGAACGATTCGTATGGATTAGGGTTTTTTAATTAGGTATTGTAGAGGCCCATTCCATGTGCTAGCCAAACCTTTGTCATCATTGTTGTGGATGGCCGATATTGGCCCTTGAGTGTTGAGTGCGATTTAAAAAAATAAAAATTTGTAGAACTTTAATTAAACGAACGATTCGTATGGATTAGGGTTTTTTAATTAGGTATTGTAGAGGCCCATTCCATGTGCTAGCCAAACCTTTGTCATCATTGTTGTGGATGGCCGATATTGGCCCTTGAGTGTTGAGTGCGATTTAAAAAAATAAAAATTTGTAGAACTTTAATTAAACGAACGATTCGTATGGATTAGGGTTTTTTAATTAGGTATTGTAGAGGCCCATTCCATGTGCTAGCCAAACCTTTGTCATCATTGTTGTGGATGGCCGATATTGGCCCTTGAGTGTTGAGTGCGATTTAAAAAAATAAAAATTTGTAGAACTTTAATTAAACGAACGATTCGTATGGATTAGGGTTTTTTAATTAGGTATTGTAGAGGCCCATTCCATGTGCTAGCCAAACCTTTGTCATCATTGTTGTGGATGACCGATATTGGCCCTTGAGTGTTGAGTGCAATTTAAAAAAATAAAAATTTTTAGAACTTTAACTAAACGAACGATTCGTATGGATTAGGGTTTTTTAATTAGGTATTGTAGAGGCCCATTCCATGTGCTAGCCAAACCTTTGTCATCATTGTTGTGGATGACCGATATTGGCCCTTGAGTGTTGAGTGCAATTTAAAAAAATAAAAATTTTTAGAACTTTAACTAAACGAACGATTCGTATGGATTAGGGTTTTTTAATTAGGTATTGTAAAGACCCATTCCATGTGCTAGCCAAACCTTTGTCATCATTGTTGTGGATGGCCGATATTGGCCCTTGAGTGTTGAGTGCGATTTAAAAAAATAAAAATTTGTAGAACTTTAATTAAACGAACGATTCGTATGGATTAGGGTTTTTTAATTAGGTATTGTAGAGGCCCATTCCATGTGCTAGCCAAACCTTTGTCATCATTGTTGTGGATGACCGATATTGGCCCTTGAGTGTTGAGTGCAATTTAAAAAAATAAAAATTTTTAGAACTTTAACTAAACGAACGATTCGTATGGATTAGGGTTTTTTAATTAGGTATTGTAAAGGCCCATTCCATGTGCTAGCCAAACCTTTGTCATCATTGTTGTGGATGGCCGATATTGGCCCTTGAGTGTTGAGTGCGATTTTAAAAAAAAAATTTGTAGAACTTTAATTAAACGAACGATTCGTATGGATTAGGGTTTTTTAATTAGGTATTGTAGAGGCCCATTCCATGTGCTAGCCAAACCTTTGTCATCATTGTTGTGGATGGCCGATATTGGCCCTTGAGTGTTGAGTGCGATTTAAAAAAATAAAAATTTGTAGAACTTTAATTAAACGAACGATTCGTATGGATTAGGGTTTTTTAATTAGGTATTGTAGAGGCCCATTCCATGTGCTAGCCAAACCTTTGTCATCATTGTTGTGGATGACCGATATTGGCCCTTGAGTGCAATTTAAAAAAATAAAAATTTGTAGAACTTTAATTAAACGAACGATACGTATGGATTAGGGTTTTTTAATTAGGTATTGTAAAGTCCCATTCCATGTGCTAGCCAAACCTTTGTCATCATTGTTGTGGATGACCGATATTGGCCCTTGAGTGTTGAGTGCGATTTAAAAAAATAAAAATTTGTAGAACTTTAATTAAACGAACGATTCGTATGGATTAGGGTTTTTTAATTAGGTATTGTAAAGACCCATTCCATGTGCTAGCCAAACCTTTGTCATCATTGTTGTGGATGGCCGATATTGGCCCTTGAGTATTGTTAATCTTTATTTATAATTGTTGCCGGATGAATTTAAGCAAATGATGAGGCCCATCGTCACGGCCTATTTGTGTTATTATATGTTGTACTATTTGTGGTATTGTATGTTGTGTTATTGGATGTTGATTGTTGCTAGTAAAAATGTCCAAGACGATTTAAATCAATTTGATGGGCCACGCGGAGAGCACGTTCTATTAATTCTGCTAAATAATATGTGAAATCACATGTGACAACGAGTCTAGGCTATATTATCCCACGCAATTCATCACGGATTTATTCATCCCGCACATTGTATCCCCGTTATCAATTCAACCCGCACAATTCATTCCCTGAAATTCAAATCTAACGCAACTCGGAGGGCTAAGCGGGGAGTCGCTACGCTCCCCCCGCTTAGCCCTCCGAGTTGCATTAGATTTGAATTTCGGGGGATGAAAAAACTATTATTATTATTAGATTTTTTAAAAACAAACAAAACTGAGGATTTAAAGTCGCTAAAAATTCTGGAAAAGGGAGATTTAAAATTGCTCTAAATTCTGGAAAAGGGAGATTTTAATTTTAAAACGAATATAAACAAAAATTATAAATTCTGGAAAATGGGGACTTGAAGTCCCTATAAATTCTGGAAAAGGGAGATTTTAATTTTAAAATGAAAATAAACTAAAATTATAAATTCTGGGAAATGGGTCGCTACGCTCCCCCACTTAGCCCTCCGAGGGGCTTTAGATTTGAATTTCGGGAGAAGTAGGAGCCGGGATCAGTAAACATGTCGCACAGGGTGCTGCACGTAGGAGCGGATTAACTATATAGAATCTATTAATGATACATATTAGTGATAGGTGGCCAACCTCTAATTTAATTTAGAATTGTAGAGGCTGACGGCTTCGGTAGCCCTCTTCTATAAAATTATTTTAGAAAAGGGGGAATTTACTGCTCTTTCTAGTAAAAAATTGAGAAAACTTCTTTAACAATTTCATTAGTTTCATCTGAAAGTCATTAAAGAATCCCGTTTCCATTGTACCTATCGAATTTCAAAATTTTCGAATTTTAAAATTACAAAATTGCGTTAATTTCATCTGAAAATCATTTTCTATCGTACTAAAATATTCGAAAAATAATGCATTACATATTTATAAAAGTAATGCATTACCTGCAGTTTACAAAAAAAACACAATCATTTTTTTAGAAAAGTGGCATTATTTTATTTAGTTCATATTATTGCTACATTTTAAAATATTACATATTTTAGTTTTAAAAATTAGCACTTTATTAAATATGGAGCTATTTTCTAGTTGAAAATATTTCTACCATTGTAAAAATTGGCGCTGTGTGACATGGTATGCTCTGCTAAAGCTGAGCCCTTAAATTCATCCGGCAACAATTATAAATAAAGATTAACAATAATTATTGAAATTGGCATTTGCTATAAATCAAATTTCTACGCAAATGTCAAAAGTTAGTTCATTTTTATGAAAACAGACGGTTTTTGTTTATCTACAAACAACAAGCATACTAAGTTTTCAAAATTTATTTTAGTAAATACACATCCCAAAATAAGTGTTTTAAACCCAAGACTCAAACTAAATAAGGTATTTGCTGTCAAATAGTAAGTGATTTTTTTAGTCAAGACTTAATCCAAAATGTAGTTTACCTTAATTCCACATTTTAAAAAATGGCGCTTGCAAAAATTGCGCATGCGCGAAAAATGGTATACTCTGCTAAAGCTGTTCCTTAATTTATATTACTCAAATTTTGAAATGAAAACATAAAATGAAAAATAAAATAAACATTTTTTATTTTTAAAATTTTATTTGACTTAAAATGTATAGCCTTCTTGATGTGATATATAATATAATAAAAAACTAAACACATCGAATTTGGTTTGTTTTAATTTAATTTAAAATAGTAAGGTAGTTTTCTGCAGTAAACTTTATTTTCAACTAACTTCTCGAAGAGAAACTAAACATAAATACCTCAAAAACTAGATATGGCAAAAATGTATCATAATTCTAATTCTATATTGGTTATTTTATGTAACGTAAATGACTTAAGCATAACATAAGTTATTTTTGGAATCAATTATAAAGATTTTTAATTTTTTTTTTCTTACTAAATGAAATATCAATTAACAATAAATATACAAAAAAAAATTAATTATTTTGTAAAGTCTTTAGCCCAAGTCGAAATACATTATACAATTTTTGCGTGACACAAATTATTTTGACAACGACTGTATATAGAATTAAATAAAATTGGCTACGATGCTCAATTCATCACTCACTCGACTGTAGCGCATTTGTATATAGCGGAAATTTGACTAACGAGAAAAGAGTAAATTCGACTTTTTCCAAAATATATTTTAACTAGTTTATGCCTTTTCCAGAAAATGTTTCCTTTTTCAAGAATTGTTTTAAAGAATTTATCCATAAATAAACGTTTTTTTATAGGCTATTTTAGCGTAGATTCAAACCAGCTTTTATCCAAGGCAAATGAGTGATAAATTGTGCATCGCTTCCAAATAAATATAAGAGAAAACCCAGATTGTTGTGACAATGGTTTTAATTTTCTGTTTTTAGTCCGAGTTTTTGCATTTTACTTAAACAGCAATAGGTATTTAAATATATTTTTGATATTTTAATCCTCCGCGACTTAAATTTTAAATGTATTTTCTGTTAGCCGTAGTTACTACTACTCCTAGGTATCTCGATATTTGCATCTGCCAAATCCATATTTTCGCAGTATTCCAGTATTTTCTCGAAGTCGATCGGTAATGATAAATCCTATTCGTCTGGTCTGAAATTAACAAAAATATTTTAAGTGACATTGGTCTTAGCGATTAGAGCTCTATTTGATTTCTAGGCCCTCCTATTTTATACGATTTTAAATAATTACGATGTGGATAGTATTTAAATCGCGAATGAATTTTTAAGCCGCAGGGGATGTATAAAGAAATAGTGCTGAAATGATAAAACTATAAGTTTTTCAAATTAAATGAAACCATTTCCAAATTGAATGAAACTTTTTACAAATTAGCAAAAACCTTTTTTAAATAATCGAAATTAAAATTTGAACCTAGTTTTCAAGATTATCTTTAATGAAGCTGTTTTACATCTTTTCCAAGTAAAAAACAAATCTGGAATTTTGGTTTCGAAATTTTGAATAAAAATTTGAACTTTTAAATTAGAATGAGCAAAATAATAAGAAATTAGCTCTGGGATAAACTCTAAGATGCCTATAAGTACTTTAATATCATAAATTTGAAATTATTTTTAGTTTTTTGAGCCAATAGGTACCTATTTATTAACAAAACAATTTTTATTGATTTAAGTTTCTTTTACTAATAAGCACAACACAGTTGTCTAACCCTTTTCGGTATCATTTTCAAAAGCGTCAAATTTCGTTATTTAAGATAAACTATTCGGGTTTATTTGATAACTAAAGCTTTAATCAGTAAAAGCAAAATTAATGAGCACATTAATAGGCCAATAAAAACTGTTTTATTAATAAATAAATTTCAAGTTGAATTGTTCGAATACAATTGTTTTACATTATACATAGGTACTTATCTTTATTTTGAAGCATGAGTTGATCATCAAGTTTCCCATTTCACTGTTCAACAGCCAGTTGGCTACTTTAAATTTAGGCCGGTCTTTAACTACTTTTCGCCTTTTACTGGGACTGGAACTAAATTTTGATACTTTCGACCGATACGATGTTTGTCAGCTGAAGGTGGTTGGTAATGCATCATCTCTTAGTTTCCAGTGGCTTGAGGAATTGTAAAACGTCTTCTACGATAAATTGATTTTTTTTATTTAAACATCTTTCATTTTTTTAAACACATATCTTACCATTATCTCGTATAATGACTTCTTTTTTTATTCTTAACTCTAGTTGAAAATGGTGGGCAAACACTCTGTCATTTTGACCAACAGAGGAATTCCCACTTTCCTATACCATAAGTTGGTGGTAGGTGCTTCCTTCAATCCGCTGGTGCTACTTCCCATAGAAACTTCCTCCATACGAATCGTTCGTTTAGTTAAAGTTCTACAAATTTTAATTTTTTTAAATCGCACTCAACACTCAAGGGCCAATATCGGCCATCCACAACAATGATGACAAAGGTTTGGATAGCACATGAAATGGGCCTCTACAATACCTAATTAAAAAACCCTAATCCATACGAATCGTTCGTTTAGTTAAAGTTCTACAAATTTTAATTTTTTTAAATCGCACTCAACACTCAAGGGCCAATATCGGCCATCCACATCAATGATGACAAAGTTTTGGCTAGCACATGGAATGGGCCTCTACAATACCTAATTAAAAAACCCTAATCCATACGAATCGTTCGTTTAGTTAAAGTTCTACAAATTTTAATTTTTTAAAATCGCACTCAACACTCAAGGGCCAATATCGGCCATCCACAACAATGATGACAAAGGTTTGGCTAGCACATGGAATGGGCCTCTGCAATACCTAATTAAAAAACTATAATCCATACGAATCGTTCGTTTAATAATAGCTCTACAAATTTTAATTTTTTTAAATCGCACTCAACACTCAAGGGCCAATATCGGCCATCCACAACAACGATGACAAAGGTTTGGCTAGCACATGGAATGGGCCTCTACAATACCTAATTAAAAAACCCTAATCCATACGAATCGTTCGTTTAGTTAAAGTTCTACAAATTTTAATTTTTTTAAATCGCACTCAACACTCAAGGGCCAATATCGGCCATCCACAACAATGATGACAAAGGTTTGGATAGCACATGAAATGGGCCTCTACAATACCTAATTAAAAAACCCTAATCCATACGAATCGTTCGTTTAGTTAAAGTTCTACAAATTTTAATTTTTTAAAATCGCACTCAACACTCAAGGGCCAATATCGGCCATCCACAACAATGATGACAAAGGTTTGGCTAGCACATGAAATGGGCCTCTACAATACCTAATTAAAAAACCCTAATCCATACGAATCGTTCGTTTAGTTAAAGTTCTACAAATTTTAATTTTTTTAAATCGCACTCAACACTCAAGGGCCAATATCGGCCATCCACAACAATGATGACAAAGGTTTGGATAGCACATGAAATGGGCCTCTACAATACCTAATTAAAAACCCTAATCCATACGAATCGTTCGTTTAGTTAAAGTTCTACAAATTTTAATTTTTTAAAATCGCACTCAACACTCAAGGGCCAATATCGGCCATCCACAACAATGATGACAAAGGTTTGGCTAGCACATGGAATGGGCCTCTGCAATACCTAATTAAAAAACTATAATCCATACGAATCGTTCGTTTAATAATAGCTCTACAAATTTTAATTTTTTTAAATCGCACTCAACACTCAAGGGCCAATATCGGCCATCCACAACAATGATGACAAAGGTTTGGCTAGCACATGGAATGGGCCTCTGCAATACCTAATTAAAAAACTATAATCCATACGAATCGTTCGTTTAATAATAGCTCTACAAATTTTAATTTTTTTAAATCGCACTCAACACTCAAGGGCCAATATCGGCCATCCACAACAACGATGACAAAGGTTTGGCTAGCACATGGAATGGGCCTCTACAATACCTAATTAAAAAACCCTAATCCATACGAATCGTTCGTTTAGTTAAAGTTCTACAAATTTTAATTTTTTTAAATCGCACTCAACACTCAAGGGCCAATATCGGCCATCCACAACAATGATGACAAAGGTTTGGATAGCACATGAAATGGGCCTCTACAATACCTAATTAAAAAACCCTAATCCATACGAATCGTTCGTTTAGTTAAAGTTCTACAAATTTTAATTTTTTTAAATCGCACTCAACACTCAAGGGCCAATATCGGCCATCCACAACAATGATGACAAAGGTTTGGCTAGCACATGGAATGGGCCTCTGCAATACCTAATTAAAAAACTATAATCCATACGAATCGTTCGTTTAATAATAGCTCTACAAATTTTAATTTTTTTAAATCGCACTCAATACTCAAGGGCCAATATCGGCCATCCACAACAATGATGACAAAGGTTTGGATAGCACATGAAATGGGCCTCTACAATACCTAATTAAAAAACCCTAATCCATACGAATCGTTCGTTTAGTTAAAGTTCTACAAATTTTAATTTTTTTAAATCGCACTCAACACTCAAGGGCCAATATCGGCCATCCACAACAATGATGACAAAGGTTTGGATAGCACATGAAATGGGCCTCTACAATACCTAATTAAAAAACCCTAATCCATACGAATCGTTCGTTTAGTTAAAGTTCTACAAATTTTAATTTTTTAAAATCGCACTCAACACTCAAGGGCCAATATCGGCCATCCACAACAATGATGACAAAGGTTTGGCTAGCACATGGAATGGGCCTCTGCAATACCTAATTAAAAAACCCTAATCCATACGAATCGTTCGTTTAGTTAAAGTTCTACAAATTTTAATTTTTTTAAATCGCACTCAACACTCAAGGGCCAATATCGGCCATCCACAACAATGATGACAAAGGTTTGGATAGCACATGAAATGGGCCTCTACAATACCTAATTAAAAAACCCTAATCCATACGAATCGTTCGTTTAGTTAAAGTTCTACAAATTTTAATTTTTTAAAATCGCACTCAACACTCAAGGGCCAATATCGGCCATCCACAACAATGATGACAAAGGTTTGGCTAGCACATGAAATGGGCCTCTACAATACCTAATTAAAAAACCCTAATCCATACGAATCGTTCGTTTAGTTAAAGTTCTACAAATTTTAATTTTTTTAAATCGCACTCAACACTCAAGGGCCAATATCGGCCATCCACAACAATGATGACAAAGGTTTGGATAGCACATGAAATGGGCCTCTACAATACCTAATTAAAAAACCCTAATCCATACGAATCGTTCGTTTAGTTAAAGTTCTACAAATTTTAATTTTTTAAAATCGCACTCAACACTCAAGGGCCAATATCGGCCATCCACAACAATGATGACAAAGGTTTGGCTAGCACATGGAATGGGCCTCTGCAATACCTAATTAAAAAACTATAATCCATACGAATCGTTCGTTTAATAATAGCTCTACAAATTTTAATTTTTTTAAATCGCACTCAACACTCAAGGGCCAATATCGGCCATCCACAACAACGATGACAAAGGTTTGGCTAGCACATGGAATGGGCCTCTACAATACCTAATTAAAAAACCCTAATCCATACGAATCGTTCGTTTAGTTAAAGTTCTACAAATTTTAATTTTTTTAAATCGCACTCAACACTCAAGGGCCAATATCGGCCATCCACAACAATGATGACAAAGGTTTGGATAGCACATGAAATGGGCCTCTACAATACCTAATTAAAAAACCCTAATCCATACGAATCGTTCGTTTAGTTAAAGTTCTACAAATTTTAATTTTTTTAAATCGCACTCAACACTCAAGGGCCAATATCGGCCATCCACAACAATGATGACAAAGGTTTGGCTAGCACATGGAATGGGCCTCTGCAATACCTAATTAAAAAACTATAATCCATACGAATCGTTCGTTTAATAATAGCTCTACAAATTTTAATTTTTTTAAATCGCACTCAATACTCAAGGGCCAATATCGGCCATCCACAACAATGATGACAAAGGTTTGGATAGCACATGAAATGGGCCTCTACAATACCTAATTAAAAAACCCTAATCCATACGAATCGTTCGTTTAGTTAAAGTTCTACAAATTTTAATTTTTTAAAATCGCACTCAACACTCAAGGGCCAATATCGGCCATCCACAACAATGATGACAAAGGTTTGGCTAGCACATGAAATGGGCCTCTACAATACCTAATTAAAAAACCCTAATCCATACGAATCGTTCGTTTAGTTAAAGTTCTACAAATTTTAATTTTTTTAAATCGCACTCAACACTCAAGGGCCAATATCGGCCATCCACAACAATGATGACAAAGGTTTGGCTAGCACATGGAATGGGCCTCTACAATACCTAATTAAAAAACCCTAATCCATACGAATCGTTCGTTTAGTTAAAGTTCTACAAATTTTAATTTTTTAAAATCGCACTCAACACTCAAGGGCCAATATCGGCCATCCACAACAATGATGACAAAGGTTTGGCTAGCACATGAAATGGGCCTCTACAATACCTAATTAAAAAACCCTAATCCATACGAATCGTTCGTTTAGTTAAAGTTCTACAAATTTTAATTTTTTTAAATCGCACTCAACACTCAAGGGCCAATATCGGCCATCCACAACAATGATGACAAAGGTTTGGATAGCACATGAAATGGGCCTCTACAATACCTAATTAAAAACCCTAATCCATACGAATCGTTCGTTTAGTTAAAGTTCTACAAATTTTAATTTTTTAAAATCGCACTCAACACTCAAGGGCCAATATCGGCCATCCACAACAATGATGACAAAGGTTTGGCTAGCACATGGAATGGGCCTCTGCAATACCTAATTAAAAAACTATAATCCATACGAATCGTTCGTTTAATAATAGCTCTACAAATTTTAATTTTTTTAAATCGCACTCAACACTCAAGGGCCAATATCGGCCATCCACAACAACGATGACAAAGGTTTGGCTAGCACATGGAATGGGCCTCTACAATACCTAATTAAAAAACCCTAATCCATACGAATCGTTCGTTTAGTTAAAGTTCTACAAATTTTAATTTTTTTAAATCGCACTCAACACTCAAGGGCCAATATCGGCCATCCACAACAATGATGACAAAGGTTTGGATAGCACATGAAATGGGCCTCTACAATACCTAATTAAAAAACCCTAATCCATACGAATCGTTCGTTTAGTTAAAGTTCTACAAATTTTAATTTTTTAAAATCGCACTCAACACTCAAGGGCCAATATCGGCCATCCACAACAATGATGACAAAGGTTTGGCTAGCACATGGAATGGGCCTCTGCAATACCTAATTAAAAAACTATAATCCATACGAATCGTTCGTTTAATAATAGCTCTACAAATTTTAATTTTTTTAAATCGCACTCAACACTCAAGGGCCAATATCGGCCATCCACAACAATGATGACAAAGGTTTGGCTAGCACATGGAATGGGCCTCTACAATACCTAATTAAAAAACCCTAATCCATACGAATCGTTCGTTTAGTTAAAGTTCTACAAATTTTAATTTTTTTAAATCGCACTCAACACTCAAGGGCCAATATCGGCCATCCACAACAATGATGACAAAGGTTTGGATAGCACATGAAATGGGCCTCTACAATACCTAATTAAAAAACCCTAATCCATACGAATCGTTCGTTTAGTTAAAGTTCTACAAATTTTAATTTTTTTAAATCGCACTCAACACTCAAGGGCCAATATCGGCCATCCACAACAATGATGACAAAGGTTTGGATAGTACATGAAATGGGCCTCTACAATACCTAATTAAAAAACCCTAATCCATACGAATCGTTCGTTTAGTTAAAGTTCTACAAATTTTAATTTTTTTAAATCGCACTCAACACTCAAGGGCCAATATCGGCCATCCACAACAATGATGACAAAGGTTTGGCTAGCACATGGAATGGGCCTCCACAATACCTAATTAAAAAACCCTAATCCATACGAATCGTTCGTTTAGTTAAAGTTCTACAAATTTTAATTTTTTTAAATCGCACTCAACACTCAAGGGCCAATATCGGCCATCCACAACAATGATGACAAAGGTTTGGCTAGCACATGGAATGGGCCTCCACAATACCTAATTAAAAAACCCTAATCCATACGAATCGTTCGTTTAGTTAAAGTTCTACAAATTTTAATTTTTTTAAATCGCACTCAACACTCAAGGGCCAATATCGGCCATCCACAACAATGATGACAAAGGTTTGGATAGCACATGAAATGGGCCTCTACAATACCTAATTAAAAAACCCTAATCCATACGAATCGTTCGTTTAGTTAAAGTTCTACAAATTTTAATTTTTTTAAATCGCACTCAACACTCAAGGGCCAATATCGGCCATCCACAACAATGATGACAAAGGTTTGGATAGCACATGAAATGGGCCTCTACAATACCTAATTAAAAAACCCTAATCCATACGAATCGTTCGTTTAGTTAAAGTTCTACAAATTTTAATTTTTTTAAATCGCACTCAACACTCAAGGGCCAATATCGGCCATCCACAACAATGATGACAAAGGTTTGGATAGCACATGAAATGGGCCTCTACAATACCTAATTAAAAAACCCTAATCCATACGAATCGTTCGTTTAGTTAAAGTTCTACAAATTTTAATTTTTTAAAATCGCACTCAACACTCAAGGGCCAATATCGGCCATCCACAACAATGATGACAAAGGTTTGGCTAGCACATGGAATGGGCCTCTGCAATACCTAATTAAAAAACTATAATCCATACGAATCGTTCGTTTAATAATAGCTCTACAAATTTTAATTTTTTTAAATCGCACTCAACACTCAAGGGCCAATATCGGCCATCCACAACAATGATGACAAAGGTTTGGCTAGCACATGGAATGGGCCTCTACAATACCTAATTAAAAAACCCTAATCCATACGAATCGTTCGTTTAGTTAAAGTTCTACAAATTTTAATTTTTTTAAATCGCACTCAACACTCAAGGGCCAATATCGGCCATCCACAACAATGATGACAAAGGTTTGGATAGCACATGAAATGGGCCTCTACAATACCTAATTAAAAAACCCTAATCCATACGAATCGTTCGTTTAGTTAAAGTTCTACAAATTTTAATTTTTTAAAATCGCACTCAACACTCAAGGGCCAATATCGGCCATCCACAACAATGATGACAAAGGTTTGGCTAGCACATGGAATGGGCCTCTGCAATACCTAATTAAAAAACCCTAATCCATACGAATCGTTCGTTTAGTTAAAGTTCTACAAATTTTAATTTTTTTAAATCGCACTCAACACTCAAGGGCCAATATCGGCCATCCACAACAATGATGACAAAGGTTTGGATAGCACATGAAATGGGCCTCTACAATACCTAATTAAAAACCCTAATCCATACGAATCGTTCGTTTAGTTAAAGTTCTACAAATTTTAATTTTTTAAAATCGCACTCAACACTCAAGGGCCAATATCGGCCATCCACAACAATGATGACAAAGGTTTGGCTAGCACATGGAATGGGCCTCTGCAATACCTAATTAAAAAACTATAATCCATACGAATCGTTCGTTTAATAATAGCTCTACAAATTTTAATTTTTTTAAATCGCACTCAACACTCAAGGGCCAATATCGGCCATCCACAACAACGATGACAAAGGTTTGGCTAGCACATGGAATGGGCCTCTACAATACCTAATTAAAAAACCCTAATCCATACGAATCGTTCGTTTAGTTAAAGTTCTACAAATTTTAATTTTTTTAAATCGCACTCAACACTCAAGGGCCAATATCGGCCATCCACAACAATGATGACAAAGGTTTGGATAGCACATGAAATGGGCCTCTACAATACCTAATTAAAAAACCCTAATCCATACGAATCGTTCGTTTAGTTAAAGTTCTACAAATTTTAATTTTTTAAAATCGCACTCAACACTCAAGGGCCAATATCGGCCATCCACAACAATGATGACAAAGGTTTGGCTAGCACATGGAATGGGCCTCTGCAATACCTAATTAAAAAACTATAATCCATACGAATCGTTCGTTTAATAATAGCTCTACAAATTTTAATTTTTTTAAATCGCACTCAACACTCAAGGGCCAATATCGGCCATCCACAACAATGATGACAAAGGTTTGGCTAGCACATGGAATGGGCCTCTACAATACCTAATTAAAAAACCCTAATCCATACGAATCGTTCGTTTAGTTAAAGTTCTACAAATTTTAATTTTTTTAAATCGCACTCAACACTCAAGGGCCAATATCGGCCATCCACAACAATGATGACAAAGGTTTGGATAGCACATGAAATGGGCCTCTACAATACCTAATTAAAAAACCCTAATCCATACGAATCGTTCGTTTAGTTAAAGTTCTACAAATTTTAATTTTTTTAAATCGCACTCAACACTCAAGGGCCAATATCGGCCATCCACAACAATGATGACAAAGGTTTGGATAGTACATGAAATGGGCCTCTACAATACCTAATTAAAAAACCCTAATCCATACGAATCGTTCGTTTAGTTAAAGTTCTACAAATTTTAATTTTTTTAAATCGCACTCAACACTCAAGGGCCAATATCGGCCATCCACAACAATGATGACAAAGGTTTGACTAGCACATGGAATGGGCCTCTGCAATACCTAATTAAAAAACCCTAATCCATACGAATCGTTCGTTTAGTTAAAGTTCTACAAATTTTAATTTTTTTAAATCGCACTCAACACTCAAGGGCCAATATCGGCCATCCACAACAATGATGACAAAGGTTTGGCTAGCACATGGAATGGGCCTCCACAATACCTAATTAAAAAACCCTAATCCATACGAATCGTTTGTTTAATAAAAGTTCTACAAAATTCGTTTTTTAAAATTTCGAGTATAGTTTAGATTTCTTTTGAATTTTTTTTTTTAAATCTTATTGGAATTTATTTTAATAACCGAGGTTTAAATCCTGGGTTGTTTTAGCACTGTCGTTGTTTTTATTAAACGAGATAAATGACAGCAAATATGTAAGTTGATAAATGTCAACAAAAGCCTTTAATCATTTGAAATTTTGGTTTTGATTTTGATCTTATTCATATAAAATATCGAATGTGTTACAAATACTATAATGCGAGTCTTTTGTTATTATTCCACTGGGGAGAGTAGTTTATTCAGTATGAAAATCGTCGGTAAAAATTATAAATTATACGAAAATTTAACTAACAATTCATAATTTTCTTATTTTAATTTTCAAAAATCCTTTATTTTCAATTTTCAATAAAATTTCTTTACATTAGAATTTAGCAGTGTACTCTGCACCACTACATATGAAATCTTTAATAATCCAATATAAATTCGTATAATTCCAATTGGATTCGTATACGTATACGTATGGAAGAATCTCTGGAAAACTTCACGCGCTCCTTTAACTTACAATATTAGAATTTTCATGAGGATTTCTCCTTGGTTATTTTGTAGAGGGATTTGTATTTCCCTTGAGGATTTCTCCTGGTAAAGTTGTGCAGGGATTTGCGTTTCCCTGGAGATATAAAATAGAGTGTTGCTTCGTATCGGATGATCCACAGTTTTCCCTTTTAGCCACAGGCGTTTATGCTTGCAAGTAGCTTACTTGTGGTGTGATTTTCACTCACGTTACACTTATAGTTACTATGGGGATTATTATTATTATTATTACTTGAGGGCCATGTGGGGGCTCAAGCCACCCCGCACTGCGACCTAAAAGATCTTTTGTGCATTAAGCCCTACTTAATTATCCGTCCAGTCAATATTCAAGCTCTTAATGAACCTGATAATACTGCCTAACGGTACGTGATACATACTATCTGGGCTCATTGCTCTTCCTCCTAGATGTTTTAATTATCCGTCCAGCCAATATTCAGGCCCTTAAAGAACCTGATAATACTGCCGACCGGTGTGTGATACATACTATCTGGGCTCATTGCTCTCCCTCCTAGATGTTTACTGTTGGAAGTACTTCTACACGCGATATATATTATGTGGGCTCATTGCTCTCCCTCCTAAATGTTTACTGTAGGAAGTACTTCTACACGCGTTACATACTATCTGGGCTCATTGCTCTCCCTCCTAGATGTAATAACATTTACTTCTGTTAGAAAAGCGGTAGCATTGGGACTCAAGGACTTTGAGAGGGCAGACCCCCTCCCGTGTATTCCTTCCCGTGCCTCGTCTACCGTTTTGATTTAACTCTTGCGAGTTGCTGGGAATAAAAAAAGTCGCCTGTAGGTCACCCAGGCTTACTACAGGAAGGCTAAATAAAACTGGAGGGTGCCTGGTATCCAGAGTCCGCATATATAGACTGATTAACCTATCAGCCATTCATCCATCGGCATATGCTGTTCCACCTTAGATTAGGGATTTTTTGTCAAGGTTTTCTCCTTTAGCGTCGTACTTTAGCCTGTCACCAAAGGCCACATTCAGCCTAATGGTTACAGTTACCGGTGGTTGCCACGAGGAGGCAGTACGTACACCTGCGCCTACTGGAAGTTTACGGAGCCCCTTCCAATAGACGTCAAACCACCACATTACTATGGGGATAGTATTCTCACTATAAACACTATGAAGTTACTATAGGGATAGTACTTTCATTAACACTTATTAGTTTTTGTTATTAAACTACTATAGGGATAGTAGTTATTGAGTCATTTTTTATTATGAATTCACTATAGAGATAGCAAAATAAAAATTTTATTATGACGTTTGGATAGCTTAGAATTGTTTCGGCGCCAGTTAAGTTATCTTTGATAGATTTACTTAAAAAAATTATTTTTCGGACTATGTCCACTTTATTCTGTTACTAAATTATATCTAAAAATTTACATTTTTTATTTTACTTTATATAATAAAAATATTGCTGATTCTAAGATTTTTATATAATGAGAAATATTGCTGATTTATAAAATATGTTAATGTACTTTGTACACGCGCTTTTAAAATAGTACACGCGCATTTAAAATGTAATTTGAAGAATGTTGAAGATGCACATTCCATGTTGACCTGATTTCCCATGGAATAATGTATGTGGTGACATATTGTAGCTATGTGCTTAACTTATATATATATATATATATATATATATATATATATATATATATATATATATATATATATATA